>OX940733.1:3735500-4356000 GCA_954870855.1 Scutellaria minor
AGTTAAGAGATTGTGAAGTTATCTCATCATCTTTACTGTCTTCACAATATTTTGTCCTGAAACAAAACAGTGTTTTCTCATAGGAGGTAGAGCTATCAGAATCGCTCTCAGATGAATATTCGTCCTTAGTTTCTTCCTTGGAGCTGCTTGCTGCTTTAAGAGCTTCAACTTCAGTAAGGAGAGCCCTGAACTTTTGGTTTTCATCTCTCCTCATTTCTCTTCTATTTGTCCTTTCATCCTCAGTATATTTGTGCACTTGGGGGTGGGGGCAGTTTCTGGCGAAGTGTCCAGGTTTCCTACAATTATAGCATAAGTCAGAGGGACCTGTGTTATCTTGCTGAGCTAATCTCACCTGGGGACTTCTGTCTGGTGCCTGAGGTTTTCTCTTGAAGTCGTTTTCCTTTAGATTGGTCTTCATGAATCTTTTGAACTTTTTTAGTAGAAGTGTCATATCTTCCTCAGCATCCTCATCAACTACTTCTTTCTATTTGCTCTTTAGCTTACTGCAGCTTGCTAAGGTAGTAGCCTGAGTTCTCGCTGCGAGTGCTACTACTTTGGCATTTGGGCCTTCAACCTCCTTTCTCCTTCGTTCAATGTCGAACTCAAATGCTTTGAGATCAGAGAAGAGGTCAAATGTGCTCATCTTACTGAGATTCAGTGAGACTCTCATAGTAGTCTTCTTACTGTGCCATTCAAAGAGTAGAGCTCTTAACACCTTTCTGTTCTTTTCCTTTTGATTGTAGAACTTTTCTAGAGATTCAAGTTCACTGATTATGGTCGTGAATCTCAAATTAAGTTGTTCTAGGGTTTCTCCAGGTTACATCGTGAACTATTCGTACAGTTGTGTGGTTTTGGAAACCCTATTATCTTTGGCCAGTTTGTTGTCTTCACAGATCATTCCTAGCATTACCCATATATATCTTTGGTTGTGCTGCAACTTTTTATTTTACTGATCGTTCATTTATCCAGTGTGAGAAATAAAGCATTTTTGGCTACGTTGTCGAGGTTGGCTCTTTTTCTCTCTTCAACAATGTATTCATATCTTTCCTTCAATATGAACTCCTGTGGTGGTGGTATTTCTCTGAGTCTTGGTACAGTTTCCTGTAGGCCGAAACCTGGTGGTGCTTCAACATTCTCATCGTCAACAGCTGCGCCTTCAACTTTACCACCTACTGCAGCAACTTGAGCTCGTCTATATTCATGGATTTGTTCTACATATGCAGGGTTAGCTTCGTAGATAGTTGGTGGTCCTTCGGTGATAACGAACCACATCTCATCGTGCATGGTTGAAAGATGAGCTTACATGCGAATCCTCCAATCATCATATTCATCTATGGAAAACATGAGGAGCTTGTGATGTGAGATGTCCATGCTTATGCTAAAAGAAATGAGTTTTGGTCAAAGAAAAAAAAATGGTTTTCCCAATGCAAAAATGGGTGGATCTGGGTAGGTTACCAGAAAGTTGGTGTATAACCCAACTTGCTTTGATACCACTTGTTGGTCCCAAGTGGTCAGAGGTTCAGAGGGGGTGAATGAACCTCTATCGATTTTTCAGTTTTAAAACTCTTTAGTGACACAGGTTCCTGTTTCAAGAGTGAATGCAGCAACCTGACTCAAATCAGTAACCTGGCAGTATGCTATATCAGGTCCTAATCTGGTTTCATAGTACGCAACGAAATAAACTAGATAGAGTTTTTTTTTATGAAAACTAGTTTTCTTTTCAAAGATGATTTTAACTGAATCCTTTCTCAGAATGTTAAAGATATGCTCAGCAAGATAGATATCAGATAAAATGCAATGCACCAAATAAATAAACCAATAAACACTTATGGCTTCTAGTGGTTTGAAGGTGGTGTAATCCTTCTATGTCCACTCTACTCGTTCACAAGGAGGAACTTTGTTAGGTCAGTTCGATTTACAAGTCTCAACTTTACAAATCTCTTCCTAACAAGTTATACCTACTAGAATCCCAGATTCCTAGGTCAATCTCACACAGGGTATACAATCCCACATAGGGCAAATAGCCTATACAAGACTATAAACTTAGCAAGGATATAATCCTATCAACTAAGTACACCAAACTAAAACAACCTAGCACACACATCACAAAGGTTAAAAATATATGGTGGGTTTGTTATTCAACTGGTGCAGAGAAGTCAGTCTTGAACTTGAGAGCTCGAATGCTTGAGATGTAGACTGCTTCTTGAAGGTTGAGTGACTGAGCTTAATGAGCTAGAGTAAGAGAAGACTTGAGAGAATTTGCACTGTGAGTTTCAAAGCTTCAGTAGTCTTCATGGTCACTTCTTCCTTCTATTTATATCTGTGGGAAAATGCCCGTTGAAGAGAGGCATTGTCCTTGTTGCATTTCAAAATGATCTTGCAAATCTTTGCAATTAATGCGATTGAAATTCTTGAGAGAATAGGGCATGTCCTACTCTGATCCGCATTAATGACGTCACTCCTTGGTTACAACGCTTTTGCAGAGCTGCGGGTCCAAGTGGCATTGCCTCATTAGCTTGGCTCTTACTTCTGTCTAACGGGTCTTTTGACAATAGCCTTCCTCGTACAACATTCAATGTGTATTCCTCAAACTGTAATAAATAAGCTAAACGGGAACCTATAGCTTGCTAGTTTATTTTGCATGCTGTAGATGTCAACTTTCTGATATGAGTCAGCTTTCTGTTCCTGAGAAGCTTCCTCTTCTTGGAGTCTGAAGTCAGCGTCCTGACTTGCGCAACTTCCTTTATCAGAAAATGTTCCAGTTTACATGCAACTTCCTGATTCTCTACTTGATCATTTTTCAAATATCAAGTGTTTCTTAAGATTTAAAACATGTTCTAAACAGTTTGTATCTTTCTTTCTAAAGGTCTATCATAAACCATATAAAGAAGAGATTATAGACCTAGATTCCACTTATAAAATATGGGAAATGGGTACTCTAACTTTTTATCCAAAGTTACATTGTCTCATCAAAACCTAATTAGAAATCTCCCAACAGTTTCCCCCTTTTTCATGATGACAAAACCCATAAAGAAAAAGAATAAGCAGTAAGATCAGACGTTCTCTTATACGAGTAAATGTACAAGTATAGAATTAAGTAAACTTTAACACTTGAATAGACAGCTTACTGTTTCATAACAAAACACAAAGTAGAGAATATAAGAATTCTTTACAAGGAGTGTTTATACAAGGTTGATCTGATGAAAGTTGTAAGCATGCTTCCTCAGTCCTCTTAGCTCTCAGAACAACTTTTTCTGAACTTGACCAAGTTCTAAGCTTCTTCGTTGGTGCTGTCTGGCTGCTTCCTCATACTGCATTCCTTTCCACCAATTTTCGGGCCAATTTTTTGGATTAATTTTTTTTTAATTCTGTTTATTATTATTTTTAATTCATTAAAATTTTGTGTTTTTATTTTTCAATTTTTCTTTAATTTTCGGGCCAATTTTTTGAATTAATTCTATTTTTAATTCTTTTTATTATTTTTTGTTTTTTAATTCATTAAATTTTTGTGTTTTTATTTTTCAATTTTTCTTTCATTTTTGTTCCTTTTTTTATTTGATATATTTATCAATTTTGTTTTTTAATGCAATTAAATGACTTGGGTGATGACGTGACATTTTAGGTAGGAAAAAAAAAATACCACATAAGAAAAAATATGCCATATAAGCGTTATTTATTTGAAATCATGAAATTGGGGGCGAGTGTTGTGCACTCGCCTGAAATTGGCCGAAAAATCAAGATTCTTGTGAAAATTGGACTAAAATTGGACAAATTTTGAGATATGAAGACTAAAATTGATGATCGGAAAGTAAGAGGACAAAAAACGGACAACGTCCCTAGAGAAGGACGAAAAATGAATTTTTTTCTATCATCTTTGAGTCTCATTTAAGCTGGTCAATTCAATTTCTACTTTTATTTAGAACTTTTTTAATCACACTGAAACTCCATTACAAGAAGTAAAGTTAGGAAAATAACATAAAGTGATTTCCTTTAACCCTAAGAAAACACAAATATGGATGTTCTTCAAAAGAATACCCTAACCTTTAATGTATTTAATACACTATTTCGGTTATAATATTTTGATAGAATTGTATAAAATATCAAAATTCTTATAGAAAGTGTTTGAGTTGATTGATTTGAAATAAAAATGAATTTTCAATCCCAAATTAGATTTGAATCATTAATATGGATATTTTTTTTTCTTAATTGTTGAAGTTTTCTAGAATGGAATATTGGTCGGTCATATGATAAAAATATAGTTGCATATATCTAGGATTTGATCTAAGTTGGCTTTAAAAAGAGTTTGATTTATGTTCCTACTTAATATGAGTAATTAAACAATTAAAAGTCACATCAATGTATATATGAATATTTAAGACTGCCACAATTTTTAAATCAACTACAGTACACCCAGTGCGATGCGCGGTTTGTTATATAAAATCTAATAATCTTTAATACTGATGACATAATATAATGATATATAATTTAAATGTAAAATATATATTGCTTTTAATATCTATATTAATAAAAATGTTAATATTGCAACTTTAAAATTATATTATTATAAATAATTGTATTTGATAAAATTAGAAATTTTGAATGCAAACAATTTTGAAACTCAAAATTTGATATAATTATATATGCAATGTAAATAATAGATTATGAATTTATTATAACATGCATTAAAAATGAAATTACGAATATAATTAATTTATAAATATGACATAATACAATATAAAATAATAAAATCTGAATAATAAAATAATAAATTGAACATCATTATTCAACAATTAAATCTGAAAATAAAATTGAACACAATATATAATAATAATAATAATAATAATAATAATAATAATAATAATAATAATAATAATAATAGTAATAGTAATAATAGCTTTGTGTTTGTTAGTTTTAATTTCTGAATAATTAAGAAGTGATTTATTATACTTACTAATATGTTTTGTTCATATTTTTGTTCTTTATATTTTAGAATTTGTAAATAATTTTTTACATTGTTTTTAGATGGATTAGTTCAAAAAAAATTAAATTTATTCCAGAATTTAGTTTATATTTAAAATATTTATATTCCAAATTATTTTTACATTTTAAAATAATAATTTTTAGATTTTTGAAACCATGCTTTAGATTATTTTAGAACAAATTCTAGTTTATTTAAAACAACTTTTAGATTAATTATATCTCTTTATTTGAAATAAATTACCAAATATTTTTATTATTTTTATTAAGCTATTTTTTATTCAATTTATTGATATTTATATCTTTCAAAATTAATACTACATATATATTTGAATTAATTTTTAAATTTTATTTGTTGATTTTAAATTGTTAAACCTTGTTATTATTATTAATTTTAAATTTTATTATTATTTTGATATTTTTATAATAGTTTTCAAACTTTTAAACATTTTATAACACCTCGTATTTTTTTTTTAATTTTAAAACTATTTTCCACATTTATATATTAAAATTCTAAAATAATTTTCCTAATTTTTAATTTTTACATAATGTTTAAATTTCATTATTTTTAAATTTTAATCACTTTATTAAAATATAATCATATCCTTAAAGTATATGATTACCAAAGTGAATATGTATGAAATTATGTTGGTGCATGGTGCTAAGCTTCTCCACAATTTATAGATGTGGACAAATCTTGTTTAGTACTTTTTTTGCTTTTTTTTTATTTCCTAAAAAATATATTGAATAAATTTAAAATTAGGATGCAAAGAAGTGAATTCTATTGGAATAGGGCCTACAATTGAATTTGTAAATATTATTATCATAACATTTTCTTGTGAATGACAAAAAAAGAAAAGAACAAAACAAATGCATGATTACATATAAAATATTATTTTTAGAGCCTACAAAAAAAATCCAAAAGAAAATATTTATACAATCATCAATTTGATATGATATTTTTAGGAGGGAAGTGGCAAATCAGTAAAATTTGTCAACTTTTCTCATTTTATATATAGTATAGAAGTATAGATTAACCTACCTTTCTAATAAGAAAAGCAATGAATTAATGGATGTGAGAATCATGAGGTAGTTCCACCCAATACTGGATTTAAAGTATTAACTCATTTAGGTTTGGCTTTAAATCATCTATTTGTACTTGTCAAGATTTGTGTACCAAATGAGGTCATATTCTCAAATTTAATTTGATTCCATTCCAAACACTGTCTCTCTTTTCTTTGATTAACAACTATATATACATACTATAAACCTAATATTTTTATGACTTAAATTCGCAATTTCTATTTGGCATTGAGTGCACCCCAAATCTAGTTCATTAAAGTAATACTTTATATGATTGTAATTAGCACATTTGGTACCACAAATTAATTAACATGCACTATTATCATGATTGAGCCTTAATTACTGTGTCATTTATCTCTTCAAAATAAACATAATTATAGACTAATTCCATCGTATCCATGTGTATATTATCCTAACATCATACACTTTAAACAAATCAATGATTAGTGTTTTTTTTTTTTAAATAGTGACATATGTCACACATCCTATAGATAAGGATAACATCATATTTTTATTTTGATGTATTGGGAACATGGGATTCCACTGAAACTTTTTTTTTTTTTTGGTTTCATTTAGCCATTTTTAGTATCATGACCTGTGTATAATTAGGCCATAATGATAATATCTAATTGTATATTTAGTATGTACTTATAACAAAAATATAAAATATAATACTATTTAATAAGGAGTAAGTCTCTTGTGAGACCGTCTCATGAATTTTTATTGCGCATGAGACGTGCCCACAACCCAATTACTCGTAACTCAAACCCTACAATTCACATATTGTTTGTTGGTGATGAAATTTTGTCTCATGATATCTATCCGTGAGACCGTCAGACATGAGTTTTTGTGTTTAATAAGAGATGATCAAGATTAGTGTGTGTATATATATGGTTGATAATGTTCTTCCACGTGGAGTTAACATGGTGTGAAACAAAGGCAGCATGCAACTCTTTGATGTCCCAAAAAAAGCATAGCCAACTCAAAAGATTGATGAAACCAGCAATACATATCCCCACCATTCATTTAATCGTTATTATATATATATATATATATATATATATATATATATATTTTTTTTTTTCCCTTTCTTCCTTAATTTGAAGTCCATTGAGAAGAAAACTGTAACTTCTTGGAAAAAGTATATTAGTATTTCCGAGTAATAAGGTGCCGCCCACCATCTCCTAATCATTTGATTCTTGATTGATGCTACATCTCACTGATCTCCATTTAAATATATATATATATATATATATATATATATATATATATAGAATAGGAACAATTAATTTTCTTTTTACAATTTTAGTTATGATCATTTTACAAATTTCGAAATAGAGCGATAGTAAAACCTTTGATTTAAATGATTAAAAACTCACCAACAAATTCTGAGTCCAGGATTTAATGAGTGCGTGCGTATATTTCACCATATGCTGATCGATTTCATTTCTAATATCTAAATTTAGAAATGTAATCAATTTCATTTATAATATTTTTAATGTTTTAATAGTATTTTCATCTTGAGTAAAATATGTTAAAAATAGTATTTTCCTCTTGAGTAAGATTTTGGTCCCAAGTGGTCAGAGGTTCAGGGATGAATGAACCTCTATCGATTTTTCGTTTTAAAAACTTTCTTATGAACAAGTTCCTGATTCGACAGAGAATGCAGTAACTTGAATTGATTCAAAAACCTGGAAGTATGTCGTTTCAGGTTACTGACTCGGTATCACAGTATGCAGCGGAATAAGTAAAGATAGAGTTTCCTTTTGAAAACAATCTCCTTTTCACAAATATGATTTTAACATAATCCTTTAGACCAGAATGCTTATGACAAATGCAGCAAGATAGATATGCTATAACGCAATGCAGCAAGTAAACAAAAGCAGTAAACACACTTATGGTTTATAGTGGTTTGAAGGTGGTGTTATCCTTCTACGTCACTCTACTCCTTCTCAAGGAGGAACTTTTTTAAGTCAGTTTGCTTTACAAGACTCAACTTTACAAACTTCTTCCTACACAAATTTACCTACTAGAATCAAAGATTCCTAAGCCAAATCACAATATCTCATACAGAGAAAATAGGCTACACAAGATTAAAACTTAGCAAGGATCTAATCATGTCAACTAAGTACACCATACTAAAACAACGTAGCACACAACAAATGGTTAAAAGTATATAAGTTTCTTCAACTGGTGCAACTTTGAAGTCAGCCTTGAACTTGAAAACTCGAGTGCTTGAATGACTGCTTCAGAAGGTTGAGTGATTGAACTTGGATAGCTTGAAAATAGCTTGAGAAAATGATCGCTTGTAAGATATGAAATTACTCAGTTGTTCAGTAGTCTTCTCAGTCCTCTTTACCTTCTATTTATATCATTAGGAAAATGCCCGTTGAAGAGAGGCATGGTCCTTATTGCAATTCAAATTGATCTTCAAATCTTTGCATTAAATGCGTTTTGGAAGATCTGGGATATAGAGCATGTCATACTCTGATCCGCATTAATGGCGCCATACTCCAGCTACAGTACTTTTACAGAACTGCTGTCTAGGTGGCGTCCCCTCATTGGCTTCTTGCTAACTTCTGTCTACTGGTAACTTTGACAAGAACCAATCCTCGTACTGTATTCAATATATTCCTCGTATTGTATTGAATAGGTTAGAAAGACTTACAGCTTGCTGCTCAGGCTGCAGTAGCCGCTTTCTGTTATGCGCCAGATTTCTGTTTCAGAACAGTTTCCTGTTCCTGAAACCTGTAGTCAGCTTCCTGACTTGCGTCTCCTTTCTGATCTGCTTCGGCTTCCTGACTCTGAACAACTTCCTGTTCCAGAATCCTGCAGTCAGCTTCCTGATTCTCCCTTATTGCTATCTGTTGTTGCTTACTGATCCAGCTTCCTGATTCTGGTTACTTCTTCAACTTACTGACTTTCCTTACTGAAAATCAGTCTAAAAAACTTCTTTATCTCCAGAATCCTGCTAACATTAGTATTCTATATCTTTCTGATTTATACGTCTATACAAATCATAACTTAGAAAGATATGCTCATCAACCTAAAAACCATTTATAAAATGTGGAAAATGGGTATTCTAAAAACTCATTTAATATTACATTATCTTATTAAAACCTAGTCAGAAATATCCCAACAATATGTTAAAAAAATCTCCAAGGACTCAAGGAGAGATTATATACGTAATCATAAAAGTTCAATTTTGCATAGTATCTAACTTCGTACCAACATATTTAACCTGATGATGGATAAATATTTCAATTTGAACAATGATTTAATTCCAGTTCCTTTCACTTTCAGTTGTAGCTAAAAATAAAAAAGCTTTATATAATTAAAAGGCTTGATAGTAAAAAACAAATCATATCGAAAATTAAAATTTAATTTTAACCTTTTGAATTTAGTAAATAAATAAATAAATCATGATCGTTATTGTTGTAATTCAAACCACAATTCTATTTTTTGGATATTACACGTGTGTGGAAAAACTGTCACATTAGAAGCCACATGATTTAAAAAAAAAAAAAAATTGTGAAGGTCAGATTGCAAAAAAAAAATCCCCACCCTCTTAACATTACAATTTAATCTTAATATTTTTTCTTCTTCTAAAATTAGCAAACAAATCACAACTTTTATCTGATGTTATAGTTACAATTTTATATTTCAATGATTTAAATTCCTGTATTCAGCTAAATAACCACCTATGCTCTTTTTCCAATTCGAGGAACACAATTCATAATATGATCAAGTTTAAAATGAATCTCTATTATTTACTTGAATTCACATTTGAACTAGAAAATTTGTAGGTAAAATATGAAGATGAAGCAACAGTAAATTAAAATAGGCGTATGCCTGCACTTAATTAATTCCCCGTTCAAACTTTTGATGCTACAAATGTCAAATTTTTGCTGCTAGTTTATGTGAATCTAATACAAATAAACATCAAAGTCTAAAAAATAAAGCATAGAGAAGACCAATTATGGTTGGTGTATGATAAATAATTCATAATTTTCAACTTAATTGTCTGCATAATGTCATAGTCCACCCACGACTATTACATTTTATTTTTTCTCCTCCAATATATTCTAACATAAATTCAAAGTCATTCATATTTTCCAAATCCAATTTTCTTCATTACCGGCGCCTAAATTCCTACATTTTATCTATACATTCATCGTTTTAAACTTCAAAATCTTCATTTTATTTCTCCAAGCATATTTCTTGAAAAACATATATACTTTATATGCTTACTAATTTCTCTGTATAGACAAGATCAAGTTATCAAAATCGACAATGGAGAAGAAGAAAATCATGTTGCGGAATGAAAGATTTCTCGTAGCTTTCATTTTATTAGTTTTGTGCATAGCGATGCCTTCAAGAACAGAAAGTACGAGAACGTTGAAGATTAGGGTTACAGATACTTTGCTAAAAACCCGGCTTCCGAGGGGTCTGGTTCCTCCTTCCGGCCCATCCCCGTGCCATAATAAATTGGACCCTTTTAAAGAGACCAAGTTATACGACTTCCCAGGGTATGGTGTAATCTGTCCTTGAACTTGTTTTTTTTTTTTTCATTTTTTGGTGATAATTTTTTAGTCCATCAAGTAGGAAATTCAGCAATGTAGAAAGTCATTGTTGCATTCATTCTACATTTTCTATATTGATGAACTAATTTGATGTAGTCTACTGCAATTAGTGTCGTGAGAATATTGAATTTTTTTTTTTTCTGGAAATTTTTTGAGAGGAAAGAATTTCTAGAAAAAAAAAAAGAAGGCCAACAATGGCCTAAATTTAGTTTAATTCTTGGGCTGATGTTGAGTATGGAAAGTTCTCTTCATGTTTTGGTTTTAGAAGTTTCTAAAACTTCATTCCATTTGTTTCTTTAAAAAAAACATGAAATGATGAATTATACATTGTGATCAAATGAAAAAAGAAAAAGAACTTTTAAAATTGGAATTGGGTGAGGACTGACCCCAGAATTGAACAAAGATTACAATCGACGAATAATGAACAGAAAGCGTGAGCTAATGTATACTGTGATCAGAAACAGAACATTTTTAGACAGTCACTTGAATAAACGTAATAATACAATTAATCTCAAGATTAATTGCAGCAATTTATCAAACTATTAGGGTATATTTGGATTGGACTTGGCCCATCCGGATTTTGGATGGGTTCAATCCAGTCCATGTTTGGACAAGAATTATCAAAATCCTACTACCTACCCTACCTTTCCTACATTTTTTACAATTCTCAATAAAAACATTTACTTTTTCTACAACTCCCAACAAAAAACATCTACTTTTTTTACAATTCTCAATGTGAAAATGACATTTTAACTATAATTCTACTCAAAATTGAAACTCACAAAATTATTTTCAAGCCAAAATCCAAATTTGCAAAAGTCACCTTAAGTCCAGTTCAAACATATCCTTAGTGATTTTATACATAAATCAACGATATTTATATGTGGTATCATATATATATATATATATATAAATTATATAGAGTTGACACTTAAACCACCAAACTAATTTTTTGGTCATTTTTCATCAGATTTTGGCACATGATTTGTGTGTCACATACTTTTAAGGGTTTTTTATCCAAACAATTGAGTCGTTATAGTCATGCTACATACTGAAAGATTTTTTTTATTACAACGACTCAAATGTTTGAACAGTAAAACCTTCAAGAATATGTCATGCGCAATTCACGTGCCAAAATTCGATAAAAAATGACCGAATTATTAGTTTGATGTTTTAAATATCCAACCCGTATAATTTATCTATATCGGTGTTATAAAAAATAATTTAATGATTCATGTGTAAAATGACTGATAACTTAATGGGATTTCTGGAATTAACTCTAAACCGCAACAAATAAAGTATTTAACTAAAAATTACTTTGAGGACAAGTGAACTCAACTTCAATCTCTAACAGCCAAAAAGTTGGGTGAATCTAAAATTCACAGTAAATTCCACACAAACATATACACATCTTGCACAAATCCATATGATGATTAGATTGTTTGTAGAGTTTTGAAATTCTAAACATAGATATGTGAGGCATCCAAAGTTGAACTTATCATTGGCCTTTTAGAAATCAGTTCATGTGCGTTAAGTTTTCTTTCAATTTTTTTTTTTTGGGGCATTGGGCCTTACTCTATTTAAAGGTGAGTGGCCTGCTATAATTTGAGAACACTAGATGTGGATACAAATTGGCTTGCTCCTTATCCGATTTGGCCCATCATATATCAACAACTAGATAACCCAAATATATATCCAATTTAATTGAAACAAAGGTCGATTGGATTTTCTTTTCGCTTTATTTTGGATTAGGCCTAATTCAATTCATTGTGTCTGGAAATCTTGATGTGTTTTTGGGTTAGTATATAATACTACTATATTTATTTTTCTAAAAAAATTTACTATATACCCTTTTTTTTTTTTGAAACCACTATATACCATTTTTTGGGTTCACAAACCTTTTAGTATCGTAACGATTTATTTTTGTTATTTTATTTTGCACTATACTTTTTGTTTTTAATTTTTTTTTTAAATACAAAACCTCTTTTGAAAACATGAAAACAGAGGTGTCATGGTCCACAGGCTAACGTACATCTACACCAAAAATCACCAAATAACTATACATATCATGAGGTATCACGAAATTCATTAATTTCCAAATTCCGATTTGTTTCTTTCTTTCTTTTGGTTTTTTCTTATAAAACTTATAACTTCATTGCTCACCACCAATATTAAAAGTTTCAAATTTTTAGAGTTATAATGAGAAATTACCTTTATCCCAATAAAAGATAGAGATAGAAAAAAAAAAAAAAAGATCGAAAAAAGAAAAATAAAAGCAAGTTTAGATAGAATATACGTCCCTATTGGCGGTCCAAATTGTGGTTTGCTTCTAATTATTGAACTTGATGTCAAATTTGTAGATCATAGCTTGATTGTTAGAAGAGTCAATAACTTGATATTTTGGACAGTTTGCAAATAATTTCGAAATTGCATATATGCTAAAGTAACTACTAATTATTTCCCAAAAATCTTTTATTACAAAGTTATTCGTATCTCCCAGAATTGTTTAATTCTTATCATTCTGAAATGAATTTTTCTATTTTATTTTCAATTCTCACTTATATATCCACTATAAAATTAATAGGGATTTAGCCATAAGATAGTGCATGTGCACTTTCGAATAATGAAGTAGGTTTACTATACGTCTCAAGTATTGTAGTAGGTACGATATTTGGTGTTAGGTTTTGATCAATCACTTTAGCAACAACACTTCACATTTATCGTACTGCCCTTATCTAGATTGCTAAAACAATAATACTAATTAATTAATTTCTGTAGACTTTTTGCCATTATTTTAAGGTAAATTACAACTAGCGTTTTTTAATTTGATAATATTTTTTCTTATTTATTTATTTATTTGGAATACTTAATGACAAAATGCAGCATGCTCATTCCACTTTCTTATAAACTTTAAATGTTATAATTAATGTACATATATTTTTCAAAGAAAAATGTGATATACATTTATTGAGTGTAATATATCTATCAATATTCAACTCATGCACTTGTTTTCACCCAAAAGGTTAATTTAATTATCTACCAGTGAATATTACTATAACACTACATAATATCATGTGATAAGTGACATATATTGAAAAAGTAAAAAATAGTAAACATCAATTTTTTCAAACCATGTCATAAGTCACAAATCATAGTATTATCAATATTATTAATAGGATTGAATTTTCCAGAATGATAATGGTATGCGTTGATTAAGTAATTGATAAAATGAATAGATCGGTGGTGATGGAATGAGTTATATATGATTATTTTATTTAAAAAATTTCATGGTTACACTGTACTATACATGTGTAGATATATTCGATTTTTTTGATTTATATTGTAGCAAAATGTATATGTTACAAAATTATAATTATTAAATTTATTGGGAAAAAAAATCATTTTAACTCATGTTAATTAGATGTTGTTCGAAAATAGTACTCGCTGAGTTATAAAGATCAATTTATGTTTTATAACTTCAAAATTGTCCAATTTCAATAATTTTCATTCGAATTTATAAAATCCGCTGAATATTGACATGTGGCCCCAAAATTTGGGTAACGTAAACACAATTTTACTGGCTTTTCATTTAGAAATTTATAAAAGAAAAGGAAATTGAATAGAACTTTTCAAGTTCATGAATTGGTGACATGATACGCAATCTATTCCAATGAACACTGTCCATATATCTTCTTCCTCTCTCCCAATTTCTTTATACTTTGTCCTTTTTTTTTTTTTTTTTCTTCTCTTGAATGTTTAATTCGTTACCATCTTCAACATCACAATCATGACCACTTAGAGCGTCTCCAACCCAGACGCAAATGACAAACTCAAACTCAAATTTTGAGTTTTTGCCACTCCAACCCACCTCAATTTTGAACGCAAAAACAGCCACTGTGAACAGTAGGTGGCAAATTTTGCCACCTACTGTTCACAGACTCAAATTTGTTTTTTTTTTTGTTCTTTTATAACAATTATCACTCATTTAATATTAATACACATATACTATATAATATTTTACTATGTACATGCGTATTACGAACTTTGAGATATCTTAATCGAATATTTTTTAAAAATAGTGTAATTATTAAATATAAGCACGAATTAGTAATAGAAATATAATTGAAATATCATACAATATTTAATGCAAATTACAATGAAAGTTACTAAAACACATAAGCATTACAACATGTTAAATTTAAACTAATATTACACGCCATGCTAAATTTATAGTTTATAAATATTTATTTATAATTGAAATCAATAAACCAATTTTTTTTTTATGAAAGAAAATACACAAATATTTGATATTAAAGAAAATTAAAAAAAAATTAAAAGTATAGAGAATATTCCAATTTGAGTTTGAAGGGTTGGAAATGGTGGCAAATTTGGTGGCAAAAACAAGATTTGAGTCTAAATTTGAGTTTATGGGTTGGAGATGGCCTGGGTTTCTATTTCTAGGCTTCTTGGAAAGATGAGATTTCCAACTCATAAATGAAAGAAAGTCTAAAAATTGAGGACATGGCTTGATGGACTTTGGCAAGAAATTGCAAAAAAGATCATAACTTAATTTCACATATTCACTTGAAAGTGATGGGTATTATTGTAAATTACACATTGGGACTATTTTGAGCATAAATCTGAAGCACAACCCATTTACATTAAAAGCTTAAGAAAACCCAAAAACCGTAATTAAATTCCCTAAAAACGCCTTATTTCCTTTGTCAATTCAAAGATATGAATTTTTTTCCCTATAAATTAAACACCCTCAATTCTGACTTAAACAAAAGTTTTAAGTTGAATACTAAAAAAGTTAGGTCATTCAAGGTTCACACAGTTATAATCTAAATCAACTTTTTAAAGGGAGGGTAAAGGCTCGTAGTAGAAACAAAGGCAAACTTAAAAAATTATGATTAGTTTTGTTCATATAAAAAAAGAAGATGCTCAACTTTTACAAGTGGTATAGTCAATGCAAAAGCCATTATGAAAAATATGAAAAAAAGTGATCAAGTAATTGCTAATTGTTATTCGCATTTGGCAGGATGCGGTGGTTGGTAAAGTTTGATGATGCATAGTTTGGTGGGAATATCCATGTTTTTGGGGGTAGCTGTGCTATCTTAAACTCCCAACTCTAGCTACACCCTATGAACCATAGAGTTATTAGATATTTGGATCCTATTAATTCAAGAATCGGTGGGAGGAAAAATATTAAACATATCTAAATTGGGTGAGATATAAATCGAGGGATATATCCGAATAACAAACATTAGAGAAAGAAAGTCAACATGATACAAATCTTCATAATATTTCAGTGAAAATCTACTCCATGCAATATTTAAACTTGCGTTGTCAGAGATATTCTCCCCACATTACCAAAAGTCTTACCAACTTGATTGTGAAAATCTATAATACTCTTATAACTACAAATAACATATGGTAACTTATAACAAATTTGGAAAGATGGACTTAATAAATGGAGAGATATAAATGAGCACATTTCACAAAATGTTTTACATTCTCAAACAATAAAAAGTCATACTTCAGCGAAATCGGCCATGCTACCCGATCCACCGTGGAAAGGTTAAGATGTGTCCACCGCTGATATATCAAAAATTCAAAATATTTATTAATTTTAATTTCCATATAATTAAAAGATGTGATCATTACAAGTCGTCGGTTGACATATTAAGAGTTGCCCACGATGGACATTTTATCATTTTCTTAAGTGAAATATGATTTATAAATATATATATATATATATATATATATATATTTTGAGATGAGAGTAATCAATTTTTTTTTTTTAATCTACAAATGATGTATTGCCTTAATATTGAATTACCTCGCTTGACAAATGCATTTCTTTTTCTTTCTTTTTTTTAAATTTTCAGGGCTTATCCGATTTCAGTCATTTTTCCACTAAAACTTCTGAATTTTGATAGTTTTTTCTGAACTTCGGTGAGTCTCAAATGCGAAAAATTCACCTGTAGTTCAAAAAATTTGATGGAAAAAAGAATTGAAATTTGATTTTTATTTTTTAATTACAGAACTTTAATTGAGTTTTTAAAAATCACAAAAACTTACATGAGACGGTTTCACGGATAGTTTTGTGAGACGGAGCCCCATTACCCATAAGTAATATGTGAATTATAGGGTTTGGTTGGTAGGTAGTTGGATTGTGGGTTGATCCATCTCACACAATGCATTAAAATATCGTGAGACGGTCTCACAAGAGACTTATTCGTTTTTAATTATACATAACTAATTTTAATGCTAGATTTGATGTTGGATGGAAAAATGAAAATTTCCTTATATTATTATACAAATTTCTTAATTGGCGTCTCTATAATGGTGAAATTACCCGACTTTTTTTCTAATACTCTCTAATGAGGGTATAAGCCAAAGCGGCCGCCTATCTAATTAATCAGACAATTTTAGTAAAAAATTAAAAGAAAAGGAGAAAGTTTCGATGACTAATTAATTTCAAAATTAATGCACGGGATATGTAAATTTTCGTTCTAAAGATTTGCTCATATATAAAATTTGTCCCACATATTTTTAATACCCAAAATTTACACCAATTTTTCATTAAATGGGAAAATAGTTTGAATGTTATTATTACACAGTTACACAGCTTATTATAAACAAATAATAAAACATATTATTCAAATTGTACATCAAACACTTAATGCACGTTGAAAGACTGATTTTCTTGGGTTCTAATTATACTCTATAACCATCATTTCATAGAAATCGTGATTGAACTGAATTAAAAACTGGCATTAGGACTTAGGCTATTGCAAGTTTAATTAATTTAACACGTAGCAGTACTAGGAGGGGAACTAATTAATTAAGTCGACGTTGAAATATTTGAAAATTTTGTAGCATGCAAGCAACAATAACCACATGATATAGAATGTCTCTTTCTCTCATTGCACAAGAGTTAATTCCATTATATATATATATATATATATATATATATATATATGTTAGGAATAATGAATCTATGAGTCATGGATTAAATTAAGGTGAGGAGTGAAAAGCGTGGCAATCTCTTCCTCTTTAATTGCAGGCCCTTTTGTTTCATATTTGAAGGGTAGTTTTCTAATTTCACGACAGCTTGGAAATGAAAATAAGTAATATTATATATTTAATCAATTTACATGAGATTGTTTTACGGATGTGGATGTAATTATTATACATGACCTACAATCTGTAATTTGAACTCATTTTTATAAATTAATATTTATTTTATTTTTATGTGAATTATGAATTGATTCATTTTATAAAATTAGATTTCTGATACTATCACCTATGTTTTTGCGATGTTTTTTTTGGGATTACATGCGATTAGTAACCTATAAATGAACGATGAAAATCAAAAGACCCTTTAAAAGCAATCAGATGAGGGGCCCACTTATTTTTTCAGTACTTTTCAACCATGAGAATCATCACTTATATATAGTGATCTGATCGAGATATATACTTGTATCAGTGTGGTTTCGTCATTTTTAAAAACTCTTGGCGCAAAATAACCTTCGTTTTCTTATTAACTTTCTCACTGCATTGATATAATTTAAAAAATAAAATAAAAGACAGTTACAAAAATACCGAGTTATATATATACACACACATACGTACTGGGGAAAATTGCACCTTTTAGTCCAATACATAAAATCATTTTCATTCTCTCTAATTTTAGGTTTTTTTTGTAAATAAAAAATTCCACAACTATCTGTTTTTTTAAATTTAATTTCTTAACTTAAATAATTCCTCGATTTTGACTCAATCTTCGATAAACTAATTCAGAAAATAAATGTAAACATTGACTTCTAATCGATGGTTAACATTTTTTCATTTCGTAATATCAAATTAAGTTCTTTATATGTCATCTGATCAAAACTAATCAGTTCCAAATTAGTATATTATCAATGTTTTTCTTCCCAATATATTTGATTTTAGTATATAAATGAGAGAAAATTTGATTAGGAGACCATTGTTGATAATATGAAACTTTCCTCTATGTATATAATATAAAGGCAAATGTTTGTATGTCCCAGAGGCACCGTGCCCCCAACCTTATCTACTCCTATTTTTTTTTTCCAAAGACTAAGTGACTGATGCTGTTTTTTTTTCCTTACATAGGAAGCCAATTCCTTTTATTTATTTATTTTTTTCCTATCTTTTACATGGTTTTTTTTTCATTTTTGTTTTCCTTACATAGGAAGCCAATTCCTCTTTTTTTTTTCCCTATCTTTTACACGGTTTTTTTTTTCTCCTTTTATTTTACACTCTAAGATTGAGGCGTTGTTTCATCTTCATCTCTTTTTTTTTTGTTTTTTTGCATTTTTTATCCCTACATCTCAATCTATCTCTTTTATTGTACACTCTTCTTTTTTTTTTTTCTTCTTCTTCTTCTTCAAATAACAATGGAATTATGTATGTGATTTTTTTTCTTCTTCCTTTTCTCTTCTACTCATGTTCATAAATTATGATAATTGATTTCAAATCACAATTTATCACAATAATTTTAAGACATTAAAAATTACTTATTTCAAATAATGTAACATCATGATTTGTAGAAATTAGTTGTATGCTCTTGAGGTATCAGTTGTATACTCTTAAGGTATCAGTTGTAACTTCTTAAGCTATTACATATTTACCTTTAAAGTATTAATGCTAATAGTATAAGGTATTACATATGCACCTTTAAGGTATTACATATTTACTTTTAAGATATTAATGCTTATTGCATAAGTATTACATATGCACACATTTAAGGTATTACATATTTACCTTTAAGGTATTAATGCTTATAGTATACGGTATTAGATATGCATCTTTAATGCATTACATATTTACCTTTAAGGTATTGATCCTTATTATATAAGTATTACATATGCACACAATTAAAGTATTACATATTTGTCTTTAATTAATGTTTATAGTATAATATATTACATATGCACCTTTAAGGTATTACATAATTACCTTTAACATATTAATGCTTATAGTATAAGATATTAGATATGCACCTATAAGGTATTACATATTTACCTTTAAGGTATTAATGCTTATAGTATAAGGTATTACATATACACCTATAAGGTATTAATTATGTTTATAGTATAAGATGTTACATATTTACTCTTAATGTATTAGTTGATCATTCAATGAAAGATATCACTTGTATACTCTTTAGGTATCACTTTGTATATTCTTCAGGTATCAATTGTATGCTCTTAAGGTATCAGATGTGAGTTTAAAATTTTAAAATTTCAAATACAATATTTTTATCATCTTCTTCCCCAACATTTATATAAATTCATATTACTCAATCAATAATCAACTATTAATCAACTATGGTGTTTGTTGCATCAATTTTGTCGTATATTGCTATGAATATGAGCAAGATAGAAAGAATTTCAAGTTATAGGAAAATAAAAACCCTAAATTTTTATACATATTAGAAAGAGAAGAACTTGTTGGAATATTAGAAAAAATAAGAACCCTAAATTTGTAGCAATCATATGAAGAAATTGAGAAGGAAAAGAGAAAAAAAGAAAAAAAAAAGAAAAAGAAAAATGAACAACACAATAAAAAGGAAGAAAAAAAAAGGAAACTTACAACAAATAAAGAAAAAAGATAAAAGAAAACAAAAGGAGTGGATAAGATTGGGGGCACGATGCCCCCGGACACTAAAGAGCTTCCCTAATATAAATAGTCACCTCCTTTTAGTTTTTGTTCCGAATGTCAATTTTTGTCACTGTAAACGTTAAAATTAAAAAAATTATATACAACTGCAAAATGTCGTGCCGATCATACTTGTCTCATGGATTTCTTCTATGAAATGATCTCATATGAGTTTTTGTGAGTTACAAAATCAACATCAATCATCTGGTTAACGTCCACATAGAGAAAAATCGAAATTTTGAACAAATTGAATCGGATGAAAATTAAAAAAAGTGATAGTTAGAAAATCAAAATCAGAGTATATAAAATTGATGGTAAAAAGTGAAATATATATATATACCTAAATACGAGACTAAAATTACAATTTTCCATTTATATCAATATCCTCTATATTGTCACGCCCCATTTTCATACTTAAAATATCAGAGTTTTCTTGTGGGCGTGCAGGAAAAGGAGAAAAAGAAACATACATTTTAAAACTTTCAGATATACCAAACGAATAAATATTTAAAATGACATTTGAAACAGAAACTTCAGAAATTATTAAACATACGGTATTACATGTTCAAGATCCTCGGTATCTAGCCGGAAGAAAACATTGAAAACAAGCAGTGGAAAATCAACAAGAACCATAACAGAGAAAATAGTTTGACTTTACAAACACTTCATGACATTGTTTAAGAAAATCGAAATACGAAAAAGAAAACGACACAATTTGATAGGGCACCCCTCTTGCTACGCTTCTCCACTTCCATTGTTTTCTGTGGCGTGAATATACGCGGGATGAGTACATTTGAATACACTCGTGGGGATAATTTTCATATTTTAAGGTTTATTAAACAGTTAAGCTAATTAGACATGTAACAGTACAACAATTAAACACAACACGTAGAATGCATAACACATAACATCATAGCTCATATCTGCAGAAGGGTGCGGGTACTCCCCGGTTACCCTAAGGTACGGGTACTCCCCATCTTACATTACGAACCAATGGTCCCTTCGAAGTATGAATGTGGACTTTCGTCATTTCATAACATAATCATAATACATGCATGAACATAGTAAATATAACACGTATTCAAGACACATAAAGTTCAACAATTCATAGCATTAGGGGATTGTTTCTTAAATCTTAGATTCACGTAGCATAAGATTAGGGTTCGTTTCATAAGCATAAGTTCACATAACATGCATTCGTTTATCGTCATTCATGCATTTATTAATGAAAATATAAAGGTTAGGGTTTAGAAGTTACCCCCACTTCGTTCAGTGGTAACCCTCGTGAACTTAGAATCCGAAGCCTAAGATCTTTCTTTTGCTTGAAAGTCTACACATATAAATGAATGTTCTTTAGATTTCGTATTATGTTAATTATGCATAAATTAATATAGAATCTCTCTCGAAGAAGGAACGTTAAAGGGAAAAATATGAAACAAAGGCTTGAAACTTGATCATAGGGTGTAAAGGGATCGATTAGAGCTTTAATGGAGGAAAAACGAGTTTAAACGGAGCTTTTAAAGGCGTAGGGGTATTTTCATAAATTTTGGAAAAAGGTTGACTTTGACTAGGGGTAAATTTGTAAAATCAGAAAAGATTTGGGGCCTTTTTGATATTTTTAAAACCTTTGAGGTCAAAATAAAATTTTCAGAAGATTTGAAAACTTTTGGAGGTTAAAACATAATTTTTAAAAGTTTGAGGGCTAAAATAATATTTTAGCAAGCTCAAAGACTAAAACATAAATACACAAAGATTTCAGGGTTTGCAAACAAGTCCTTGATCTCTTTCAAATTTACGGAGAGACCCCCATCTCTCAAACCCTCTACCCCTGTCGTCCCTGTCCGTTTCTCGCTGCCGACACACACACCGGCAACAACACGACGCACGCCACATGCTGGTGTGGCTCCATGCGCCGACAACACACACACATACACCACAACGCGGACAGCTGAGGCACACAGCAGCCCGCATCGACTCCAACGACGCGCCGACGCAACCTCGCACCGGCCCAACCAACCCACGGCAGCGGCGGAAAGGGGTTTGGCCGGGATTTCATCATTCTTTTTCGATGAAACTGACGGTCGGATGGAGGTTTCGAGCCCGAATAAAGAATGGGCTCGGTGAGGGCTACGTTTCGGCGTAAGAATCGGTCAGAATGATGGAGAGAGAGGGCGGTACCAGTGACGGCACAACGGCGCACGGCGGCCGGCCGGCCGGAGAAACAAAGAGAGAAACCTTGTCTCAAAAAGTGATCCAACTTCATCCTTTGTGTTTTATTTTTCAGCTTTATACTCCTCAGTTTGGGCCACGGACCCTTAACGGGTCGTCCCTTTAACGCTTTAACTTTTGGGTTTCGTTTTATGATATGTTTATTAAATTATAACCTATGCTTTTCGATTTAATCATACATCCGATAAATTAATCATGCATTATATCATTTTTCTGAAACACACATAATTAAATCAAACAATTAGGGTTAAATTATTTAATTAATCAATTATGTTTCGTTTCATCCTAGGCATTATATCCATTCCCCCTTAGAAAAATTTCATCCTCGAAATTTAGAAACGTATCTAAAAACGGCAAATTTGGATACTTTGCTAGGATCTCATCTTCTCGTTCCCACGTTACTTTATCCCTTCCATGACGGCTCCATTGTACTTTCACTAGGGTCATTTCTCGATTTCTTAGTTGGCGAGTTTTTCTGTCCAAGATGGCCACTGGAACTTCTTCATAGATTAGATCTTTCTCAATCCCGATGCTTTTTTGATCGATCACGTGGTTCGGATTGAAGATGTACTTTCGCATCATGGATACATGGAAAACGTTGTGTATTCCTGTGAAGTCCGGCGACAAAGCTAAACGGTACGCGACTTCCCCAACTCGATCCAAGATCTCGAACGGTCCCACGTACCTTGGCCTCAACTTTCCTCTTCTTCCAAAGTGATAAACTACTCTAGTGGGTGACACTTTTAGAAAAACTTTATCTCACACGTCGAACTTCAGCTCTCTGCATCTCTTATCTGTATATGACTTATGTTTGTCTTGAGCCATTCTGATCCTTCTCATATCCTCTTTATCACTCCAACTGTTTGTCCAACTTGGTTCCTAGCTCCTTTTGCAAGTGCTGCTAGAATCTGGATGTGAAACATGGATCTGTATCTGATGCGATGAAAACTGGTACTCCGAGCAACCTGACGATCTCTTTTATATAGATTCGAGCCAACTTATCTAGACCGAAGGTCATCTTGATTTATAAGAAATGAGCCGACTTAGTTAACCCATCCACAATCACCCACACAACGTGGTTTCCTCGCTTGGTTCTCGGCAATCCAACAATGAAATCCATGGTGATGTGTTCCCATTTCCACTCCGGTATCTCTACGGAGTTAACATCCCAGCTAGTCGTTGGTGTTCGGCTTTCACCTATTGGCAGACTAGACACTTCTTGATGAAGAGTCCAATGTTTCCCTTCATGTTTTTCCACCAAAAACTCTGCTTCAAATCCTTATACATCTTCGTACCACCAGGGTGTGCAGATAATGATGAGTAATGAGCTTCTTCTAGGATTTTCTTTTTCAACTCTTCGTACAACCTTCTCCTGAAGATTAGGGCTCCATCTGTTGACAAAGCAAACCCTTCTGTTTTACCTTTATCCATACGAGTCTTTATCGTCGTAAAAAACTTATCCATTTCTTGTGTCTCGACTATATGCTCATGAAAAGTGAGCTTCACGGACAAAGCTGCAACCTTAGCCTTGATGCTGCTCGGAGGCTTATCACTTCCAAACTCAATTTCAACATCTCTTTAATCAACGAGTTCTGGTTTGTGATCATGAACGTCATGGTTTCTTTTCCTTTTCTACTAAGGGCATCAACAACCACATTCGCTTTTTCTAGGTGATAGAGAATCGTACAGTCGTAATCCTTCACCAATTCCAACCACCTTCTCTGCCTTATGATGAGCTCTTTCTGTTCGAAGAAATACTTCAGGCTCTTGTGGTCGGTGTAGATCTCACACTTTCCGCCGTAGAGATGATGTCTCCAAATCTTGAGAGCATATACAACGGTGGCTAGCTCTAGATCATGTGTTGGGTAATTCTACTCGTGAATCTTCAGTTGTCTTGACGTGTAGGCTACTATTTTTTCTTATTGCATCAGAACACACCCTAAGCCTTGTTTGGATGTGTCACTATAAATCACGAACTCTTTTGTCACATCCGGAACCATTAGAGTTGGTGCATCTATCAGTCTCTTCTTCAGCTCTTGGAAACTACGTTCACACTGCTCCATCCGCTGGAACTTCATATCCTTCCGTGTCAAACGGGTCATGGGAGTGGTAATCTTTGAAAATCCTTCAATGAACCTCCTATACTATCCAGCTAATCCAAGAAAACTTCGCACTTTGTTAATATTCGTTAGAGCTTTCCAATTGCTGACAACTTCTACCTTGTTAGGGTCCACTTCAATTCCCTTGGAGGATACAAATGTCCAAGAAAGGCTACCTTATCAAGCCAAAACTCACACTTCTTAAACTTTGCAAAAAGCTTCTCCTTTTGCGATCCTAGGATGCTGTTCGTGGTGCGCCTTATCACACGAGTAGACCAGAATGTCATCGATGAACACTATGATGAAACGATTGAGATACGGATGGAAAACGCGATTCATCTGATCCATAAAAATAGTTGGTGTATTGTCGAGTCCAAAAGACATCACTACAAACTCGTAGTGGTCGTACTTTATCCTGAAGGCTGTCTTAGGTATATCAGCATGCTTGATCTTCACTTGATGGTATCCAAACCTCAAGTCGATCTTCGAAAACACACTTGCGCCTCTCAACTGATCAAACAAATCTTCAATCCGAGGCATAAGATACTTGTTTTTGATGGTTCGTTTATTCATCTCTCGATAATCTATGCATAGTCCATTTTCTTCACAAAGAACACTAGAGCTCTCAAAGGCGATACTCTTGGACGAATGAATCCTTTGTCCATAAGTTCTTGTAGCTGAACCTTAAATTCTTGTAGCTTCTTTGATGTCATCCGATATAGTGTTTTCGATACTAGTGTCGATCCTGATATGCGATCAATCTCAAAAGTAATTTACCGCTCCGGTAGAGGATCGGGTAGACCTTTCGGAAAAACATCCGTGTATTCCCTCACGATAGACACCTTCCCAATGAGATTTGTTTCTTGTTCAAAATCCATCATGTTTACCAACTAAGCCCTGCAATCTCTTTTACTAAGCATTTTGGTTACCTTCATAACCAATACGACCCTTAGGTTGACTCCAACTCATGTTACATAAAACGTGAACTCCTCATCTCCAGGTATCTGAAAAACGATCTCTCTCGCATGACACTTGATCACTGCGTAATTTGTCTTAAGCCAATCCATTCCCAAAATCACATCGAAGTATGTCCTTCATTTCTAGCTCATGCAGATTGGCTAAAAGAATTCTATTCCCAAACGTGACTCTCAGACCTCAACAAAAATGTTTCGTTCTTATTGTCCTTCCCAATGAGATCTAAATTTTTAGGATTTCAGCGACTACCCTACCATCCTCATGCTTAACATATCATATAGCTCGATAGAGACAAAAGAATGGGTTGCCCCGGTATCAAACAAAAGAAAAAAATAGGGAAATCACAGACTATTAACATACCTGCCATGATCTTCGATCCTTCAGCAGTCTCTATGCGGTTGAGAGCAAAAGTTCGAGCTTTACCTGCTCCTGATCTCGGCTTCTGCACTGCTGCTGTTCCGTTCTTGAACTTCTGACAATTGACGGTAACGTGTCCTGGTTCTCTACACCTAAAGCAAATCTGAGTCCCTAGGAGACATAGTCCTGCATGAGCCTTTCCACACTTGTCACATGAGTTTTCCAGCTTAGGAGTAGGGAGGAACAAAACACTATTGGTCCTTGGGTGCTTGTTCTGATTGAAGCTCTAACTCAGACCAGTCCATTTCCTTTTCCTGGGCATCACTACGGCCTTCTCGAGCGGTGCAACGTCCAAGCATAGACGAGAAGCAACTTCCTAAGCTCTTTCAACAACTTCAGCATACTTCATGGTTTCCTGACCAGCCAAGATGGAATTGATTTCTAAGCGAAGACCTCTTTTGAAGTGTCGGGTCTTCTTAAAGTTGGTGTCTACCAAATGAGGTGCATACCTGCTCAACTGATTGAATTTTCTCTCGTACTCTCCTACGGAGGTGGTCCCTTGATGAAGATATAGGAAATCTGCTTCTTTTCTGTTACGGTACGACTGAGGTAGAAAATTCTACCTAAACTCCTTCTTGAAGACTCTCCAAGACATAACACTCTTATGTTCCGGTGATATGAGCCTTGCGTACGATTCCCATCAGTAGCTGGCTTCCTTGGTAAGCTGAAACATGGCACAGGAGATCTTCTGCTCTTCTGTGCATCACAAATGTCGAAAAATTCAGTCCAACGACCTTAGCCACTCTTCAGCCTCGGCAGGTTCTCCATTTCTATTGAAGGTTAATGGATTGAAGCGTCGGAACTATTCGATGATCAGGTTTGCATCGCTCCTCGACGGTGGTGGCGGCGCAGCTTGTGCGGTCTTGAAATGTCGGGTCAAGCCCCTTAGCATGGATACTAAGTCCCCCATTGTGGCGTCCACATCATGTTCAGGTGGATTCTCCATCAGTGGTTGATCTCTACGTGATCAACCTCGTGGTGTATCCTTTTAAAAACGACATATGAAAAACTCCTTATCGTCTACCCCGTGAAACCCAACAACATACATAACAACAAGATAAATAAGAAACATGATAAAGACAAACATATAACACATAAACGTTTTTCCTTATTAAGTTCCGTGATTAGGAAGAGAAACACATAAGGAGGGGTGCTTATCCATCATTTTTAAATGATTTTTCTCGTTAAATCACGTTTGAAAAGAAAAACGAGCTTGAGTAGGGACCTAAAAATGGTAGGACCTTGCTCTGATACCAAAATTGTCATGCATCGTTTTCATACTTAAAATATCAGAGTTTTCTTATGGGCGTGCAGGAGAAGGAGAAAAAGAAACATACATTTTAAAACTTTCAGATATACCAAACGAATAAAGATTTAAAACGACATTTGAAACAGAAACTTTGGAAATTATTAAACATACTGTATTACCTGTTCAAGATCCTCGACGTCTAGCCGGAAGAAAACATTGAAAACAAGCAGTGAAAAATCAATAGGATCCATAACAGAGAAAATAGTTTGACTTTACAAACATTTCATAACATTTTAGAAAAATCGAAATACGAAAAAGAAAACGACACAATTTGATAGGGCACCCCTCTCGTTACGCTTCTCCACTTTCATTATTTCATGTGGCGTGAATACACGCAGGGTGTGTGCATTTGAATACACTCGTTGGGATAATTTCCGTATTTTAAGGTTTGTTAAACAGTTAAGCTAATTAGGCATGTAACAGTACAACATTTAAACACAGCACGCAGAATGCATATCACATAATATCATATCTCATATCTACAAAAGGGTGCGGGTACTCCCTGGTTATCCTAAGGTGCGGGTACTCTCCATCTTACATTACGGACCACTGGTCCCTCCGAAGTATGAATGTGGATTTTCATCCTTTCATAATATAATCATAATGCATGCATGAACATAGTAAACACAACACGTATTCAAGACACATAAAGTTCAATAATTCATAACATTAAGGGATCATTTCCTAAATCTTAGATTCACATAGCATAACGATTAGGATTCGTTTCATACGCATAAGTTCACATAACATGCATTTGTTTATCGTCATTCATGTATTTATTAACGGAAATATAAAGATTAGGGTTTAGAAGTTACCCCACCTCGTTCGGTGGTAACCCTCGTGAACTCAGAATCCTAAGCCTAAGATCTTTCTTTCACTTGAAAGTCTACACATATAAACAAAGGTTCTTTAGATTTCGTATTATGTTAATTATGCATAAATTAATATAGAATCTCTCTCGAAGAAGGAACGTTAAAGGGAAGAATACAAAATGAATGCTTGAAAGTTGATCATAGGGTGTAAAGGGATCGATTAGAGCTTTAACGGAGGAAAAATGGGCTTAAACGGACGAAAAACTAGCTTCAACGGAGCTTATAAAGGCATAGGGGTATTTTCATAAATTCTGGAAAATGGTGGACTTTGACCAGGGGTAAATTTATAAAATCAGAAAAGATTTGGGGTCTTTTTGATATTTTTAACACCTTTAGGGTCAAAATACAATTTTTAGAAGATCTGGGAGTCAAAGTCTAAAGTTTGAAAACTTTTGGGGGTTAAAATATTTTCGAAAGTTTGAGGGCTAAAGCAATATTTTAGAAAGCTCAGGGACTAAAACATAAATACATAAAGATTTTAGTGTTTGCAAACAAGTCCTTGATCTCTTTTAAATTTACGGAGAGAACCCCGCCTCTAAAACCCTTCACCCCCGTTGTCCCTGCCTGTTTCTCACTGTCGACACACATTCCAACGACGACACCATGTCGTCGGCAACCACACGACGCATGCCACACGCTTGTACGACTCTACACGCCGGCAACACACACACGTACACATCCACAGCGCGCACAGCTGTGGCGGCACACAGCCGCTCGCAGCGACTCTGGCGACGCATCGGTGCAACCTCGCGCCAGCCCAACCGACCCACGACAATAGCGAAAAAATGGAGATGGCCGAGAGGAGAGAGAGAGCAGATAGGAAGAGGAGAGAAAACGGGGAGAGAGAGAGAGGAGAAGAAGAAAGAGAGAGAAAAGGGCTGGGATTTCGTCGCCCTTTTTCGGCAAAACCGGTTCTCGGATGGAGGTTCCGAGCCCGAATCTAGAATGGACTTGGCGAGGGCTATGTTTCGGTGTAAGAATTGGTTGGAACGGTAGAGAGGGGCGGTGGTGCCGGCGACGGCACGACAGCGCACGACTTGTCTCAAAAAGTGATCCAACTACATCCTTTGTGTTTCATTTTTTCGGCTTTATACTCCTCGGTTTGGGCCAGGACCCTTAATGGATAACCCTTTAACGCTTTAACTTTTGGGCTTCGTTTTACGATATGTTTTTTAAATTATAACCTATGCCTTTTGATTTAATCATACATCCGATAAATTAATCATGCATTATATCATTTTTCTGAAACGCACATAATTAAATCAAACAATTAGAGGTTAAATTATTTAATTAATCAATTATGCTTCGTTTCATCTTAGGCGTGTGATGAGATTTATAACACAAATTGAAAACTCTTATTGGGAAAGTGGGTGGAGGTTAGTTGGCTGTAAAATGTAACAATTTTCTGTACGAACGTAATTAATGTCCTTATATAAAGATTGAATTAGAAACAATTTCCTAATAAAGATTAAACTGAAACGATTTCATTTTTCATGTATAGATTAAATGCACCAAATTAATAAAATAAAACTTTCATTAATGGCGTGTCACTTGCTTGGTTGTTGAGATCGAAGTGTTTCATAAGAATTGAATCTCATCCGTCAGTCAAAGCCATTTATTCCTTTTTCCCTAAAAAAAACAAAAAAAAATATTCTTTCGTGTGAGCTCAATTATTCACAATCAACAAACTCTACTTGACACGAGCGAAACGTCATTGATTTATTTATTTATTTGTCTGCTAATAAGTCTATAAAATCAGCCTATTATTCCAACACCAAAACATGCCATCTTATTGAATTTATTGAGTTTCATCCTCTTGATTAATCAAGAAAAAAAAAAAAAAATCTCCTTCAATCGCGAGGAGATGCTCCTTAGATTTTCCTGAGTTTGTTTTTTTTTTTTTTCTCTGTCAGTTATATATCATTCACAAACAGATTAATTTATTTTTTCTTGATGATGATCAAATTAAAATTAGAGAGTTGAAGACTATGGATATGAGAAGGAGAAGGTGAATTGATATCAGAGATTGGGGTATAATGAAGTGGATGATGAGGTGAGTGGTTTCCATGCTAGGCTTGTTAAGTGAGCAGTCTTCGTTGCTGTTAACTTTTGTTTCGTTGTCTGTTCGACCTTAAACTAGTTCTCAAAACCCTAGCTTTAATTTTCTCTCCCAATAATGATTCTGAATTTTTTTTTTAAATATGATGCTTAATTAGGTAAAGAATTGATCGCTCAAGAAAATTGATTATTTGTATGAAAGTTATAATTAAAGATGTGTGTTGATCGTTGGTAAAGGAATTCGTTTTATCATAATATAACGATTTTTAAGACTTAAAAATAAGAAAAAACATGTTTCTCTAAACAAAAAAAATGTTTGAACTGTTAATGATATTTTTCTTTCTTCCTTCCTTTCTTTTTCTCTGAAAGAAATTATTAACTATACTTTTTAAGGTAAAATATTTTAATTTCTTCTGTTCGGAATGGAAAATAAGAAAAGGAAAGAAGTAGGGGGATAGATCATATTGGTGAGCCAAACTGATCATAAATTATTTTGATCACTTAATTAATTGCTTCCCAATTGCTATGATCTCGTTTTAATTAACGAAATACATAAGTCAAATAACGGATATATCTTACAAGGTAGATTAACTCATCTTGCAGAGATGTGATAAAAATACAAGGGTAAAACTGGTAGAATCATTCATTCCATATATGTTGGTGTTGATGAATTAATACTGATAATATGAAAGAAGCAAAACCAAATACATGCATGAATTTTTGGGAAGAAAATTCACATCGAAATTTCATCATTAAATTGGGGTTAATTTTCTTGCAGGTTGAGCCTATATTTGGTTTTTTTTTTTTTTAAAGAAATTACGTAAATACACATATTTGTATATCAACGTGAGTAATACGTGGATATAATTTGAATGGCTATCAAAGACACAGACCTACTTTGTAATTTAGTTTTCAAATAATATGTGGTTTTAATTTAATTTCAGTAATAATTTAAATTGCATGCCTAATTTAGTAAATTTTTTCCAATCTTTTTTTTTTCCTTTGAGATGTACAAACTATTAATAGCCGTTTTGGATTTGGAATACTAACAAGGCTGTGTGAAGCAATAAAAACCATCATATTTTTAATTTAACAGAAATTAATGGCTATAGTCATACATGTAGCGGCCTTCTCCCTTGAATACATTAAGTGCAACAAATTCTTTTAACACTTATATATGGAAATATATGAATTAATTAGATATATTATCCCACTGTGTTCTTATAACATATGGAAATATAGGAATTAATTAGATATATTATCCCACTGTGTTTTTACATGTTATAAGGTCGATCAGACAACGAATCAAAGGTACAAACAAGCATGGACTACTGATTTGCCAAGTCTTTGCACGGAAATCAAGACCTTCAATTTTTATTTATTATTATTATTGATGTTGATCCAATCCAACACTCTTCTTCTCGTACAAAAACTCGAAACTTCTGATCCGAATACCTGCAAAACAAACACTGGGGGAATTCCCGGCGATGGGACTCCGACGCTCAAGTCAGTCAAACTGCTAGGCAGAATTCTTTAGTGAAAGTGTATATGTGTATTTTAGTAATATGATTGTGCATAAAAAATGCAAAGATGAGTATTATAAGTTTATATACTTCCTGTGATACGTGGCAGTTGGGATCATCCGATAAATATGGGGAGTTGGCGACTGGTCCGCGAAAATGGCGGTTATTTGAATTCAAACTTGTTCGCCCCGCTTCATCATTAATCAGTTCGTCAACCTGTTCGCTCCGCTTCATCATTAATCAGTTCATCATCATGTCTCAAAACTTAATTAGTTCGCAAATATCGTTGTAGAACAGTTCGCTCTTCTTGAAGTAACTCCTGTTCGCTTCTTTAAATTGTTCACGCATGTTGACTTTGACTTTGGTCGGTTTGAAGCAAAGAATCCGGTTCACATCAGTTTGACCATATCAATTATTATTATTTTGCATTAATTAGGAAGGAAGATCTGAACTACAGCTTCAACAATCAGTAGTTATCTTTCATGAGTTTCTTGTATCTAGATTTGTATATATGGATCAGTTGGGAACAATTATATGTTGTCAATAGTACAAGCAGTATAAAATGTACAAAGAACCCTAACACTACAAAGAATGCCCATTCAAGTTCTATTATTTGCTGCATTTGATTAATCACTGATGTGACGAAATTAACTCTTAGATATGTCTTTAATTTGTATGGGAAAAAAAAAAGTTGTGTTTTGCTACATATAGATGTTGTATATGGTTTTTAGCTCAGTGGTTAAATTACTTTTGATTTTAATATTTAATCACAAAGCCAATTAGATTTCAGATTTTGATGTGGTGAGATTTCATGTACCCAATTCAGAGCGTTGTATATAATCCTGAATATTGGTCTTTCTTACTCTTATGCTGTAAATTATATATCAAACAACAAACGTAATCCATGTTAACTACACAAGAATCAAAATATTATAAATTAATGATGTCAATATTGTAAAAAGTAATTGTTATATGATTGACTATTTCTAGAACTGTCAAAATCGACTGGGATCGTTGGACCAGTTCATCCCATCTAGTTAAATTCAAGTGTTGGAATATTGAACATTAATTTAGACCGGCCTTGGAGAATTGATTTTCCCTTTTTGTTACCTTAAGCATATAAATGAAATATAGATAGTAGTGATAAAAATTCTTCCCTCAGGTAATGTATAAAATATTAAAGTGATTATTAAAAGATTTATATCAAAACATAGGTATATCACTTTTTTCTTGAATGTATATACGATTGAGTAAATAGATAAAATATTAGATATATCACTTTTTTCATCGCACACGACCTGTCAATTAGTTGGGGGTTGAGTTTTTGATTAGGCGAACCTCTTCGCCCCTGGTAATTCGTCCCGCAGACTCATCTTGACAACTTTAACTATTCCTACTTATTGATCCTATTCAAATTTCTAATGATATATGAAAATATAGAATTAGAAAATTGTAAATAAGAAATCGTAAAAAAAATTATTAAGCAAAAATTAGCACCTAAGATGGAACTGGAATAGTATTGCACCAACATTTGGCGCAATAATATTGTAGGTTTGGCAAACGACATGGTCATTTTGAATAATATATAGCAGAACTAATTAATTTGACATCTTAGGCCCTAAAAAGTTAAAAACCCGACTATAATTAATTTATGTAAAAACTTGTGCTACTGAATTTAATATTGAACTATACTCAATATATGTACATGCATATTTAATGTTTAAGCATGTTTAGCACGATGTATTTACTATAATTAGTAAATATGATCTATCTATATATATTTTGAACAGTACTCATTGTATATACACAAATTTAATTTCAAGTTATATTGCGTGACATGAAAAATAATATGTTGGATATCAATTTATATTTATTTTGAAAATAAAATAAATGTAATTTTTTAAATTAAATAATCAAATTAATTGATATTTTATATTTATATCATTGGTCAATCGAAAGCTGCCGCATGTAGTGCATATGTATTTATCAAATTAAATAAATCAAATTTAATAATTATCACAGAGATATCAGATATGATCGAATCATATTTGATCAAAATTCGAATCAAACCATTTCTTCAAGTCAAGTTCAGATATAAACAAACTTTGATCAAAAGTCAATTCCAAAATTTCAAAGAAGATTTAAAGGATTAAAGGGATTGTAATCCAACACTTCATTTGATTCAATAAATACAATTTTCACAATTTTTTATGTTTATATACACAATTTGCTGTTACACTCGAATCAGCTAGCTAACATTTTAATTATCCCTATATAAGTGTAGTCACAAAATAGTGAGAATAATAATAAAAAGTGCATGACATATGCAAATTTACTGTGCCTTAGACATCCAAATAGTAATTAGTGACGAATTAGTAACGGAATGATTCATAGTCAATTATTATTCATCTCTAATTATATATGTAGACGATTCCATCAATATAGTAGTGAATTAATTTGATCATTAAATTTAGAGATGGAAAAAAATATAACTAGTCTAAAAATTTTAGCGATCAGAGTTCGCGCACTATTGTAGATTAAATTTTGTACAAATTGTGTCGGACATTCTAATTGGAGTTACTCTTAGTTCACTAACTCAAAGATATTATACTTGAATTTGGAGTTGACAATTCCCCCCATGATGTTAATTTGACCTTTTTTTTTTTTTTTTTCTTTTCTTTTCTTTTCTTATATGGAGTTGGTTTCTCCATTTTGTAGGAGTTGATTGGTCTCCTATGAGAGCATATTTATGGACATATTAAATTTTGAGTAGATTTATTAGGGATATAATGTAGCCTTCTTTATATACAATGTCTTATAATTTCATTGTTATTTACTTATCAATATAAGTTATCAACTTTTCGTTGTCAGAAAAGAAAAAAAAAAAAAGGAAGATATATATATAGAGAGAAATTGATGTATGCTTAAATTGACATTTATTTACACTTAAAGTATATCTCACTAGCCCCTTAATAAGTGAGGTTTGAGATTCAAAGCAATACATGTTACAAGCCACTAAAAAATAGTAAAAAATATTAAATTATATCAAAAAGAAAAAATGTTGCATGTTAAAGTTCACCCCAACCCTAACTTATAAAATGCTGGAGCCTTTATAAAATAAACCCCAAACTTTATCATAATTGCAACCCTGCCCCCAACTCATACTTAGAGCTCAAGCACGAGGGTGTATAGCAAAAATGAAGGTTGCAGGTGAGACTCAAATTTGTAGAGGGGGTAGATATGCTCAAGCCATGTGAGGTTGGGATCAAACATATATTATCCACCAATTCTTATTTATTTATTTATTTATTTATTCATTCATTCATTCTCCTTAGTGTTTGTCTCATGGTAGACAACCACTACTACCACAATCGTTATGGCAAAATCTTTTTTTTTTCCTAGTGTTTTCCCACACATAAGAGCCCCCAACTTTCTGATCACTTCTGATTCAAGCCTTTTGTCTCATTATTGGAACACAGCTTTTGTTGAATAGTTTATATGTTTACATAATTATATTCCCCCCGGGCCTCACCTTCATAAGATTTCCATAATTGGACAATTCATTTGAAATTAATTATTAAAACCATAATTTGATTATTATTGTTTCAAATTACATTATATATATATATATATATATTTATATTAGAATCCAAGATTTCAATCGAATTCGAGCAAAATCAACGATGTGTATAAAGAAAAATATTAGATTGTTGGAAACTTTGTTTATGTTTCTGGCTCAATTAAAGCTTATCAAGCATATATTTCCCATAAAAATCATTTAATTAGGATATAAGAAATATGTTTGTATATATAGTATTTATCATTTAAAAGGTTGAAAGTGTTCAAATTTTCTATTATCCATATATTTAGTGTGTGAGTTTTTAATACAACATTTATGCAACCATATTTTTAACCTGTCAATATTGGTGCATATTCAACTTGAATAAGATGTTAGGTTTGAGTCCTCATAATATGAGTATTAACTAAAAAAAATGTAAAATTTATTTCTAAATGATAAAAATGTGACTTGAATTGTACATATATACATATAACTTATTTGTATCATATACATCATGTGAGTTGAATACTTGAATTGTATCTCAACAAAATTGTCATAATTTTATTATATCACTTTCAGTATTCAAAATACCTCCATTTGTATTGAGACATTTGACAAAGATTTGAAATTTCTAACAGTAAATCTATCGGTGGTATTTGGATAGATTGATGCGGATTTGAAATTCATTATTTTCATTTTAAATTATTATTTTTCAACAAAATGAGTGGATTTCCAAATCCATCAATCCCAACTTGAATAGATTACAAATCCATTCATCTCAAATGATTATATTATTAAAAAAAAAAAAGGAGGAACTAATTAAAATTGCAAAAAATTAAAAAACATTGAAATGGAAGTGGAGGTGCATGTGAGTGAGGGGCATTGGTTGTTGAAGAAAGGAAAAGAGGGAAGTATGTAAAATACCATAAAACTTATAAACTTGGATAAAAAATACCATCAAATATAATAGTATGCCCAAAAATACCATTTTTTTGATAAAATGACCAAAATAACCCTAAGACACATATGTGCAATCATTGTTTAATAACTATTTCCTTGTCTTATTTGTTACTTGATAATTAAATCTATATTTTTCCAAAATTAATCAATTAAATCTACTCCAAATGTTTGTTAGATCTGGACCGTAAAATGGTTTCAGAGCCTAGATTTATTGAAGAAATAAAATAAGATTTATATTTACAATATTGATTTTATGCTTAACGGAGGAGAAAATCAAGAAAATATGTATCCGAAATATTTTTCGAGATAATACAAGTTTCAGGAATATCAATCCAATGATGTTTAACAAGGAATTGAACAAATTGTTCCTGATAGTTCTAAGATCTCACAAGATCTTAGAGAAATTTAGAAGACTATCCAGTTTTATAGAGGTCAGACGGAGACAATGATCAGATCTCTATCCGAGATCCAACGAGAGGTTTCAGATCTGAAAAAAGAAATTACAGATCTGAAAATGAAGTTACCAAAGGGATCCAATAGATCCATGAATGAACGTTTCAAAGATGCGTTCGGGGATAAACCATTTATTCCCAAAGGAAAGGCTACGGAAATCCCGAAGTCAAAGAATCACGATGAACTAATGTGTGAAATCATTAGAAAAATCTGACATGGAGACATCACGAGTTGATACCTCAGAGTTAATCGAATCATTTTCCAATCTTGGGATAGTGGATCTGGTTAATATCAAGATGAACTCTCAAGTTCCTAATCCAGAAGGAAGTACGAGTTCAAATACACCAGTCCCTGAGAGATCAAGGGCAGAAGGAGAATCCAAGGTTGACCCGGATGTTTGGATAGGGTTAAGACGACCACTAGGGAGGAACAAAGAACCTCCTAACAGTCCGTGGGCAAAAACGATGTTAGAACCAACACATCCATATGGATTGGTTCTCACAACAGACATCATCGATTTTTGAAATATGAAAAAATTAATTGATGAATGGATGGTCTCGTTAAAAGTGGCCTCAACGACGCTGGACATAGAAAAAGAAAACTTCATCAGACTAGTCGAAAGTAGTCTGGAAGGTTCAGCAAAGATGGCTTGGGAATCAACATCTACCCAAGTTAAAGAAGAAGCTTTTTCTGGAGATAGTTTATACGCTATCATCGAAAAAGTTAGAAGAATGCTTAAGGTCTACTTTATCGGAGATTGATACTTTGACCAAAATAAGAAGGAGAAAAGTTGAGAATATACATAAGCCTTGTATGCTCTCGAGTTGAAAAGTATATGTGCGGCCGATGAATATATTTATTGGTTCCGCAAATATTACTTTTAAATAGAGGTCCCGCTAAATGTGGCAACAGAGATGTTCTTTGCAAAGATCTGTAGTCCATGGTAAGAAATGTTGATCCAGTTCTACCAATTACCACCAGGACAGGTCGACACAGTCGCAAGAAGAATGTCTTTTCTAAAAGACAAGCTGCAAGAATGGTGTCAACAAGCAACCATTCAAAAGAATAAGAAAAAACTTAGAGGACAAATCAAAAGAACTCCTCTTTGTTGTGATAGCAATAATTTTCCATTGGTAATTGGAGAATCAAAATAGGTGAGACATGAGAAGAGAAAGAAACACTTCAGAAGTGTATCTTATGCCAAGTCCGGAGGATCACAGAGAAGGCCTTCCAACCGAGGAAGATCATGGTGGTCCAAGTCCAAAGCCAGAACCTACAAGTCTGGTCAGAAATCCGGCCTTCTAGGTTTTCTTCATAAGGATCTAGATCCATAGGGAAGTCAATAGGAAGAACACCAACAAAAAAAACTTTCAAACGAGCTCATACTCGTACAAATGAAAGTTTCAAAGATTGTAATTGCTAGACATATGGTGCGAAATGACATATTTCGCCAGACTGCCCACAAAAGCAGAGAGAAACTCACCAATTCAAGCCGACTGCAGACATTCTTGATGCGGTTTTCTATGGCAATTTGGTACCAGTTTACCAGTCGAGACATCTCTTCAAATGAAAGCATCTATGAAGAAGAATTCGAGATTGATTCAAATGAATCTTATGGATCATCAATAGAATCAGACGAATAGCCTCGAGACGGAAGATAGACTCCGAACTTCGGAAAGTTTATCAAGATTCTTTTCACAAATGACCATCTTAAACAAAACGATGGAAAGAATATGAGGCAAGACTCAACTTTGAGCCCCTATGACGGTTTCAGAATTGGAGGTGTTAGTCGGATTCTTCACCAGATCGGACTAAGACAACGCAAGCACCATATCATCTATCGGGTGAACTCAAGTGAGTTTTCGATTCCAATGGAATTAACCGATAATTGAATTGATATGCAGCTTATTCCAAAGGAAGAGATTCTTGAAGAATTGCAGTGACTATGAAATGGATCCATATTGGAACCATTGAAGTAGTAATCAAAGCTACCTTCAAGGAAGGTATTGATTCTGAACTTCATCTATCAGTAATGGATAGAAGAATCAATAACCTCAGAGATGGTTGTCTTGGTACAATAGTACGTAATTTATATGCTGGCAAACTTATGTTTGACATTCATCTTAGGATTGCATAAAACCTAGCTGACCAAGATTTTAGTCGAGTCTTAACCCTTCATCAAGATTTTAAAAAAACAGATCTAATGAAAGAGGGTAACAGACTATATTCTATTACATATAGAATTACATATGCATTTTCCAATACACATTATTCTAATTTATTTCTTAGGAAAGAGTATATTGAGATTCCTAGAATTTTCAAGGAATTCACCAAAGTAATGACACCAGACCCAATCCAAATCCCTAGGATAGGTGGTGTTAACATACTGATTAAAGATTATCCTGTTCTTAATAGATCAATGAGATTAGAATCGGAAGTCAGTAATAGAATGTCTTTTTCCGAAGATAGAATACTAAGCTTAAAAGAAAAAAGAACCATTAGAGGATTTCAACCCACAACAAATTAGGGTCAACAATGTAAAAATGCATTTCCTGAGGGTTGGAAAGAAATCTGTGTTGTTTTTGATATATCGGAAAAACTTAACCTTTTTCCTTGTGATGTATTATATCATTTACAGCAACCAGCGATTGGAAGATACGAAGACATGCTAGAAATAGCGGGCTATGAAGTATCTGTCAATGGTAATGCAGGTAGAACCAAATGTACTATGACTTTGGGTCTAAGTTTCCTCGAGAAACACAAACCTTGAGGATGAAAAGGAAGATGTATGGAATTCAGTCTCGATGGACACCTCATAAAGGTGGAATGACAAGCCAATTTTCCAGATACATATTTGTTGGGATGATGTATGAACAATATAAGAAAGAATATTTTGTTGCTTATATTGATCCATGATCAGGTATTTGTACGGTAAAACCAGGAGTTTTCCCCAACGAAGCTGTGGACACATTACCTATTATTGCAGAAAGGGATTTCTCTCAGAAAATCCTGATACACAATAAAGGTATACGTGAAACAAGGATCATGATAGGAGAAGCATTTGGTACATCTTGGTTCAAGGTAAAAATGCCACCGATCTATATTCACGATACAGGTGCTGATATTTTGTTGGGTAATAATTTTATCCAAACTTTTGCAAAATATGAGCAAGATAATCACAAGAACCTGTTAACCTTTACTACTAACTGTGGTAGTTTGATACAGGTTTTGCGAAGAGAAAGGGTATTCAATAGAATAATACCTATTAATTTTCATAGCAAACGTGGTGATGATGCCAAATTAACACATCCTAAAATGCAGGATAAAAGGAAATTTGGTAAAGCTCTTTTATATTTCAGGCAACAGGGATTTGAAAGAGCATCTGAAGAAGATATCCAACTTCTAAAGAATGCACTTAAAGAGAGCACACCTGTTGAGGACATTGATGAGGAGAAATTACTTTCCCTTCATTACAAGAAAAACGCTAATAGACAAACCGTTGTCGTATTCAGCGAAATAAATAAAACAATATTTTGCCACGTAAGCTTGCCACATCATCTCACATGTCATGCTAGGGATGACACATCAACCGTTGTCGTATTCAGCGAAATAAATAAAACAATATTTTGCCACGTAAGCTTGCCCACATCATCTCACATGTTATGCTAGGGATGACACATCAACCGTTGTTGTATTCAGCGAAATAAATAAAATAATATTTTGTCACGTAAGCTTGCCCACATCATCTCACATGTCATGCTAGGGATGACACATCAACCGTTGTCGTATTCAGCGAAATAAATAAAACAATATTTTGCCACGTAAGCTTGCCCACATCATCTCACATGTCATGCTAGGGATGACACATCATCATAAGGATGGCATCATCATGATCAATATTATGCGTTGTGTGAGATTCGAACCCGAGCGGTGGTAATCTAACCAATAGACCATTGATGTCTCATGTGACAATGTTTTGCATATATTTCTTTTATAATATATTTTTGATATTTTTCAATTTTCTATTATTACATATTTTTTATTAACTTTTATAAAGTACCATTACTTATTAATATAAGTAATTGATTTCCAATTTTGATATATTAATATATATATATATATAAATAATTGAAGGATTAATGACTATATTAATAATAATTAATATAATTTTCAAATTATATATATATATAATGAATATATTTATAAAATTAATATATTTTTCAAATTATATATATAATGAATATATTTATAAAATTAATATATATTTCAAATTATATGTATAATTAATATATTTATAACATTAATGTATTTTTCAAATTAATATATTTATAAAATTAATAATCTATTGTACATATTTTCTAAAATTTCTTTATAATGAAATAAAATTTAATTCTCAAAATTAGTTTATTTCATCAATTTAATTCAACAATATATAGCATTTCTTCTTTCATATAAAAAAAATTGTAATATTTGACTTTTTTTTTAAATATTAGTCTACGACAATGCTTCTACGAGGCTACAACAACGTTAGAAAACAACTCATGTGACAATGTCTTACATATATTTCTTTTATAATATATTTTTGATATTTTTCAATTTTCTATTATTACATATTTTTTGTTAACTTTTATAAAGTACCATTATATTACTTATTAATATAAGTAATTGATTTCCAATTTTGATATATTAATATATATATATACATAATTGAATGATTAATGACTATATTAATAATAATTAATATAATTTTTCAAATTATATTTATAATTAATATATTTATAACATTAATAATTTGTTGTACATATTTTCTAAAAGTTTCTTTATAATGAAATAAAATTTAATTCTCAAAATTAGTTTATTTCATTAATTTAATTCAACAATATATGCATTTCTTTGTTAACTTTTATAAAGTACCATTACTTATTAATATAAGTAATTGATTTCCAATTTTGATAGATTAATATATATATATATATATAATTGGAAGATTAATGACTATATTAATAATAATTAATATAATTTTCAAATTATATATATAATGAATATATTTTTCAAATTAATATATGTATATTAATAATACATACATTTTTCAAATTATATATATAAGTAATATATTTATAAAATCAATATAGTTTTCAAACTATATTTACAATTAATAAATTTATATAATTAATGTATTTTTCAAATTAATATGTTTATAAAATTAATAATCCGTTGTAAATATTTTCTAAATTTTATTTATAATGAAATAAAATTTAATTCTCAAAATTAGTTTATTTCATTAATTTAATTTAACAATATATAGCATTTCTTATATCATTTTTAAAAAAATTTGTAATAATTGACTTTTTTAAAAAAAATATTAGTATACGACAACGCTTTTACGAGGCTATGACAACGTTAGAAAACAACTCTTGTCTTAGGGGTCCTAGGACAACACGTCTACGACAACGACAAGTTCAAACCCTTGTCTATGAGAGAATTTTTCGGGCAAAGACAACGGTTTAAAACGTCTACGACAACGGTAGGTTAAACCGTTGTCTATGAGAGAATTTTCGGGCTACGACAATGGTTTCAAACGTCTACGACAACGGTAGGTTAAAACCGTTGTCTATGAGAGAATTTTTTTGTAGCGCCCCGGATCAAAACGAGCATAATTGATTAATTAAATATTTAACACATGACTTAATAAGTATGTGCGTTTACTTTGACTGTTTAATTTATTACGTGCGTTTTAGATACGTGTCTAATGTGTGATTTCGATGGGTAATTTTATTGGACGTGGTATATAGAATATTTTTATATCATAAGATGCAAATTGATGAAACGAGAAGATAGAAACAAACTAGGGGTCAATCGGAGACCCGTAGCTCGAACGACGACGAAAAGGGCAAAACCCGAAGTTTCGATCGGAAAACCGGAAGATATTTTACGTGAATAGTAACATGGGAAAAGCCAACCTATGAATAGTGCCGAGATATTTTGGATGAATAGTATTTTCCGAATTCTATAAATAGAGGCTCCTCCGATTCATTTTTCACCGTTTCTCCGAACGAGCCGAAAGCGACGAAAACGAGTAAGTCCTTCTCTCTCCTCTCTTTCTTTCCGGGTTTCTGTTTCCGGCGGGCCACCGCCGGTCGGTCGCCGAAAAATTTCAACGTTGTCGGAATCAGACGATTTTCGCACACGACGTTCGTCTCGACGAGACGAATCTAGGATAGGTCTCGAATTTCAAATCCGATTTCTCATTCGCCGGAAAACGGCAAAAAACAGCCGCAAAACCCTAACCCTAACCTTTGAACCACCCTTTCTCTCTCTATTGTTTTTCTCTCTCCATCGCACCGGAGAAGCTGCCGGAGGACGCCGAAGGTAAGGGGCCGATGTTGGAGGGCCGGTGCCGCCGTGGGTGGCGGCGCCGGAGACGGACAATGGAGTATATATATGTGTATGCATGCATGTGTGTGTGTTGTGTGGTGTGGGAGTGTGTGTGTTCGTGCATGCTGTTGGAGGCGGCACCGGGGGGCGCCGCCGTGAGGGAAAGAACGGCCGGCGACGGGAGGTCACCGGCGAGGTGTTGGAGGAGGCAGCCGGCGGCTGGTGGCCGCCGGCCAAGGCTTGGCAGTGAGGGTGTGTGTGTGTATACACCATACGTTGTGTGTGTGTTGGGCGGCAGCTGGTGGTGGCCGGCGACTGGGGGTCGCCGGCCAAGGTGGCGGTGGATGCTGGTGGTCGCCGGCGGCAGGTGGCCGTCGGCCAGAGGGAGGAGACGGTGTGTGTGTGTATGTATATATGAAAGCATGCGTGTGTGTTGTATGAAGGGTAGAGGGTTGGTGGCCGGAGTTAGGGGGTTGCCGGCGACAAGGAGGTCGCCGGCCGGTGTCCGGGGGTCGGGGGGATGGTCGCCGGCGACTGGGGTCGCCGACCGGAGAAGTTTTGGTGAAGGTTGAATTTTCAGAAAACTGAGCATCGAAGGATTTTGCGGCGAGATTTCGGACACTATTCACAGCCGGAATCCGGCGATGGACGGCCGGAGGTGGTAGCCGGCGGTGCGAGGTATCCGGCGAGGTAGGTGGTGGTGGCTGGAGGCGGCGTCGCCGCGCCGGGCGACGCCGGGAAGTTTGTATGTTGGTCAGGCCCAGCGCCGGGAGCGCCGGGAGCGGAGCTGCCGAGAAAACTCGGCAGCTGGTCGAGCGACGGGTAGAGCTACCGAGAAAACTCGGCAGCCGTCGGGTGTCGGGTAGCCGACGCGCACCGTGCGCGCCCGTCGGGTGCCGACGCGCACCCGACGCCGTGTTTTCGATACGAATCTCGTTTTCTTTCCGTTGTTCATCCGTATCGAGTCGTCGATGACGAGAAGTCATTGATCGGGTTTCGTGGGCCCGGTCAAAGTCAACCCTTTGATCAAAATTACCATTATACCCCTAACCTTAAAATACTCAATTTGAGCTCGTTTGAACTCCAATTGAGCTCATTCTTTTTCCGTCGTGACCCAAATTTCATTCTCTATCATATCAGCCATATGGATTGGATATCCACTCTCGTTTCTTCAACTCCGATCTTTAGAGCTCTCTATCCGTCGCGTATGTTACGATCGTTTCTCCGCTGGAGTCTGTTACAGTTTTAATTATGCATTATTAAGGATCTAAGAACACTGTAACGTATGTAGGCTATCAGTTGGATTGAATATCGAGACACGGGATTTGAGACACGAGATCCGAGACATGGGATCTTTGGTACTCGCTACTCACGTGGTAACCACCGAACGAGGTGGGGGTAACTTCTAAACTCTATGTGTTTACTGTTTTCCCTATGTGATATATGAATTGTTGAACTCTACGTGCTGTGTTTATATACTGTGTTTATTTTACAATGGTGATTCTACGAAGGGACTTCGGTCCATAACTGTGCTATGAAGGAACTTCGGTCTATATCTATGCTACGAAGGGACTTCGGTCCATAACTGTGCTACGAAGGGACTTCGGTCCATATCTATGCTACGAAGGGACTTCGGTCCATATTTGTGCTACGAAGGGACTTCGGTCCATATCTATGCTACGAAGGGACTTCGGTCCATTTCTATGCTACGTGTTTATATGTGATGTGTTTATTTGCTGAACATATATATGATTGATTTATGCAACTGCGCAATGATTGTTTGAACATGGAAAGTATCCCCACGAGTGTATTCAACGCACTCACCCCTATTCTGTACTCACACTACAGGAAAATAAGAGAATCTTGACGCGTAGAGAGAGGGGTGCCCTATCAGCTGTGTCCATCTTCTGTTTTTGTGTTTTAAAGCTATGTAAAATTGTTTTGTTTCTATGTAAAGGATCCTGATGTTTTTCCGCTGCGTATGGTTTCAAAACTTCATTTTATCGGTTGTATCCGATGTTTCAAGTGTACCACTCCTTGTCCTTTTCTTTTTCTTTCTAATTTATATCATGTACGCCTCCTTCCCCTTTCTTTCTTAACGCCCAAAAATGAAAAACTCTGATATTTTGACGAAAAGATTTCGGGACGTTACATTTTCGGGCTACGATAACGGTTTCAAACATTTACGACAACGGTAGGTTAAAAACCATTGTCTATGAGAGAATTTTTTGGGCTACGACAACGGTTTTTTCAAAAAACCATTGTCTTAGGGGTGTTGTCTATGTGCATTTTTCTTGTAGTACTTGAGAATGTCAAAAGACTAATTTAGAGAAACTTCAATGAGGATCCTCTGACTTGGTGGAACATGAACAAGATTGAAGGAACTCTTAAAATAAAGGAACAATTCCGATACGAGTTGGTTCGATACAAACCAATCCAGATGAACACGACATATAAGAAATATATGCAAAAAATTATCAAAGAGCATATTGATCTTAAACTGATTGAAGCTGGAGTCTCCTCTTACAGTAGCCCAAGTTTTCTGGTAAGAAACCATGGTGGAATAAAAAGAGGAAAAACAAGGTTAGTAATTAACTATCAAGGTAAAAATAAGATACTTGATTTTGATGGTTATTACATCCCAAGTAGAGAACATTTAATTGACTGCATTAAAGGGTTAAAAGTGTTTTCTAAATTCGATTGTAAATCTGGTTTCTACCAGATTAAAATGAAAAATGAGTCAAGAAAGTATACAGTTTTTTCCACACCACAAGGTCAGTATATCTGGAATGTAATGTCAATGGGACTTGCAAATGCACCCCAGATATACCAATGAAAAACGGATAATCTATTTAAAGATTATTTCAAGTTTATGTTTGTCTATATAGACGATAAATTAATTGCATCTAAAAATATGAAAGAGTATATTAAGCATCTTGAAATATTTTCTGAAACATTTCATAAAGAAGAATTAGTGCTATCTGAAAAGAAGGCAATAATCGCAGTCAATAAGATTAAATTTATCGATGTTATTATTAACCAAACAGGTATGGAACTTTAGAAACATTGTTGAAAAAATATGTAATTTCCCTGATGTTCTAAATGATAAGAAGCATCTCCAAAGCTTCTTGAGTGTTGTTAACTTTACAGGTAGTTTTATTAAAGACCTAGCAAAATACAGAAATGATTTTCGTCCTCTATTATAAAATGATGAAAAGCTGAAATGTAAATGGGAAGATATACATTCCCAAAGAGTTCGCGAGCTAAAACAGATTTGTAGTAATCTATCGAAACTCGCAATACCACAGGATGAAGATCAATTAGTTGTCTATACAGAAGCTAATGATTTTCGATGGACAACAATGCTCATGCGAAAGACATCTACAGGAGAAGAACCTTATAGATATACAAGAGGGTTGTTCTCGGAACAACAAGCCAAATTATGGCACATTAACGAGAAGAAATTCTTTGCAATTTGGAAGGCTTTTAAAAAATGGCCTTTATTCTTATTAGCAAAAAAATTTACATTAAAAGTAGATAATACAAATGTTAAGATTTTCTTAAATAATAAACTCGAATAAAAAATCGAGAAAGCCCGTATTATCAGATGGCAAACAGAATGCCAATATTATTTATTTGATATTGTCATTGTGAAATCTAATGAGAATGTTCTTACAGATTTCCTGACGAGAGATGGATATCCTTGAAGAAGATTCCATCACAGTACGAGCTAGATACCTCAGGGAAAACCTTGAGGAGTTAGATAAGAGATATGACTTGTTGAGGATGCGTGCTGAAGCCGCTGCCTATATTCAAAGGGCAGATTGGGATTCGGTCCAGAAAGCCATAAGTGCTACGAGAACAGCTCATGCCTATTTATGGGATGCGCTCAAAAGTCCTTTACTCAAAGTGGGTTCACCATCAGTGACCTAGAGAGAGGTTCACGAGAAAGGTTCATCATCGATGAACACTCAGGATAATTTTATACCTGTGGTAGGAAATCCTGCCGATACAAGTTTTTCACCAGATTCTGGTGAAAAGGTAGATAATGCCAAAACAAGTGATCTATCGGACTCCGATAGAATAATTAATTTGGAAAGTCAGGACTCTGTTCCAAACAAACCAAGTCAACCCAGCACCTCTGGGGTTAAAGAGAGAGAGGTTAACCTTAGGCCATAGACAGACCCAAGAAAGGTTAACACTAACGAACCATTTTCTCATTTACAGGTTTATCAAAAAACATGAGAGAAATTGGTGACAAGGAATGAGATCAATCCCAGCAAAATAATTGCTAATTGGTTTGGAAAATATCAATGAGTATGGATGTTGGTGGGTGCAAACCCACAAGATGTACGAGAATGATATGATTTTGGAGCTATTGTTTTAATTCTTACCATCACACCAAGCTTTTCGGAGATTTCTATATTACCGGAATGGATTGCCATTACTGTGCACGACTCATGGTAAAATAATCTACACCTTGGCCGCGGAGACATCTTGGAGCTTAAGTTAATTTCAGCAGCTCCAGAAATTACTGGAAAAAGGGTCTTATCCAGTCTTCCATTTCATGAAGCTACAAAGACCGGACATGGTAACATTTAATAGAGTTAAAACACCATCAACCAACAGTCCTTTGGTCATCGCCCTCACTGAATATGATATATCTACTAGGCAAGCTTGAGGAATTTGGGTATGTCTCACAGAGATGGACAAGGTAAAGTACCCGTTCAAGATATTTCAAAATTCTGTGAACGGGTCATTCCTGTTAAGCTCCATGATAAAAAAATACTATCGGATTTGCTGAAAATTTATTCGAGAATAAAAGAAAGCTTATCTGGGAAAACAAGGTTCTGACAACGGAAAATACAAGAAAGAAGATATATAATATGATACATATCAGACGATGGGAAGAATGACTATGTTCTTACTGTCAACTACAGGAGAAGCCATTGTTTGGACAAAGCTTCAAAATCAAAGGAAACCGGCCCGAACCACAACAGAAGAAGAAAGACCCAAAAAAGGATTTTTAGAAAATAAAACCCAAAGATGTTAGAGAAAACGAGTCTAATTAGACTCAATAATTCCCGTGTAGGATAGGAATAAATCCCCGTGTAAAGATTAAATCAGAGGGACCGAGCTGAGGCCCGAGCCCTTACCGGATGCATTCAGGAATTGAGGATGAAAGGGGCGGCTTCGATTTGAGCAAAGAGCCGTAGAATGGAAAGAGAATGAAGAGCTCGAGTGTGGAGATCAAGTGGAGGCCTCTCACTTGGTGCTCCCATTATAGAATCACTGTTTTTCTTGTTTTTTTCTTGTTTGTTTTACAGGTCTCATGCTGCCTTCTTACAGATTCATCCTTTGTGCTTGATTCTCAAACCCCCCATTATAGATATTGTTCTTGTTCTTTCTTTGCCAGATGTGTGGACTAAATACACCATACATCTTTCAGTGTGGCTTCATTCTCTCCTAGTTGAAGCTGTAAATAAATTGATTTAAATGAATTAAGCTCATTAAAACTATCAATCATACTTGTCTGAATTTTTTTACTATACTTTATCAATTGTGTCTTTAAATGTTGGAGCTTGTTTGGTTATCATTTGATCTTGAATGAGCTTTAACTGATCCTAACGTGATTTGAGCTAGTAGTTTAATGTTTTTAAAAATATTACACATCAACATGAAAATAACATAACAATATTACTACATATAATACAACAGTATTAGTATAACATTTATCAATAAAACCTATATAACTGAACTGCACTAGTCATTATATATTACATCAACATGAAAATAACATAACAATATTACCTCATATAATATAACAATATTACCTAATGATGTATAACAGTATTAGTACAACATTTATCAATAAAACCTATATAACTGAATTGCACTAGTCATTATATATTACATCAACATGAAAATAACATAACAGTATTACCTCATATAATATAACGGTATTACCTAATGATGTATAACAGTATTAGTATAACATATATCAATAACTATCAAAATATAAACATTTGCAAGGAGACCCCTAGAAAAGATCTAATTTATTTAATCTATTTGTTATACGATAATACATTATTAGTTTATTTACTAATACTGTTAAGTATCATTTAATAGTACTGTTCAGTAATATTTAGTAATACTATACGGGCGCGGATTTTTTGTTTGTTTAGTGTAATAGGGGCACGTGCATTATACTTTATTATACTAATACTAGTATACATTATTAGGTAATACTGTTATGTTACTTTCATGTTAAAGTAATATTTGATAACTAATAAAGTTTAGTTATACAAGTTTTCTTGATAAATGTTGTACTAGTATTGTTATACTTTATTAGGTAGTACTGTTATATTATGTGAACTAATATTTTTATGTTATTTAGATGTTGATGTAATATTTAATAACTAATATTGTTATACTTCATTATACTAATATTGTTATACATTATTAGGTAATACTGTTATATTATATAAAGTAATACTGTTATGTTATTTTCATGTTAAAGTAATATTTAATAACTAATACAGTTTAGTTATATAGGTTTTCTTGATAAATGTTGTACTAATACTGTTATACTTCATTAGGTAATACTGTTATATAATATAAGGTAATATTGTTATGTTATTTTCTATGTTAATGTAATATATAATGCATCGCCATCTTCATTTCCACCCCTACCGCCCCCTTTCTCCTCCACCTGCCACCTCGGCCAACTCGACACATTCTCCACACTGTTTTCCCTCTCTAAAACCCAATCCCCTCTCTCCACCTCCCCAATTTGGGTGGAAGAGAACAAATTCCCCTCACTCCCACTCCCAATATTAGCATCATCATTCCACTAATGCCTCCTCGCAATATGTATAAGAGTGTTAGTAAATCCATACAAATCCACCTCATCATCCACCAACTCTTCAAGCCTAACATTACCCACATACTCCTCCCTCGTTCTCCGTCGTCATCTCCTCCACATTCGGCAACTTAAAACGACACATTGGGCAAGAATTATTAATCTCGAGTCAGGGAACAATGCAATCAGAATGGTAAGTGTGTTTACAGGGCATCAATTTGGTAAAAAAAGTATCAAATATGCAGAAGAGTTTGCTCACTTGTGGCTTAAGATAAAGGTTTGATTCTACCAGCAATTTACCACAACTAATTTCAGAAAAGGAAGCTTGTAATCCTCATCGCAAACAAACTAATTTAATCAATTTAAGGACTGAAAAAATCACATCAAAAAATATAAAAAAAAAGAGAGAATCGTTCAGTTCACGCATTGGTGCTCACTCACGTTGGAGTGAATGTTCTGGTGGCGTTGATTGTTTTGACGACGGTTTTAGGCGTCCACGCGGCGTTTAGGGCGACAGAGGATTTGTTCTTAGATGAGAGTGAGACGGTGGAAGGGGGGCTGCTCTCTGTTGTGCGTTTGAGATTTTGAGCTTTTCAATTGAGTTTTGATGCTTCATTAATGGCGAATTGAACTTGGAAGGTGAATTGTTGTTTGGGTGGGCTGGAGAATATATATTGTGGGTTAGGCGGGTTAATGGGTCGGGTACCAAATTGTGCTGCATGGATCTAGGATCCGTGCACCTTGTGCACAAAAGTTTTTGCCAATATTTTTTTGCGTATTTTTTTTGGGGAGATATTGGAGCTTAGTATGGGGATATCCCACAAAATTTATTTATCCCCTCTATTCATACTGATAACATGGAGATTAGAAATATTAAGAATACATGAATATATTTTAAACATTAACTACAAATTTATAATTCATACATTTTTGATACTGCTCCATGTATTTTTGTTAAATATTGTGATACCCGAACTTTTCACCACTTATTGACCAATGCACTTCATGCATCATATGCATCTCTTATTATTTATGTGTCACTTGTGATCTTGCATGATTTTATTTTGCTTTTAAATACTTGAATTATTATACGCTCTTACATAATTGGTGTTGAGAAAACTCTAGTAATATGTGAGTGTACATTGTAAATTATTTGATTAATAGTAGTATAAATTATAGAAAGAAAATAAATGTAAAATTGGTTATATATATATATATATATGTTTTGGCGCAAGTGACAGCCTAATGTGTGAATAATTAATGCAATTTGTTAACAATAGCTTTATGTATACATCTGTAACATAACTATTAATATATAAATTATGCATGCATGTACACATGTGTAACTAAATGAGCAGAAGGTTGCCACCAATTTTATAGCAATAATATAATAATGGAAAGTTTACTGGAGAAGCATATAGGGAGGCGGTGGATAATGATATATATTTATGCATCATTTTTATTAAAAAAATGAAGAAGAAGACGACAGAAAGAGAGAAATATTGAACGAAAACAGAGATCACCTACTCTGGCATAGAGGAGATAAGAAAGTAGTATTTGACTTTTATCAGAAACAAGTTCAGTAGAAATTCATTTGCAACTACAATGTATGAACATAGTATTTTATGATATATATGTATATTGATTAAGTGATATTATGTGATTTTATATCTCCTTGAAAATGACGTGTCTGAGTGATGTTATGCGAAGATATATGTGATGCATTACGAATATCAATCACGAGTATCAACACGTGCATACGTAAATGATGAAAGTTATTGCATTCTGCATACAAGACAAGATTTCAAAGTGAAAAGTATTTTATTGACCACTACTAGCACCGAGACATGTAATCATGCTTACGATATATTATATGGGTAGCCGGGGACATGTGAGACATGGTTATGACTTGATTCGTTCAGTCGGGGGCCTGTGAGACATGGATATGGCTTCCATTACTATATGTTTAGTCGGGGACATGTGAGACATGGTTATGGCTTGATTCATTCAGCCGGGGGCCTATGAGACATGGTTATAGCTATAATGATGAATGATGTTATATTGAGCTCTATCCGGTGCCTAGTAGCGAGGTGGTCAAGGGGCCCAATGAAGGAAAATAATTTTGTAAAGAAATATTTTCATTCATTAGTATGCATTATCGACGTCATTCCATATCATTAATGTTATGTGCATAATTTCTGCTTACTAAGCTTATTAGCTCATATAGTTCATGCATTGTAGGTGAACCTACTGATGTATAGCTCATGAACTTACTGACTGTATTGTTGAGTTCCTACGGGTTCGGAGATGGTGTACATGGATGACGACCTGTTGGGCTACGCTATGAGCTTATTTTGCTTTAAACAATGTTTTGATGAAGAACATGAATTTTTGTTTTATCTTCACTTTCTTTTGGGGATACGTATGTAAAATATAGGAGTGAGTATGACTTGACTTTATGATAAATGCTACGAAGCATGCTCTATATTTTCTTACCTAGTTTCGGATGTAAGGAAAAGTTATTTGTTACAGCATTTAAAAAAAAAAGTCACACACTCACTTACAAGTCTTTTAATATGAAAACCTATTACATGTCCAGCTATATTAGAAATGTGGTCGTGTCAAATATATTTGCACACTTTATTGATAATCTCAAATATTGAAAATATTAGGAAAATTTGATAATTAGAAATATAAAATATTAAGAAAATATGGGATATTTTAAACCTTGACTTAATTTTCATTATTTATTAGTTAATTTACATATTACTTAATTAAAAAAATATTAAGTCGCGTACAAGGACAACCGCATAATATTATAACTTGAAAAAAAAAAAAGAAGTATTTTGGTGAAAAGTGAGATGTCATGTTAGCAGTCACCGTGTAGGCGCAAAAATCTTAATTTTTCCTCACAACACACCACTTTTTTTGGTTTTCTTCCCATCCACATAAACACCTTATTCCATGTAGTTAGTTATAAAAACATGACAAATCTCATCAAAACTAAAAATAAATAATAAAAGTAATAAATTAAAAATAATATTAATTAAATTAACAAAGAAGAAAAAAGAATGAAAAGAAAACCATCATCTTTGAATCCATTCCAACTGAACAATTTCTTGATCGTAAAAACTCCACAGATTCTTGAAAATTTTGCGAAAATGGATCTGGACAAAATGGATATTGAAAATCTTCGGAACATGACAAATGCAGCATTATGCACAAGTGGTAGCATGACACTTAGACTTGCAAACATTGCTGTTTATATGTTGGGATTCTTCTTCATCGTCTTCCTCTGCAACTTCTTGCACATTCTCTTGCGTCCTCTCGCTCAACCCCGGATCCTCTCCGAATGCATAGTCTCTCTCTCTCTCTCTTGATTGAAAATTGAAATGATTCAAATGCATGTAATAATGATGTATATATGTTTGCAGATAGGCCTGTTCTTGAGCAATCTACCGATGATACGAAAGCACACGAGTGGCGAAGGGATACAGAAGACATTGCAATACATAGTCGAAGTTGCAATGATTCTTCACATGTTTGTTGTAGGCTTAGAAGTTGATCCAAACATATTTGTCCAAATAGATCTTCCTGAGGCCAAAGTGGCCTACACTGGGGTTCTTACAACATTTGTCATGGCATCTTTTCTAACACCATTTCTTCACATACCCGAGGGGACGAACGTGCCCTTCAATCTCTGCCTCTCCGTCATTATCTCAGGCACGGCCAGCCCCCTCCTAACAAGGCTAATAACCGATCTCAAGATTGGCAAATCCGACATAGGGAGATTCGTGGTCTCGGCTGGGGTCCACACGGACTTAGTCTCGACCATCCTCATTTGCATTGGCTTCATCATCTTTGATCCCTTGAGTGGATTCAAGTATCGCAGTGTCAAAACTCTGCTCACAATGGTGTCTCTTTTGGTCATTGAGACGGTGTTGGCTGCGAAGCTGACTCCGGTGATCATGGAATGGGTGAACCGCGAGAATCCCGAGGGGAAGCCTATGAACAGCTCACATTTGGTTCTGGCTGTGGCATTTGTGGTGATGGTGTGTAGCTTTTCGCCTATTCTGGCTGGTTATGATAAGGTTTTGAGCGCGTTTTTGGCCGGGGTTTTTATGCCTCGAGAAGGAAGGATATCGAAGTTGATGATCAGCAAAGTTAACTATTTCTTCACTGCTATTTTCTATCCTCTTTTCTTCTTTTGGGTTGGCACTGAGGCTCACTTGACTCTGTTCAAGGCAGGGGAGTTAGCAGTGTGGGCTAAGCTCTTCTTTGTTTTCTTTATTTCAACTATTGGGAAAGTTGTTGGTTCATGGCTATCAGGGGTAATGTTGGGATTTCACTGGCAAGACTCCATTGCCACTGGATTGTTGTTGAACATCAAGGGCCATTTCCATATCTACTTGGCTATACTAGCCTCAAAGGTATATGTATATATATACTAATTTATTTCACGTTTCACAATGAAATTAGGTGATCTTATAATGAATGAACATTTGGTTGCAGATGAAACTCGCAAGTATTTCAACCAGCATAGCGATGGTGTTTGCCACATTCCTTACGATCATCTATGCCCCACTGGTGGTCATAAACATCATCAAGCGCGCAAGAAAACACGCCCCGACTCAAAGAATGGCGCTCCAGTGGCTCAATCCCTCGAACGAGCTTCGTATCCTGCTCTGCCTCCACGGCCCACAGAACGTCTCCTCGGCCATAAACTTCATGGGCCTGTCTCATGGGCCAGCCGACCCCGGAATCCTGGTCTATCTCACTGACATGGTTGAGCTAACGGATAGAATAGCCGCCACGTTGACACACACTGAAGGTGTGGACACTGTGTGTGTCACTGATCCAACCGTTGTCGAAATGAGAGAACAGATCAGCAACAGAGTAAACGCTTTCATAAACGAAGACGAAGATGGGATCACCGTTAGACGAATGCTTGCTCTTTCCACGCTCGGTTCAATGCACCAAGACATCTGCATTTTAGCTGAAGATCTAATGGTTTCACTCATAGTATTGCCATTTCACAAGTTACAAGAGCCAGGTGGCAGGCTCAATCTAGGACACACCGGCTTTCGCCATGTCAACCGTAAGGTATGTTCGTCAACTTACAATACCTAATCCTAAATGGCCCCGTTTAACCTGAAGCCCGTTTAACCTGAAGCCCGTTTAACCTGAAGCCCGTTTAACATCATTTTCTTTCCCAGGTACTTCGCCACGCCCCATGCTCAATAGGGATTTTAATCGACCGGGGCCTAGGCACGACCATACTATCAAGATCATCGATATCACTCTACGCAGCAGTGATCTTCATAGGCGGGAAAGACGACAGGGAGGCGTTGGCCTACGCAGGCCGGGTGGCGTGCCACCCAGGTGTGAAGCTGACAGTTATAAGGTTCCTTCTAGAAGCTACTGGGGACAGTGTGTCATCAATCATCACCATAGCAAAATCCAACACATTGGAGCATCAAGAAGAGATGAAGGTTGATGATGAATGCTTCGCTGATTTCTACGATAGACACGTGGCTGGAGGGCACGTGGCTTACATGGAGAAGTACCTGGTCAACTCAGGGCAGACATTCTCCACGCTGAGGTCACTGGAGGGGCAATATGGTCTTTTCATTGTGGGGCGGGCCGGGAGGGTGAACTCGATCTTAACGGTGGGGATGAACGACTGGGAGGAGTGCCCGGAGCTGGGTCCCATTGGTGACATTCTTGCTGCTTCGGATTTTTCTGTGACTGCTTCTGTTTTGATCATACAACAACACAGTTTAAAGGGTGAGTTAGATGGCCTGCAAGAGGAATTCTCTATCATGTAAAAATCTGAAAAATTTGTGTACAGATATTTATATAGAATACTGTAATTACATTTACAAGTTTTAATGTTACTTTTCTTGACGAGAATTTTGCCTGCCAGTTTATGAATACATGAGTATACACAATGCCTTCATTACAAGTTTGTGCCAGATAGACAATAGAGGTGGTAAATTAATATTTACTATAATTTTTTAGATTTCATTTTGGTAGTATTCAGAAATATTTAATTTATTTTTGGTGTCTTATTTTCTTACTTTTAGTTTTTATATGGTATTTTAAAGATTTATTAATAAAATTTTAAGTTTTTGCTTGGTTTTCAGAATTTTCGTATGCTATTTAGATATATTAAATAATTTTTATATTGTAATATGTTTGAGTCATTTCTCAAAATAAAAAAAAGAAACTCATTTGAAAAGAAGTGCTTTTCCTTCCAAAATGAACAAAAGAAGAAGAAGAATTATTGTTTGCATCCAAAATAACGGGTGAGACCATTTTGGTTGATTTTGAGATCAGTTCAAAACATTGTGCCAAAAACTGATTTTGGAAATTCATAGTGTAATTTCCATGTCATGATGACAGACAATAAATTGTTAATGTAAGTAATCGCTTAAATTAAACTTGAATTGATGTTAAAAATTTTATTTGTGGCTATAGCATATCTTGAGAGGAAAGAGGTTTTAAAATAGAAAACATAAATTTTAGTTAAGTTTTGAGAAAGATCCATCATGATGACCACCGTAAACTCACCTAAAATTTGATATATTTCTCAAAATCCAACCAAAATTTGTATGTTTTATTCTTCAAAACACTTGTCTCCTCAGGTAATGGTATATTGAATTCAAGTTAAACTCGATTTGAGCGACAATCGAATCAAATTTTCGAAAAACCTGGATTTAAAAAGGTACATACACTGCACATTCGATTTAAACCTAATTTTTTAAATTTTGGATTATTTGTCCTAAATCCTCCCAAATGAAAAATCAGTGTCCTAATTTTAGGTTCCAAAAAGTTAAGTCCTTCCATACAATGAATAATTAAAAAAGATGTCCTAAATTTACGATTCTTCTAAAATTATTTTGAAATATTCCAGCGATGGCAGGTTACAGATAGCAATTTGTGCATAATCCAGGGACGAAATAATTTATCCCACAAAAACTTTACAAATAAACTGGCGGCGACGACTCCTCCGGTGAGCACAACACAGAAAACCATGGTTGTATCAGCGAAAGCTTCTTCAACGGCGATTATAATAGCTTTTGCCACCGGAAATATCACACTCACAGCAGTTCCACACATCAGAATCAGAAGCTGCATGCATTCTGAAAATACATATCCCCAAATGAGCTTCTCAATTTGATTAATCGGTTGAAATGGTTTAATAATTTAAAAAAAAAAGTAATGTACGCTGAGAAATGCAAATTTGGAGAAGTCGTTTGATCTGGAGGAGAATGACGACAATGTCCTCGATGCGTTTCGCGCCGGAGGCGAAGCTTCTAGAGAGGTTCGAGAAGAGTACAAACTGGCAACAGAAAAATGACGTCACGGAGATTTGAACGGCCGGCGGGTTGGTGGCGCTGCTAATCCTCAACACGGCGGCGGATGAGTGGAGATGTTTTCTGAAGGGAGAGAAAGAGGGGTAGTGTTGTGGGGAAGGAGGAGGGATTGGTGGTTGACGGAAGAGGGGGTGGCGCGTGAACTGGCTGTGGAGGAGGAATGCTGGGGTGGAAGCGGCTGAGAGGCGGCGGACGACGGCGCCGGAGATGGAAATGAAGCGGCTCATTGACGGAAAGTCTTGGTCAACGTTTGAGAGAGTGGAAGGGAATATGATGAGTTGGAGGAGGGATTAAGAAACAACAAAGCTATAGATTAATTATATTTCAAAAATTAAGTACCTTTGTCTTTAGAATATTAACAAGCAGTGCACCCACTCCAGATTTAGAATACTGCAAACTTTGCATATTATATTATTTGGACAGTGCGCATATCCATCTATTTGAAATTAAATATAACTTTAGGGCAACGATTTAATCATCTACATACTCTCACATTCACTAATATGTTAGGATGATAATATACTCTCACATCTCAATTTTAAAATTACTTTCAGGCGTGTTTAATATTTTTGGGGTGTATTTTGTTTATATTCATGTTTTAAAAGGGCATTTATAAGAAGTGAAAATGCATAAAAGTGTCATTTATGATTTATGTATGCAGTACCATATAACATTTTCAATATATTTTATAAAAAGAAAACATACCAAAATCAAAAGAAAACATGTTATCAATCCATCTCTTCACAATAATTCGGTTAACCACTTTTTAAAAGTTTCAAGATGATCGATCTCGAAGCTTCAGAATTTAAGATCTTGATTTTAAATTTATTGATCAATCTTATTTGAAAGTTCTTGAGTTTAATTCAAGATCAATCATCTTGAAACATGAGATCTTGAATTGATTCATTCATATAATATACAAAAAAAAACTCCACAGATTTGAGATATTTCTCTTTGAATAAGATATCGAGACCAAATAATAGAGATCATGAGCTTGAAGATCAATTATCTTAAAATTTTAAATGTACTAAACCGAAGTGAAAATAGTGAATAAGAAACATATTTTCGGACGAGTATAACATGTATTTTCTCTTGTATACAGACTATATAATTGTTACAACATTTTTTTTCTTCTTTTTGAAGCCAATTAATGGCTCTAATTGAATAAAAGTCCTAGATAATTATAATTTTTATGTGCAAAAATATTAAAAACATAAATTTAACAAATGGCCAGTTACAAATTAATGCTTATATATATATATATATATATATATATAGTAGTACTACTTACGTCTATTGTATATTGAGTGGGGGCAACACGATTGGTCTCTCCATCTAAACTAATGATTAATGAGTAACTTAATGGATTTGTTCAAAAGTTAGATGAAATAATTAATGTTGATAATTGCAGGTCGAGTATTAATTTTTATTACAGTTTTACAATAATAAAATTGTTACATTGGCATACCTAAAAACTAAACAGTTTGTTATCATGTTATAAGTTTAAGCAGAACACGTATAATTAATTTACTAGTTAGAATTCCATGTTTAAACAAAACACTAAATATAGATCTTATACAAAGTATCTGTTCAATATTAAATTTCATGTTTTAAAATCTATCATGATCCACATTTTGTATTTATATATAGCTGAATGTTATGAAGTTGATTTTTGAAACGAAGTGAGAGCTACTTTTGAATTACTTTTCATAATTGAACAATATAAATTAAGTAGTCTATATAATTGAACAAGACACGAAACTTGAATATTATTGATCTTAGTTTCCAAATTAAGTATACACTTAAAAAATAGCTCACTCAAGCTTATTCAATTAATCTCAATCAGCTATGATATTAATTCTAAACTATTTACTTAGAAAATATGACTTATATAGTTATATTATAACTAGCTTTCATTTAATTCATATTTATGAAATTTGTTTTTCCCTAATTAGGTTTTTTTATACAACAAAACTAGACCGTTGCACATGCGACAACCATACTTATAGCATAAAAATACATACTTATGACCATAAAAGATATACTTGAATAACTCATACTTAAAAAACACATACTTATAGTTGAAAAATACATACTTAAACCTGAAAAACAGATACTTAAATCTCGTCGCATGTGAGACTTTCTTATATGTTCTTTCGAAATTTATACACCGTTTTGGTTTCTCGTATTAAAATTAATTCCATCTAATTTTCAAATTTCAGATCGTAAATGAATAAATAAAATATATTGTTGGAAGATGAGCTTATAAGGATAAATAATATAGCACGTAAATCATTTAAATAATATTTCCAATAAATTAAAATGAAACTTCTACATAAAAAGAAAGTCACCCAAAAAAAAAAAAAAACATAAAAAAATAAAGAAATAAAATAATAATAATAATAAGGGCACAGAATTCAAGGGGCTATGCTAAAATAACCGAGCAGAGTCAAATTCAACCAAATTCACAGCACACCGCCTCTTTGAAGTGTCCTCACCTACCCACCATCGGAGCCGTTGATTCCGCCTGAAAATGTCGTTGCCCGCCTTCAAACCAGTGGCCTGTCGGATACCTCCGGCGACCGGAGCAAATGGCTCGCACTCGAGAGTTTCGAACGTTGCTATGATGAATAGACAATCTCTTCCCTCTCTTCAGGTTTCAACTCACTATTTTTACTTTACTTTTCAATTTCCCCAAAATTTCTCGCTTACTTCTACTTAAAGGATCATGATCCTTCATCTAGTATTGTGCATATTAATTTATTTCTTTATTTATTTATTTTCTTTGTAAAGTGCTGAATAAAGTAGTTATACTTCTGACTATTGATGAGTAGAATGATTACTGTGGTGTGCATAAAAAGTTGTGGGACAAAGTTCACTTTTATTGGTATTATTTATTGTGATATTTGTTCTGAAATTGTATTTTCCTGTGGAGGTTGTGCTGTTAATCTGTTAAATCTATTGCAGATTGGTGACTTTTAATGCACATCCTTCTCTTATTGGTATTAGCTTTTATGGCACTGTAGTTTAGGCTTTTATTGGTATATTCGCCGCTGATTTCACAGCTCGTTATGTTATTAAACCGAACTAATGCTGATATATTCATGATCAGAGCTGTATAGTTGCTAAATCTTGAAAATGATCTCTATAGGCTAAAGAAAATGTGCCTAGTGGTTTGATTAAGAGAGTGAGGTGAGGAAACTGGGAAAGGAACTATTGCCATGGTTCTTAATCATGCTTTCATTTGGTTGATGTGTTGTAAAACGGACCTGGGTTTCAAAGTAACTTCAGAAAAGGTTGACTGTAATGATGAACAAGGAAACAAGTGGAGTATGTGCAGTGAGCAGGGAAGGAGGTGGGCTTGAGAGCTTTGCTCTAGTAGGATGACCGGAGTTTTTAGTATTCCTAAATTATGGTGGAGATTGATATTCTGATCATAGATCATGTATTGATCTCGTATGGTATATTGGCCGAACGTTTGCTTATGGTTTTTCTGACTGATTGATGTTAGAGTTTAAACTATATTTAAGCATTCTTTTCAATGGCACATGCAGAGTTTATATGTTTAATCATGCTCTAGGTAATTGGATTCCTGGAAAGTAACTGTTGAAGTAGGAGATTTGATAGTAATTGCATCAAATTGCTCTATAGTTTCACAAGAAACGAAAATGTAGAATGAAATTCATTGAATGCTTCAGTGAGTGTGGAGATCATACAACCCATGCCACACATTTATTTTGCTAATCTCTATACTTAACAGAAAAAATGTTCTACGTTACTGGACATCAAATTTTGTTTTTGTGGGAAAATAGCCCTAATCATCAGAGGATAGCTCATGCATTTTTTTCTTGGTTCCTAGCTATCTATGTTATCTTGATACCAGTCTTTATATGTCTTTGCTACTAAAAAAAGATTCAATCTATAGAACTGTAAATCTCCAAGCTTCAAAGACTGTTAACTAAAACAAACTTCTCTAATTCCTCAAATTAATTTTACTCAAAGTCACGTTTTATCTGTTTCCACTCGTTTACTAGTTTTCCCCCTTAATAAGCTAAGTACATAAGATGAACTTTGAATGAATATAGTAGTAAGTACTTATATACTGTGATATATATTTGCCTGTATCATGTGTTTGAGATGCAACTATATACACATTGCTTTTTGATTGGTCAGTTCATCATTTAGATGTTTTTCTGGTCACTTATAGGTGAAAGAGACGGAGAGTCCACAACAGAAGGAAATGGTTAGTGCTACCTCCAGAAGGGAAATGATGCAATTAACAGCAGCATCCGTAGGCCTTCTCTCTCTCCTCTTACCAGCATCAGCTGAAGCACGCCCTAGAAATGCTACGATGAGGCAAAAGATCATGGAGAAACTCCAACAGCTCAGGGAAAAGGCTGGTTTTTCGAACCCAAAGGATGAAGAAGGCAAAGAGAAGAAACCAAAAGACGAACTTGGAGGCAAATTAAAGCTTCAAGATGGTGCCAAAGAAACAAGTGCAAAGCCTAAAGACGAAAAAAAACATGCAACCACACCTCAACCCTCAGCTGAAGTACCGTATGTTCCAGCTCTTCCTAGTATCATAAATGGCAAAATTGGGGAAATCACTCTTCCATGATGGAAACCACGTAATAATCCGGTTTCTTATTAGTCGAACTCTCGGGGGGGATTCTGAAATCGTTATGCCATTTTGGGTAACTAGACTGATTTGGGAGCCTGGAATGATCATTATTATGTTTCCATTTGAGTGTATTTTGAAGATTCAATTGAGGGATGGATTATGAAATTTCATTAACAAGTCACTTAATATCATGTAGAATATGAGAAAACATACCTTTTTTTTTTTTTTTTTTTTAAATTTAACGGATAAAGAAGTTTTTATTCAAAACTAAAAGAGAGCCACATGGACACAAGAAGTGCTCATACGACAATATTGCAATTAACAAATACAAGGCAAAAGCATTAGAACAACAATTGGACTCAAATATTCTTTTGCGCTCAAGAATCCAATGTTTGAAGGTAAAATTTCAAAAAGAGATGTACATCACCAAGAACCAACTCCACAATCTACCTCTATTATCATCTGCAATATTGCCAACGTCCCACATTTAGTTATCCAAAATCACCTTATTTCTTCATTTCCGTATAACCGAAACAGTACAAATCCAAAACCCGATTTCAAACTTCTTCTCTCCAACATACTATTTGATGGTTGAATATAGCCAAAAGCACTAATTTATGAAAGAAAGTAAATAAAATACATTAATGGCTTCATTGCATTTCTTAGGGGAAAAAAAAAAAAAGAAATCTAGTATTACAAAAGCAAATGGAGAAAAAAAAATCAAGCAGTTTTTTTGTCCATATTTTTGACAAGTTGGCGCATTTGGAATCTCCAAATCATGACATAAGCAAGCCCTAAACCAATCAACACAAAAATCCACACATTGTCCTCTTTACCCTCAACTTCGGACTCCACTTCCACTATACTAAATTCCTCCCTTTCTGAATTCCCCATCATGCCCTCATCGACATGCCCATATAACACGTACGCCCTGCCCTCCGCTCCAACAGCCACAGCACTCGCGTGCCTCTCCTCCTCAAGGGCAGTTTCGTCAAACACCACGCCCTCGCTCCAACTATCATCGCTCTTGATGAAATACAGCTTATGCTTAGAAACCACCAAAACGACGCCGTCTTTCCTGGCGGCAATCCCGTCAGCCGCGGTTAAGTCTTTGCTTAGAATCACCGGCCTTGCAGTTCCATCGTCGACGTCGACTTTAAACAGTTTCCCGGTGTTTGACTGAGTTGCCAAGAGATAGCCTTTGGAGTTGAACACGACGCCGTTTAGTCCGCAATTGTGATACGGTACGGTGAGGTCCACCGCGTTGGATTTGAAGATCTGAGATCTGGATAAGATCTTCGCTTCGCCTTGTTCGTTGACTTTGTAGATGACGTCGTTTGCCGAGTCGCTGACGTAGGCATTGCCGGAGTAATCGGCAGCGACGTCGTTTGCCACTACGGCGGAGGGGAGAAGGTCGTCGAGCGGGGTGAGGAAGAGCTGGCGGAAGCTGGGGAGATCGTAGGAGACTAGGGCGTTAAAGGGAGGCGAGCTGCGGTGGACGACAGCGAGGAGGCGGTGGTGACGGGGATCGAGCTTGATGCCGAGAAAGGATGAGTTGAAGGGGAGGGAATCATCGGAGATGAGGGAGGAGACGACGCCGGCATCGGAGACGGAGATGAGGTGGCGATGGCGGAGGGAGCCGACGACAAAGTGATCGGATTTGGGGTCCCAGGTGAAGGACTCCGGGTAGAGGTTGGGCGACCGGAAGTTGATGACGTGGCGCTTCCGGCAGTGGGTGGGGCAGACGATGAAAACAAGTAGGAGAACTATTAGGATCTGTTTGAACATTTTTAGCTGGTTGTGAATCTGAGGAATTGGGGGGTTAGGTTTTTTTTATTTATGCAATTTTGAAATTTGATTAGAATAGGATTGCTGGCCAAGATACGAATTAGGTTTTTTTTTTTTTTTTTTAAATTTATTTATATATTCGAATGATGAGTTTGAAATTTGATTAGAAATAAGGTTGTTGGCCAAGATTCGAATTTTTGATAAGTAGAATTAGACTTTATATTTCTAAGTATATTTGATATTCATTCAAATTACAAATTCAAAAAATTAATTTCAATTAAAAAACAATTAATTTAAAGATATCAATTTCTATTGAAATTATATATATATATATATATATATATATATGGTGGGATAATTATTTATATCAAACATAGAAAAATGGAATTTTAAACTCAATAAAAATTGAAAATAACATTCCAGCAGAAAATGTTGTTTATACTTTAATCATGACTACTATAGAACATTTAACTGAAAAATTTACAGATAATAGCAAAAATATTCGCACCCTTCTTAGTAATCTAAGATGTAAAACAATAACGAAATTTCGTTGGTATAAATAGTGGTGCCCAACGGTTCGGAAAAACCGAAATCGGCAGTCAACGGTTTCCCAAACCGTTGACCCGGTTTCGGTTACAAACCTAAACCGTGAACCAGTTTCAACCGGTTCGGTTTCGGTTAGGGGTATTAGAAACCGGAAACCGCCGGTTCCCGGTATATTTATTTATTTATTTTTTTTTTTGAAAAATCGAGGAATCGACACGTGTCCGCCGGAGCTCCGGCGAAAAGTAGTCGTTGTTGCCGGAGTCCGGCGAAAACTAGCCGCTGTGGCCGGAACCGGCGGTTTCACGCGCAATTTTTTTTTTAAATTTCAAAAGGGACACGTGGGGGGCTAGGATCGCTCGACCGTTGCAAATCAATGGTCGAGATTTCATGACTGTTTGAAACCAGCGGTTCGAACCGGTCGGAATTTTTTTTTTTCCAGATTTTTCTATAAATACCCCCCTCCCCCATTCATTTTCTCACACCATTCCAACACTTCTCTCTCGATTCTCAAGTTTCGATTCAATTTTTTGCTTAATTTCAATTTCAATTCAATTCTATTTACTTTTTCTCGATCGAAAATGTCTCGAAGAGGTTCTTCTTCTGCCGGTTCTTCTCGAAGAGGAAAGGAGCCTATACCACCACCAAACGATGTTCAATTCGATGAAATTATCGATCAATATACTCCTCACTCTCATTGGAGTGAGGAGTACGCCAATTTGGAGGAAGCTCTCGGACCTAATACCGCCGCCGCCTTTGCTAAGCAAGAAGAGGAAGATGAGGTGGCGAGGAGGCCAACTCAAGAGAGTGACATACGTAGCCGATCCGCTTCGACACTTCGAAGTGATATTTTCTCCGTACATTTTAAAAAGGAGAAAGTATCAAATTCGAATGTGGACTACACAGTGACGTGCAACTACTGTGGAAAGAGCTACAAATTCAAGCACGGAGGGGGCTACGGAACTTTCAACAACCACGTGATAAAGAAGCATCCGGACAAGATGGGTAATGACCGCTCTCAAACCCATCTTCCTCGATAAAATACCGGTTCTAGTTTGGGAACCGATGGTAACGACCCTTCTTTCCTTTTTAAATTTAGTCAATTAAATCATAGGAGAGGAGTAGCCGAATTTGTTGCTAAAAAATATCTTCCTTTTCAATTTCCAATCGACGATGATTTTGAAGAATATACTAGTCAATATTTACAACTTGCTAGTAGAAAAATATCTAGGAATACCTTTACACGTGACAGAAAAAATTGTGGGCGAATATAAATTTGCTTTAATTCAAGAATTAAAAAATTTAACACAACGAGTATCTATTTGTTGTGATGTGTGGAAAGATCCTTACGAAAACCATGATTATTTAGGAGTAACATGTCATTGGATAGATGATGCATGACATATGCAAAAACGATTAATTGCCTATGCCGAATTTGATGAAAAACATAGTTCCGTAGCAATTAGTAGAAAAATAATAAAAATTGTTAATGAATATGATATAGTTACAAAAAAAATTTCGATTGGTTTTGATAATGCCGCTCCTAACACCGCTAGTATGCCTATATTAATAGAATTTTGTAGGCCTCCAATAAATGGTAAGCTTTTTCATATTCGTTGTGTACCCCATTGTTTGAATTTATGTGTACAAGATGGTCTAACTGCTTTGCATGATCAAATTAAACCTATTAAGGATGCAATTCATGAAGTTGCTAAATCAACGGTATGGCATAAAAAAATGGGCCCGATTTTGTAAAAATAATGGAATGGAAGTTAAGAAATTTGTGTTGGACGTAAAACATAGATGGAATTCAACATATTATATGCTTCAAGATTCTTATAATTATAAAGAAATGTTAATTCAATTTTATCAAGAAAACCCACATAAATATGTATACTTGTATAACAACTCTTGGGATGCATGTATTAATTTAATTCAATTATTAAAATTTTTTGAAGAAGCCACTAGAGAATTAAGTGGCACTTACTATCCTACTTATCCATTAGCCTTAGATCATTGTGTCAAAATTGCTTTAATTTTGAATGAATATTCTACATGTCCTATTTTAGGTGATACTATTATAGTCATTAAAGCAAAATGGTTAAAATATTTTTTCGAACTTCCCAATTTATTTTTAATAGCTAAATTATTAGATCCTAGGATTAGAGAAGATGGCCTAACCGAATTATTACGAATGTATTATAGTGCTTTGTTCCCCCATTTTTTGTTATCCGAATATGATGCATTTGACTATGTTCCAAATTATATAGAAGTTGTAGGTAGAGCTAGAACAACTTTAACCGAATTATTTAAAGAATATAAAACCGCATTAGGGGATGATTGTGGGGATGATTTAGGTGCTCAAAATGTAGGTGGTAGTAGTAGTTCTTCACAAAATCCATATAATGTTAGTGGTCTTAATGCATTTTATGATTTTTATGATAACCGAACACAAAAATGAGTTAGGGGGTCTAATCCCACGGTAGAATTAGATACATATTTAAGTTGTAAATTTGAATTTATTTCTGTTGAAAATTCTATGGATCTTTTGAAGTGGTGGTCAAAAAGGACTACCACTTATCCTATTTTAAGTAGTATTGCAAGGGAGATCTTTGCAAGTCCCGCCTCCAACGTCTCCGTCGAGTGCGCCTTCTCCAAAGGACGACATATGTTGAATCCAAAAAGGGCAAGATTGACCGTAGAGAATGTTCAAAACATTACTCTACTTGAAGATTGGGTTCGAGTCAAGAAACGTCAACAACATCTAGATTTGTCGGTCTTAGATGATGATGGTCCTGACGAGTATGGCTATGATTCCAACACATCCTCCTCCACCGGGACCAACTTTGAAGGGTAAGCGAGGTAAGAGAACTACGTGAGTTTTGATTCCCTAATTCAATTTAGGGATACGTAGGCAATTTCATTCTAAGTTTGATATTCACTTTCAAATTTAGGATGAAACTCAAGCTCTTTTTTTTTTTCCCTCACTTAATTGTAATGAGCAAAGAATGTTGTATAGTAGATGATGTGTCTCAAAGAAAGGAGGAGATAATAAGATGTGTCTTAGATGCACGTCTTATTATGTCCTCCTTTTTTTGAGACACATTATCTACCACACAACATTCTTTGCTCATTACAATTAAGAGAAGTAAGAATTACGTGAACTTTGATTCTCTAATTCAATTTAGGGATACGTAGGCAATTTCATTCTAAGTTTGAAAGTGACTTTCAAACTTAGAATGAAACTCAAGCTCTTTCAAAAAAAAAAATTCCTCTTTCAATTTGTAATTTGTAAGTTGTAATTTTTTTTAATTGTTTGTAAGTTGTAATTTTTTTAAAATTCAAACTTAGAAGTTTGTTGTTTGTAAGTTGTAATTTTTTTTTAAATTCAAACTTAGAAGTTTGATGTTTGTACTTTGTAAGTTGTAAATTTTTGGATATTTATACAAAGTTGTTTATTTTTTAAAATTGATACATTGTTTTATATTATTATATTGTATGATTGAAAAAATTTGAGTTAAACAATTAAAAAAAATTTGAAAAACCGGAAAACCGGTCAGTTCAAACCGAAACCGGCGGTTCCACAGCTGGTTACAAATCGGAACTGGAACCGAACATACCCCAATTCGGTTCTGGTTAGACCTCCCCTGGTTTTCCAAACTGTCGGTTCGGTTAAACCGGGCACCATTAGATATAAATATATTTTTCTTTCTAGAGTTTTTGAACTCCATGACTGTAATGCTAGTCATTGGAAGACTAATTTATTGATGGTCTCCCAGATCTTTTTGCCGAAAGAATTAGGATAATTCTTAGAAAAGATAATCTCAATATTCCATATGATAATTATACATATGGAAACTTAATTAGCAATTGTGTCCAAGAAGGATGGGCTCTATGCAATGAATTAAAACTTAATAAGCAAATAAAGAGACAAAGCCTAATTGAGATTGGCTCTTTGCAATGAATTAAAACTTAATAAGCAAATAAAAAAACAAAGCCTAATTGAAAGAAAACCATTACGTGATTCCTGTGATCAATTTGGTATGAAAATACCTAATAAAGATAAAAAAATATTCTAAAGATAGAAAACATCCTAGAAATTTTAAGGATAGGAATGAAAAATATTATTAAAAAAAGATGCCATTATTTTGAGAAACATAAAGAGAAAAAGAAAATGCGTAAGAAAACATTTAATAAAGAAAAACTAGATAAAATACATATTATATGTAATAAATGTCATAAACCAGGTCATTATGCAAATGAATGCTGGACAAAAGCAAAAATAAATGAATTATAAATTGATGATAATATCAAACAAACTTTATTACAGATTATGATAGAATCTGATTCAGAAAATTCTGATAATAGATCAGAAGAAGAATCATGTTATTATTCTGAATAAATAAAAGATTTAGATAATGAATTACTTATTTCAGATAATGAAGAATGTGATGCTTATATACAAGGACAATCTTGTATTAATCATATCAGTAATACTGATGAAAAAGGAGAATAGTTCTATAAACTCTTATCTTAGTTTCAAGATTTTAATATTAATGTTTTAGAAAATAATTCTTTTATAGAATTACTTAAAAACATTAATGACCCTGATTTGAGGTCAAAAATCATTGATCAAATAGAAAATACACCATCATCTAATAATAGTAAAAAGGAAGATAATAATATTCCTAGTCAAAATCAAACATATTCTATGAAAGAAATTCATAAACTTTTAAAACAAAAGTATGGAAATAAAAATCCTACAACTATTAAAGATTTAATAGAAGAAATAGATAATCTTAAAAATGAAGTAAAAATTCTTCGTAATAATAATATAAGTCTTCATAATAGAATTTCTATTATAGAAAATAAAAACTTTATAAAAAATGAAGCAATAGAAGAAAAAGAAGAAAATTTCTTAACTTTAATAAATAAGGATAATTTTCCAAAAGATTTTATTTTAAATGATAAATATTATTACATCTCAAAAATGCTATACAAAAATTACTCTTTTAATTGACAAATATTGTCAAACATAATTTATTGCTATGATTGATAGTGGTGTTGATCTAAATGTTATTCAAGAAGGATTAATTCCTTCAAAGTTTTTTCATAAAACAACACACTCTCTCTCACATGCAGGAGGAGGTTCTTTAGATATTAGTTATAAACTACCAGAAACTTTAATTTGTAAAAATGGAAGTTGTATTCCTACCAGTTTCTTGCTGGCAAAAGATATTTCAAGCCAACTTATTCTTGGCCTATAACGCCCCATTTCTTTTCTATAAAGGAAATTTTTAGCTAAGACATTGTAGAATATCAGAGTTTTAATAAATTTTCATTTGGGCGTCTAACAACTCAATAAAACATGTATTTCCAAGGTAATTTAAATTTGCAAATAAAGGTAAGTCAGTTCGAACATCCCTATTTTATAAAACGTGAATCGTACACAGCGGAAGAAAAATATTTTACTTTATAATTATACAACTAAAACTGTACAGCTTTGCAAACTAAGCTTTCCCAAAAGATTTCACGTACAAAATTCACCTTTTTAAGAACTATAAATATAAACGAAATTAAGAATAATTATGAATTACATTCTTCATAAAATAAAAACACTGTAAATCAAACTCTTTTACAATCTTTAGATCATTGGCTACCAGCATCCACCGCTCGCGCACCACGCTCAAGGATTCTTAAGCTGAAACATTTTATGACATAAAGGGGTAAGTGGATGAAGACACTCAGTGGGGTGGGAGTTGTGAGCAGTCAATACATTGAAGGAAACATAGACATATAATTCATCAACACATAGTTGCGGGTCTGAGCCGCCTTGGAAAATGCGGTTCTGAGCCGCCGTGAAAATATTTTTTTGATTTTTTAGCCACTTTGGTAAACATGTGGTTCTTTAGCCACTTTGGTGTGGTTCTTTAGCCGCCTTGAACATATATGGTTCTTTAGCCACTTTAGTGCGGTTCTTTAACCGCCATGAAAATATTTTTATGATTTTGAGTCACCGTATTGCGGTTCTGAGCCGCCATGAAAAATATTTTTGTGAATATAAACATATTCATTCATATTGCAAGTAATACACATTTGTGTACACCTTGTAGTAAAGCATATAATGCAAACTTCATCGAATAAACATATATGTTTCACGTAGACACATAACTTCACTTCAAACTCAGTTAGAACTTAAATGTGATACAAGAAAATTACCCCCACCTCAGTTAAGTAGTGTCCTGGGAAAACTGCTACGTTTCGGGGAAATAGTGGGGTCCTTCGTCTGCGTCTCCCACAAGATATATATAAAACTCATCTTAGCGGCTAAATAAGACTACTTATAACTCGAATTAGAACTTGAAGTGAAAATATTCTTAAACAGGGTTCGATGGCATAGGTCCGTAGAAAGAGCTTTCGAATGTAAGGAAATATGACTTGTATCGTTTGAAAAAACGAGCGTTGATAACAGATGATGGCTTATAAGGGGAAAAACGAGAGTTCTAAACATAGCAATTAAGGGTTTGACTTTTGTGACTAGGGCTTATATAGCCGAAGGGTTGAAATTAGAGTTTCATATCCAGGTTTAGAGATAAAAGGGCTAAATTACAAAATTCCAACATTTATATCAAACCCTAGGGGTGAACATGTAACATACATATCATTTTCATATCCATTGTGTCATATAATTAAGTTTAGGGGTTAAAACACAATTTCCTAAAGTTATGGGTGAAATGTCTAGTTATTTAAAACTTAAGGGTTTGCAATTAAAGGCTTGAACTTAATAAAAATTAAAAAGGAAAACCCTCGTTTTTACTTTACCATCGTCTCACCATGGCCAGCGACGACACGTCGTCGGCGACTCCAACTCGATACCCGAACACGGTGCACCCACACGACACTACACACAGCGGCCTCCTAGCGCTGTACATGGTACAGCACACAGTGCCCTCCCAGCATTATACCCGGTGCTACACACAACCCCTACCGGCGTTGCACACACAGACTCACGCAGACACGACACGTCTTCCTGGCGTCCCACACAGATGCACACCAGACACGACACGCCCTCCCAGCGCGCCCACATAGCACCCACACGGCGCTCGCACACACAGACAGTGCGTCCACCCGGCGCGCGCACTCCCCATCGAGTCCAGCACCTGTTGCCGCCCCAGGCGGCAGCCAAAACTTCACACGGCAGAAAACACATCAGCAGCAGGGCAGATAGAAAGAGAGAGTGAGATGGAGAAACTGTATGTTTGTACGCCCTTTATTTATTTTCTTTCCTTTTTTTTTTCTTTTCCAGTTTAGTGTGAAAAACTAAGTGGTGTCATGTGCTTGTGGAGATAGGGTAGAATGGTTGGCAGGTGGCGTGTGAAGGGTGATGACTAGTCATTCTTATAGCTTAGTCACTTAATTAGTCAATTACTTAGGCTTAATTAATTAATGAGCAACATATATATACATATATATATATATATGTTACATATATATATATGTTACACCTTAGTTAATTAACTAGGGTGTTATATTGCCTCCTTTTTATTCATAGTATATACCCTATAACTCTTGTCGATGAAAAAGGAATAATTGGTACTTTTAATAACAAACCAATTATTTTCCAATTTATTAATAAACCTGTCCAGAAGGTTCTTAATGAAATCAAAGAACAAATGGATATAAAGTTATTTTATATTATTTCTTTAAAAGAAGAAATTAATTCTCTTACTATTGAAGAGAAATTAAAAAAATCCAAAATTACAAAATAAAATCAAACTTATTCATAATAAGTTTTCTTTTGAGATATGTAATGATCACCCCAATGCTTTTTGGGATAAAAAAAAACATATTATATCTCTTCCTTATGAGAAAGATTTTTTAGAGAAAAATATACCTACAAAGGTTAAACTTTATCAGATGAATGTTGAATATCTAGAACTTTGTAGACAAGAGATAAAATTTCTCCTTGATAAAAAGTTAATAACTCCTTCCAAGTCTTCATGGTCTTGTACGGCTTTTTATGTTAATAAACACTCAGAACAAGAACGAGGTATTCTTAAACTTGTCATAAATTATAAACCCCTTAATAAGGTTTTAAAATGGATTAGACATACTATTCCTAATAAAAAAGATCTAATTGATAGGCTTTTTGGAGCTTTGATTTTTTCAAAATTTGATTTAAAATCAGAATATTGGCATATTCAAATAAAAGAATCTGATAGATATAAAACTGTTTTTAATGTTCCAATAGGACAATATGAAAGGACAGTTTTACCCTTTGGGTTAAAAAATGCTCCATCAGAATTTCAACAAATTATGAGTGATATATTTATCCCTTTTAGTAATTTTATAATTGTTGATATCGATGACATTCTAGTATTCTCTAAGGATATTGAAACTCATTTCAAACGCTTAGAGATATTTAAAAAATTGATTATTAAAAATGGTCTTGTTATATCAAAACCAAAAATGAATTTATTCCAAACAAATGTTAGATTTCTAGGACATAATATTGATAATGGAAAAATTATTCCTATACAAAGAATTATGGAATTTGAAAATAAATTTTCAGATATAATTACTGATAAAACTCAATTACAAAGATTTCTTGGAAGCTTAAATTATGTTTCCTCTTTTATTGAAAATATTTCAAAATTATCTACTATTTTATATGATAGACTTAAAATGAATCCTTCTCCTTGGACTGAAGAACATACCAAGACTGGTAGGATCATAAAAGAAAAAGTCAAGAATATTCCTTGTCTTATGCTTGCTAATCCTCAATGGGAAAAAAATAATTGAAATAGATGCTTCAATATAGGATTTGGAGGCATTTTAAAAAAAATAAATTCAAAAGATAAACAAAAATTTCTTGTTAGATTTTATTCAGGAAAATGGAATCCTGTACAGAAAAATTATGCAACTGTAGCTAAAGAAATTCTTGCTATAGTTAAATGTGTTATAAAATTTCAAGATGATTTATATAATCAAAAGTTTATTATAAAAACTGATTGCCAAGCAGCAAAAGGAATCTTTAAAAAAGATTTTAAGCATGATATTTCTAAACAAATGTTTGCTAGATGGCAGCAAGGACGAAAATGTCGCAAAATTTCGGTGATATTTCCCCAAAATTTCACTAAAATGGATTAACCGAAATAATAATACGCAACAATTTTATTTCGTCAAAATATTGCTGACATTTCGGTAAAATATCGTTTAAATTTTGATTTCGGTGAGTCCCTTCATAAAAACACGGTATATCGCCGATATATTGGTGGTATATCGGTCTTATGCATATGTCGGTGATATATTTTTTTTTAAATTTTTTTTATGAATTTATTGAGTGGAACATTAAATAATGACTTTACATGAATCATGTGCTTGTTACATAAATTGTTTCCACTTTTCACATCATTTATTAAAATGGAGATGAGATTTCTTATCAAAAAATTAGTCATATCATTTGTTGTCATAACATACAACGTTTATATAATAGTTTATCTATATATTTATTGTAAACATATTATTTTATTTGGAATTTAAGTCAATATATGTATTAATATTAGTTATAATATTCTGTAAACTACTAGATATATTTTTCAATTTTTTTTACAAAGTTTCCATATTTTTAAAAAAATGTCCGATATTTTCACCGAAACCGATATATCCCTCGATATTTCCATAAAATCAAGTTACCGATATTTCCACTGATACCGATATTTTCGTCTTTGGATGACAGATATATTTAGCCCCTTTTGATTTTGAAATTGTTTATAAACAAGCAAAAGATAATAATTTGCCTGATTATTTAACAAGAGAATTCCTTTTATGATTTCAAATATGAATCAATCGGGTCGAGGATCCTATTTCCCTAATAGGGGAAGAGGAAGGGAAAGAACACCACATATCATTGCTCAACCGGACAAACAAAAGTTAATCACCCAAAATATTTTTGGGATTTCATCTGGTAACATTCTTGATAAAAATCATCCATTATATGGAAATTTTCAGGATTTTCTTAAAAAGAAAATACATGAAAAGGATAATACTCCTGAATCTTCTTATGCAAATATTGAAATAGAAGAAAAATAATATACTCTTTAAGAAAAACAACCATAGAGATTTGATTCTTCTTATAGAATAAATGGATATTCAGTGGAAAAATAACACATGGACCATTATGGAAAGATATATTCCAAGTGCAACATTTGTAAATGGATCCTACAAACCAATAAGGTTTTATGAACAAGTGCTTATAGCATTAGAAAGTATTGATATTGAACACTTTACTTCTGGAAATACCCAGCAGAATAAGTATGCTTACTCAAAATTCACAATCAAGAATATTATATCCCTTGAAGAATGGGAAATATCTCCACTCATTGAAAAGAAAGCATTACATCCTACTCAACGACATAATTTCAAATTCAATTATTGGGATTATGTTAAAGGTTTTATAAAACTCTTTTCTTTGAAAATAAGATGCACAAACACACTTGGCTTATCAATATATGTGGAAATTATTTCCATCATACAGTTAATAACTGGTTGTTTGATTGGTGGAAAATGTTTGGCACCACAGTAAATATTCTACCAGAGAATTTTAGAAATCTCATGGAAGAATGGACACTTGTTTCTCCTTCTGTCCAGAAAAATTCTATTAAGAGACAAACCCCTTGTTAGTTCTTTATGGAATCAAGCATTCCATGGATATACAAGTGGACATCAGAATTTGGTTATATTGAAGATGGTACTCCTTGTCTTTGGAGAATTGGTTATACTAAGATATGGGATAAAATGTCCAAAATAGATCCAAGATACTGGAGAATTATATTTGTTGGGAAAAATTCCTAGCATCCTGTCTTGGATCAGAACTTAAATTGGCGTGAAGCGCGGCTCTGCCAGATTCGAAACCGTGAGCGCAAAGCTACATAAGTATAAGACATTAAAGTTGTGCTCTATGCCTACAGGATATCCTTTTGGTATAGCGGTAAGCGCTTGAAGGTCCAACACTTGGTATCAGAGCAGGTCATAGGTTCGAATCCCCTCGAGAGCACTTGACACTGCCAGGGCCTTGGAACTGAGGATACTGACGCGTAGGTCAGGTTGCTGGGTGGCTGAGACCTGAGGAAGGTGAACGGACCTAGAACCAGGTTGCTGGGTGGCCGAGACCTGAGAAAGGTGAACGGACCCGAACCTGGAACTGAAGAGGATGTTGGCGTAGCAGAGGATGATGCAGAGGCGTGGTGGCGTCGAATCATGGTGGTGGCGCGGAGGCATCTGTGAAGATACCGGAGGTTGCAGTAGCAGCAAGGAAGCTGTTGAGTTTAAGGTTGCTGGAGTGGAGAGGCTGGCAGGTGCTGGGGGCAAGTAGCAGCAGCAAGGAAGCTGTTGAGTTTAGGGTTGCTGGAGTGGAGAGGCTGGCAGGTGCTGGGGGCATTAAAGTTGCGTCCTATGCCCACAGGATATCCTTTTGGTGTAGCGGTAAGCGCTTGAAGGTCTAACAATATTCTCAGTCAACAATAGATGATCTTAATGAAAAGATAAAGCTATATAAACTACAAAAATAAGATAAGAATAAAGAAGAAGAGGATTTCATTAGTCCTTTTAAAAGAATTTCTCAGAAATACTCTGGGACCTTTTCAAAATAAAAAATGATTGAATTATATATTGAAGAAATGTAAAGTGATCTTTTCAAAAACTTTGAAGCTCAGGTTCAAAATCTGACATATCAATGATTTCTAGTTCCGATAACATGGAAGATACAGAGAACAAATTTTTTGGTTCAAAATCTGATACATCAATGATTTTTAGTTCCAGTAACAGGAAAGATACAAAGAACATATTTGCTGATCAAGAATAAGATGCTCAAAATTCAGAAGACAATTCTACAGATCTCAGCATCTCTTTTGACATTTTGAAGGAATCTCTAATAAAGAAATTCAAGGATTAAGTATGATAATTTATTGGATGGAAATAAATTATCCATCTTTATTGGGATAATTCTGTTAGGTTTCGATGAGACAATGTAACTTTGGATAGAAAGTTAAGAGTACCTCATTTTCCACCTTGTTTAAGTGGATTTTAGTTTGATAAGTTTATCTTTCTATGTTTTATCTTATAAAGATATATATAAAAGATAGAGAATATTGATGTTAGCAGGATTATGAAAATGAAGAAGTCTCTAAGACTGATTTTCAGCAAGGAAAGTCAGTACGCAGTAGAAGAAAATAGAATCAGCAAGTTGGATCAGTAAGCAGCAAACAGAAAGCAGTAAGGGAAACTGGAAGCTGACTGTAGGATTCTGGAACAGGAAGCTGTTCGGAATCAGGAAGCAAACGCAGATTAGAAAGCTGGCGCAGAACAGAATTCAGCTACTGCATCCTGAGCAGCAAGCTGTAAGTTATTCTAACTTATTCATTACAGTACGAGGAATATAGTGAATGCAGTATGAGGATACTATCCTGTCAAAGTATCCGGTAGATGGTAGTTAGCGCCCAACCAATAAGACGATGCCACCTGGACCGCGGACATGCAAAAGTACTGTAGCCTAGGAATGACGTCATTAATGCAGATCAGAGTAGGACATACCCTACTTCCCAAATTTTCACAGACGCATTTATTACGAATTTGTGAAGATCATTTTGAATTTCTTCAAAGGATAATGTCTCTCTTCAACGGGCATTTTCCTTATAGTATATATAGAAGGTTAGTGTGACCTAGGAGACTATTGAACAACCGATTATATTCAAAGCCTTTATGCTCTCAAGCTATTCTAAAGCTCTCTAAACACGTTCCGTCACTCAACCTTTAGAAGCAGTCAAGCTAAGCATTCGAGCTATCAAAGTTCTTAAGACTGACTTCTAGCTGCATCAGTTGAAGAAACCCTATATAATTTTAACCATTTATTGTGTGCTAGGTTGTTTTAAGTTTGGTGTCCTTAGTTGGAATGATTAGGTCCTCGCTAAGTGTTTTTCTTTGTAACTTTGTGTGAGTTTTGAACCCTGTGTGAGAAGAGGCCTAGGAATCTGTTGATTCTAGTAGGTTAGCTTGATAGGACGAAGTTTGTAAAGTTCAGTCTTGTAAAGCAAACTGACCTAGTAAAGTTCCTCCTTTGAGAAGGAGTAGAGAGGACGTAGAAGAATTACACCACCTTTGAACCACTATAAATCCTTGTATGTTTATTACTTTTATTTACTTGTTGTATTGCTTTCTTATATATATCTATCTTGCTGCATTTATCATAAGCATACTGCTAAAAGGATTCTGACAAAATCATACTTGTAAAAGAAAATGTTTTTCAAAAGAAACTCTATCTTGTATTTCTGCTGCATACTGTGATTACCGAGACAGTAAGCTAAATTAGCATTCTGCCAGCTTAGTGAATCGAGCTAGTTGCTGCATTCTCTGTAGAATCAGCAACATGTTTACAGAAAAGTTTTTAAAACACTTTTTTTATAGAGGTTCATTCACCCCCTAAACCTCTGACCACTTGGGACCAACAAGTGGTATCAGAGCAAGTTGGGTTAAAAGCCAACTTGTCTGGTAACCTACCCAGATCCACCCATTTTTGTTGGAAACATCGTTTTTCTTTTTCAAGACCAAAACATATTATTTTAGCATAAGCATGGATTACCCACACCATAAACTCCCGATGTTTTCCATAGATAAGTATGATGACCGGAGAATACGCATGGAGGCCCACTTGTTAGCCATGCATGACGAGATGTGGTACGTAATAACTAAAAGACCACCAGTTATCTACAAATTAAACCCTATTTTTAGGATACAACGTCGCGAGCAAAGGCTAGCTGAGGAAGCTACAGCAGCAGCTGAGGTCACAGCTGGAGAGATTGAGGGCACATCAACCACCGACGAAGACGTCGAAGGGGTTCCAGGACCCACTCCACCGGAAGCTGCACCAGCTTATAGAAGACCTACTCTACTAGCTGAATACATTGTCAAGGCAAGACACGAGTATACAACTGAAGAGAAGAAAAGAGCCAACGTGGACAATGTGGCCAAGAATGCTTTATTTCTCACGTTGGATAAAGGACATTCCGTAAAGTGAAAAGTTGTAAAACAGCTAAAGAAATTTGGAAAAAGTTAGGGTTGATATGTGAGGGTAATAAACTCGCCAGAGACAATAGAGTGTCGAAGGCTATACAACTATATGAGCAGTTCAAGATAAAATCTGGAGAAACCCTAGAAGAACTTGATCAGAGATTCACAGCTACCATCAATGAGCTTGAATCTTTAGGAAAATTCTATACCTAGAAGGAGAAGAACACCAAGGTGTTGAGAGCTCTACTCTAAGAATGGGAAAGCAAGAAAACCGCAATGAGAGTCTTACTGAATCTCAATGCGATGAGTACTTTTGATCTATTCTCAGATCTTAAGGCCTTCGAATTCGATATTGATCGAAGGAGAAGGACGTCTGAAGGATCAAGTGCGAAGATTGCAGCACTTACAACATGAACCAAGGATGCAGCTACTACAAGTAGCAGTAAGCAGAAAGACAAGCAGAAATAGGTGTTTGCTGAAGATGTTGAGGATGAGATGACACTCTTGTTGAAGAAGTTCAAGAAGTTCCTGAAAACAAACCATAAATGAAATGACTTCAGGAAGAAGCCTCAGACTTCAGAAAGAAGTCCCCAGGTAAGACCTACTCCATAAACTAACACAGGTTCCTCTGATTTGTGTTATAATTGCAGAAAACCTGGACACTTCGCCAGAAACTATCCATATCCTCAAGTACACAAGTATACTGAGGATGAGGGGGTGCAGAGAAAAGAAAAAATGAGGGATGACAAGATTGTTTTAATTCTTTTTTTTTAATTGATAAGAAAATAAGATTTTGATCAAAGGCTCTTTAGACTAAGTTTTATTGTTTAAATGACCTTCTCCTTTAAAAATAACAAAATCCCTAAAGTAATAAAACATCGAATACATCCCGTCTAATCAACGATTCCGATTTTAAATTTTTATTTTATACACGAATTAATGTTTGCCATAAAATTATTTAATATAATATAATAAATATTAATATAATTATAATATTATATTATAAACTTTTGATTAGAGGATAATACATAGCATTAGTGGTTGTATTACAATATTCTTTGTTTCAATATTAATTATAAAAGCTAGCACTTACACATGTAAACAAAGTCAAATTAGAAACTTGCATTTATATTGCTAGCATTTATATGACTAGATTCTTAATTGATTTAATTCGTCATTTTTTTTATTGATAAGAAAATAAGGTTTTGAACAAAGGCTCTTTAGACTAAATTTTATTATTTAAATGACCCTTTCCTTTAAAAATAACAAAATCCCTAAAGCAATAAAACACCGAATACATCCCGTCTAATCTACAATTCCGATTTTAAAATTTTATTTTAATTAAAACTCAATTAATAAGATAAATTTTAAGTATTTCTGAAGTCATAATAAGATATTTCGTTTCATGTGATAATAATTATTTCTTCCTGATTTCTTCTTCTGTGTAGTGAACAATCTTCTAAGAAATTTAGCTCGATATCCATCCTACAAAATGATCAATATTTATATAAGTTTAAACCCCACTGCTCATCAATGTATAATATAAAAAATTATGTACCTCGATTACAACATTATTTGTGGCACCCTCAATTAATTACAGTAAGTATACACCACAATCAACCCTATAACATAACAATTCATGATTATGATGAATCGAGGGAAAATTGATTTGATGAATCAGAAAAGTGAAAATTATGGTATGAATCGAGAGAAAACTGATTTGTTTGTTCTGGTAGATTTGCTACAGAGAGTTTTTCAATATCAAAACCAGCTTTGGCTTTAGGATGCAACTCTTTGAGCACGATTTTCTAAGCAAATGAATCAAATCTTATAAATAAATGATACCAAGATATAAATAAATGAATGTGTAAAGGTTATACCAAGTTTTTAAAGAGCTTAAGAGATCCTTGTACATTTGGTAAGGAATCTAATAAGGTGGCTGACTTCTTAGGGAAATTAATTGCAATTCCCCTCCAATGATGGTCCGCGCATAATGGAAAAATAACCAAGTCAGCTTATTTTATTTCTTCAGAAAATTTAATCTTCTTATGGTTGAGCTTTCTCCATCGGATGTGTATATAATGCTCTGAAACAAAGAACATATATTAATACTAAGATTTTCTTTAAATATAAATCAAATAAATAAAATTATAGCGTTTTACCGTAGTAAAAACATCAACAATATGTTTACGAACGGGCCCATTCCACTCAGTGTTGAAGATATCGTAACCAACATAAAAAATCTGCTCACAAAAGAAGATTCATAATTTGTTTTCATAAAGTTGTATGACATGTTCGAATCATATAATAAGAATAACAAGTAATATGATCTCACTTACAAAGTTACCCAATTCATTCTCGCCAAGCAGACCATCCAATTGCCCTTTGCACAACTTGTATCCGTTCAATTCCATCACAAGTTGTCTAACAAGGTGAGTCATAATGAATATTAGTTATAAATGACGATTGGGAGCTCTACAAACTTAATAAAAGACATACCTAGGATCAATATTTTTGATTTTCTTGACAATTTAATCATCAGACAATGAAAGATAATAATCTGCCTTTGGTCCTGACTCGTCAATCATCCTAATCATAATGAAGATTAGTTAATCATTCTACAGTAATTAATGATGATTGAGAGTTCTAAAGACTTAAAACTTATTTCTTCTTTTTCCTCCTCTCATATACAATAAGATCATACCCGGCATCACTTCCTCCCGTGTCTTCATCCTCATAATTCAGCACATTCGGGGAGGGCAATCTACTAACAAGGTGAATCACAATGAAGACTAGTTAATTATTCTACAGTAATTAATTATGATTGAGAGTTCTAAAGACTTAAAACTTATTTCTTCTTTTTCCTCATCTCATATACAATAAGATCATACCCAACATCACTTCCTCCCGTGCCTTCATCCTCATAATTCAGCACCTTCGGGGAGGGCAATCTGCTAACAAGGTGAATCACAATGAAGAATAGTTAATTATTCTATAGTAATTAATGATGATTGAGAGTTCTAAAGACTTAAAACTTATTTCTTCTTTTTCTCCTCTCATATACAATAAGATCATACCCGACATCACTTCCTCCCGTGCCTTCATCCTCATAATTCGGCACCTTCGGGGAGGGCAATCTGCTAACAAGGTGAGTCATAGTAAAAATTAGCTTAGATGATGATTAAGAGTTCTAAAGACTTAAAACTTACTTCTTATTTTTTCTTCTCTTATAGACAATAAGATTTGGGTCCCATGTTCTCCTAACGAGTCTAATAAGGTGAGCCACGGTGAAGATTAGTTAATCATTCTACACTAATAGATGATGGTTGAATTTTAAAACCTTAAAAGAGAGACATACCCATCATCTTTTTCAAAGACCATCTCATCAGTAATTACTCTTCAACATTCTTCACTCAACTGTAGCCAATCTTACTCGAGGACTTTTTTTCGTATTTCACTTACTGTTCCTTTGAGCTTTTTAGCCCAAATTTGCCCGTAATTCTTTTTTCCAGTACCTAATATAGTAAAAAAACTAATTTGAATTTAAATCGAATGAAAAAAAGAACAAAAATACAAAAATATAACTAAAACACATTACCTTGGGTCCCTTTCAAATGGTAATGTTTGGCTCTACGCACATTACTTGTGAACCAGCTTTCTATTTGATCCACCAGCTGGTCTGAGATATCAAATTGTCGTGGATCCACATATGGTGTGTGGAACACACACTCCTTATTTTTGAACATCGGGAAAATTGCAAGAAACATTTTCATGTGTCTTGCGTAGTGGGCTGGTTCTTGTTCCAAGTTGGAATAAGGACGTCAAATGATATTATCCTACATGCAAAATGTATATTTTAACATTATTTTGCATTTTATTAAATAAAACTAATGCTAAAAGTATCGGCAAAAACTTTTGTGCACAAGGTGCACAGATCCAAATCTGTGCACAACAATACTATTATATTATATGAAGTAATATTGTTATATTATATGTGTGATACTGTTATATTATATATAGTTTTAACAGTATTACTCATATAATATAACAGTATTACTTCATATAATATAACAGTATTGTTGTGCACAAATCTGGATTTGTGCACCTTGTGCACAAGAGTGTCACTCAAAAGTATCAGGTCGACTTATAGTAGAACAAGTATTCATGACTTCTTGTATTTGACCCAGCTTCGGAATGGCACAAGAACTTTTGAGGGTCTTGTGTATTTCGTTTGACCAATCCTCTATCAACGGCCATTTTGTTGGGCCAAAATCTTCAGGAATCCCAAATTGCAGTCGTAGATTTTTTACATGAAGCAATACAAAAATCTAAAAGAAACAAAAATAAATATTATCAGTCAACTAAAGTAAACACAAAATACTTAGTAATTGAAACACTTCAACAAAATTGAAACAACTTACAATTAAAGTGAGCATTGATCCGCCGATTCCTGAAGGTCCATTCCGCATTGATCTCAAGAAATTTTTCTTGTATTTTATTAGAGCAGAATGGATTCCCACCAACAAGACCTCACCCTATGCATAGGTCCTAATCTTATGGATATCTTTAAGAAAGATTCTATAAAATGCTTTAGTGGAGGTTGTAGTTGCATTAGGTACAACTAGACTTCCTAATATATACAAGACTGTTGCCCTAACCCTAACATCTAGGCCATTTTCAATATCGGTTGCAATCGTTTTAAGCGTGCTTAGATTAAAGCCCCTACCAGGGCCTTCGAGAACTTCAAGACCTGGAAATATATCTGCACTAATATTAGGACCGTGACATTCAACCCTAATAAGCGGTCGGCTAGTGATTGGCAATCCCCAAATATGAAAGATATCTTCTAAACTAATATACAATTTCACATCATTTGACAACTCAAAACTATGAGACTCTATACTATAGTTATCTATCATATACTGGACCAAACCCAAGCATTGGTTGAGTTTTGGAACGTTTGCCAAATTGAGCATGTGCTCGAAGTCACTACCTTCGAGGACTCCTAATATATCATCGACAACTTCAAACCTGTGCATGTTCCACAGGTGCTCGTATGCTTTAGAAATCATATCTACAAATTGACAACATAACACAAGTTAACAGTAGTTCGCTTCAGATATAGAAAGGGTGGTGGGTGGAGGACATGATAGGTTTGTTATATAGGAGATATATAGGTCTGAGAAAGGGAGAAAGGAATACCTTAGGTTTATATCAAAATCAAATCACATAAACACAGAATGTATTCCTATAATAATTTTGATAATTTTTTATAATCATAATTTTGATAATCACACATTCGCATACATGTATTAATATGTATCTAGTTAGAATCCATAACATGCAATGACTTTCATCATAGTACAAGCACCAAGGCAAGCATATGGAATAAAAGCGTTGGTGTGACGGCTACACCGACGCGACCACAGCGTTCACCAAGGAGTTATTGGAACAAAGTGGGTGTTCAAGAACAAGCTAGATGAAACCGGTGTTGTGGTCGGAAACAAAGCAAGATTAGTGGCTAAATGATACTGCTAGGAAGAATGAATAGATTTTGATGAGACTTTTGCCCTCGTTGCTAGGCTTGAGGCTATAAGGATATTTTTGGCCTATGTTGTCCATAAGAACTTTAATATTTATTGGATGGATATGAAGAGTGGATTCCTGAATGGACTCTTATCTGAAGAGGTATATGTGGAACAGCCACCAGGTTTTGAAGAATAGACAGGAGACAAAGTATTCAGATTAGAGAAAGCTTTATATGGATTGAAGCAAGCTCCTAGAGCTTGGTATGATATATTGTCCTTGTATCTCTTGGAGAATGGATTTCAAAAAGGAACAGTGGACAAGAATCTTTTCAGGATACAGGATGGAGACAATATACTGCTTGTTCAGATTTATGTGGATGACATCATCTTCGGATCCACAAACAAGGACTTATGTGAAAAGTTCTCTACTCTCATGCAAAAGAAGTTTGAAATGAGCATGATGGAAGAACTAAGTTTCTTTCTTGGCCTACAAGAAAAACAGCTAGAACGTGGGATTTTCTTAAATCAAGCCAAGTACACCAGGGAACTGATCAAGAAGTTTGGAATGGAGAATGAATCATCAGTAAGCATACCAATGGTTACATCTATCAGTCTGGATAAGGATGAAAACGGAAAGGATGTGGAGATAACCAAGTATACAAGGCTTATTGGATCCCTACTGTATCTCACAGTAAGCAGACTAGATATAGTATTTGCAGCAGGAGTATGTGCAAGATTCCAAACAGCACCAAAAGAGTCACATCTTGCAGCAGTGAAAAGAATTATCAAGTATCTGAAGGGTACTCAAGATGTTGGCTTATGGTATCCAAAGAAATGAGGATTTTATCTCAAAAGATTCTCAAATTCTAACTTTGCAGGATGCAAAATTGACAGGAAGAGTACAAGTGGTACATGTCAATTCTTAGGATATAGACTGATTTTTTGGTTCTGTAGGAAGCAAACATCCATAACAACGTCAACTGCGGAAACTGAATATGTAGCTGCAGAAAGTTGTTGTGCTCAGATTTTATGGATACAACAATAGTTGAAGGATTATGGGATTATAGAGAAAGAAACTCTCATTCTATGTGACAACACCAGTGACATTGTCATTACACACAATCCTGTCTTCCACTCAAGGACAAAGCATATTGATGTGAGACATCATTTCATAAGAGATCATGTGGAGAAGAAGGACATCGTGCTTGAGAAAGTGCATACTGACATGTAGCTAGTTGACATATTCACTGGGGATGTAATCAAACCAAGTCGTTCGTAAATAGTTCGTGGCTCGGCTCGATAAATATTCGTTCGAGCTCGGCTCGATAAATATTCATTCGAGCTCGGCTCATTAGCTTAACGAGTAGAGCTCGATCCCGAGTTTCAAGCTCGTTAAGCTTAACGAGACAAACTCAAGCCTAGACATGTTCAGCTCAATAGCTTGCGAACATGTTCGTTTAAGGGTTCGCGAGTCTGGCTCACGAACATGTTCGTTTAGGGGTTCGTGAATAGACTCGTTTATAGTTCGTGAGTCTGTTCGTTTATATATTTTATTTAAATATGATTATGAATTTTATAAGTTTTTGAAATTTAGATAATTAATAATTAGTAATTAAAAGAAAATCTTTAACCAATTCAAAATGTTATGGATAATCTAATTTTTTCGAGCCGAACTCAAGCTTGAACTATCGAGCCTATATTCGAGCCCATTTTGAACTTTTAACGAGCTTTTATCGAGCCTGTATTCGAGTGCCTATTTCAAACTTTTGACGAGCCTGTATTCGAGCCCATTTTGAGCTTTTGACGAGCCTTGTTATCGAGCTTTGTTCGAGCCGAACTTGAGCCCATATCGAGCTCAATCTTTTGATTTCGAGCTGAGCTCGAGCCCGATTTTCAAAGCTCGAACCAAGCTCGAGCTGAGCTCGAGCCCGAGCTAATATCAAACGAGCCAAACTCGAGCCCAATATTGTTCGGCTCGGTTAGGCTCGTTTACATCCCTAATATTCACAAAATCTTTATGTGAATCAAGATTTTCTATGTTAAGAAGTGAGCTTAGGATTTTCAAGCTGTGATGAGTAAGAGTTTAAAAGTTCCTTAAGTAAGGGGGAACTTATGCAGTATTTTAAAATTTTCATGCATTCAGTATACTGGAACAGGATACAAAAATTTATTAAAACAACATTCTCTAACAGTATTCAGTTTCAGGATACAGCAAGTTGAGTATAGGTTACTGCAATGGGTTACTACAATAGGTTATTGGAACAAGTTGTTGTAGGCAGAAAACATCATTTATTGAAGACAACATTTATGAAGTCCTGCAACCTCGTATTAGAAACAGTAACCTTATTCGCAATTATTCCTTACGATAAATCGACGTGTGCATTAAATATAAAACCGTCTTTTTAGAGAAGTTGAAAAAGACGCGATTCAACTTCTGACATGACTTTCAGCAAATTACAGATTTTTTCCTCCACTATTTTATCTCAACCGTCAGATCGTGCACGTCTCTTACGTCATTTAATATGGACCGTTGATTATTTTGGAACACATTTTCAAACTATAAACCGATCAAACTCTCTCTTTTTCCTCTCTATGCTTACACTGTTACTCACTAAACCCTTGCAATTCTCTCTCAACTCTCTCTAAGCTTTTTACTCAGATCATCAATGACGGTTGCAAGGGAAATGAAGGTGTTGGAAGGGAGGTTGGTGAACACAGAAGTTATGCTGGCAGATGATTCTCCTTTTGACAATAAGGATCTCATCATGGAGATCTGTGAGTATGTTTGCAAGAGCAAAATATCTGGGCTCTTTACCACTGCATACAGCGGGTTTTCTGCCCTGTCTATTGTAAAGTTTTATACTTTTGTAGAAATATCTGATGATGAGAAGACAATCACCTTTAGAATGGATGAAGATAAGAAGAAGTACACCTGTACGGCGAGCGACATTGCATCTACCTTCAACATCTCCAAAAAAAGTATGAAATACTCTAACCTGGAAGTTTATGGGTCAGAATATCTGGAGGAAATATGGAACCAGTTTAAACTTCGGCAAGAAGAAGCTCAAGCCGGAGTATGAGTTTCTCCATGATATCTGCGTCTATACTATTGGAGGCAGATGTGGCAGCTTTGATAAGTGCATCGATCTAATGATGCGGCTGATGACTGTTATTGTTCGTGAAGAGGCAGTAAACTGGGCACAATTCCTCTTTCAAAGGATTTAGGAAGAGACCACCAAGTCGACAAACAGGAGAAACTATAGGATAGTTATCTCATCTATCCTTTGCTTCAAAGGCATCCACCTGGAAAGAAAAGTACCTTTCACTTCTGGCTAGTATCTAAGAGTGAAGAAAGATTATTCAAAAGAGAAGAATGGTGAGAAAAAATGAAAAACAACCCAAGAAGAAGAAGGTTGTTGCCAAGCCACAGGTTGCTGAAACAGATTCTGATAATTCTAGAAGTGATGATGATAAGCCAGCAAGGAAGCTGGTGATGAAGAAAACCCCCCCAAAGAAGAAACAAAATGTGAAGAAGACTACTCAGGTAGCTTCACCTAAGGTGAAGAAGACTACTCAGGAAGCTTCTCCCCTATTGCTGAAGTGGAAGTTCCTGATGATGAAAGAAAAGATGTTGTCCCTAAGGATCCTCCTGATGATATTCTACTTCAGGAATATCCTGTTCTTGACCAGGAAGCTAAGGTGAAGAAGACTACTCAGGAAGCTTCTCCCTCTGTTGCTGAAGTGGAAGTTCCTGATGATGAAAGAAATGATGTTGTCCCTAAGGATCCTTCTGATGATATTCTACTTCAGGAATATCCTGTTCTTGACCAGGAAGCTGAACAAGTAGTTGTACAGGTTGCTGCTCCAGATGCTCAAGTTACTGATCAACCTGAATAAGAGGTTACTGAGCAGGTTGCTACTCCAAGGGAAGATGAGTCTTAGGTTCTTAAGCCTGAATTACAGCAGCTTGCTAGTATTATGGAAAGAGAGAGCAGAAGCAATAGAGACCGATAAAAGAAAAGACAGGCAAATACAAGCTCGTGTAGAAACCTAAAGGAAAGACAAAGTGAATATCGATGGGATTGAAATATAATTTTTAAAAATATCGACACTCTGAACAAAGTCGAGAGCTCCATTGAAGAGATTGATGTAGAGGTGACTGAGAATGTTCTGATAGAGACTGTCGAGTCCATATGGAGAAGATTCGTCATTGCCTATGACACCTGGAGATGGATGAGGCTCTACTCAGGAAGAGACTTGGTATAGTAGGAAGAATGGCTGGAAGTGGAGGATATTCTCCTTACATGGGTTGTTAACTTTATGGAAGATCCTAACAATCTAGAAGAAGGGCTTCTACCTCTCTTTCATAAAGATTTTCTTAAACAACATGTTGATGATAGACTGCAAAAATCTTCGAGAGGCAAAAGAAGTTGTTTGTCCACTGGGAGGCTAAGAGCAAGACTAAGGAGACAATGGGCGAGCAGTTGATGAAGACAGAGAAAGACAACACATTGATGATCCCCAACACTGAGACTGTTAGGACCCTTACAGAATTAGAGCTTGCTGAAGCTCAATTAGCTACCTCCACACTTGAGGAAGCTAATTGAAGATGCTGCAGATGGGACTGGAGGTAAGCAGAGCTCAAACCACTCAACTCCCTAGAATTCTGCAGAAAGGAGAAGGAAGTTCAAAAGCTGCGGAAGCACATGACTCTCCAACCTTTAAAGGTATTGCAGCTCTCTCTCCAATTACTAAACTGGAATCTAAAAAACAATTGGTTGATTACTCTAACTCTCCCGTTTATCATGTTGTACCATCTGAGGGGGAACCATCGTCAATCATCCATGGTGTATTCTAAAAGATCAACGAGGAGCATGTCGATGAAGCATCCGAGGAGGAAGTTGCGGAGGTAGGACTCCCTGTGTTGGCTACTATTGCAGCACAGAAAGATGAAGAGAGCGAAACAACATAGGTTACTGATGGCAAAGCTGATGAGACTCTTGAACTTCTGCATGCTCTACCACTAAGCTTGCAGAAGTGAGTCAGGATGTTATTACCACTATTGAGCAAGTTGCTGAGGTAATCGAAGCTACTGTCATTCGGTAACTGAGGTTACAGTTGAAGCTATTGTTGTTGGTGAAGCCACCGAAGTTGTTGTTGAAGTTACTGAGGTAACTGAGGCTACTACTGTTCAGGTAGCTGAGGTTGCTATTGAGGAGAAAGCAGTTGCTGAGGTTGCTGAGGAAGCTGTTGAGACAACTTCTCTCCCGAAGACCTCCGGTGCGGATACTGTTGAGATAGTACCGGCGGAGGAGATAGAAAAGAAAGATAAAGAGGAAGAAGAGCCTGCAAGAGGTAAAAAAATTGTTGTTGTTGCTCCTGCACCAAATCTTGATGATGGTGATGATTCATCGAGCGACAATGATGATGAACCTGAAGATTCTCCTCCATATACAGAACCTTTCAAAGTTAAGATGACGGAGAAAGAAATGAGAAAATATCAGGCAGAGCTAGAAGAAAAAACCAAGCAGCAAGTTGAAGAAAAAATGATTCAGGCTATGGTCCTCTATACTCAAGAGGAAGCAGGACCAGTGGTTAGAGTTGAGACTCTTACTGACTCACAAGAGCTATCTTTTCAAGGAATCATAAATGTCGTTCAAGGGCTGATGAGGGTAATAGAAACTCATGAAATGAATATGGCCACAAACATCCAAATGCGAGAAAGTGCACACTCTTCATCTTTGAAAGAATTGAGGAATGAGTTATCTGAACTCCCTTTCAGAATACAAAATAGGATGAATGAGGAGTTCAATGCCCAGTACCAGGCAAGACAGAGATTTGAACGTGAACAGCAAGCTGCGTCTGATGCTCGAGATGTCACTTTCCAAAAAGTCAAAAGCTCAATTGATGAGGTAAAGAGCAATCAGACAGCACAAAACATAGTACTGGATAACATGTAGGAAAACATCTCCACCCAAGGTCGTGATGTTTGAAGTGTCAAGGACAGGATTTTAAACCTTGAACTTTTTGTGGGTGAGATGAGGGCCATTATGATGAGAGTCTTCCCTACTGAAGCTGCTGAAGTTATTGTCTCCACTGCTCTCAAAGTTGATTATGCCAAAAAAGGGGAAAGTAAGCAGCAAGCTGAGTCGGATGCTGCAGTAGTGGATGCTACTGTAAGGGAGATTGAGGAAGATGATGATGATGAAGTGCCTCTGACCAACATAAGAAAAAAGCGCAAACGATCCGATTTTGGACATGGTCAGAGCATACAGCCAAAGAAGAAGAAAGATGATGATGATAATGCAGGTGCAGAGGATACTGCTTCTCAAGAAGTAAGCAGCACTGTATCACTGCAAGGAGCCAAAGTTATTGTTGCACCTACACGACAGAGAACTCACAAGCAGCAAGCTGGCAGAGGAAGAGATAGACAACAAAAAAGACTGCAGCAAACAGGTCAGGACCCCAATGCCAAATCTTTTATGGTCATTCCTGCAGGTTCAAGGTTAAGTGAAGAAAGATGGAGACAACTTAAGGAAGCTGATGAGGAGAGAAGGAGAAAGCAAATAGATTGGATGTCGAGGTTGGGAAAAGTCGGACCTGAAAAGTCATAAGTTGCTGAGAAGATAGATTGAGCCTTATACTCTTTTCCACCTTAGGAAACACATGATTTTGACATAGATTATGTTCCTCCTGAATTCTCAATTTTGCTAGATCAGAAACCTGAAAGGATGAATATGGGTTGGAATCTCAATATCTTTGATCAAGTCTATTTGCCGAAGAACAGGAACCCAACATTCGAGGAAATCACATTTTTCAAAAAGTCCGAATATTTGAGATATTTTAGAAACCTATGCATGCATGATTATTTTTGGGATTTCCCTTCTGTTGAAAAAGCCTTACAGAGGTATGAGAAGATGAAAGATAAGGGAAGCTGGTGTTAGAAAAAGAAACAAATACACTATAGAAGTCGAACAAAACAGAAACAAAGAACAGTAAGCTGCAAGTCAAGTCGAGGAAGCCCTCTCTCCTTAAGATGAGATACGCCCAGGGTAGTGCTCACTGGAATCATGCATATCGTCTCCCAAAGATAAAATGACTTTGTCTCTAGAGTAGTAGCACCACAAACTCGAGAGCTTCGGAGAACTTTGGTGCTTTGAGAATTGAGCAAATGCGAAATGGAAAACGATGCAAGGTTTCGATTTTATATATCTAAAAAATGATACATGAACCCCTATATATAGTTCTCTATCATAGGGGATTACACCTGAAAATGATAAGAATTTACTGCCCAAAAATGGGTCTTTTAATACAAGTTAACTTCTCATTCAAAAATATAAAACGGTCAAAAATCGCTCACGGAGCTGCAACACAGATTTCAGCATTCTGGACAGGTTACTGCATTTTTCAGCTTACTGCTACAGTAAAAATAGGTTACTGCTACAGTGAAACAGCAAGCAGCATCAGCATATTGTTCCCGCTGTTCAGCATCCTGCAGCATACAGCAACCCGGCGTGCCAGCAACCTGCAGCACACAACAACCCGGCGTGTTAGCAACCTGACACCCGACGCAGCAACTTAACACCCAACGCAACAACCTGCTCCCGGTGCAGCAACCTGACACCCAGCACATCAGCAACCTGCTCCCGGCACAGTAAGCACCAACAGGCTCCCGACATGCAACTTTTGCCCAAAAATATAAATACGGGTAGGGTAAAACTCGAGCCCGATCTGTCCAAGTCCAGCCCAACGTCCAATTGCCAAGGACCAAGACCCACGACCGAGGTTAGATCGGGTCCGATCCGATCCGAGCCGAGCCATGTCGTACCGAGCCGAGCCGCGCACGCGTGTGTGTGTTGCACAAGCATAATACTCCAATAGTATACTAATTATCGAGCCTCTTCACATGGCTTTTCTTATACTTGCATTTTCAAGATCTTTTTTCCTATGTGGGATAGTTAAGCACTTCATCCTACATCCAAGACCTTTCATTCTCATTTCAAGTGGCCAACTTTGATGCTTAATTTCTTACTCACCAAAAATTGATTTTGAGTGATTCAAAGTGCCTCGATTATCTACTCCAAACGCAGATTAATCTTTTAACATCCAATCTTTGAAAGGATTAACTCTTAGTCACTTAAATATTGGTCAAAGTGGTGCCACCCACCACTTTCCACAACCAATTTTCGAACAATCTCCCACATGAATGGAAATTAATGAATGAATGCAGACTCAAAGCTCAATCCTCGAGAGACCTCGTTGCATAAGGATAGGTGGCTTTTGGCATTGAACTTTCCACAACTCACGTCGTTGGGTGCACTAACGACTTAGTGGATGTTATGCCTTGAACTACTCCACCTTCGTGTACATCGAGTTAACAACATTTGCACAACAAAGCCTTAAGCACCTTTGTTCTCATGTTTTTATCCTTTTTGGCTATGGACACGTCTTTGGTTCATAAGTGTTCATTAGAAGTGGCCACCACTCATCACTTACATAGGTGATGTCCATACGAGTATCCTACCATACTCAACCTTCTCGAGGTATTACAAAATCATTAAAAGTCATACGACTTAACCTCACCACGTTGGTAGGCTCAACACTTGATTTGCTCTCTAGGAAAGGATTTTACATTTTTCAAGTGTTCTCAACCAACTTTCTTGGTTTAGTTTTACCATTGAACCATGTTCTCGGGATCTCCAATCCACATGTTTGGGTATCCACTTTGAAAGTTTTCAAGTCATGGATTTCAAACTCATTCCCTCTATCAACTTGTTCATTTAATCTCGATTTAATCCTTTCGTCAAAGGATCAGCTAAATTATCTTTAGACTTCACGTAGTCGATCGACATCATGTCAGTCGAGATCAATTATCTCACGATATTATATCAACGATGTATATGTCTTGACTTACCGTTATACATATTATTCATTGTCCTATCTATGGTAGCTTCGCCATCACAATATACCATCACGGTCGGAACCAGCTTATTCCAACACAGAATGTCCTCGAGAAAGTTACGAAGCCACTCGGCCTCTTCTCCTGCCTTATCCAAGGCTATAAACTCGGATTCCATGGTGGAACGTGCTATGCATGTTTGTTTTGTGGACTTTCATGACACAGCTCCACCACCTATAGTGAAAACATATCCACTCTTGGAAAATGAGTCATTCATGTTCGAAATCTAATTTGCATCACTATACCTTTCAAGAATGACGGGTATCTCGAGTAATGCAACCCATGGTCGAGAGTATACTTTAAGTATCTCAAGACTCTCATGAGAGTTTTCTAATGCTCGTTGCTTGGATTACTCGTGAATCTACTCAACTTGTTCACCGAGCATGCAAGATCGGGCCTTGTACAATTTGTTATGTACATTAGGCTTCCTATAACCCTGGCATATTCAACTTGAACTATAGGTTTACCTCGATTTTTACTCAAGTGTACGTTGAGTTCTAAAGGTATTTTGGCGACTGGATTGTCATAAGCAGTGGTTAAAAAAGTGCGCCTATGTGCGAGGTGAGGCGATACGGGCCTTGTGCACCTCGGTGCATCGAGACAAGGCGGACTGCAGAAAAACGGCACCTAGGCAGGCGTCACGGGCGTCTCACGCCTTTTTTGAGGCGCTGAAAAAGAGCGTTTTATGTAATTGTTGTTTTTTCCTTTTTTTTTATTAAATTACAAAAAATGAAATCCTAAACCCTAGCACACAAATAACAGTCTCTTGTCTCTCTCTCTTCTCCTCTCTCTCTCTTCTCTTTTCTTCTCTTCTCTCCCTCCACCACCGGCGACCAATGACCACCACCGGCGACCGGTGGTAGCTTCCGGCAGTGGCAGCAGTTTAGGTCAGAATTGTTTTTTTTTTTGGTTTGGAACTTTAAACCCTAATGCCAAATCTGAAAATTTAATTCTAAACCCTAATCTGAAAATTTTATTATTTTTGTGTAATTTTAGTATTTTTCAATATAATTATTAATAGAGATGTCAAGCGAGATGAACGACAATAGAAAAGATCCTACATGGAAGTATGTCACACGAGATGAGACCAATATATTTGCATTTAAATGCAATTTTTGTGCAAAAGTAGTTAAAGGAGGTGCATATCGGTTAAAGCAACATCTTGTTGGAGGATTTAGAAATGTTGCTACATGTCTAAAGTGTCCTCAACTAGTTAGGCAGGAGATTCAAGAATTTATTAATAAGAAGAAAGAGACGAAGTAGCAAATGAACAAAGTTATTGATATTGATGAGATGGTCGACGACGAAGATTATAAAATTGATATTGATGACAACTCACAACCATTGCCAAGCAATCAAGATTTTTCTTCTAGCTACATAGATCCTCAAACAAGCAAGGGCAAGCAACCTATTATTAGGAAGCCCAAGAGAAAAGGGGCTATCGATTGCTATTTTACTCCTGATGCAGAAACAGTTGTAGAAATATGAAAAAAAACGGGAAAACAACCAAAGATTGATGAGAACAATCCCAGTAAAAAGGAGTTGGCAAAACGAGCTTATCAAAAGATAGCAAGATTCTTGTATGATACGGGCATCCCTTTGGTTGTAGTCCAAAATCCTAGTTTTGCACCTATGGTGCAAGCTATTGGGGATTATGGATCAAATTTGCCACCACCCTCGTATTATCAAGTACGAGATCCTCTTCTTAAAGATGAGAAATCACATGTCCACAAAATGATGCGAGATCACATTGTAGCAAGAAAAACTAATGGGTGTACATTGATGTGTGATGGGTGGACGGATCGAAGAGAAAGAACCTTGATCAACTTCTTAGTCAATTGTCCTCGTGGTAGCCTCTTCATTGAGTCGATTGATGTTTCAAGCTATGAAAGGACGCAATTAAACTATATGAGTTGTTTGATCAAAAGGTTAAGGAACTTGGAGAAGCCAATGTTGTTCAGGTAGTTACAGATAGCGGTGCGGCAAATAAGTTGGCTGGAAAATATTTGGAACAAAAGAGGCCATATTTATTTTGGAGTCCTTGTGCTGCTCATTGTCTAGATTTAATATTGGAGGACATTTTCAAGATACCTCATCTTAAGAGGACGTGGGAGAGAGCTATTCGAGTGCATGGGTACATTTATAACCGGCCAACTTTGTTGAATTTGATGAGGTACTTCACACAAAAAAAGGAGTTACTCAAACCTGCCAAAACTCGTTTTGCAACAGCCTTCTTGACACAACAAAGCTTTCATCTTCAGAAGGCAAACTTGAGGAAAATGTTTATTTCTGATGATTGGACTAGAAGCAAATGGGCAAAAGAGGCACAAGGTAAAAAGGTAGCTGAAATTATGATGATGTCTTCATTTTGGAGTAATGTACATCTTGCACTTCGATTTGCTTCTCCTCTAGTTCATGTCCTTCGAATAGTTGATGGTGAGACAAAACCAGCAATGGGCTATATTTATGAGGCGATGAATAGAGCAAAACAGAATATTGCAAATACTTTTCAAGGCAATGAGAGCAAGTATAAAGAGGTGTTCGAGATCATCGATAAGAGATGGAATGTTTAGTTGCACCAACCTTTGCATGCAGCTGTGTACTTTTTGAACCCTGAGTTCTTTTACAAAGATCCCGATACTTGTCTTGGTAATTCTACGATCTATAGAGGCTTGTATGACTGCATCCAAAGATTGGTTCCACATACTGATATACAAGATCAAATTTGCACTGAATTGGACAAGTATAGGAAAGCCGATGGACTTTTTGAGATGTCTATGGCTATTAGGCAAAGGACTACGAGGGCACCAGGTAATAAAGTTTCAATAACTTATCATTTATCATAATATTATTTTTGAAATCTAATTAATATGTTGTTGGCAGCTGATTGTTAGACAACATTTGATTCTGAAACTCCTGACTTGATGAAGTTTGCTATCAAGATCGTAAGTCTCACTTGTAGCTCCTCGGGATGTGAGTGAAACTGGAGTGTATTTGAGCATGTAAGTTATTGACATTTGTAAAATGTTATTAATTTTTTATAATTTATATTGACAATAGATTATTTTATTAACTTACTATAGATCCATACTAAGAAAAAATGCAAGACGGATCACAAAAGGCTGAATGATTTGGTATTTGTCAAGTACAATAGAACACTGCAACGTCGTTACTTGATGCGAAATACAATTTATCCAATTGTCTTGTCAGAGATTGATGAGAGTAATGAATGGTTGGTGGGGATTCCGGATGAAGAACGTATGTTTGATGATGATGATTTGAGGTGGGATGATGTTGCAGAAGCTGCAGGAGTTGAGGAACCTATTAGGAGCACGAGAAAGACATATAGTAGAAGGACAACAACTTCAAAGACTTCTAAAGCATTATCATCTTCTAGGCCTAGTTCTTTAGGACTTGTGGATGAGGAGGAAGAGGAATGGGGAGATTTAGGAGGGGAATCGGATGAGGAAGATGAACAAAATGTTGATGAATATGCATCAGAGGATGATGCACAAATTGACTTAAGTATTAATGATGATTAGTTAGTAGTGTGTAATGTGTATGCTATTATTATATTTGGATCTTTCATGCTATTATTATGTTTGAAGTTTGGATATTAGATCTTTTGGATATTTTTATATTTTAATGCTATTATTATGTTTGGAGTTTGGGGCATTAATATTGTTATGTTTTCGTATTATGAAATGTTATATAGTATGTATGTTTTTTTTTTAGTTTGGGCACCTCGCTTCAGTGAGGCGTGCGCCTCGCCTCGCGCCTAGACAGTACAACAGGTTTGGCGCCTCGGGGCGCTTTTCGCTTTTTTAATCACTGATCATAAGCATTGAATTTTCTTAGCACTTTCTCAACGTAGTGAGATTGCGTTAGTGTTATTCCTTCAGACGTCCTTAAAATTTTGATTTCAAGAATCATGTCTGCCACACCCATATCTTTCATGTCGAAGTTTTGTTTCAACATACGCTTCGTTTCAACTATGACTTCATGGTTATTACCCATGATTAACATGTCATCTACGTAAAGATACACGATGACATAAGTCTCGGGTGTGCCCTTGATGTAGACATATTTGTCACACTCGTTGATCTTGAAGTCATTTGACAACATAGTGTTATCAAATTTAACGTGTCATTACTTCAGCGCTTGCTTAAGCCTATATAAGGACCGAACAAGTTTACACACCTTCTTTTCTTTTCCAGGTGCTACGAACCCTTCGGGTTGATCCATATAAATCTCTTCTTCTAGCTCACCATTTAAGAATGTCGTTTTCACATCCATTTGGTGAATTTCACGATTGTGCAAAGCAGCAATCGCTAGAAGCACACGTAACGATGTGATTCTCGTTACAGGTGAATACGTGTCGAAAAAGTCATCTCCTTCTTTTTGTCTAAAGCTCTTGGCTACTAGACAAGCTTTATACTTGTCTATACTTCCATCAACCTTATATTTCTTTTTTAGGATCCATTTGCATCCTAAGGGCTTACAATCGGGAAGAAGATCAACTAACTCCCACGTGTTATTTTACATGATGGAATCGATCTCACTATTGATCGCTTCTTTCAATATTGGAGCATCAGGGCTCGATAGAGCTTTCTTGATCGACCTCGGTTCATCATCTAACATATAAGTGATAAAATCGGGACCGAAGTTCTAAGCAACTTTTGATATTTTGTTACGTCTAAGTTCCTCTTCTAGAGGACTAGAGCTACTTATAGCTTGTTCTAATGCTCTTTTATTAAAGATCATTTCTATCTTTTCTATAACACCTAGAAAGAAATGATGCATAATTGGCTAATTAAATAATTTAACCCCTGATTGTGTGATTTAATTACGTGCGTTTCAGATTAATTGATGTAATACATGATTTAATTAATCAAATACATGACAAAATGATCGAAATCATAATTAAATCGAAAATATAGATTATAACGTAATAGGGAGGTTCATAATCAAAAAATGAAAAGATAGAAACGAGAATCGGGCCAATCGGAGGCCCGAGGCCTAATCTAGGCCCATGTCCTAAGTGATGGGGTTAAATGTACACCTAGAGTAAAAAGAAATTACACTCTTTGATAAAATTTACCCAAGGTAAAACTCTCTTCCTCTCCCTCTCTAACTTTCCGACGGGCTGGCCGGAGCGCTGCCGTGTCGGCGGTGGTGCCACCATCGGAGCCGTCCAATCCCGTTCCCCCGTTTTTGCTCATTTTTACATCAAAACGTAGCCCTCACCGAGCACATCATGGATCCGGGCTCGAATAGTTAAGCCGCCGCCGTCGAAAATCGGCTGGCAAAGGCGTGGCAACTCTCTCTCTCCATACTTTCTCTCTCTTCCACCATTCTTCTCTTCTCCATTTTCGTTTGATTTATACACCAAGATGAAGCTCTCACCAAGCCCGTCACGAATCTGGGCTCGAAATTCCAATCGGTCGTCTCCTTCACCGGCAATGGCCGATCAAAGTTCCGGCCAACCCACTTTCGCTCTCCTCTCATTTCTCTCTCTCTCGTCGGTCTTCGCCTCGGTCACCGTCATCCTTCGCATTTTGTGGTGTGGGTTTGAGTGTTATCGACGACGCGGTGGTCGTCGGGCATGGTAGTGTGTGTGCATGTGTATGTTTCAGTGTGTGTGAGTGTGTGTTGGGGTGGACAGCGCTGCAACACTGCCGTGTGGTGTCGGGCGACGCTCGGAGTAGTACCGTCTTGTTGTTATGTGGGTGTGCGTGGTGTGCCGACAATGTGGTGTCACCGGCGTGTTTATCATGGCGGCGGGAGGTGGGACAGAGGCGGGGGTGGTTTTGGGGAGGTAGGGGTCTCCCTGCAAATTTTGATAAGTTCAGGGACCTCCTTGCAAATCCTAGAATTTTGAGGGTTTTACGTTTTGGTCCCTAGACTTTTCTCAAATTTCATTTTAGTCCTCAAACTTTCAAAAATTATGTTTTGACCCCCAAAAGTTTTCAAACCTTAGACTTTGACCCCTAAAACTTTTGAAAATTACATTTCGACCCCTGAGGTTTTGAAATTATCAAATGACCCCAAAACTTCTCTGATTTTATAAAAAGGCCCTTGGTCAAAGTCAATTTATGAAACTGCCCTTGTACCTTCTAACACTCCGTTTAAGCTCATTTCTTGTCCGTTTTAGCTCATTCTTTCATCTATCGAATCGTAATCAAACCCCCTATATCATATGATCAAGTTCTAAACTTTTGAATCGTCTTTCCTCCCATCAGTGTTTCTTTTTCGAGAGAGTTTTTTAATGAAAATGTAATGATCATAACAAGGAACTAATAGATTACGTTTGCATGTATAGGCTTTCGCATCTAGGAGCGATCGTAAAATTAGAGCTCACATCACATGAGGAAAAACACCACCTAACTAGGTGGGGATAACTTCTAAACTTTAATCGTCTTTACATTTCTATACTTATTGTATAATGATGAAGATCTAATGCATGTATGTAAATCGATGTTATCGAATTGCTAAGCGATTGCTATGAATTATTGAACTTTATGTGTCTTGGATTACGTGATGTGTTTTAAATGTTCATGCATATGATATGATTATGTTATATGAGGACAAAAGTCCTCGATCATCACGGAGGGACTAATGGTCCGTAAAAAACATCACGGAGGGACTGGTGGTCCGTAAAAAGCACCAACGGTACTGAAACCATTTATGGGGTAAAATGGGCTGCTCTAGCACTTATTGATGTTATGTGCAATGTATTTTTATGTGTTGTGTTTACCTGATGTGTTGATACTTACTTACTTAGTTTACTTGTTTATATAACTCTGAAAACGGAAATTACTCCCACGAGTGTATTCAAACGCACTCACCCCCTATCTGTACTCACTATAGGAAATATTGAGAGCTAAAACATGCAGACACACACTTCACATTTATTTTGTATGTTAATTTTATTGACTTTTAACAAGTTCAAGATTACTAACCTTTTTATAACATTTAGATTTACATGTTCTAATCTATTATGCCATAAATTACAACACTCAACAATATAAGAAGAAGTAGTTGCATTTTCATTAAAAAAAATTGGTACAATTTGGCGCTTGGCCATTACATTTAATTTAAATAGGTCATTGGTCAAATAACCTCTACCCAAAAACACACCATGCTTCGTGAGAATAAATTTTTCGGCCTTGAAAATGAGCTTGAAGCCATGGTTTATAAGTAAAGACCAACTAACTAGGTTTTTACAGATGTTCGGGACATGCAGCACATCCTTCAACGTGAGCTTCTTGCCCGAAGTGAGCTTTAGAGCCACATTCCCCACTCCAACCACCTCGGATGAAGCTTGATTGCCCATGTGGAGCTTTCTTCCACTCACGGCTTTGTAGGAGGAAAAGACCTCCTTATCCGAGCACACATGATAAGTGGCTCCCGTGTCCACAAACCATTCTCTTGGGTTATCTACTATATTGGCTTCAAGATCATGGTTATCCAAGTCTTTCTTGTGCTCGGCCAAGTTTGCTTGCTTGTCTTTGTTCTACTTAGGCAGCCTACAATCTTTAGCCATGTGGTTAGGCTTACCACAATTGTAGCAATTGTCGCTAAATTCTTAGCCGGTTTTTTTCTCTTCTCGTTTTAATTTGGGTTAGGGCGCTTTCTCTTGTTGTCCTCCAATAGATTAGCCTTAGCATCCATTGGCATACGAGGCCTAGTATCCGTCTTTCTATTATCCTCCTCGATTCGGAGCTTGACAATCAAGTCCTCGAGGGTCATCTCATTTCGTTTGTGCTTCAAGTAATTCTTGAAGTCCATCCAACTAGGTGGGAGCTTCTCAATCACACAAGCCACAGTGAAAGGCTCGGGCAAATTCATGTCCTCGTTTTGAACCTCGTGTACAACCAATTGGAAGTCTTGCACTTGGTCCATCACGGGACGTGAGTCCACCATTTGGTACTCCAAGAATCGAGCCACCACGAATTTCTTCACGCCGGCATCCTCGATCTTATACTTCTTTTTAAGAGCATCCCAAAGCTCTTTGGTCGTCTTACAGCCCGCGTACACGCTATACAGCGAGTCGCTCATCCCATTCAGGATATAGTTCTTGCATAGGAAGTCGCTATGCAACCAAGCATCAAGCGCAGTACACGCTTCAAAGTTTGAGTCATTCTCAGCAACAGTTGGAGGATCCTACTTCAGGTACATGGCAATTCCAACAGTAGTCAGGTAGAACAGCATCTTCTGTTGCCACCTCTTGAAATTCTCGCTCGTAAACCTCTCGTACTTCTCAACAGTAGGCAAAATTGCAGGACGAATTATTGCACTCAAGATTGCAGCAGCAGGAGACGTGGACAATGTAGCAATAGCAAATGTAGTTGTTGCATTGGTGGTAATAGAAGGTGGAACTCAATTTCCATCACGAGTAGGAGAAGAAGATGGAGTAGGAGGATTGTTTCCACCGTTATTCGACATGTTATCTCATCTTAAGTTTGTTAGAAAAAGAAACAAATACACTGGACAAGTCGAACAAAACAGAAACAAATAACAGTAAGCTGCAAGTCGAGCGAGGAAGCCCTCTTTTCTTAAGATGAGATACGCCCAAGATAGTGCTCACTGGAATCATGTGTATCGTCTCCCAAAAATAAAACAACTTCATCTCTGGAGTAGTAGCATCACAAACTCGAGAGCTCCGGTAAACTTTCGTGCTTTGAGAATTGAGCAAATGCGAAATGGAAAACGATGCAAGGTTTCGATTTTATGTATCTAAAAAATGATGCATGAACCACTATATATAGTTCTCCATCATCGGGGGTTACACCTGAAAATGATGAGAATTTACTATCCAAAAATGGGTCTTTTAATGCAAGTTAACACCCCGTTCAAAAATAAAAAACGATCAAAAGACGCTCACAAAGCTGCAACACAGATTTCAGCATTCTAGACAGGTTACTGTATTTTTCAGCTTACTGCTACAGTGTTTTCAGCTTACTGCTATAGTGAAACAGCAAACAACATCAGCATACTGCTCCCGCTGTTCAGCATTCTGCAGCACACAGCAACCCGGCGTGCCAGCAACCTGCACCCGGTACCGTCAGCAACCTGCAGCACACAACAACTCGGTATGTCAGCAACCTGACACCGGCGTAGCAACCTACTACCGGTTTAGCAACCTGACACCCCGCGTAGCAACCTGCTCCCGACGCATCAGCAACCTAACAACAAGCACATAAACAACCTGCTCCCGGCATGTAACTTTTGCCTAAAAATATAAACATGGATCGGGTAAAGCCCGAGCCCAATTTGTCCAAGTCCAACCCAACGTCCAATTACCAAGGACCAAGACCCATGGTCGAGGTCAGGTCAGGTCGGGTCTGATTCGAGCTGAGTCAAGCCGCGCGCGTGTGTGTGTTGTATAAGCATACTACTCCAATAGTATACTAATTACTGAGCCTCTTCACATGGCTTTTCTTATACTTACATTTTCAAGATCTTTTTTCCTATGTGGGATAGTTAAACACTTCCTCCCACATCCAAGACCTTTCATTCTCATTTCAAGTGGCCAACTTTGATGCTTAATTTCTCACTCACCAAAAATTGGTTTTATTCAGTGATTCAAAGTGCCTCGATTATCTACTCCAAACGTAGATTAATCTTTTAGCATCCAATCCTTGAAAGAATTAACTCTTAACCACTTAAATATTGGTCAAAGTGGTGTCACCCACCACTTTCCATAACCAATTTCCAACAGCTGGACATTCAGTTGATCATGCTGGACAAAGTTAAGAAGGGAGAGCAGATTCCTTTTTATAAGGATTTTTGGCTAAGGTGGATACAGGTTCCTGAAATTTATGAGAAAATGGAGAGATCTTATCAGGAATCAATTTTGAACTGGTGGAAAAGTACTAAATATGAGGAAGTTGTTAAATAGAATCAAGCTAGCTCAGGATACGATTTTGTGAAGAGAAAGTTGTTTGGCGACAAAGAAACCTGAGGAAGTGGAGTTTCTTACGTTTTCTCAGAAAGATAGTAGAGTAAGTTTTTCTTGTAAAGAATTTTATTTATTCCTTATTTTCTTAATTTTATTTATGAAGTTGTAAGCTTGTAATTGATGTTAGCCTACATTGTACTATACTTGTACATAATACTTGTATAAAAGTACATCTGTTTATATTGCTTTTTATGGGATTTGTCATCATCATAAAGGGGAAAATTGTTGGGATATTTCTATTAGATTTTGATGAGAAAATGTAACTTTGGATAGGAAGTTAGAGTATCCAATTTTCCATATTGTTTAAGTGGATTTTAGCTTGATAATTTTATCTTTATAAGTTTTGTATTGTAAAGATGTATATATCAAAAAGATAGAAAATATTGATGTTAGTAAGATTTTGAAGATGAAGAAGTCTCTAAGACTGATTTTCAGCAAGGAAAGTCAGTAAGCAGTAGAAGAAAACAGAAACAACAAGCTGGATCAGTAAGCAGCAAACAGAAAGCAGTAAGGAAAACTGGAAGCTGGTTGTAAGATTCTGGAACAGGAAGTTGTTCAAAATCAGGAAGTTATCGCAGATCAGGAAGCTGACTGCAGGATTCTGGAACAGGAAGTTGTTCGGAATCAGAAAGCAAACGCAGATCAGAAAGCTAGCGTAGAACAGAATTTAGCTATTGCATCCTGAGCAGCAAGCTGTAAGTTATTCTAACTTATTCATTACAGTACGAGGAATATAGTGAATGCAGTACGAGGATACCATCCTATCAAAGTATCCGGTAGATGGTAGTTAGCGCCTAACCAATGGGGCAATACCACTTGGACCGCGGACCTGCAAAAGTACTGTAGCCTAGGAGTGGCGTCGTTAATGCGGATCAGAATAGGACATGCTCTACTTCCCAAATTTTCACAGACGTATTTACTGTGAAGATTGTGAAGATCATTTTGAATTTCTTCAAAGGGCAATGCATCTCTTCGATGGGTATTTTTCTTACGGTATATATAGAAGGTTAGTGTGACCAAGAAGACTACTGAACAATTGATTATATTCAAAGCCTTTATATTCTCAAGCTATTCTAAAGCTCTCTAAACAAGTTCAGTCACTCAACCTTCAAAAGCAGTCAAGCCAAGCATTCGAGCTATCAAAGTTCTTAAGACTGACTTCGAGCTGCACCAGTTGAAGAAACCTTATATACTTTTAACCATTTATTGTGTGCTAGGTTATTTTAAGTTTGGTGTCCTTAGTTGGAAGGATTAGATTCTCGCTAAGTGTTTGTCTTTGTGTAAGGCTTGTAACTCTGTGTGAGTTTTGAACCTTGTGTGGGAAAAGGCTTAGGAATCTGTTAATTCTAGTAGGTTAACTTGATAGGAAGAAGTTTGTAAAACTGAGTCTTGTAAAGCAAACTGATCTAGTAAAGTTCCTCATTTGAGAAGGAGTAGAGTGGACGTAGAAGGATTACACCACCTTCGAATCACTATAAACCCTTGTGTGTTTATTGCTTTCTTATATATATCTATCTTGTTGAATTTATCATAAACATACTGCTAAAAGGATTCTGACAAAATCATACTTGTAAAAGAAAACATTTTTCAAAAGAAACTCTATCTTGTATTTCCGCTGCATACTGTTATTACTGAAACAATAAGCTAAATCAGCATTCTGCCAACTTACTGAATCGAGCTAGTTGCTGCATTCTCTGTAGAATCAGTAACATATTTACAGAAAAGTTTTTAAAATGCTTTTTTTATAGAAGTTCATTCACCCCCTAAACTTCTGACCACTTGGGACCAACAATCTTTATTATGGAATCCATATTATAATCCTATCATAGAAGGAGGAAGTGGAAATATGGTTAGGGTTTTCACAATCAAGAAAAAAATTGAAATTATTCAAAAAAGGATTAAGGAATGCAGAGATCTGATTATAGAAGATCCAGATTATAGATCAGATCATCTTAGTATAATTATTTCAGAACCTGAAACATAATCATCTTAATATATTATTATCAGTAAGAGATAAGCATAGATCAGGATAAACATCAAAATATATTGGTCCATGTGCAAGACTTGATTGAATTATTCTCATAAGAGAATTATTCCAAGTTTTATTTCTTCCATCTCTTAAAGCTGTTATGAATCTTTCTGGTAAACCTTTTAAGGTTAAAGGTCTGAATGCAATTTGCACTAAATCAATATCTATTTGTGCTTTTATAAAAGACAAAATATCTTTTTTATCAAGTAAATTTAAAATTATTTCTTGATTCTTAAGAGGAATCGAGGATTCAGTGGTTTTTACCAACTGTTTTAATCCCATTTTTTCAAAGGTTTCTATATGGTATATAATTTTAGGTTCTACTTTAGGAATAGTCCATTTATTTAACAGATCTAAATTTTGAGGAATATCATATTCTTCTGTCATACTGTTTTTAACAATATTATTGACTTTGAAAGGATTCATTTGAATCAAGATAATGTATTAGATCAATACTACTTTCTTTAAACATGGCTCTGATACCATTTCATACCCAAGCAGCATAGAAACTTATGAAAGGTTAAGACACTCAGGTTTGAGTTTTACAACCAAGATGATTATAAATTCATAATGTTCACCCTTTTATCGTGTTTCCAGAAAGGCGTTTAGGCGTTCATGGGTTGAAGGGGAATCTAAAGTCATTAAGGTTTTATATCTCAATAAAATCCTCAGAATATAAATATCTTGTAAATGAAATGGATCTATATGCATCCTAGATATGAAATGGATCTATAATCTGGATCTTCTATAATCAAATCTTTGCATTCCTTAATTCTTTTTTGAATAATTTCAATTTTTTTCTTGATTGTGAAAACCCTAACATGTTTCCACTTCCTCCTTCTACGATAGGATTATAATATGGATTCCATAATGAAGATTGATAATTTGTTTCCAAATATATATATATATATATATAAATATATATCCTTAATTTTGAAAGTTGCAGGATATATTGTATTGTCATCATTTCCTTCCTCGAACGATATATTGTGATGACAATCAAAAATTCAAAGGCAGTGGTTTGCTAGGGAGGAAGTCTAGCTAGGGAAAAGAAGTGAGAAGCTCGACTTGTCAGAGTCCGGTTTCTTCGCGAACGAAGTTCAGAATCAACAAGGGTTCGCAAAGCCCTCTGAGGCCTGCATGCGAGCTTCAGCATCTGCTAGAACAGAGTATTCAAAATTCACTCGCTGACCAATGTTTTTAGTGACTGTAGACGGGCCCCTGGAGGAGCCCTCAGAATGGGTGGATCCACTTTGCAACTGAATTCCACAGAAGTAGACTATCTTTACTTAGCCAAATGCCTACCAATTTAAAAAAATTCAATAAAAATATAAATATTTTGAATTTGATATTATTGATATTCATTGAAATAATATTTCAACAATATTTATGTATTGTTGATATTATATTTAATTGTTCAAAAAGCTGATAATTTAAAATTAAGCATATTTATAATTTCTTATTTGTATTAATATTTTCAATATTATAATATATTCTCGACATTGTAAAATGACATTTAATTAAAATCCAACTCACATGAGATGGACTGAGGTCATGTATTGAGAGTTGTGAATTGTTGATTGAACCATTGGATATGAAATTTTTGATATACTTTTAATAATATTTGTTTTCTTTTAAATAGTATTATATGTTTCTTTAGAAGGAATACTTTTGATAATATCTGGGTTTTTTTAGTAATAATTTTATTTTTAAATAAATATATTTGGTGAAAGGACAGTTATAATAATGGGTAAAAAATGATAACTCATCCCAACTATGCCCGATTTTACACTTTCTGGTAAAAACTTTTAAAATTTGCACCGTACTGACTAAACTTTGCGCGATTTAGAATATACGGTAAAATTCGAAAATCTGATCATTTTTTCCGGCAAACACAAACACGTTCTTGTTACGTGATTTCATTAAGGGCAATTTTGTCATTTAATAAGTCTGGACGGGTTTTTTTTCAGGATATCAACCCCTCTCTCCCTCTAATTCATCTCTTCATCCATTAAAGACAACTCCCAACTCGAAAAAAAAATTGTTGCCATGGATGAATTCTGTCACTATGGGAGGTTATCGATGAGGATAACTTCTTGGACAGACTTGAACTCGGGGAGAAGGTATTTCACATGTGAGAAATTTCGTGTAAGTATTCATGTTCCCTAATTGAAAAAATTATCCAAATTTCATGAACAAAGCCTGAAATTTTCAATTCTCATTATAATATTATTCAGTGGTATATTTGGACAATGCAGTAGCCATGGTTTTGAGGATTTACTTTGGGAAGGAAATCCCCAGTTGCGCAGTGTTAGGATAGGGAATTTTTGTGAAACCTCAATCCCAAAATAAAATCCTAATCTCCAATTGTTAATTAACACAGTGTTAATTTTTTGAATTATTGGCCTAATGTAAGTAAATTGTACAGTTCACTCACAACTATGCCCTAATCCCCAATTTTTAGTGTAATACATTTTTTTTCCAAAATGCAAATTATTGGGATTTCTTTATATGATTGTGAATGATTCATTTATATGACGCATTATATGTTGTAGAAAGAAGAAGGTTGCAACTTCTTTGTGTGGATAGATCCACCAATGTGTGAAAGAGCACGTCAAATTATTCCGGAATTGTTGAGACGTGTGAATAAGCTTGAAGATGAATTGCAGATGAAAAAAAGAAGAGATAAAAGGGAGAAGTGGTTGTGGTTGGCATTAATTGAATCTGTTGTGATGTATTTTTTGAAGTGATGTATCTTGTTAAGCATTAATAAGTTCAAATTTGATGTGTTAGGATAAAAAAAGTTGTCCAAATTCGTATTTTGAAGTTTAGTTAATGAGTTTGGATGTATTCTATGAAATGATGAATCTTGTTAATTGTTTTTTGGTTGCAATTTGTTAGTTAATGATTTTGGAATGTTTAAGTTTGGAATGTTTAAGATTGGAATGTTTAATGAGATTGCAATTTGTTAGTGAATGAGTGTGGAATGTTTAATGAGATTGAATTTAGTTGCTTGTTTAAAGTGAATGAGTCATAATTAATCAAGTATGTTATGTTATGAATAGATGAAAGTGTGTGTTCACAATGAATCAAGTGCACAAAATCAATATTGAACCTTGTAGAATGAATAAATTTACAAAGTAAACTGCAAAATGAAATAACTAATCAATAACATTAGACATTAACTGGTTAATGAGTGTTATAATATGTGAGACTTTGTTTACAAGAGACATCCCAAAGTCACAAATATCAATACCCTTTCCAAAAGATTCCATCCCATCAATTCACAAAATGCATCCCAAAAGCTGTGCAATATACCCTTCCCAACAGATTCCATTCCATCAATTCACAAAATGCATCCCAAAAGCTGTGCAATATACCCTTCACAAAACCTTAACCAAAAACTGTGCAAAACACTTCACAAAACCAACCCAAAAGCTGTGCAAAAAGGCTTATGAAAATCAGTATCCCAAAACCTATGCAAAAAGAAAATCTTGACCAACACTTCACACAATCAAGAATCTTAAAATATGTCATCTTAACTTCAGCATTTAAAAGCCGCCTTCTTCAAATTCTGCAGAAAGAATATACATGCACCATCAAACAATATTATCATATGCTCACCCATTTTAAATGAAACTCTGAACTTAGAACACATACCTTTGATTGTTGCTTGACTAATTTTTTGTTATTTTTTGCAACTGTTGTTTCTTTCATCTGTTGTTTTTGTTTGTCAATATCCTGTTTTTGTTAACATATGGAAACATATAAGTGTTAGTTTTTCAATGCCAACTAAAGGGATAAAAAGTGTCTAAGACAAATTTTGAAGACCTTTTAATGTGTCACCCCTCTTTTGTTCTTGCTAGAAGCCTCCACATTTCTTTTCGAAGCTTTTCTCTTTCCCAACTGAGGTATAATCAGACAAATATTCAATATGGAAGAGCTTTTTATGGAATGATGTTGAAAAATTTACTGTGCTCATACCTTAATTGATTCTTGTGTCTCAATTATCAGATCATGTTGTGTAGTTTCCTAACAAACATGCAATTTTGAATAGTAAATGAAGAAAAAAATGATCATATAAACATACAATTGAAAACAAATAAGCAGTTTAAGGGAAATATTGTCTAATATCTTGTTTTTTGCAACTGGAGTGTCATGATTGTCTTTCTTTTGTGGACACCCTTTGACATTGTGGTTTGACTAGTGACAGTTAGAGCAAGTCATGACTACACCCTTCTTTCCCAATTTCATTGCACCATCTTTGGTTGTCTTCTTAGTGTCAGTCTTATGTGATCCTCTTTTGACCTCATCTTGTTCTCTGTTTCTGCAGTACAATCTTGGTCTTCCTGATAAGGTTTCAGTTTTAGGTGGTTGAAGGGGGCTGAAATGAACTATGGGTCACATTGCCATGTCATCAATAGTGCCCATTACATTGTTGTATGACTTCAGAAACACATCCTTCTTATAACAATCATCAACATAGTCTTCAGGCTTCAGTGAGAGATAGTACATGCCACATATTCCATGTACACATGGAATGCCACTGAGTTCCCACCTCCTACAACTGCAAGTCCTATCTGCCACATGCACCTTAAATCTTTGGCCTCCACAGTTCTCAATCTCAAATTCATTCTCACCATTCCAGTGAGAAACATATTCCATTGTCTTCTTCTTGTTCTCCTCTAAAATTTTGTTTATCATTGGACAAATATCACCACCATATTTCAGCATGCTATCTCTTCTCAGATGCACCCTCTTCATCAAAATCAACCTAATAGTCTCCAACAAAGTAACTATAGGCTTGATTCTTGCCCTGGAAATCATAGCATTGAAGCTCTCAGATAGGGTGTTGCACAACATGTCAGTTTTGGTTGTTGTCTTGGAATGACTCCTACTCCAATCCACTGGAGGCCTTTGCACCAACCATTCATAGGCCTTTACATCCCTATCTTTCATCTCCAACATTGTCTTATTAAAATCAACCACCCTACTAGCCCTTGCAGCCTTCCACAGAATCTTTTTCAATGCCAACCCTTTGTGTGCTAGTTTAAAATAGTTGTAAAGATGCATCACACAATACCTATGCTCACTATATGGCAAATACTTCTCCACAGCATCTATTAGCCCTTTTTGTTTGTCACTAACTACTGTCCATATATAACTGTTTTCAATGCCTAAATCATCAACAAGTAATTCTAAAAACCAATGCCAAGTATTCTTGTTTTCCTTCTCTACCACAACATAACAAAAAGGGAACACCCCATTGTTTGCATCTATCCCAACAGCAGATAACAAAATACCACCTCTTCCAGTTTTAGATGACAACCATCAAGACAAATCACCTTCCTACAACCCTCTATCAACCTTTTTTCAATGAACCCCAACAAATGTATATTCTTTTAAACACAGACTTCCCATCAATATGGTTACACTTAATTTTGACAGTGGTATTGGGGTTAGACCTTCTAATCTCCTCTGCATAATTCCAAAGCACAGCATATTGTTCAACATGACCAGTATCACACATTGTCATGGCCTTTTTCTTACATTTATACATCTAACTCTTACTAAATACCAGTTTCACATCATGTTGAATAACTGACACCATTGAATCAATTGGCCACTTAGGATCAGACCACAATTTGTGCTTATATTTTTCAGCCAACCATGTAGAATTAGTATGCACATTACCCTATTTTCTAGGACATTTATGTTTAGGGTTGTGAGTTTTAACAACAACAGTGTCTTCATCTCTCAATTTATATGCATAGATCATCCATTTACATGAATGATGTTTGCATGTAGCTTGCACTTTTTTCTTATCATTGTTAGGAAAACTTATCTCTGTACCCACTAAGATAGAATGTTCCCTCACAGTCTCCCTAAAGAAATGCATGTCATCAAATCTCATCCCAACTTCAAAGTGGGACTTTTGTAGTTGTTTTTGACTTAGCTGCCCCCTACTACTACACTCACCCACACTCTTTTTTTGTTTACTACACTCCCAGAATCCAATCCTTCTTTTTCTGACAGAAAGCTCAAATTCACTATCAACTAACACAGACAAATCAGAATCACTACCTACAGAATACAAATCATCACCATCACTATTATCACCATCATCAAGCAAGTGAAAAGGAGTATCTGTATCACTTAATTCATCATTATCAACTGTTTTTTCACCACCAATATCCCCAACATTATCACCACCATTCAAATTAGTTTCAACATCAGTCAAATTGGTATCACCCTCAACTAAACCACTACTTACCCCACCAATATCACCAATAGTATCACCACCAATATCCCCAACATTATCACCATCATTCAAATTAGTTTCAACATCATTAGCACCCTCAGTATCACCATCACTTAAATCAATTGAATATTCATTATCACAAACAGAATCTGCATGCTCAACAAAAATCCCAACCATCCTATGCTCATCAACAAATAACACTAAATTGACCACATCAATGTCATTTTCAATTAACCTTAGACAACTGCAATCATTTATTCCATTTTTAGTATAATGAAATGTCTTAACCCCTTCTATACCCAAGTCATTGGTCATACTTTGTAATTCAAGAAGAGAAATCTCATCAGAATTACAGTAATCAATATGACCAATTTGACCACCTAGATATTTCTTTTTGCCTACGTCTAGAAACATTCCTGAGTAATGAAATCTAATAGTGAAACTCTCAGAATTATTGTCTGTCATAAAAAAAGTACAAATTATAATTAAAATTTTACTCAATATACACAACATACTTGTTAAAATTAATTTCCCCAGATATAGTCCATACTTGTCAAACACACACTACTCACAGATCCAATTAACATAAACATAATCAGTATACATAGAGAGAGAGAGATTTAATCAGCATAATTTAATCAGTATACAAATACACACTTTTATAAAAAAGACATACAATTTACAAATACACATTGAAATGATTAGTATACAAATACACACTCTGATAAAATGTGCAGAGACAGGATAAAATTTTATGTTGAGGGAAAATGATAAGAAAACTAATGGAAGCATAACAGCGCAGATAAATGTGAGAAAATATATCAAACGAACTAATAAATAAGACAGCACAATTATAGACATTTTACCCTCCTTTCAGATTATGAAAAATCAAAGCCAAATAAAATTAAACACTTATAATTCCTTGTAACAATCTGAATGCCTCGCTCCCAGGAAAATTGCATGTAAAAGCTCATTTGAGGAACTTTCCCATGTTAAGACTAGTAAATTCAGCAATCGTACATTGCAAGACAATATCCAAAGACATACTCTTATAAAAAAGACATACAATTCACAAATCATTTCAATTCCTACCATAAAAAAGACATACAATTTACAAATCCAGGCATACAGAGACATGCTCAGTTGATATGAAACACATTGAAACCCTAAACCCCCAAATCCCTAGATCAAAATATCCCCAAAAAACCCTAAATCCCCAAATTGAAAAACAATGACTAATCCAAAATTCCCACATCGAATAACACATTGAAACCCTAAACCCCTAAACACCTAAATGAAAATTAACAAAAACCGTAAATCCCCAAATTGAAAAACACAGAAAACCTAATTGCAAAACACAAAACCCTAAAATACATAACGAAACCCTAAACTGAATCAATACCCTCAACCCTAAAGCTGTATTCAAAAAACTATACACGATTCTCTTACCCAAATCAAAACCCTAAACGATTCCACTTCATTGAACCAAAAAATCATAGGAAAATCTTGGGAAATGAGGACACTTACCATAATATGGGCAAATGAGTCCACCAGCACCATAGGGATCGTCCTGGTCCCTCACTTTCCACTTCATCACGCAAATACTTCTCTCAGTCGTCTTCGTTTTTTGGAAGGATTTCACCGAGTTTGTCTTTTTGATTCTGGAGTGCCGAGTTATGACTGTTTGATTATCTTTGCTTCAAGGAACTTTAATTTGCAACTCTTACTCGTGGGGCCCACAAGGGAGGGAGAGGTTGATATCCTCAAAAAAAAAACCCACCCAGACTTATTAAATGATAAAATTGCCCTTAATGAAATCACATGACAAGCACGTGTTTGTGTTAGTCGGAAAAAGTGATCGGATTTTCGAATTTTACCGTACATTGTAGATCGCGTAAAGTTTAGTCAGTACGGTGTAAATTTTAAAAGTTTTTACCAGAAAGTGTAAAATCGGGCATAGTTGGGATGGGTTATCGTTTTTTACCCTATAATAATTTTGTTTTGATGTAGATAGATTTTAGTAATAATTTTGTTTTTAAATAAATATATTCGGTTCGGAAAACCGTTGACTTGGTTTCGGTTCCAAACCGAAACCGCGAACCGTGGTTCGACAATTCGGTTTCGGTTCTGACATATTTTGAACCGTAAACCGGTGGTTAAACCGCTGGTTTATCTATTTTTTTTATTTATATTTTATATAAATAATATTATGTATTTGTGTTATTTTACTCTTTAATTTTAAGTTGTATTGATTATTACTATTAATTTGTATTATAAGTTGTAATTTTTTTAGGTTTATGGTTTGTATTTGGTTGTATTTAAATTGTAATTTCTAATTTTTGAAATTATAACTTATAAATTGTAATGTAGTATTGTTGTAACTTGTAAATGTAAGTTCTATTTTTTAATTTATATCAAATTATTTACTCAAAAAACATTCTTATTTTGTAATATATGAATAACTGTAGTATTTATTTGCAAATTTAATTTTTTAATTTTTTTAAAACATTATAAAAAATAAAAAAAGGAAACAAATATTTTTTTTAAAAATTAAAAAAACTAAAAAAATTAAAAGAAAAAGAAAGAAAAGGAAACAAACCGTCCAAACTAGCGGTTCGAACGAAAAATCGGATCCGAAATCGAAATCTCCATGATTTGTTTCTGGTTTGGCCCTCCACGATTTTTCGAACCGACGATTTGAACCGTTTGAACATCTCTATCTCTAGACGTAGATAGCTATAAAGAAAGGATGAAATTACAACAAAATACAAAAATCGTTATTAAAAGTTTCCAGTTTAAGCACGATTTAACAAAAAGGAAAATATGTTGATTCAAGTAGATATTTTCACGTAATCAATTGCTAGAATCTTCGAGATGGCGAATCTCTTTCTTCCCCAGAAGCCCATAGAAGCTTTCGCCCATTGGATATTTCCCAGATTTTGCAACTTATTTACATCAAAGGGGCCCACATAGCGAACCGCCTTCCACATTTCACGATCATCACTTTTCCTATATATACCTGATCCATCGCCATCTGATTTTGTATTGCCATTTGGCATTTGTGTCACAAGAAACGACGAGAACCCTGTTGGAGAATCTCGAATTTGGTGATCTGTTCTTCATTTCTCTGTAAATTAATCAGTTTTCAGACGGTAGGTTTTGTTCGAAGGTTTGAGATGGAAGAGTATTATAGCGTTCTTGGTGTTAATGTGGACGCTTCTGATGAAGAAATCCGACGCGCTTATCGTAAGCTTGCTATGGTATGTTTTGCATTCATGATTGCCTTCTCTCTCTCTCTCTCTCTCTCTCTCTCTCTCTCTCTCTCTCTCTCTCATTATATTGTCTTGGGATATTAATGTAGTGATGATTGTTGTTGTATTTGATTCAGCAATGGCATCCAGATAAGTGGAATAAAACCCCTTCACTCGTTGGAGAGGCCAAACAGAAATTTCAGCAAATTCAAGAAGCATATTCAGGTAGTGTGATCGGTGGTTCTAGATAGAATTTGTCTTGCTTGATTTCCTGAAATTGAATCGAAGGAAATGCTAAATGTGTTTAATTTGTTTGATGTAACAGTATTATCTGATAAGAGTAAGAGGATGATGTATGATGCTGGTATATATAACCGTGATGATGAAGACGATGACGTGGAGGTTGGCATCTATCTTGTGTATTTTACAGTTACGTTATTATATATGGTTATGAGCTCTTGTTTCTAACAAATGTGTGTAAATTTTGGATTTATTGTTGTAGGCATATGCTGATTTTGTTCAAGAAATGACCTCTCTCATGAATGATGGCAAGAAAGAGGTATGAATATTGACCATTACTTATAGTTGACATCCAGTGCTTTGGTAAACATATTTGTCTCTCCAATTTAGATTGTTTTTGATGTTCTTTATGATGAATTTTGATCTTCCTTCTCAAATTTAGGCTTTTAGATTCCTGAATGATGCACTATTCATGGACAAATTCATAGCATGAATCATGTTGATATAGGTGAGATTGGATTGTTACTATCAAGTTTGATTATAAGTCCTTATTTCTATTATAATCAAGGAGTGTATTATATCTAGTTGTTTGGAGAGGAAAATGTAACTTCACTTGAGCTCAGTAGAGAAGCTGGTGTAGATGCAGTAGTCGTGTCGTCTTCCAATCTTGCTGTTCTGTTGGGATTTCTAATTGTCATGAATATCTCTAGCAATGGGAAAAGTGGGCCAAAAATGAAAAACAAAAGCTGCCTTTTGTGATCAGATTGATTTGGTAGGGGTGCATCGGGGTTTCTTGGTAGCCTGGTTTCAAGAAAATGTCCAAGGTGTTTTCTTCCGTTGTTAATTAACGTGAGTCTATATCGTAGGCATAAAAGAGCAACACCTCTGTCAAGAAGTTCTTCCTATGTAAACTATAGTAAGATGAATGGTGATCTGCTTGCTATCATCTTGTTTAGATCAGGTGTGTCTTTGAAGATCTATCTTTACTTGGCTGAAAATGAAATACTACTGCTGGAAGGATAACAATATGGAATATAGTATGTACACATTGATTTTTGAAATTTGTATATTCGTGGGAAGAATTGGGGCCAACTAATCAGTCCTAGAAAACAGAATTTACCAACAAGCTTAGTCCTGTGTAGTTTGACAGTATTGGATATTGATGCAAAAGACCTTTTTTAGAAGCATTGAACTCTTGTTTTGTCTTGGTCTTTTCTACTTATTAACCATAAATTCATGAGAACAGGAAAAGAATTACAGCATTGAGGAGCTGCAGAGCATGTTTTTGGAGATGGCACAAGATTTCGAGTTTCATAAGTGGAATGATCCAGTGCAGCAATCTCCATACGAGTCGCAGTGGTTTTGTGACCCGTATAGTAGTCTCTATGAATCCAGAAACAATTCATGTGAAGCGAGCATGATTCAAGGAGATCCACACTTCAACAAGTCGAGTTTTGAGGCTTTTGGCATGCATAATTTTTGCAGATGATCAGTGAACTTTGATTTTGAAGAGTGTAAATGGGTTAACATGTTCTATATAGAGCTCATTCTTTTGTGCCTTCAAAGAATGATCTACAAATATAGTCAGTTGAGATGATTTTACCCTTTGTCGGTTAGGGTAGTATACTGACTTTCTTGTAAATAATGAAATGTGAATTACGTGGTGGGCAAGGAGAGTACACGTATCTGGAGTCGATGATCTTTATGTCCATATGACACGAATAAGGTTGGTACCAGAGCTGAATCGGATGAGGTCGTTTTAGGGTTCTCGTTTTAGCGACCTACAGGCAATGCTTATGGCTTGCAAGGGTGTTTCAATTTGGCATTGTCTATTATTTTGAGATTTCAGCTGTTTGATTTACCAATAATGATTCACTCATCTTTCATCAGAATGCTGTCAAGTATCAATCATTTCACTGTATAATATCGAAACCGGACAATTCTGTTCTGTTTTTTTTTTTTTTTTTTTTTCCCTTTTCAAAATGGACAATTCTCAAACTGGAAAACTTGTGATGTTAAAATGTTGGTAGGAGGAGTATTTAAATGGTTATTTAGACTTACAAGAACAACGTTTCAAGTATTGCAAACAATCACTTCATCTGTTAAGTCCAACGAGTTAAAGCGGGCTTGTCAAACGTAGTTTATAGTCTTGGGCCTAAATAAGTTCTAATAGCCCAATATGTTCAATGGGGTGGGTTGTGAATGCTATTATGAAATAATCAATTCCTAATATACTCAAAATTAATCTCCAAGTAATATTATGTTATAATTAATTACTTTCAAAAGCTTATATGAGATTTTCTCATCGACTTAATTTCATTAGATAAAACCTACAATCCACAATTGAAATCTATTTTCCAAAAAATGTAAAATCATTTAAAAAGAGTTATATTCTAAACGAGCATTTTTTTGTGAGACCATCTCATGAATTTAATTACATAAAACGGATCAGCCTACAATCCATATTTTACAATTCACACATAATTTGAAAAATATAAATTTTGTCGGTAACTACATGTGAAACAGTCTTATATAAGTTTTTGTGATTTTCGAATTTTGATATGTATCAATATTTTGAATTGAATTCGCAACAATACCACTAATAATTTATAAATGTTTTGAGTTGGCCTTATAATGTACCAAACTTCACGGTACTTGAAATGATAAAGTGTAAACATTTGAAATTAAATACACAATTGATATAATTATTAACACGTGGCAGGGTAGTGATTCATAACATATGATATAGATAGATTTTGTTCTTGTGAATTAGATGAACGTTATAATTGATGGAGACATTATGAGAGAGTTGCTGTCCAACGTTTATTTCTTCATTATTTGCCGCCGTCTCATGACGCGCTTTTATGACTTACACTTTTGTCATGAAATTATATACCAATATTTTATTCATAATGGGGATTTTTATTAATTCAGTATTTTATCAGATACTACCACTATTTTTATCACATAAACAAAAGACTTTAAAATTGACTAATGTGCGACTAATGTATGTCTAAAACAAAACAAAAAAGTTATGTAATATCATATAGTTTATCGACACACTAATATTGGTTGTTGAAAAACAAATAGTGACAACTCTAAATCTTCCTTTAAAGAATATTTACACACTTATTATCATATGTAAATTAAAATATGTGACAAATTAAGTGACACAAATGTGAAGTTGGAATTGGACTATCAGCAAACCAAATATCTATCCCACACCGTATCATAACATAACTTCTCTAAATTATGAATATATTGATAGTTTCATTTTTTGGAACAATAAAATGCGTATATGTAATCAATTACTTTCTATGCATCGTGAGAATGGTTAGCTATTAATGTTGTGTTTGGATGAAAGGATTTAATGGTTAGAAATTTTATTTCTCAAAAATGGAAATTTTACAACAAAGATGAGTTGTACAAAATCCTTTGCTATTAGAATTTTAAAATCCAATTCATCTTTGCATGAGATTCCCTCGAATCTTGCCTTTTAATCATGTTCCAATAATAATACCTTCTCCAAATAATATTCCTCATGCAACCTTTGATTGTGGACTCATCCACATGCCAAACTTGACCTGCCCCCCTTGACTTTTAATACCCATCAAACCTCCTAATTCTCCCATCAATACAACCATTTTCAATATTAAAACTCTTATATTGCTTGTGACCTGTTTGGCGTGCACAAAATATATTACACGCTAAGTTAGGAAACTCGAAAAAAGGGTACAATTATTGAAAGCACATACTTGCGGTTACACTTATGGAATACATACTTAATAAAAGAACAATAATCAATAATTAAAGCCTAATTTTGTGGGGCCTATATGGTGGACCATCCACATGCTACGGTGAATTGCCTTATAGATTAAGCCAACACCTCATACAAGAAAATTAGAAATGAAGGGAAACCCATCATGTCACACTCACTTCTATTTCTCTACTAAATTTTATTGTAATTCTTGTTTTATTTCTTATTTCAACAACATGAATATATTAACTACGTTATCAATATAAACTAATACTATAAATTAACATATTTTATAATAGAGAAATCACTACTTAAAAAGGCCCATTGTTCCTCCAAATTTCCCTTGGCCTTTTTCCCTTCATGCACCTAAGAATGCGTAAACAAACCTCTCTCTTCTACAAACATTTACCTAACACTATTTCATCCCCTCAAAAAACCCATTAATTAAATTCTTCACTAAAAAAGAAGAGAAAAAAAATCTTGATTCAGAAACATCTCAAAGTCCTCCTATGGCTAGGCTCAAAGAGTACTTGCAATTTGCTTTATTAATTCTTGCCATGCTTTCAACTTTGGCTCAATCTGATCAAGAAGTTATGAATTCAAGAAAGCTTGATGAAACCCCTCCTGATTTGCAGAACAAGTGTGGGAGTTGTCCCTGCAACAACCCTTGTAATCCACCACCGTCGCCACCGCCACCAGCACTTCCACCGCCGCCACCACCGCCGCCAAAGAAGCAGCCGCCTAGCTATTACTGCCCGCCTCCTCCTAGCGGCGGCGGCGGTGGCGGTGGCCAGTACCCTCCAAGCCCTCCTTACATATACATAAATGGTCCACCTGGAAATTTATATCCGGTTGATCCTGACTATTCGGGCTCGGGCCGGATCTTCCCTTCGGGCTTGCTTCCGTTGTTGATCAGCAGCGTTTTCGGGCTGATAGCTTTCTGGTGAAAATTTGTTATGGTAGAAAGATTCAGGTAATTGGAGAAGAAAGTAAAATTTTATTTACATGAGGAGGTAAGAAAATTCCAAAAGAATTAATTGGGATCAATTTGAGCAAAAATATTTTCATTTTCAGTTATGATCAATGTATGATATCATATACATTCAATAACCCCATCATTTTTCTTGATTTCTTCTTGCTATTGAAATATAATATCTTTCATTTTCAATTTTATCGTATTATTATAATTATTTGGCACTCATGACTTGTTTGATTGTAATTGGCTACGATTTGTCATATATGGTCAAATTGCCTTTTAGTTATAGATTCCCTTATGAAAATGGAATTTGTGGTACTGTTTAATTTCTTCATTTTTGGAGAAACCCTTAGTTAATGAAAGTAACACATTATCCACCAGCTTGTATTTCCACTTGTGTAGCTCTAATTAAATAAAAAGTTGGTTAATTTTCTATGGTCTTAGTTATTGGTCCACCATGAGCATACGTTGCGTAGTTGAGGTGTCTCTTAGCATGATCATATTTGTCTTCATATATGGAATTTGTCGGCTAAATAAAATATCATTGGTATTATTATAGAAATTTTGATGAAATACATATTATATATCATGATTATGTTAATGTGATCTATTTATATTTTCAAAGAAATAATTCAGTTTGATTTTGTATACGCAAGGAAAGAAATTCCACTGGGGTCTGACTAATTCTATGGGAACATGCGTTGTTGTCAAGTCTTGGAAGGAGCGTCTGACGTGTCATCAAAGGAATAAATCAATTTCATGATCTCACCTTTCTTCACTTCATCTTTAATCTCTTTAATTTAGATTTTATTTCTAGAATTGTGACAGAGCTTGATTTTAATTTTTTTTTTTTTAACTTAAGAATTTTATGACTACTGTTTTCAAATTCATTTTTCTTTAATTTAATAACTAAAATTATCATCTGTTCCAAAAATGTTCATGATCCATCAATCAAGAAATTCAATTTGATAATCCTATACGAATAAACATTTTTTATTTGGAGAAATTATGTTGCGAAATTCTAGACCATGATCGATCACCTTGGGTCATTAAACAAGAATGAGAGACACAATTTTCAAAAAAGATAACTTTCCATTTTTCCTAGGATATATATGGGTGAAGAACCTTCTAAAAGCATGTATGCCCATCTCTTTTTGATGTCACAGGGTTTGGGAGTCATGGAGAAAATAATAAAATAATTTCATAAAAACATTCAATTGGTCAGATTTATGGAAAATCCACATCTTAAATATTTTTACAAAATTTGATTGAAAGCGATTTCACATAATTTTTTTTATTAAAAAAAGAAAAGGGGCCCCATTTAATATAAAGATGGATAGGCGTATAGAGGTGTGAAAGGCAACATGTGTTTGGGTGGTGATCAATGAAGATGGTTCATTGCATTTATCCCTTTTGCTAATTTATTCCTAACCCTATTCCTAACCTATATACCTACTATATTCACTATTAAAATGTTGGATTGTGGCTGGCTTTGGTTGTTTGGTTCGAATTATGGTTATATATGGAGGTTGTTATAAATTTAGTAGAAATGAAATTGACTCATAAGCTAACATATTTACTCTGTGATTTGATGTTTAAATCAAGTAAAGTTGCCAAAAACTTGTATAATTGCATGCGATGCAAAACCACCTTTTCCCCGTGATCTACTTATCTTTTAGTTACAAATTATTTACATTTTGGGAAATTCCCCATTTAGGTACAAAAATAATACAAATGGATCATTTTTCTGTGCATCTCCAAGTCCATGACTATGCTATTTATTGTGCCCATTTAGAGAGTACAATTCTATGCGTTCACTCCAACTCATTTAAATAGTCTAGCTTGGTACCTTTTTCCCCTTTTGTTGATTTTAGATATTCACTTTTATTAAATATACCTCATATTTATTAATGTGCATATTTTTACGTATTTATGTTTAATTTATGATGCTAGTCCATATAGCTCTTTCTTTTCAATATGTTACCAACCTCCGACAAAGGTGAGTTAGGTAACCCACATCTTATTTCTAGCATGCCATCAATTAATTTATTAATTAAATTATATCATGCCAACATTTAATTTATTAATTGAAATATGGTAAACATATATAGTTTTTTTTAGTTACATACTGGAGGAACTCGAATTTGAGACGTTGTTCAAGTAAAAAATGTACTTATCATTGAGCTAAACTTATTGATACTAGTAAACATATATGATTAGTATCAAAGAACCTGAACTAAGGGTATATTAGGGAAAATAATATTAATCACTATAAGACACGATGTATCTAATGACATCACTAATTAAAATATGTCAAAATAGGATGATAATTTATTCAATCTCCTCCTTTTATTAATTCTTAATTATTAATATATAGTACTCATAAGGAAATAATATATACATAAAAAAATGCTGAAGCTGAGTAATTGTGGAGCTAGAAATGATGTAGCAGAATTTGCATTGGATCCACAAAATTGAATTTGAATGCTTCAAAGCCAAAAAAAAGCACGATCCAAGAAAGCATATTGTATTTGGAGTGGCATAACCCATAGATTTTGCCTTGGGCTCTGTTTGGTGAAACGTGGATTACAAATATTTACATTTTTCATGGATCTTTCAATCTAAGATTTATGGCCCATGTGTCATGACCACGATATTAAGACACGATAATGATATTTTTATATAAACTTGATTTTATAGTTTAAATAAATAAAATTTATCTAATGATTCGACTCATTTGAAGAAACACTGAAAAAAGAGAAGATAAGATTCCATTTGATGAGAAAAGTAAAGGAAAAGATTTGTATCAAATGGTTTTTTTTTTTTTCCGAGAATCTAAAAGATACATCATTGTCAAGGATAGTAACTAATTGATCGAATCAATTGCAATTTGCATCTGAGTATTACTTTTCGTATATACTTCTTTTCATAGATTCCATTTATTTATTTTTTTAGAACTCAAACAGGACTATTTATAACAAGTTTGATTATCCCCAAATTATTAATATGAATTGGTAAGAGGGAGAATTTAAGAATAAGTGTAATAAATATATGAATTAGTAGGATTATTAATTAAGGCCTCTATTGATAGTAGAAGTAGAACCACCCTAGAATACGGAACCATAGACAGGGTGGCTAACAATGTGATTGCCAAGTGTATATAGTACAAAATACGTTCGAGCAAAAACATGATAGAATACAAGTTAAAATCACAGAAAATCTCTAATTAATGTTATGTGCAACTTTGTAACAAATTTATAATCGATTTTAGATTTCCAGCTTAAATAGGATCAAATCCAACAATATCTTGAATTATGTGACTAAATTGTTAAACACAATTGTTATGAAATCATTTATGTAAGTGATCAAATAAAGTTATATATGACCAAAAATGATTGAATTAACCTAAATTAAGACGCTAATTTTTTATTACCATCATGGAGGATAATGTAGAATATGCACAAATTTTATCAATTAAACTATATGATACCATTTCAAAATTATAAAAGAGAAAGAAAATTAGCCTAGCTACGTGGAGTGTTCCAAACCAATATCATATAAAGTAATTGAATCGGGGTAGATTCTCACTATTTTGTTTAAAAAAAAAAAAAACTTTGTTGTATTTAGATTAAAGCTATCAATACGAATAAGTGGGTAGGTCTGTCCACAGTCCATCATTTGGTGGGGTGGGACGGACTATTTTGTGTCGAGTTTTAAAATCTCAACCCAACCTAATTTACTTAGTGAGCCGTGTGTTAGGCAGGAGCCGACCTACCAATATTTTTTTTTAATTTTTAAAGGAAAAATATATGTATGCAACATGTATATAAACATTTATTAAGATATATATATGTATTGAAATATATATAATATATGAAACAATTTTTTAAAAATATTTTTTCACTAAAATTTCTTCATTCCTATAAATAAATGACTCATATCAATATTTTTATAAATCATTATTTGCACTAGGTAAAGAATTTGTATCATCATTATTAATTTCTCATCAATATTTTCAATAAAAAAAATTAAAAAATTAAAAATATTTTTTAAAAATAGAGGCAGGCCAATCCATCAAAAGCTCAATCCACCGCGGGCTAAATCCACTTAAACTCATCTTCTCATGGTCTATAATTAATTAACCCAATCCACCATTTTGATTAGGGGAGCGGGCCGACTCTAATTTAGATTAAGAGTTTTGAAAACAATGAAATTAAAATACACCGTACTAGAAATTAATTGAAAATGAGAGTGCAGTGTTTAAAATTCATAAAAATTCAATCACCTATAAATTTGCCCCAATCAAATGCAACCTTAAATCCTATTCATCCATAACTATTCTTTGAGGATAATAGTATAAAAAATACTCAATTCTTGTACTATGAATTCTTATTTGAAACATCACTCCAACTAAAACTAAGATAGGCACAAATTAGAATAAGAAAATATCTTACTAACATCTTCCTCAACTTTACGTGAATATAACTCATTATAAATCCTCAACTATTTTTTCACCTTCTCAAAAGAGAAATCAAAAGTAACCTTAATTTCCTTTGCTTTAGTTATACCCTAACTTTTTGGTCTCATCTTTTCTAGTCATGATAAAAACTATCAAACTTCACTAACTAAAAAAAGGTCACAAACTCCCACCATACAAATAATTTTACTTACTCTTCACTTCTCACTCATAGTCTCACATCCACTTTACTTCCTTCCCAAAACAACCATGGCCTCCACTCTTCACATGCTACTTTCAACACTTGTGTTTTTCTCAACAATTCTCCATTTTCCGGCCACCGCCACGTCGCAGGAGTGCCCGTATCCGTGTTATCCGCCACCGATTGGACCCGGAGACAACCCTCCGACGGACACAACGCCACCGGCTTCCACCACCACTCCACCGGCTTCTTTCTCGCCTCCAGTCTCCACCACCACTCCCATCGGAGTCTTGCCGTTTAGTCCTCCAGCGCCCAACTTTTACGGCGGTGGCGGCGGCGCTCAACCGCCACCAGAGCCTATACTCTCTTGGTTTCCGTACTACTACAGAAAGCCACCTCATCAAGATCAGTCTTTATCAACTGTTGTGAGAGGATCAAGAACTGCTATCTTTATTTTTCCTCTTTCTGTTTTATTCTCTTTTGTATTGCAATTTTGATCTTAGCTTTAATTTTCATGCAAATGAGGTACGTATTGATATATTCATTACATTTTTAGATAATTTAATTTTGTTCATCATTTATGTCTGTGTAATGATATTCCAAGAATTAGCTTCTCGTCTTTGTTACTCATGAGTGAGTCTATGTAACCATATTTTGATTTTGGAATATATTAATGCGGAAATACAGTAATCTTATTTGCATTTGCTCCAATAGAAATTAGATTGTATGCAAATACTATATCCGAACTAATTAGATTCAATTGTTCGGATAGGATTTATTAACAAACAATTTGATTAATGATTACTGGACCTTATATTTAGTTTGTTGAAGGATTTATATTTAATTACTTCTATTGAAAAAGTATTTTGGCATTATTAGAAGAATGATGTTACAAATTGGGAACTTTGTTGATATATATAGAAAATTCAAAATTATAAAATAGTTATGAGAAGGAAATAAAGATTCACATGTAAAATGAGTTTCCATACTTATAGATAATCAGATTCGTTAATTTTATGGAATAATATCTATTAAGTAGCTTCATATAAAATTTATGATTATTATTTAATAGCACAAAGTTTAATAGTACTAGCAAGTTGGATTGAAGAAAATATTAGTCTAATTAATTGCGCCAATATTCTTCTCTCCACAAAAATAAAGCGAAACGCACTATAGTCCTCACTATTAAAAAAAAAAAATGTATGGTCTTTTTCACTACTAATTCTTTGTGTTCCAAATGAAGACAACTTTTAATTGTCCATTTTTTTGCAATTATTGTCTAGGTATATACATTTCAATTTAAACTCGGTTGTAACTTGATGAAAAAAATCATGACTGGATTAATAGCAATTACATTTTGTGGTTTGGTTATTCAAGTTACAATCTTCTTCTTCTATATTTTCTTATTCTTTTACACAATTTTCTCGTATGGATATATCTCAAAGTTCCTGAACCGTGCAGCATATACTAAAATTAAGGATGATAATAATTCTTTTTAATTGCTCAAGAATTCACTAAGTTTGACTAATTTGCAATAATTTCAACATAACTTTCAAAGTTCACAACTTCTATCACAAAAGTTTAAACTTTTTTTTTATATAATTTGCAATTTCAATCATCAATTCAAGGTCAGGCCATTTTCAAAATTTAATTTCACAAATCTTGCGTGGAGAATTTGAAGGGGCTGCAATCCATATTTTAATTCCATTTGCAAATATAGCTGAATTTTTTTCATTGATGATTGAAATTGCACAAAATTAAAATTTTGTGTTAACAATTGCCTACTTTGAAATTTATGTTGCAATTGCAAGTCATGAAAAAGTTTGTGAATTTTAGCAATTAACCCTATTGTATAGAAAAACTAATATATTATTTTAGATTATCAGCAAAATAAGAAAAACATAAAGAAGAAGTAATTTAATGCAATAAAGTAGTAAAAACTTGAGGCTTTTATGACATATCCCTCTTTTAAATAAAGTCTGGAATTTTATCCAAGAACTATATAAAGAAAGAATAAAGTGGTAAAGTTGCAAGATGAAAGCGAAGTAGGTGTTCCCCTGCTATTCGACCATCTACACCAAAACCATGCGAAAATTGGGGAAAAGCATTAATCGTATAATAGTTATGTTTTGTTTAATCTTACACTAGGGATGATAATTTTACCAATATTTATGGATATCAATGCTTAAAACATTTTTGTTTAGCCTTTTTAGGGGCATTGTTTTAAAAAAGGGAAGATTGTTTCTTAAAAAGAATATCATTAAAAAATAAAATAAATCAAATATAGCAAAATAAAGAAGGGAAAGAAAAAAATTATGTATTTATTGTTGGATTATAAAATAAAGGGTTTGAATCATTAAAGAACTTTTGTATCTACTTCAATAATGATGCATAGATCTAATTATGAATCATTGAATTACGTCTTGATCTGCATTACTGTAGTTGTCTTTGTGGTAAACTATAATTGACATGTAATTAACAAAAAGGCTACCATAGACTAGAAATATAACTCAAGTTTTAATGATCAATTGATAGAGAGAAAATGGAAACAATGTTGTGAAAGAGCTTGTCAACATACATATAACTGTTGTAGCATAATATGATAAATATTACAATAAACATAATTTGGTATATACCTATTGAACTACAATGTACAACACATTCTGTTTCAGATAATAATTAACATAAAACTAAACGATCAATATGTCGTTCAAGAAGCTACGCCAACTGCCATACGACCAGCTCTTGAACTACCGTTTAATGATCCGTAAGTACTCCTAATTATCGGTTTTCGTTTTCCAATATCAGAGGTTTTGATCGGATTACCTAATTCCGGTACTTTATGCTTATGCACACTCGTAAGCTTCTCTTTCTCTGGTTCTTTCTTATGACTAATTCCAGCTAGTGAAGGCTTGTATTTACTGGTTCGAGCAAAAGATGATGCATTGCTGACTGAAGCCTCTGAGGCCTTTGGTGGATCATCTGTCTTTCTACGAGCACTGGCTTTGGCAACAAACGGAGAGCCTTCAGACAATCTAATTCCAGGAATGGATGATTTAGCGCGTTGTTTTTGTGGCTCGATGTTACTAGGAATAGCCTGGAGAATGTCAAAAGCCAAACATACATTATTTCCACGTTATGTTTATCATGGTTCAGTGGATGAAAACAGTGTCTTTCTACCTTTTTCCTTATCTGTGCACGCTCGTTGCTTGTGGAGCTCGACTTGGATGTATCATGTCTCGTCACTGGCTTACTAATGCCAAAAGCTGGCTTGACCCTAGATAAATGGAAGAAATCATAAAATCAAGAAAAATTATGGAATGGACTTAATAGAGGTTCACTAATTCGATTATGAACCTGTTTGCACTTTGATATGCTGTACTGGAAACCTTTGGCAACTCCATAATAGTCCTGTTTCTCAATTCTTTTTCAGCACTATAACTGCAAAAAATATGCATCACCAGTTTGATATGTGAACAGATATGCGTGATATAAAACAAGAAAACTAAGTACCTATTTATCGCATCTACTTTTGTTTTTGAACCACGCTGCAAAGACAGTCCAAATAACGATTAGCAAGATGACCATATTATACGATGAAAGAGATGTTATCTTAGTGATTTTGGATTATAAACAGCATTCAAAAGAAACAAGAGTAACCTCGTATCTTTGCATCAGGGATTTCTTAGGATATTCTGAGGTCTTCTTCTCTGCTTTAGATCTCACAGGGACATTATTATTAGCTTTGTTATCTGAGCATTTAGATGTGCATCTTCTGCTCTGTTTAACACTAACTCGAGGAACCAATCTTGGATCCGTATTCTCCAATTTAGATCGAATCTTTTCCTGCATTTGATTTAATACACTTAATCACAGATATGGCAACAATTAACAAATTATTTAAAATTTGATAAGCAACATACATTGGGTGATGAGCTTTGTTGGTCTTTTGAACTCAAGTTCAAAATTTCCTCATTTGCCATATTCAACTCAGCATCATGTGCTTTGTCGACGTTCACATGTTGAGGAATACATTCCACAGTGCTCTTAACATCACTAGCAAGTTCAAACTGAGACCCGAATGCTTGTACTTCACATCCTATAACTTCATGATCTAATCCATGCACTGAACCATCCAAACTATCATCAAAGTGTACAGAACAAGGTGAGGCACTCATGTGATCGACTTCCTCATCATTACACGTCTTGTCTGAGATGTCAGTTTGGCTGATTCCGTGGTCTGTCTCATCCCGACATTCTGGTGGACTAAGAATCGGAGATCCTTTCTTTCTCAAACGGGCCTCGAAGTATGCCTTTTTCTGTGTAACTGAACCTGGTTTGGAGCATTTCTCGACCTCTTCGAGATACCTGTTGTGAGAGAAGGATGACCTTCTCTCCCAACATAGAGCTTCACATTCAAACCTTCCAAATGATATTGAGCCTGATTGAAATGAATCCACCTATTCATTTTAATTAGCATAGACAATTAGAAAATACAAATGCATTGCTTTATGAAGAACGCTAACTAGAATTGACTTTCAGCCTCATGTACCAAGATTTATTGCAATTTACATGAGTATACTTCACCTATAGAAACAACAAGATCATGTAAATTCGAAAACTAAATTTCTTTTAAGTGCATTTCTTGAAATCTTTACAAGTTGGTGTAAAGAGAATTTCAAATTCAACTTTGCAAAATTTAAATTTAACCTTTTAGTCCATGTTCTATTAAATTGGCTAACAACTTGTACAAATTCAGTACTAATATCCCAAATAAAATTACCACCATAATCTAGACAAAACATGCTACTTAACCACCAATAAATCACACTCTGAAACAAGTACTATTACCGACAAAATCATAAGGAAAAAAACTGTTCAAAGGATTAAAATGAAAAATCAGTAAATCAGTGATCATAACCGTTATTAACATCCAGAAAAAAACAAATTCAACATTACATTAAAAGATCCCAAATCTTGAAATCAAATGAAGATCACAAAAGGGTACCCGAAAATGAAGCGGATCCTGGATTTGACCCGCCATTTCTCAACTGTCACCAAAGCGCAGACCTTTCCAACAATCTACACACAATAATCAAAACCCATCAGACAAGACAATGCATGTAAGAAAGAAAGGAAATGGAAGAAAGATGAAAACAAAGTTAGCAGATGATTCAAAGGAATAATTCTGACTTGTTTTCTTGGAATCAAAGTGATTAATGAGTGTGACAGGGTTCTAAATTAGGAATCACTTCTTTGCTTTAAACATGGGATTTTAACATGGAAACTTGTTCCACCTTTAGTTTTCTTCAGCATTACAATTACAATAGAGTGAAGTGAAGTGAAGTGAAGGTAGTTAAATGGAGATTCAATATTTTATATACTTGCAAATTGCACTAACCTCTTCTTTGCAGTAATTATAATCAGATGTATCACGGATCATGTGCGCTTGTCTTCTTTTTGTCTGTTTCTGATTGACCAAAACTATGGTGGGACCAACTTGTCATCGTTGACTGGTCTTGATGACGGTTGATTTCCATCCTACGGTTGGGAGTGGCTGCTTAATAATCCGGCACATGCCAGCTTATTATATATCACATGGGCTATGATACGGTGCGGTGCGGTGCGGTGCATGCACGTGAAATGTTGTATGCAAAATGGTGCATGCACCTGAGTCGAACCAAGCTACGTGGCTCTCTTTATAGAACCTTGACCGGTCTATGAATTCAGATTCAATGAATGGCCACCATGATGTAACTGTTGGGGCCCCTTGTTGTGTATATTCATCTCATAATTGTAGATACCGAAATAGATCTTCTGTTTTAATTTGACGTTTCATTTTATATTTTCTTGTTTTTAATTCATGATGGATGTATTAATCATGTCGTTTTTATATCTAGCGTGATTAATTATTTCGAAACATCAAATAAAATACTAAAATTGATTTAAGGATCTTGTTAATAATTTCAAAATCAACCTTATAAAGTCTAATTCTGGACAAACATAGCTATTAGGTTACAAGTAAATAAGTAATTAATATGAAAGAAAATATTGTTTGATGATTTGTATAATTAACTCTTTTCCTTTCTTTTGTTGCAATAATGATTACTATAATCAGTGATACATGGTATCTATGTTTGATCAAAAATTATGTTTGTGTAATTATGACAAAATTCTTCATTTGTTTAATTTGTAATAAATGAAAATTATGTAAAACAAAATATATAAAATAATTGGGTATATTAGCCCATCAACATCAAGTGATGCAAATGCAATCTCATTTCAATTCGATTACAAAAAACCATATCCAAACAAAAATATGTAGATTAATAACATGTTCAAATGTTCCCTAAGGACCCTACACCTTCATTTTCTTTCTTTTTTGCAAAGTTTATAAAACTCCACTTGAACAAAAAGTAAATCTAGATCTCAGCAAAAACATGGTTGTTTAATACTTTAATTCACAAAAATAGCTTTATTAAAATGCAGGCGGATCCTATTAAATATCAAAGTATAAGATGATATGAAATATGATTAGCATCACACTCACAACTATAGTTTGTGGAATCATAAATTATGTGTGTAGATCATGTATGTATATTGTGTGAGGATCTCTTCAATATTTTTTTTGTTATTTCAAACTATTTATTATCTAAAATGATTATTATAAAAGTTATCCCATAGAATATATATACTATATTTGGCGAAATGAGGATAAATAGAAGGCTAGTTGAGTTCTCGTGTGGGGCACAAGATTCTTAATGTAAAAGATGTTTTATCTTCTAATTTTATTTTACTAATAAATATAAAATATGACGAAGATTGAGCACAAAGCCCATCTATAAGAGCAAGAAGCCCACTGAGATATGGGGCCTAAATATTGTTGATGTGCCAGCCCAATTGTAAACAAAATTATCACTGAAATTTAGGGCTTGTATAGAATTTAGTCAACAAACAAGTACTAAGGGTGATTCGATCCACAAACATCAATATTTCTCTTCATAATTATAATTCATTTAATTTTTTTTATTTTATCTTTAAAAATTTTATTATTTTTACAACTATCATATCTTCACCATCTTCTCATCATTTCAACCATCTTCTTTTTCTCCAAACTAAAACACCATTCATTTCAATCTCCATTTTTTCATAAACTACACAATATTTAGATTTACAGTAAAGCCTCTATAAATTAATACTCTATAAATTAATAAACTCTCTAAAATAATAAAATCTTCCGGTCCTGACTTGGACCTTTGTAAAAAATCATCAAATTCGATAAGATAATAAGATAATAATTTTTCGGAAAATCCCTTTATAAATATTAGGTCCCATTAAAACTCTAAATTAATAATTCATAAATGCTTGATGCATCAAGTAACAATAGATTCATATTTTAGCAAATTACCACATAATGCTTTACGCATTTGATCATTCATGGATGATTTTGCGATGTCTTTTAGATGAGAAGACATGGTTGGGTGTTATGAATTATTTTATTTCCATATTGAGATTTATATAGTATATGTTGCATTCATCATGCATGAATATATTTAATTGGCTATAATAGTTATTTAAGTGCAACGAATTAATGTAAACATGTATATTTAAGTAATTCCAATGAATTGATACATGTGTCCATGAATATAATAGTTAATTGTATACAATGAATTGATATTATATATGAATATATTTAATTAGTTACAAAGAATTGGTTGATGCATGAATATAATCAATGAAACATGTATATGAATTCATTTATTTTCAATACATATGTACTAAATTTGCTGAATTTAAAAAGTCTCTCTTTTAATTAATAAAATATTAATTTATAGATATATTAATATCTCTCTAAATTAATAAAATTTCATGGTCCCAAGGTTATTAATTTATAGAGGTTTTACTGTAAATGTATAATTTTTTTTTTTTATCAATATCCATATATATTTATTTGAAAATTATTTTTAGATTTAAATTTTTTTCAAAATATTATATTCCTCTACAACCACGACACTCTCTTTTTCTACATTTGGTACTTTGATTGATTTGTATTGTATCAATATAAAAATTTTTAAGTATTGTCCTATATTCCTGAATATGGAAACAATTTTCTTGATTTTTTTAACGAGGTATCTTATAATGTTAATTATTTTAGTGAAATATTTCGAGATATTAAAAAAATGTTGAGGAATGAAATGAGTGAAGAGGTCATTTTTAATAATAAAAAAAATTAGATTTGGGGTGGCTGTAAAAAAGAAAAAAAAAAGTTCAATGTGGAAACAATTTTATTGATTTTTTTAAGAAGATATTTTATATTATTAATTATTTAAGTGAAATATTTTGAGATATTAATAAAATGTTGACGAATTAAATGAGAGAAGATATAATTTTTAATAATTTTAAAAAATTAGATTCGGGTGGCTGTAAAAAAGAAAAAAAAAGTTCAATATGAAAACAATTTTTCAGATTTTTTTTAAGGAGATATCTTATAATATTAATTATTTAAGTCAAATATTTGAGATATTAAAAAAATGTTGAGGAATTAAATGAGTGAAGAGATGATTTTTAATACTTTTAAAAAAATTAGATTTGGATGGTTATCAAAAAGAAAAATTAAGTTGACTTAAAAATTAAAATAGAGAATTTACATGTATAATGATTGTGGAGAGAAATAATATGGATAGATGTAAACAGAATTACCCATAAATGAAATGAAATGAGAAGCCTAATTTATCTAAAATGGACCCACTAATTATGGCCCAGTTAGTGTAGTATTTATTTCTATCTTTGAGTTCTCCATTCTACTTGGGCCGTGCGACCATAAAGTAGTCAAATCTGAAGCCCATTTTATTCGTTGTATTTAATTAACCATTACTAGGAGGAAGCTTAATTAGAATGATTAACATGTTTTTTTTTCCTTGAAAATGATTTTGAGCACAGTACAGTTTATCAAGTTAGGTGCAAAAATTGAGTTTGAGATTTTACTCAATATAAAATATGCACATTAATTTGTGAAAAATTTATCTATTTAGTGACTAAACTTAAATGAACTTTCGTAATAAATAGTATCTTAAGTAACTTTATTTGGAATTACTTTTAAAAAAATTGTTACATTTTAATTATGCGTATTTAAGTGCACTTTATAAATACCATAAAGAAAAATGAAAACTATGATTGTAGATTATGCTTTATCACACTACTTTTGATCAATGTTTTACAAAATTTCCACGTGGACAGCTATTATATGATACGTAATATGTTAGTTGAGAAAGTAATAATTGTATGAGAAAGAGAGGAAAATGTCGTGGGTTAGCTCATATTAGGGCATTTCAGGATTAACATAAAATCATTGAGGACAAAAACGTCAATTGAACTTTGAGTTATGTGACACTGCTATATTAATTTAATTGGGAGTGATAGCATGCGGACTCTACAAATGGATTTATTTAAATAAAAAAGTGGAAATATACTTAATTAATAAAAGCTTTTGCAAACACTCCATATGTGTTTTTACGTAGAATTATTGACGGAGTGAGATATTTTATTACATTTCATGTTACATCTTTTATTAATGGATATGATATTTCTATCAAAAATAAAGTAATTATGGTTCAATTTGATCCAAATAACATTTAAAACCCAAATTAGTACACCCATTACCAAATGCTAATAATCTAAGTACTACTTATAAGTTATAACGTACATATTCAGTTTCCTTAATTACATCATAAATTCAGAATGTCTATTTTTTTTAATCCATAAAGTCAAAGATAAGTTGCCAAAGCATATCGGCCCATAAAAATATATATATAGGCAAACAGGCTAACTGGAGCATAGACGAAAATCACGAAAAAGTGAGATCATGATTCTTATTAAAAATAAATCGTACATTAATGATTAAATTCTTTTGAATGTTAATTACATTCCCAAGAAACCAAAGTGGGAATTGCTTCAATTGGCCATGCATATTCCTTGCCTAATTACATAGCCAAAAAAACCCATATTCAACACCAAAATATGGAGCAATTAATTACATCAAGACCTCAGTATTTGGGGTCCATTTCCTTGTTTTTTCCTGCAGTGAAAAATCCACAAAACTTGTGAAAAATTTTGGGTGTTGAAGTTGATCATGAGTCCCTACACCAAGTTGGAATCCTATCTTCATCGCAATAATTCAATTCCAAAAATGTTTGTAACTAGCATCGATCGATCAATCAACTCTTTAATTATTAATATCATTCTTTGATATTGATAATATATTTAGAAAAGAAAAGAAAAGGCTATATAAGAAAGAAGGCACATGAAGATGATATGGGCATGCATTGGACATGAGGTGAGACCACATGCATTGTCGAGAGTACTGTACGATGATGACACCATCCATGCGCGTACCTTTGTCGCCATCCATTCATGGGCCCGGCCCTGCCCACATGCCCCCCTTCCCCGGCCCGATTTATTCATTCATTTCATTTCTGTCCCTTCTCCTAATTGACTGCTTATTTTTCATCTCACAACTATATTGTTATTCGATTTTGCTCTCAAAACTATTACGATTTTCAATTTAATTTTACAGTTGAAAAATTTATCCGATTTCAGTTTAATTTTGATTGAAAATTTCTAATTTTATTGGAAAATGTCATTTGTGATGAACGTGACTTCCTATTTCGATGACCTATAAGTGGCGTGGCGACTCGTGACTTCTGAATTGGGTTTTCTGGTGATCTAGAAGCGATGTAATGAAACATGTCAATAAGCCCCAAGTCAACGAAATTGAATTGAAATCGGACGGATGTTTAAATTGTGGGACTAAATTAAAGAACATGATAATTATGAGATCAAAATCGGAAGACACCATAGTTATGAGACGAAAAATGATTGTAACCCTCAATAGAATCTTAAAAAAAAAAAAAAAAATCCTTTTCAACTGACTTTAACCATTAGAATCAAAATCGTATTATCCTATTAAAGAAAAAAATAAAATAAAAAAGACCAAAAATTGATTTATAAGATGGTTGGATGATTAAAGAGTGAGAGGTCTAGTAGATGAGTTGTGTCGAGTAGAGAGGGTGTATGAAAACAAAAGCATATGCACAATGTTGAGACATTGAGAGGTAGGGACCATAACAATGTCTGTGAAGCAAAGAAGCTAAATCAAACAGCTGGCTACTTACAATCTTTGCAATTCATGACACCCTAATTTGCTACTATGTTATCCATCTTAACGTTTCAGGGTCGAGCTGACTCAACCAAAATGGAGACATGAAAACAACCAAATATAACTACAAATCTTCTTGTCCATGCTCTTAGGCTTCATGCATTTAATTTCTAATTATTAATAATCATATCTATACATTTATATGTGTTGGTTTATTGGGTTTGAATTATTAGATTTGGGGTTTTCAATAGCATGTATACAAAAATACAGTACAATGTAATGTGCATATGTCTAACCAAAAATAAATGGAAAAAGGTATTGACTGAGTTTATGTGTAATGTAGTCTCTCAAAATGTAAAGCTGTGTTTCGATTCATTAAATCAGTTTGTACTTTGTGGAAACGAATAACTACAGAGCATTTTTTTTTTTTCAAAAAAAAACTCCTTGACTATGAAAACAATAAAAGTGAGTCTGTGAGATCCGTGAGACGGATCATGTCAAGTGAGATGGGTGATTTGGTGACACAATAAATAAATAAAAGGTGATACTCAAAGAGAAAAAATAACTTATATAATTTTTAAATCTTTTATTCCACGTTCTATTTCATTTTATATTTCAAAATAATTATCATACATTATGTATATTAAATTATATCAATATATTAAAGACGTGTGGGAGTCAACTGCAATTATTTAGAATTTACATTTAAAAAGAAAAAAAGAAAAAAAGAAAAAAAAAAAAACGATTTTGAATCATTTGACGCACCACCATGAGTAGGGAAAGTGAAGGGGCTGCTGATAAGGTATAATTGTGGGCGCTTCATTTGCCCTATAATTCAAAAGCTAAAGCAATCCCTTTTTGACTTGCTTATCTTCTTTCATCCTATTTTTCCATCAATATATTCAATATATTTTGGACGTCAATATATTCCAACATATTTTCAGTCTCTTGAAATATTTATTAGTTGTTACTTATACTAAACAATCATGCAAGAATTAACCAAATGAGGTTTGAACACTTGAATTAATAAACAAACAAATATATGTAGCCACTACAGTCTTTTTTTTTTTTTTTGGAAAGTTATGGAGTTAAAGGTTATGTTAGTCGTAATTAGGTGAATGTATAGAGTACATGTTCCATAAAGTAATGAAGAGATATTATGATAATAAAGTTGATAAGTATAGAAGAAGACCTGTCGTTATCGGTTTGATCAAAGGAAAGAAAATGGGAGACAAAATCCTTGTTATCATTAATCATCCTAAAAGTAATTTACAGTGTCTCAAATAAACGACAAACACAAGCAAAATCTAATAAAAAGGACCAAAGGAAAAGATACAGGATTTAGGGATGAAGGAAAAGCTAATTAATTGGCTTACATGCGCCAATGATATGGGAAAAAATGACTTGAATAATAATTATGTTTTTCCCCTGTTTTCTTCTCTTATGTTCCCATTAATCACACACTCCACTTGCCTCACTACTCCACCTTATTTTCCTCAATCTATGTATATGTTTGTTCTGTACTTGGGGCCATCAAAGCTCCAAATTCTTCACAAGAAGCTGGTTTTCCATATCACTCAACTTCTCTCTCAAAATCCCCTGTTTATGGGATGTTTTTCCCTTCAACTTATCGACTTGTTGAGCCGTTGTGAGACTCTCACAAACCGAGAAGAATGTAGTAGACGAGAGTGATTGGTAGCGCAATCAGCATTCCAAATATGACCCTGGAATTTCAAGAAAAAACTGTCAAGAATGGATCGTTACTTGGGAAGGGAAAAGAAAGGAGTTGTGGATGATGATGATTTACTTACCCAGTGCTAAGAATAGCTGGATGAACATTGTACTCTTTAGCAAAAACAAATGGAACTATCCCTTGTGGAAGTGCAGCCTATTTCAATAAGACTATATGTATCAGACAACATTATAGATCAAGAGTTTCTTTTAGCTACCAATGAAATCTATTTCTATACATTATCATTTGTATAGAAATAGGATATCATTTGTATGATCATAGTTGGTAGTTCTAACCAACTGTGATGATATTACTTTAGCCCAATAGGGGTTCGAAAACGCAGTTATCTTATAAGTTAATTGGACTGATTTTCCTTTTTGCTAACATGAGCTAACAAAATCATCTTAAACACAACAGAGGATCCATTGACAGGTCAATAACTATATGGTATATCAACATCCCTAGGTTCAAGATTTATATAATTTCTAGTGCAAAGTTCGTTTGATTAATGAGAACTCGATGAGTCACCTGCACAATAGCGATGTGGAGGAGGGTACCACGAAGACCAACGACAATGGAAGCAGCTGCCATAACGGCTGGGCCCGTTAAAAACCTCACAGCCATCGCAAATGAAGCCACTGAATTCCCGCACGCAATTATCTTTGGTTGAAGGGCCATAAACAGTCCTGTGAACCCACAACATCCCATTAATCAAACTTGGAAGCAAAATAGTCAATTAAATACTAACCACCTTTGCTACTAATTCACCACGTATTAGAAGCAGTCAACATCTTCAATTCATTCACTTTATGATTATTAGCAAAATAGTCGTTGATAATGTTAACGGATGGTCAAGATTTTCACTTGAGAAAGTTTATCCCCACTACCATCCAAATATACCAAGCATCTCTGACAATCAGAAAGCAAAGTCCTTTGAAAATTACACTTAACTAATTCACAAAGGCAAAGGACGAAACAGAGAATCAGTTGTTGAATTCGAATACTAACCTAAGCTGAACATAGCCATTCCAAGGCCAGCATCGGAAAGGATAGAGATAGATTCCTCTACAATTTTCGGCATATGTACATTCCACCTGAAAACAAACATAGATAGCTCATCAACGAATAACATTTCTTGAACAGTTGATTGACTAAAACAACTCAACTAGTTATCAAGAATCCTGATTGGTTTACCTAAACGCCACTAGCGACCAGATGAGCCCAATGAGGCTCGAGTATGTGTTGGGGTTTCGGATAAGTTTTCGCCAAACCATGATCAAGATTAGGCGTGTCATTACACTAGCTGGTGGCATATGTTTTCCGGCACCACCATCACCGGACTCCTTGGGGTCGTCGGCCATTGAGCTGGATCCTAGCTTCGACAGCCTGGCAGCACCGTCTCTTTCCCTCTCATTATCTCCGTGATCTCTCTCTCCACGCCCAAAGCTAAAGTCTTCCCCAACAAATTCCCCAGTTTGCGGAACAGCTTCATAAAAAAATGCCACACAGGCAAATCATCAAACACCTTGCGTCACAACATTAAAAAAACATTACACTACTATCAATGAATGAAGAATAAAACAAAGAATTCACCTTTGGTTTCCCCATTTTGAGGGTTGTCAGTAACTAACAACCTGATTTCTTTAGCACCTTGGTCAGACCTACCGGATTGCTCGGAAGCACCGAAATCCTGCCCACCAAACACGTGTAGGCCGCCGCCGCCGCCGACTTCAGAGACTGGCGACGCGCTGGAGCTCCACACGAACATGTGAAGCTCTTTGGCGTCGTGATTAGCCTTACCACCCTGTTGGTGGTGCTGTGTTTGATGGTTTTTCGAGACTTTGGGGTTAGCCGAAGCGATTTCGGGATTCGGAGCAGGGTAAGAAGTTGGCGCCATCTGCGGCGGATAAAAACCGAATCGTGGAGAGGTCATTAGGCCTCCTTGAGCGCAGTTTTCTTCGAAATTCGATGGCCTTGGAGTTGGCCCTCTTGATGATTGCACCGAACACATATCGCCCATGTTGAAATTCGACAATCTACCCGTATCAGAATTCCCGAAATTCGATAATCTTCCCCCGAACCCCATCATCGAGTAAAAATCAGAGTGATTAAAATTCGAAGTTCTAGGGGTTGGATTCCGTGAAGAACTCAGGCTGTAAATCTCAGCCCCCGTTAAGTTCGAAGGCCGAGGGGTTATGCCGGAGAAGGAACCGTGCCCTAACGACCGCCGTGAAGCGTTCGATTTCCTCACAGTGACGTGAAGCTTCCCATCATTGCCAATCTCAGCATCCGTTTGAAGAAAATCCTGCCCGTCCAACGAAACGACGTCGGATTCAACCTTGAAGGAAACAATTGAGGCGGCTGTTTCCGGGAACTGCTCCATAATCAGCATTTTAGCGCCGCGATACTCGAAGAGAAACAGCAACAGAGTGTACCAAATGATGCATTGGAGCACCACAATCTGAACCATGAGGCTCCCCGCATCGTTTCCGTACATGGCGATCAGCAAAGGAATGCCCATCACAAGCGTGTTGGGGAGAGTAGAGAGAGAGAAAATGGTGATGGACCATTCGAGGCTGCCATTTTTGGTGAAATTAGCCCAGATTCCGAGAACCACAAGCATGATAACCTTCTGCAGAGAATCGGCGGCGATGAACCGGAAGTTCATAGCGTAGATATTGTTCCTGGAAATGAAATGGAAAGAGAGAAGAGGAACGGCGAAAATGGCGACGAATCGGTTGATGCCGGAGCACTGATCGGGGGTGAAGATCTTCCACCAGCGAACGGAGCCGTAGGCCAAAATCATGGCGACATAGAGTGGAACCACTGCAGTTAGCACAACGTAGAGATCGTGCCAGCTTATCATCTTAATCAAGTAAGAATTCTCCGATCACACTCTTTCTTCCTCGAAAGCTTTCTTGTTGAGATTGCGATATAGTGCTCGAGAAAAGCACAAAGTGGAAAGAAAAAGTCGTTATGTAACTGTTTCTGAGTAAAAGTACGTGTATTGTCTCTGCTCTTGCAGTGCAGCTCTTCGAGAGAGAGAGAGAGAGAGCGCGTTACGGAGTGGAGTATGTAAAGTCTGTGTGTGTGTGTATATATATATGTATAGGTGGAAAATAGCATGCCTTATTTACATGCTTAATTTGAGTGGGTGATTGTTAATTTAAATACAAATGTTTTTAAGTGATCACATGCTGTGGCTAACTATACATGTGGCTTTTTTCTTGTAAACGTGGGAGGCTTTGATTAATTATTAATTACTACTAAAATCATCCATAATTATTGAATGGCGATCTTATATGCTTATTGATGATTTATAAAGTAGATAAGTTATTGAAATTTATTGAATCTACCATAAATTATGTTAATTCGGTTATATCAATTATTAATTTATTTATATAGAAAAGGTAATAATGTGTAATGTTTGTTTTGGTTAATTATCATCCTTTAGTCTTTATATTTTCCCTTTTATATAGATAAGCGGTTTTTATATTTAATACATTTAAAATAATGTTTTGTTGTTTCATATATATTGATCATTTAAATAATGTTGAAATGAAAGTTTTTGCCATAAATAAATCGACTAAATTAATGGGCCTTGGAGCTACCCTGCTTCAATGGTATTTTAAGGAGTATTGATATTTGATAGGTTAATTTTTATTTTTCTTTTCTTTTTTGTCTACCATTGAATTCTTTTTGTTTAAAATTAATGATTGTTCGACTATGTTGCACTTGTGGGATACCATGGCTCGATTGCATTAATACTTTCATTTAAATCATCAAATTCAGAAATTGTTCCCCATTTTTCTTTAGTCTTCTCTAATATAAACCATCAAAAACTACTATTAAGGCATTAAGTACATATATATTAATAATAAAGCTAATGTTTTTTTAAATAATATAATTCAGTTCAAAGAGGTCTGTATGACAATCAGTCACTTGAAATAGACTTCATTGCTCAATTTATAAATAAATAAATAAATATATCAACTATAAATAGTTAGCTAATTGGAATTAAATCAAGGGTGGTGCACACATCATAAATAGTAAGAATTGGTTCTAATTTTCATTTGAGTGTCAAACATAACCTCTCTTAATGATTGAAAGACCATAAGAAAATCACTTTGTTGTAATTGATGAAATTGAAGCATATACATAAATGAATGAATAAATAGAAAAGGAAATAGGTGCTTGTGATTAGTTGTTTCACATGCGGCCAGCACTCCGTGATTGGCTGGTCCACCGATAGTGATGCAACCTGCTGTACTTGATCACCCCCCACACACTCTTACGTACTACATAGGACCAAATACTTCATCTAAATGCTTGAAAATTATTTGAGTTGAAAATTGGAAGTTTTTTGTTTATTATGATTCAAAGTTAGTTAGGTAAGAATATGCCTTAATTACGTAACTAAATTCGAAGTTGATAGATTGAAATTGTATGTTTATTATTATTATTTGAGTTGAAATTCTTTGAAGTTATATGTTTATTAAAATTCAAAGTTAGTAATATTGCTTGTATTATTATGATCAATTTTCTCATTTCTTATTATGTTTTGAAAGACAACAATTTATAGACTCGACAGGTGAAGTGATATCGAATTATATATGGTTATAAACTTATAATACATTTTTTGACTAAATAAATAGCTAAAAAAAGGTTTAGAGAACTATACTCCAAATAAATAAAATTGCACACTTTTTGACAGTTGTTCTTTGACTCTCATTTTTTGCCATCACCCCTTGAGATTATTTTTGCCATCAAACATATAATAATTATTTAATGCAAATAAAAGTAACTATGAAATAGTGTTTAGATTATTGATTTACTTCTAACTAAAATATGTCACAATCACACCATATATGCATGTACCAAATTAAAATATCAACCCCCCTTCACATATGCATAATTGAGTGACACTATCATATGCTAGTAGAAAAGTTGATACCCTTTTTTTCTTTGTGGTTTCCCTACCCACCTCCATTACTCTCCTTTTCTATGGTTATTTTACCTAAAATAATGTTTTCTTTGGCCCATAGCTACTCCAACTCATACTCTCATCCGACCAATATAATTAAATTAATCTAATTTTAGATGGGATTAAAGATTTTATCTTTTTTTTTACTTAAAAATTAAGATTGCTAAACAATCCAGAATCACAATTAGAGAATAAAATCTCATGTGGATCACAATTTCACAAACTTTGTGTTGAACTTATTATGTTTGGTGGGTCAAAGTAGCAATAAAAGATTTTTCTTTCTTTCACTTGTGAGTTGGGATCCCTACTTAACTATATATGCAATGTACTAATCATTAGGATAGGTAGTCGAGATCAGGAAACATGGTTTTTAATGTATCATAATTATGGATTTCATTATTTAGTTTATACTGATTAGGTTGGATAGATCACTTTGTGATATCAACTTCTGTCCATATGTTCTAAGTATCGAAAAATATACTAATAATCAACTTTCAATATCGTAAAGTAATTAAATTTGTGTCTTAATGAAAAACTACTTGAATTAGAACCCCTATTAGTTATTTCGTGACTCAAAACCTTTTGAATTGAGAACTAAAAGAACGAGGAAGGCAACAAACACCTTTACCTAGACTCATTAAACTAACTTAAGAAGTAAGATGAAAATAAATTAAACTCTCATTTAAATTAAAGTAAATTACAAATAAAAACTTAAATGTACGTAACACAAGAAACAAAGACAGGACGAGTATGTATATCCTTTAATTCAACCATGGCTGTATACTTCAATATTGGACAAGTATGTATGTTCAGCTACCTATTTATTTGTTATCCACATAAAGGAAAATGTAGATTCGAAGTACAAAATATTAAAGATAAAAGAAAAGCTTGGGACAAGAAAGGTTCCCATTCCAAAAAAATTATGCTAGTTTTGATATATATGCTTTGTCGGCCCATTGGGCTCCTTACCCACATCATATTGAGCTCTCATATGCCTACTTGTCCACATTATTTACTTAGAATTATATGTCGTATTTCCCCCAAGTAGAGAGGGAAAAAAAAAACCCATTCAATCATCAAACATGGTTATTAATATTTTTTTATTGGTTGAATTTAAAAAATAACATTGTCTTGTCGATTTATTAAATTATTTTGAAAATTTGGACATGCAAGACCATTTTAATTGAAAATGCACAGCAAGTGTGAACATATAATTCATTCTCTTATGAAAATATGTGGAGAATACTGAATAGTAATCATCCTTGTCGGTTATAATAATAATTATTATTGTTTTTAGATAAAATAATGTCATATGTCTTTGATAGGATTTTATAATGGGCTTTTATTTATCTTAGAATTCCATTGGCCCATTACGAAATTGAGCTATTTAACTCGGCCTAGCCCATGTAAATTTCTAACAATTTTGACTGGGTTAACAATTTAATATTTGAATATTGTTGAGCCCAATAACTTGCCTTCACACGATCAGCAAAATAAATGCCAAGTTAAAGCGAAGAAGGTAAAATATTATGAAAAGTTAGTGTTGAGAGATTAATGAGCCTAACGTTTAAGTTGAGAGGTAAAATTGAATTTACCTGAAGAAGAACTACTCTACTATATATACTAATTCGGACACATTCAAATACACAACATTTATATAGCTTAATTATGACAGGTGGCGGAGGATTGACGTGGCCGGAGAAGAGGCCGCTTGTCGTTGGCGGCGGCGGTAGAGGGCGGAGTGGTGGCGGTGACGCGCTCGCAACGAGGGCACATTGTGAGGGAAGAAGGCGGCGGCGAGAGGCGAGCGTGGGGGTGGCCCACTTTAATGGCCCTCAGCTCCTCCACCTCTTTGTGTAGTCTCCTGTTTTGTTCTGTCAGTGATCCAAACCATCTTTTCAAATACTCACATTCCATTTCTGTTTGCTTCAGCTTGCTCCTATATATATATCCACACACACAGATTTGTTAAGAAAGATTATCATTAATGATCAAAAGAGAACATGCAAAACAATCCAAGATTATTGTACAACAATCCGTGGAAAAGTAAATCCTTTTATGAAAATGGATAATGGGAGTGTATAAATGTATCGATGTTTCTAGAAAGATGCCCTATGATGCACTGTGGAGTAAAACTACATATGTATGTTAAATAGAAAGACCAAGTCATAACAGATAATTCATAACAATGTATACTAAATAAAATCAAACATTTGTTTTCGTAATCAAATTTGTATAAAATACATATACTTTGTGTTGTCAAAAAAAAAAAAAGATAATGTACATTAGAAATTGGATCATCAGTTATATTTGTCCAAAATTTTTGTAAGTTTTCATTTTGTGCTGTTATTATCTCCTGCTATCATCAATATTAAATGCAATGTAAACATTGATGTGCATTTAGTGTGCATTAATAGCATTGAAAAAGAGATGTCCCAAGAATTTTTATTCTCTTGCAACGGATCTGAAGCAAGTAGAGAGTATTAAATGCTTGGTCAAAATTTCAAACCTAGCTACTTATTATGTGTAATTAATTTCATGTCACATATATATAGACATTTAACGTATTTGATAAAGATATAGTTACAAACCCCAATAGCACATGATGCTCTTACAATATCTTAGCATTCTCACAATTCTCATAAATACACAATCTTTGAATAAGTCCTAAACCTTAAAGAATATATGGTCAAATATTCCTGCAAGAAAGAAGATGAACAAATATTAAAAGTACCTACCTTGCTCTACGGTTTTGAAACCACACTTCCACTTGCCTTGGCTTTAGCTGTAATTGATCTGCTAAGATCTCCTTCTCTTTCTGCATGTTTTATACACTTAATATTATTTATCTCTCTCTCTAACAATAACAACAAAAACAAAAGGTTTGATATATATATATATATATATATATATATATATATATATATCAGAATTCATGATCACATACTGGGTTTAAGGTGTGGTTTTGTCTGAAGCTTTCTTCAAGAAGACGAGACTGTTCTCTCGTGAGACGAAGTTTCTTTCGTGGGGCCGGGCCTCCATTCGGGCTTTCATCTTCTTCTTCCATGCATTCTTCTTCTGAGGGCACTTGATTTATGTCCAGTTCTTTCATTCCACCACCTCCACTTTCCCCTATACATTAACATGAACACAAAAAACTTGAATACATTACTTATATTTAATCTTTACTTTTGCATAGCTTAAAAAAATTAAGAAATTGGACTGAGATGTATATATATGAATAAGTATAGATCACCATTTATTAATATATAAAAATAGGAAGATCGACCATGCAACGGATTCCTACAAATTTATAAATTCTTTAAGACAAATAAAACATCCAAGTAATTTTACCTCTAAACCCAAAAAATATATTTTTTTCTTTCATAAAATAGATATTATCCGTTAGCTATATATGGAGACAAAGTAGGTATACTCATCAACAAAATGAATTTATATACAATATTGATCAAAATCCAAGAAGTCACAAGCATGATTAGAAGAAAACACACACACACACACACACACACACACGATCGGAGCTAGGTAGTTTCGTACCAGAAGAGGGAAGAGACGGAGAAGAAGAGAAGCCCGGCATGGCTATGGTTAAATCCAGAGAAGAAGACTTTGTAAGAAAATTCTCCATGAAACTAAACTGAAAACAGATATAGAGAGAAACTTAAGAAGAGGACCACAACCAATTTATATTTGTGTAGACAACGAAGTAATGCATACACGCACATGTATGTATGTATGTATACATATAAAAAGTAAATGAGAAAAGGAGAAACCAACCAAAATTCTTGGATGGTTCAATCACTTCCCACGCCTATATATTATTAAATGGTGTGAAATGGTCAAAAACCAAATAAGGGTTTGGTTGAAATAGAAGAATAGAAATCAAGAATTGGAAATAAAAGTGGACTATGGTCGTGAGGTCAAAGAGTGTGAGCCGTGTGATGCACGCCACGTGTCGGGTGTGACAAAGAAGCAAAGGGTCCCCTTTGTGTGTCGGTTTAAAGGTCAGCTGTTGAAATGATTGGTAACCACCTTCACCCTCCAATTACCTCCTTTTTCCCTACTTTACTTATCATTTCTTGTGTTTTTTTTCTGTTTTTTAATGTTTCTGTCTTTCGTCTATGTCTAATTTTGCATTTCACTTGATGCATGGCCGCCACACCCTAATGCACCTAATCATATTTTAAGCAATTCATATCTCACATTAAACGATGTGGAGAAATAATATTATTATTTCATCTAGTGTCACACAATTAATCTCATTTTTGCTACGACAGACATAAGATGAAACGGAATTTATTTGCCAAATTCATTATCAATACCTTCAACTTCGCCTTTTGTTTTATTGGGTTTTTATACGTTTATTTTGGACTTGGTCTCACAAAATTCAATGTACGTATAAAAGAGATATTCATTTGCAATATCTAAAATCTTGTGTTTATCAAAATACTCTATGTGAATGGTATTATATAAAAGCTAATATAAGATCTCGGTAAAATAATACTCCCTTCAATCTAAATTAAATATGGTTTAATTTTAAAATTTTGCATAAAATAAGGCTGATAAAAAGACTGATATACTCTTATTTAAGAACAATAATTATAGCTAAATTTTAAATAATCATTTTGTATCTTGAAAAAACGTAAATAAGGACCATTCTAATAAAATATGAGCAAATATTTTCAAGTTTATATAATTTTATGTGTATGTACGAAATCAATGGGACTAATAAGATACCAAAGGTCGGTGTATGCCTTGATTCAAAAGAATATCATTCATTTTTCTAAATAAATTCAAACTTAAAAAATTATACAATAAAATCCCAAAAGTTATCTAAATATTCATTTGCATTGATAAAACTCGTGAACGTTATACAAACAAAAAAGTTATATATAATATATTAATGACATAATTTCAATTTTGGTCCAATATGTAAGGCCTTTTCCATTTTTGAACAATTAAGTATATGCTTTCCAATTTTTTTCTAATTTTGGTCCTATATGTTTCATTGTTTTCCAATCTCAGTCAATTTTTTCAATTTTGGTCATATATGTTTCAATTTTTTCCAATTTCAACCCAATTTTGATCAGATGACCGTCGGAAAATCTCGTGACATCAGGATTTTGAAAATTCCGACCAAAATTAGACTAGAATTGGAAAAAAATTGAAACATATAGGGCCAAAAAAGGAAAATTGGACTGAAATTGGAAAAAGTTGAAACATATAGGACCAAAATTGGAAAACATATATTTGGTTGTCAAAAAATGGAAAATGTCTTATGTACCAAAAATTAAATTAACCCTATTTTAATCATATACTCTTTTCGTTTCAAAATAAGTGTAGTTTTGGAATTTAAATTAGTTGATTACATTTTGGACTTTTATGCAATTTTATTCCCAAATTATTCTTATTAATATTCCTTTACCAAAATTTTGGGAATTGATATGAGATTTCTTATGAAATTAATTTGATCTTCTTCCCAATTTTGAAATCTAAATTTCTTGATTAGTTAAGTGTATAGTTGTCAAAATTTTATGTTCCTTAATCTATGACAAAAACTTTAAAACACCGTTACCTTTTTTTTTTTTTTAAATGAGCTAGAGAGAGTGGAAGGAAGGGGATAAATACTAAAAAAGACTTGTGATCCAGGTTCATCTGTACCTTTATAAAAGTTGGGATACCATTGAAATACAAGATTAGTGATAAATTTATTGTAATTACTTAGTAGGTTAAAATCATGTAAAATCTATAATTAGTTAATTAATGGGTGAATGGTGATTTGAAGAAAACTAATATTCCTCGAAATATAAATAGCAAAAACATATTTGTGTGGGAAAAAAGGTAGGTGAACTAGGAAACAAAACCCGACATCGAGCCATGGAGGTTACTCCTCTTTCCATTATGTAAAGGGAATAAAAGGACAAATAAATTGTAGTTAAAACTCCTAATTACCTCCTCTTTTGGCTCTTCAATACTCATATTCATTGAAAACGATGATTATCTTTGACCTTTATTCATATTAATGGGAAGTTATGTGTATGAATTAAATGAATATTCTTTTTTCCCAATTTACTATAATTATAAATGCTGCCAACTTTTTTACTAATAGTTGATGTCTAATTAATTCTATGATAAGAATAATATTTTTTTCCACTACTCATTATCGTGTCATTATATGAGAATAATACTTTTCCACCATTCCATAATCGGTGTATTTACGGGGCTTCATCAAATAGATAGAGGAAAAAATATTACTTCTATATTACTTTTATTTTTAAAAAATAAAACAACACTTTTATTAATGAAGTAAAAGGCATAAATATATCTCTTGTGTACGTAAACGACAAGAATTAGTTGTAAAAGATTTAAAGAAACTATCTGCTGCCTTTTCTTATGGAAAAGATTTGCCGTTACAAATGCACGTGTGAATTGTGCTGGGGATTAATATTTTCTCTTACAAGTAATTAATTCCTCCATTAGTGCAATTTTTGAAACAGAAGCAAACCTGATTTTAGCAATTTACGAACATTATTAGTCACATTTTAAGAACACTTAGGGAATTATTTCTAAAACAAAGTAGTAACAAGTTTGTCGATGTTTTTTTTCTTGGGATAATGGGAAATTGGTGTTGAATATGCAGCAAAAAGACAAGTAGGAAATGAATTGTCGGATGAATCATAAGTGGAAAGAAAATGAAATAAAAGGGGGGGTATATTTATTTATTTAAAAGCGAGTAATGTGGGGAATGTTTTGCCACATTGGGGGGTAGATGCATCCACATGCACACGAGGCCGACATCATTATTTATTCCGAGCATTAACCAGACAGTGTGGCCAATATTCCACAAATACTATCTCAAGTGGGACCCTCTATCATTCCGCTGGCCTACGGGCCCCACTTCTGTCACCTACTAGGGAGCAATTGGGACCCATTTGTCTCATTTCATTCTCTCTTCTTCGCGTCATCCCCATACATACTAGCATTCCTTATTTATCATTTCACAACAAATTTATCTCACATTTTCTTATAAATATTACTTGATTTGATGTCAATCAAGTGATGTTTTAAAATTTTATTTTCATTTAAGTGTTATTTAGATTTTTATAAAAATATTTTCAAATAATTCATATTAATGTTTTTTTTGACTAAAATTTAAGAATTTGATATCATCTTTTTCATGGATTTAATTTGATTCTTTTTCCAATTTTGAAATTTAAATTTCTTGATTAGTTAAGCATATATTTGTCTAATTTTTATACTATTTTTTAATTTATAACAAAAATTTATAATGATATTTAATTATGGTCGGATGAAGTTAGTTTTTGAAGATTTATTATTCATAATTCAAATTTACTTTGATAATTTAATTACTATTTTTTGGGTTATGAGCCCTGAGTTAACAAGTCTGACATATAATAAGGAGTAACACTTCTGTGCACCTAATGCATACATGCACGCGGGTCGGGTGCGGGTTGACCTGGATCAGCGCACTTTTACTTTTTTTTTTGTCCTGACCTATGTTAGTCATACATTTATGTTATTTATATCCAGATATGATACCTTTATTAAATACTTTTAATTCCTAAAAAAAAAACCCTAATTTCGCCACAATTTGTACATGTTTATATTTATGTGATATTACTCATACATTTATATCAACATAGTTATACCTTTATGTAATATATAAAGATGCATCTAACATAACTAAAAGATATATCTAATATAACTAAAATGTATGACTGTTATAACTAAAATGAATGAAAGGTTAATATATCTATTTAAAAAAAATGTTAAGATACTGCTAACATTACAAAAGGTAGACTAACATAACTAAAATGTATAGTTAACATAACATAAAGGTCAGACACCTAGGAACATGTTTAGACGAATTTTATCTGCAACCTCGTGACGCATGAGGACACATACTGACACATGGTGGACCAAATCGATCCGAGTGCACGGATCTAGAGTCCGTGCAACAGGTGCACAAAAGTTTTTGTTTATAACAAGAGCTTACTTTTATCATTTTATACCACATCATATCAATTTAACCATTACTTAAGTTTGTCTTACATATATTATAATATAATATTAGTTGATATAATTATATAAAAATGATCGTGTTATCTTTTTTTTTTTTTTTTTTAGTAGCATGGTAAACTTCCAAAAAAACGAAGATCTAGTGACTGGTACCAAAATAAATACGAGGGTAAAGTTGGGAAAAAATATTAATTTTCATTGGTAATGAGAAAGTGTTGAATTTCAATAATTATATTTTGCAAAGTTACACAATCAAATTAAACCGGATGGTGCAAATATAATTTCTTCATCCCATGAAGATAAACTTACATTTGTTTTAGATTTGTCCAAATATGAAAAATATAGTCCACAAAGTGGATGAAATTCTTAACATAAATGTTCAATCCTTCAATAACAACATGTTTGATTAATGTGTTGTGTTGTAACTCATCTTCCAAAAAAAATCACATCTTCCATATTAGGAGGCCTTACTTCTCAAGACAAATCCAATCTTCCAAATTTTATCATTGGGTTTTGCCAATAGGGGAGTACACATAGCTTATTGGTTTTGCCAAAAATATTTCTTTAATGTCCATTATTTATATATATAAATATATACAAACTGTAGATATCGTAACTAGTTGCAAGACATTATGGCGCCTACATTCTACAACTGTGTCCCCATGGAAACAGGTAGGTCCTCAATTCTTGATCTATGTTTTTGAATCTGTGTTTAGAAGCGTGTTCCATAATTCAAGTTCAATACACAATATATATGTGGTAATAGTTTCCATTGTTTTTTAAGAGATTCTTTATGGATAATTGTGTATTGGTGGTTAATTTAATAAAATAATTATTTATTGTAATAGAAGGCAAAATGGGAACGATTTAAATCATGAAAACGGGGTTGTGGGCAAGCAATACAAGGCCAAGCTGCTAATCATAATTTGGAAGATGATAATATCATGTTCAATTAATATTAGAAAAAAAAAAAAAATTGAACCAAACATAGCATGTTAAGATATCCTCAAGTACTACAAACACTTTAAAGACTTGTACTTTTGGACAAGGTTTCAGAAATAAAAAGCTACAGACTTTTCCCATTTGGCATCAGAAATTTCAGACAAGAAAAACCTAGGCAAAGCTCATCATATGCAATCACTACAGAGTTTGCAGTTTGCACAACACTTTCAGTTCATTATTGCCCATGCTTTCACTTACTCTCATGCTCACATTCTAAACTGCACTAGAACTCAGACACTGCATAATTGGCAGCATTTTCAAGCATAAAAAATAAAACTCATATATGAATCTGTTAGAGTCAGAGAAGCGAGAATAATAATTTGAACAAGAAGTGAAAATAGATCGATAACAAATTGAATTGCAATTGCAAACAATTCCCAATTCCAAGTTCCAATCCCAAAATTCCCAATGCCCAACTCTACTCGCTATTACATTATTTAAGGGAAAAAATAAAATGGAAAGATACGATATGCAAACTAAATCCAAGATACTCAATATCTTAAACAAGGAAAAATAATATCCTAACTAATTCCAAGATCTCACGATCTGTAACAGAATCAGATAAGTATTGCAGAGCTGAAGAAACAGAAATCAACAATGAGAACCTATTGGCACAGCCATTTAATGTTCAAACGATTCTAATGCGTACACGATATCAACAACTTTACTCATAAATGGACAATTGTATGAATCCAAAATCTGAGATTATAAAAGTTCTAACATTAAAACAGGAAGCCAGGGAAAATTGTAAAAAGAAATAAGATATTTCTTGATCTATCAGATCAAGACAAATATCTATATGTTTGAGATATCCTCACTGTTAAAACCGGTCATTTGCAACTAAATGTATACAGTTATCAACATTTTGGTAACGAAGTACTAACTAAAGAGCTGATGCTTCTAACAGGCTCATCTACTCGTCTTCTACATTCACTAACCCCATATAAAAAAACATGGATCTTCTGGTGCCTTAGATATAGTGATGGTATCAAGACTAACACATCTAAAATTGAGATTTGAATTGTACAATGTAATATTTGATCGAACCAAAGCTTACTTCTTCAGAAGATGGATGGTCCTTGGATCAAAACCGAGTAGACTCTGAAGCCAACAAAGAGCTAAGAGATCAATATTTTGGATTTTTGCAACAGCAAAACAGGTCTCGAATATCAATGTGCTTTTTGATTTTAGATCTGCAGGTAGCACAAGATACCAACTTGTCAGCCAATAAGCTCTGGTTCATAATTGACTCAAATAGTTGTCATATATTGCTCCTATTTCTTGAAACTACAGGGATTTTCTTAGAATTAATCTTTGAGGAAGGTGAACCAAAATCAATTGAGAGATCAGGTTGATAGAAAGTACATCTTTCCCATGAAAGAATTTTACAACCTACGCTGGATATATCAATAGCCGGGGTTATAGTGCAAAAGACACAACTTTCAGGATCTGATTACATATAGTGTTTGTGATCATTTTACATTATACGAATAAACTTCCTGATGTTCAGTATTTAATAATGGCATTACCTGAAACTAGATTTAATGTGATGGGCCTTTTCTACATTCCCGGAACTGATCCAAGAATTAAATCTTATCAAGACTTCAAGAGTGTAGCACATGAAGGGATTTTATCAAAATCTACTAAGTCTAAAAATAGAAAGTAAAATCGCACAATTCTGATAAATAATCAACTTTCGAATTTGAAATGTAACAGCTAGAAATCAAAGGGAAGATGTGCTGAGAAGATAGTCCCGGCCAAACATTCTCAAGACATCTTGGAGATATCAAAAGTCAAATATGTCATTAGCTTTAACCTACCTAAAACAACTCTAGGACTGGTCTAGAACAGGAATCACAGAACATAAGAAGCAGGGAGTTTTACATGATTTGGGTGATCATGACTACAAAGAAGGTTAATATGCCACAGTTTCCATCATCAGAGGCTACTGCTAGTGTATCTTCAATCAAACCTGATCACTTTGATGAGTTCGAAATATTAACGGTCATACTAATAACTAACGATTTATTTAGAAAATGTAATGATATACCAAGACACAATAACTCTAAAAATAGAATAACCAGCTAACAAGGATGATTAAATAGTGATCAGTGTAATTTCATGTGAAAACTCCATCCAATAAGGAAACTTACTTTCGAGAAAAGGGAAACACAGAGTTTAGGAGGACGATACTACAATGTTGCCACATAATCTTATAGAAGTCAGCACTCCTGTCAAAATTACAACATTGGTCACTAAAAATCATCACAAGCACATTAACATTGGTGTATAGCTCCTCAACAAATCATTAGAAAGGGTAAGAAAATGTTGGGAAGCATTTTTTGAGTGTTATGTGAGAAGTTTTGGAAAAGAGATTAAAAATGGAAGTATTGGGAAAATGTACTTAAAAACGTCTGTGTTTGATTGTATATTAGGAGATGGAATTGACAAGGCTGATGATTTAGGAAAAGCTATCCTATTATATCCTAAAAGAGAATAGAGTGTGATATACCCTTCAGAAAATTACAGCACAGATGATATAAGTCCAAACAACAGCAGAAGCTAGCCAAGATCACATATTCTTAACTTGCAGTCTGCATTAGCAATGATGTTTCGAGTTTTAAATCCCTGTGGAGAACATTGGTTAGGAACTCATATTAACAATACAAAAGAGAAAGGAAGCGGTAGAAACTTTAAAGAAAAGCCAGCACGAATGCATGTATATTAAAGCTCGAAGCAACTGATTAAAAAAAGCAAGTGGGAAATTACATACTAACTGCTTATTATATACGACACGCAATAGAGACGCATACTTTAATCGCAAATTAAATTGAATTACTTTGTATGGATTAGTGAGTAATCCAAAATTTACAGTACTTACTATTACATAGATCACTGAATCAATCAACATGAAAGAAGAAAAAAACCAAACGAGGAAGGCCAAAAGGTAAGAAATGCTCAAACTATGATCATCAATTGAACAGGAATTACAAAGAAAAACACAAATTGATCTTGAGAATACAAGTCAATAATCGAATAAATTAAGATACTTACCTGAATCATTGGTACTATTTACTCCGGAGTCAAATCGCTGATCGAAGCAGTTCTCAAACCCCCCATAGAATCAGTGCACCGAATCCCTTCAAATAAGAAAGAGTGATGTATTAATTATTAAGTGAAATTCATGAAAGAGCAGAAAGGAGAATATGCCCTAATTTTCAGTGTTGATCTGCCATAGATGAAAATTGAAGGCATCAACCATCCCTATCAATTTGATATACCAGTGAAAGTTTATCAAACCTTTTCCGCGAACTTGTCTGGTTCAAAATTCTTAGTCTTCACTGATCATCATCGTTCCTGCGTACATATGTATGTGCGAGAAAGAAATTGTTGCAACTTGTAATTGTTTTGAAAAATGCCAGTTTTATAATCTTTCAGGTGATTCTGATAAATTATTGTGATTAGTCAATGCCAGTTTTATATTGTTGCAACTAGAGGTGAGCATGGATCTCGTAGATAATCGAATTATGGAGAAATTCGAATTGAAATAATTCGAACTTCGAGCCGATAAAGAACTGTTGATTATTTAACTTTATTCGAATTAAACTGCTCCGATTAATTTTTGTGTCAAACCCAAATTGTATCGAACTGAAGAATCGATTCCGAATCGAATAGAACCGATTTCAAAGAAGTGACTAAATATAAATTTGTATGTATCATTGAATTCATTTTTTGTATTGTTATACTGGATTAGTTACAAATTTGATTGAAGTTTTTTATTATTATTATTATTATTTTAAGACTTCATAGAATAAAATAACAATTAAATAATAAAATAAAATAATATAATTATAATGAAATTTTTTTGGAGCAATTAAAATCTATTAACTACAGTAGATATTAATCAAATAATTGGTTTATAACTTATATAAAGTAATGTATAAGATATTTTGAAAGATGAACTTTCTAATTACTACTTATGAGGTGTAGAACGAGAAGATTTCAAAAAATAAAATTTAAAGAAAATTTTGAATATAATATTTGTTTTCGAGAAGAGACATACTCTAGTAATTTATCAAATCTAATTTATTAGATTAGGACTTGTTTTAAGATATAAATTAAATAATGTTGTACGATATATTTGTTTATTTATTTTTTGCATTTTGTTGAAATGAATATTTATTTTAAATTATAAAAATTTAAATCTCTGAAATCCAAATTGATTCGCTCCGTTTTTTCCTAATCCCCGAAGAAACCGAACCAAAGTGACGGAGCAATTGCGGAGAATTTTTTTTCAAATTTTACGAAAATCTCCGAACTTTGGAGTAATTCTGGAGATTCCCTTATCCCCGAATTGTTCCGGACCGTGTTCACCCCTAGTTGCCCCTAGTTGCAACTTGTGAGTGTTTTCAACTATTTACTCAGAAAAATTATTGTCACTGGTCATCCTTTCTAACTATTTATTCTGATAAATTATTGTGACTAATCATCCGTATTCTATTAAATAAATTAATATTTTTTAATATTCAATTCAAATTCAACTATTTATTCTGATAAATTATTGTGACTAGCCACTCATTGTGCAATGCTTCTGTAAAAAAAAATAATATTATCTAATATTCAATTCAAATTGCACTACAAATTCAAAATATTAATCTCTATACCATATTCTGTAATATATATATATATATATATATATATATATATATATTCAATTCAAATTGTACTAGAAATTCTAGTCTGTGATGCATGGTATTCTGTTAAAAAAATTAATATTCTCTAATATTCAATTCAAATTGTACTATAAATTCAAAATATCAATCTCGATCTAACAAATTATTGTGACTAGCCATCCATCTATTCCGTAAAAAAAATTAATATTTTCTAATATTCAATTTAAATTGTACTACAAATTCAAAATATCAATCTCTCTAGAAATATGAATATTTTAAATTTAAGGAAATATTGAATATTAATAGTTATGATTCTCATATAGACCATAATTTTTTATTTAAATATGTATAAAATATCAAAGATATTAATATTAATATATATGTTTAATCTGAAAGTATATATCTAATCAAATCTCGAAAAATAGAAAAAATATAGATATTGGTTTTTTTTTTTGTACAATATTATTGAAAAATATAATTATCCGGATATTGAAAATTTAGAGAAAAATATCGATAAATTTTAAACCACCAAAACATATATTCTAAAAATTTAAATTTTATATTCTAAAAATTCAATTTTAATTTATACAATAAACTATGAAAAAAAATCAAGTTTTTGTTTGGCAAAAATTGAAATTGAAAATTGAAAATTGAAAAGTCAAATTCTATTTAGGAAAGAAACCAAGTTTAATGAACATTTAGACTTGAGATTATCTCATTTCTAAATGTAGTTAAATAAATTTTTAGGGAAAATATCTCAAAATTAAATAAAAAATTCATTGAAAAAACAAAATAATTAAAGAAAATAACTTTTTTTTTTTTTTTTTAAGGATGCCATAAACAAAATACAAACCAACAAATATTCATTCACAGAAACAACTCACAAAATATAGATGAGTTTTAGTAATCTATCACAATATATAAATTAATTTTCATAATCATTCACAAAATATAAATGATTTTTCAAAATAATGATGTAATTAACATATTTTTTGGGTGAAAATATTTCTTTCACAAAAACTGGCATATAAGTAGGAGAAAACTGTCTTGTAAATAATGCCGGAAACAAGGTCCCAAATTCTCTTCTTCTTAAAGATTCCAACTTTTTAGAGATACAAGTAATAATTTTCACAGAGTTAGAATAAAATTTAGAAATCAACGGAATTCAAATATTTAAATAGCACAACAATCATGTAATAATCATCCTTACATAATTCAACCTGTTATTCAAATTAAAACTTACCAACAACAGAGATGATAAATAAACTAAATACTTAAAGCAATTAAATGATTTGGCCTCATAATCCCATGTTAAATAGAAATGTCCAATAACTTTGATCTCAAGACTCCATCTTCTAAACCTTCCAATCACCTGGTGTTAGTGTTCATGGCATTGACGCTGGAAGATTACACGATTCAAAGCCATGGTTCTCGACATTCCTCAAGATCAGGCAACTTCACGTTTTTGGATGATTTTGCAGGCTGCATCTTCTGCTTAGAATTACAGAGCATTAAAGCTTCGCCATTTCATTAACTACTCCTGTATTCTCGACATCTGATGCATCAGGTTTTGATTTCAGTATCACCCTTAATCTTCGACAGTTTGATGGATGTTGAGGTTCATCCATACGAGCTGCTTCTATTGGTTTGGGGGATGGCTGGTTTGAGCTCAGTCGTGAACTCCTGCGTAGTTGCTTCCCTTGAGGTTTTTGTTCATTCGGTGAAACAAATTTTGCTTGATTCTGAAGCTCATCTCTCTTGAGCCCAGCTCCATTAACTGATTGTAGGACTTCCACAATATGTTCTGCTGCTTTTGAGGAAGTTGTAGTCATGGCTTTGGGTTTACTATTCCAACGCTTCATCTGTCTCCAGGCCCGGTTTGATCCTGGACAAGATAAATTCTCGACTCCAATTGAGTCAAAACGAGGAGGCACTTCAGGAGATGAAAGTTGAGACTGGTCCCTTTCTTGCTGATCTTGTGTGTGTATAGAACAAATGCCAGCTTTCACAGTTTCACAAGGGACAATATCTAGTCGTTCTGACTTCACATCCTTCGAGTATTTTTTTTCATTTGCAGAATTGATGTTGCCTGAAGGCCCAGTGAGCAATAAGATAGGATCTCTACGAGAACCATTCTCTCCATCAACACAAGATAGCAATCTTTTTGTTTGATCTGTATTATCTTCACTACATGCTCCATTTCCAGTTAATTGTTGCTTTTTCTCATAAGATACATGATGACTTTTAATAACTTCATCATCAGATTCTTCTTGATTTCTTTTTTTACTCAATTTCTGCTTACGCCTGTTGCGTCTCACTTTGGCACAGTCAGTCCTCCACTTCCTCCTTGGTGGTCTTTTCTTAGTGTCCGTACTTGATTTCAGACAGCCAGGAAGTGCGTATCTCTGGTCACGAGTCACTACAATCTCACCTGACTCACAAAGTTTCTCTAAATGGTGCTTCAGTAACACCGAGTGCGCAAATGGCAAATCATCATATATTTTTTCAAGATACTCTGATATAGATTCCTCAGTAGAGCCCCCTTTTTCATTCAACTCCTCAAGAGCCCTTTGTATCATCTGGAAGAGAGAGAAGGAGAGAATTTAAATCAAGAAAACTTCAACTAACTAATAATTAAAAAGAAAGAAGCTTAGCACAACTTTGTTGCTAGAGAAACAGCCCTAGCATGAATTCCTGGATCTTATATCATTAAGTCTTCTACATGTGTGGCAGAGATGTTTACTATCATCAGAACACAGGTTAAAATTCGAAAATCGATCATATGAAACAAACTCGCGGAAATAGATTGCAAGGGAAAGTTTTGGATTTTAAGCCAATGATTGTGTACTCTCTCTTGAAAGAACAAATTGAAGGAAACAGCTAAAATAGAGAAGAATAACTAAAACATAGGAAAAAAAATCAGAAAGTTCTTTGGTCTGTTCTTAAATTTGATGTGAAAATTATAATATACACCCAAATGCACACAATGGGTGGAAAAGATCAAACTTCAAAGAGTTTAAACAAAACTCAACATTCAAGCAACTAAAATTGAGAATAAGCAAGAAGGATGATTGAGCAACAATGGAGTTGGTTAGCATGTTATAGCATAAGCAATGGATTTTACGATTAATGCACCCTCTCATACATGTGAAAATTATACACATAATATTGAGAATAAGGAAGAAGGATGATTCAGTATTTCATAAGATGATCCACTGAATGAACTGATACAAAATAATCAGTGCTCAATGTTATGTGAATTTTCTGAGAGTAGATTGACCATCCTGCACTCAAGCTTAAGAAAATCAAAAGATAATATTATCCGTTAATAGGCTATATAATACAGCATTTGAAGAAAATCATAAATCAGAAAAGTAAACTTGTGCACGTGATTTGACTTAAAGTCCTAATTGTACCATAAATCAGAAAAGTAAACTGTATCGAAGTTTTTACTATCTTCCCAAAGAGTTGTTTTAATTACCTCTCAGCTTTACTCCATGTTTTTTAGACTTTACTTCTGTGCTTGGGACATAGTCAAGATGGGTTTTTTATTCCGAAAATCTACAGAAGCCAGTTATTCAGTTTAAATTACCATCAAATGAGCGTCAAGATTACAATAAAACTGAAACAATATCTTTTATCTTGTTTTCACACCATTAAAAATAAATATTAAAAGGTGTTTCGCTTTTTAAATGCTAATAAAGACCAACACCTATGCATAGCAGGAAAGTCATTTCTCGAAAAGGCAAGGCAATATCACTCATTAGAGTCATATTTTTCAACTTCTGAACTCAAGCATAAGGCAAACTAGCTTTCAATGCTCACCAGTTCCTTGTACAAGATACTATATAATAATTCTTCAACGTCAAACAAGAAAAAGGAATCATGTTATTTAATTTCTCCCCGTAGTGCATATCAATGGCCCCCAAGTCTTATTTTACATTCCAAATCCCGTTTAAGGTTTTATCCTCAGGTTGTGACATCGTACAATTATTTTCTTTTCTACAATTGCCAAGAACTCTCCGTAAGAATTACCAGAATAGTAAAGAATTTAATATCTGACTGATAAAACTTATTCCTCGAGCCCATGCCGAATAAAAAGTGCAATAAAGGGAAGAAATCTATATGTTTTTCAATTGCAGTTAAAGTTTCCAATATTATCATATTATAACTTTCAAACTCTTTGCAAATTGCAACAATTTGAATTAACTCCCAACTAGAAAATATGTAAGAGTCACATCACTGGAATTTTTTGTTTAGTGAGGCTAACAATTAATACATAACAATTTTTTTAAAACTTATCTAACACCATTGAACAACACCAAAATGATCTTTAAAGCTTCCCAAGATGCCACTAAACAAAATTTCTGCCTCCAACTTAAATGAATGCTAATGAGATTATTCAAGAGCGATCGGTGGAAGCAATAAGGTCAAAAAGGTTAAAAAAAGCAAATTGAAACAATAAATGTGCTGAACTACCAAGTATAAACTCAAAAAGATGCTAAACCCCACTGTCTAATTGAAAATGCTTCGAATTATTGAGACGGCTTTCGAGAGTGAATGCTACGTTCGTTAGATTCCAAGTTCTTCCCTACCTATTTTCAATATGAAAACAAAGCTCTCAACTTAGGTCTTAGGACCAAAACTAATGAGCATTAGAGCCTTCCCTAAAAGCCTATCAACAATAATTGCTCATTTTCTGCCAACTATTCAACATATAAATAGCTATATAGCTTCTTTCTTAATCTAGTGTATATAAACATACGGATTCATGGACACAATAAAACATAAACAATATCCTGAGCACAACCCATATAAAAAAAACTAAATTCACAAAAGCTTTTACATAAATTACACCCCAAAAACCAAAATAAAATTCTCGATTAACGAATCCAAGCCATGCATTGATCATTGATGCATATATCCACCATGCATGAACACAAATCAAAAATTGAAAGCATTTCTAGCCTGACAAACATAAACCCCACATCCATTAATTCCCATAAACACACAGAGAAATCACGAACAAATCACATCAATGTGGTGGCGAAGAGATGATTACCGCAGAATAAGGAAGGTGAGTGGGGGTTTTATAGTCAGCAACAAAGCGATTCAAGCGACCATGGAGAAGGGTTTTGGCGGTCGGCGCTAAGGGCTTGTTTGGGTGAGTTTCAGCGAGTTTGAAGATAAATTCTTGGAAGTTTCTCATGGCTTTACTCTGAGTGGTTTGGTTGACATGATTGGTGGGATTTTGGAGAAGGGCTTTAGCGTATGGATTAGAAGAATGGGGAAGAGGCGAAGGGTTCTCCATTTCTAACGGGAATTTTGTTGAAGCAAGAGAAATGGAGAAGAATGGGGATACTGTGTTTGTGAGTAGAACAAAGGGATTTTGTTTCAATAGTGAAGAAGGCTGCATAGCTATATTTATCTCTCTCCCAATCAAATCTAAGATTCTAATTTCACTTTTGACCTTTTTTTTGGTTAATAAATAAAATAAAACTAAAGCTTCATTCGTTAAATCATTAATCTCGTAATTCAAAAAGTTAAAATGATTGCTCCATTCGCTAAAAAATAAATAAACATTTTTTAACAATGGTACATTTAATTCTATTCATCAAACATTATATATCTCTATGAATAAACTATAGATATTGCATTCTATTTCAGTATAATCCCTAGAGATCCTTTAATTGTTGAATTAAAATTTGATCCAGATTTGTTTACAGATTTAATATTCTTTTTAATGTTATTGATTAGTTACGGTTTTGGGCTTTTCTTTGTTTTCCCAACTTTTATATCAGATTTTTTTTATTAATCAATCCTCATCAAAACTGTAATAATTGATAGGATGATTCTATACAAACCATATAATTTCTCAATACAACCATTATTAAATAAAAAATCATATTTACCCTTCAATCTTTAATTTTATTAGTTATTCTTCGTATTTAATTTTCACTCTTTTTTTTCCTTTACACCTTTAAATCTTTAAATCTTATTAGTTATTTTCTACGTTGCCTTCTCACTTTTTTTTTTCTTTACATTGTGGCTACCTCCTTTTATTTTCTTCTTTTCTTTTCTTGTTTTCCTCTTAACACAGCCATAAAATATTTTCTTTTATTTTCTTCTTTAGACAGCCATAAAATATTTTTTACAAAGATTTTCGACAAAACAATTTTGATACAAGAACAATTACGGCTGATTACTCACAATAATTGTTTATCCGGATTATAATATCAAGTCAATGAATTATAATATCAAGTCAATTTTAAGTCATAACCGAAAGTATAGATCTGCACAATAATAATTTGCCATAATAATTGTTTATCCGGATTATAATATCAAGTCAATGGATTATAATATCAAGTCAACTTTAAGTCATAACCGAAAATATAGATTTGTATAATAATAATTTACCATAATAATTGTTTATCCGGATTATAATATCAAGTCAATGGATTATAATATCAAGTCAATTTTAAGTCATAACCAAAAGTATAGATCTGTACAATAATAATTTACTCAAATTTTATGCTCTGTATGTTAGGTAATAATTTCAATTAATATTAATTTCTTGTTAATTTTGAATAATTGAAATATTCTGAAATATGAATGGGCTTCCAGATAAAAATATTCAGATAATTATAATATTCTCGAATCTATACTATACTAATAGCAGATAAGTTGGAAAAATTTACCGGAATGCCATTTTCCCGCTCAAAAATGTCACATCACAATGCTGACTGTGTAAATATTTTTTTTTCTTTTAATGTTTCATGACTCAATAATTTTTAATCTATCTTTCCCTCCAAGCCTCTTGAATCAAGCTTACCCTACAAGCCATTAGATTGTATTTTTCTGTAAGGATCTTAAATTAGGCTTCTCCTACAAAACTCTTGAATCAGGTTTTCCCTACAAACCATTGGATTATATAAATAAAGATGTGTGTGGTTATTTCAACAAAAACATTTTCACATATGTGAGATGGTCTTCTAAATTTTCGTCGTTATAAATTTTAGTTCTCCTCTTTTTCCTCTTACTTTTTTCTTCTCTGATTTATGATGAAGTTTTTGTACCTTCCCAATATTAATTGTTAGGAGTTTATGGTTGGGATGAATTCATCCATATGAAAATTTGAATTATATCAATCAAGGTACATACCTCAATTATCTGTATATTCATGAATTTTCATTTTGATTATCCTGGAAAAATGAAAAAAAAAAAAAAACTACCAATTCAAAGAATTGAGAATAAAAGTCAAGTATTTATTGAGTTTCCTAAGAGCTTTTGGATGATTCTTCTGTAGGAGCACAATTAACTTTTGAAAATTCACAACAAGCCAACAATTGAAAAAAGAAATGAGCTAATTAAGTATAGTGCGAAGGAATTTGGTCTCATAATCAGTAATTTGACATTCTAAATATTGAATTAATTGAATTGGAAGTTAGAGAATTATATAAAAAAAGTTCTCCTCAAAAGATAGATACGGTTTTATAAAACAATCAGTGAAGCAACTATTCCATGATCAATAGACATATACGTAAAATTCCAAACAATAATGATTGAAATATAAAATCAGACATATACGACTTTATATTGTACTATTATAAATAGTGTTATTCAACAGTGTGTGTATATATATAAATATATATATGATGCCCATATATTATGTAATTATGATTAAAATTGTACTATATTAAAGTAATTGAATTATATTGCAAGACGCGCAACGCGCGGGTACATGCTAGTTACATTAATAGGATTACTTGGTATGGTGATTATGATTCATATGGGTGTTTGTATGGTTTCATAAGGTTTTCAGCACAAAATTTTCCAACAAACTCGAAAATTCAAAATTGAAGTGTCATATTTATTAAAAAAAATAAAAATTAAGTGTAATATAATGTGTTTTACCTTATAAAGTTTTAAATTCACTTCAAACAATAACTTTTTATTGAATAATAGAGTTCAAACTTTGATTAAATATAAAAGTTGTGTAAAGAAAAAAAGAAAAAAATAAAGAGAGGATGAGTCGTAGAAAATACCTAATGATGTTTAAGGGTAAAAATAGGATATAATAGGATTGAAACTTCGATCAATTATAAAGGTTGTGTAAAGAAAAAAAGAGAAAAAATTAGAGAAATGATGAGGCGTAGAGAATAGGAAAGAATGAAGCTAGAAAATACCTAATAAGATTTAAGGGTAAAAATAGGATATTATTTTTATAGTGGCTATATTGAAAAATTATGTGCCTGTCAGCCTGTGTATAGAATTATCCAATTGATTATGAATATTATTGTTTTATTTTCAAATGGGCTTTTACCATAAATTTTGAAAGTCATTTACCCAAAAGAAATGTCGGACAAAAATGATGTTTTTCATTAGAACTTAAAATAAATAAGACTTGGCTTGTGTTCAAAGATTTACTTTTTATGATTTATTGATGAAGTCAAATGTACATTATTTTCCCAATTTAGATTCGTTGTACAGCTATATCATCACAAAAACTCATGTAAGACAGTCTCATGGATAGTTTCCGTGAGATCGAGTCCCATCACCTACAAACAACATGTGAATAGTAGGGGTTTGGGTGGTAGGTAATTGAGTTGTGAGTTGACCAATCTCACACAATATATTAAAATTTCGTGAGACGACTTACTCCTATATCATTTTCTGATAGGGGTGAATTTTAGATCATCAAGAAGTTTTCTCTAACATTTTTCATCATGCATTTGTTAATCTTCCTTTTTGTTGAAAAAATATTAAGATAAAATATTTTATGACATTTTCTCATAATGAAATTGATGTAATCGCTATCAAAAATAAAAATTTCATAAAAAGAAATTACATTACAAGAAAACACAGAAGAAGAATAATTGACTAAAGCATCATTATACATTACAAATAAAACTATTTACACATTTCTTGTACTGTGAATCCAAGATTCTCTGAAGAATCAAACAAGAAATACATAAAATACTACATTATAATACTTTTTTTTCTCTGTATATGTAGGATATGTGATATATGTATATATATATATATATATGTATGTATAAAATTTATTATAATTAGGTTATTTATTATACACATATGCAGTGACGGACGCACACACAAGCCAGGGGGGCACTGGGCCCCCCTGAGATTTTTGAAAATTACTAGGGGTATTTTTGTCATTTTACAAATTTTATTAAAAAAAAAGAAATTAGTATGCAATATGCTCAAAAAATTAAAGAAAGAGGATTAAATATGCTAAAAGTGAAAGATAAGTGGTAGTGACGAATGAAAAAAACAAGATTAGGCGGTGATGTAGTCAAATGTAGCAACAACAATGATTTATATATTGATTTTATCGAGATTGATATATATATATATATTTTATTGTATATTTTTATTAATTGACTTGGGCCCCCTGAGCCGAAATCCTGGGTCCGTCACTGCACATATGTTTGCAGTGGTGGATCCACTATTGTACAAGGCTACAACTGTATCCAATTTGGATAAAAATTCACCCCTTTTTTTCTTTTTTATCTATATACCATATTTTAATTAAAATTAAACATAAAAAATATAAATATTAAGTTTGGCAAAACAAATTGAATAATTGTAGCGTACATGTTTGATGAAATGCCTAAACGAGAATAATCTCATCTATGAACAATATGTTTTGTTTTATTTTTTGGTGTCTCTTCTAGGAAAGTTTGAAAATGAAATTTCAATACAGAAAGATTGAAACTAGCAATTGATCAAGTAATTTGATTAATAGAATAACAACAGAATAAATGCACAAAACTTTCACTGTTTAGATAAATGGATGAAATTCGAAAAGAACTTGAAGTACAACAGAAATGATCCATTATTGAAATTAATTTATTTCCTTGAAGAATTAAAAATTAATAATAATTTAATGGTCTAATAATAATTCATAAACAATTTTGGGGCCCCTTAGTTGAATTTAGCAAATGTATACATCGGTTCAATTCGGTTCATGAAACAGTGAAACAAAAGATGGAACACCATAGTAAAACAAATGATCAAATTTTAGAATTAGTAATAAAATATTTATTTTTGTTCACCTTTTTTGGTTACATAAGAAGATAGGATACTAGAGTATATTTAGGTTGTTAAGATACATTTAAAGTATTAATTTTTAGGTCTTATTTTAGAAATGAATACAAAGAATTAACAAATTCTAGAGATATTTGGAAAACGTTGTTTGAAACATTTCTCTCTAGAATGCTATATGACATAGATAACTGTCATTTATACTTATGATGTGTCTTCATTATCAAAATAAATATTTCTATCCAACCAAAATGATGTTCATATAATTCTTAAAGAAGATCTTTATTTACTCCCAAATAATAATTCCTATGAGAAAAAGTAAAGAGAGTTAACTAAGAAATAAATTCTCTAAGAAAAGGGAAAAATAAGTATGAAATATGGAAAAAAAGTATGGTGCTTTAAATAAATATTAGCTACGAAACATCTTTTTATATAAGTCCTCCTAATGAGCTTTTTTTTCATTTGCTCTCACATAAGTTGCATACTTGAAACATTATGTTCAAAGAAAGTTGCATCCTTTTTGGAGATAATGAAAAGTACCATTGTCTTTTCTCAAAGAGGTTTGAAACAAAGCTTTAGAATGGACTACAATCCGTTTTTTTTTTTTTTAATATTTTGTATGTTAAATTCTTGATGGACTCTTTAATTATTGATAATGTAAATAAATTGTGAAATGTTTTCATGAGTGGTTCCTTTTATGAGAGAATGAAAGTACCATTTTTTTATATAATTTGTATCTTAGACTTTGATCAACTTTTTAATTTATTGTTAATGTAATTAAATTATGCAATTATATCATTACCGGTTTCTTTGAGAAGATAATGAAATGTACCATTTTTTTCTATATTTTGTATCTCAGACTTTTATCGACTTTTTAGGTCATTGTTTATATAATTAAATTGTGAAATTATGTCATAACTAGTTGATTAGATTCCCGTGTTTATATTTATCATTAATTGTACACTTAAGGATTGTTAGTTGTGTCATTCTTTTATTTTTTTGTTTTATTTTCTATTTAGTATTTTCGGAATAATCTATCTCAACAATAATGATAGAAGGTTATTTGGTCAAGAGTATATGTTGGTCCCAAATAGCTAAAAGATTAAGAGGTGGTGAATGAACCTTTATAGATTTCAAAACTAATAGTTAGACTTATTATATATCGATGAACCAGGTCATTTGCTCTTTTAATTTCGTTTTTCATTGATGTTATGAATATTTTACCAACATGGATAGAAGTTGGATGTCCAAGTCAAGAGTAACTGAAGAGTACCAAAATGGACTTAAGTTGATTTTTTTGGATTTTTCTTTTGCAAATGCAAGTATAAATGGAAAGATAATATGTCCATACAAGCATTGCAAAATCGGTGTGTTTCTTAGTAGAGATCAGACAATTTGAACACTTGACATTTCATGGATTGATTTCCGGATACACTCAATGGATAGCTCATGAGAGCTTTCTAGGACTTCTTCAAGGTTTGAACTTCAACATGATTATCCGTCGGCTTCCAACTATCTTAATGACATGCAAACTTTAATTCATGATGCTTTAGGAGTTCTACAAGAACATGATAATATAAATGGTTCTCAGGAAGATGTAGAAGTTGCTCGTGGACAAGTTGGAAGATTTTATCAATTGATTGATGCTTCCTAACAAAAATTATATGAATCATATGAAAAGTTCTCAAAACTTTCGGTTATCATTCGTTTGTTGTACCTAAAGTGTCTTGGGAGACTAACTAATAAAATCTTTGATATGTTTTTGGACTTATTAAAGGAAGCATTCCTAGAAGTGATGGTAGACCTACCTAAATCTTACTATGAAGCTGAGAATTTGATGAAAGAGTTAGGACTCAATTATGAAAAAATTGATGTGTGTCCAGATAATTACACTCTATATTGGAGGGGTGAATAAAGAAAAATATCATGTGAGACATGTAAGAAGCTTAGGTGGCATATCACAAAGGATCCAACAGTTCTTAAAAGAAAAGTAACTCATAAGGTGTAACGTCTCGGACAAAACGAAGCATAATTTGATTAATTAAATAATTAAACCCCTAATTGTTTGATTTTATTATGTCCGTTTTAAAAAAAAATGATATAATACATGATTCATAAGTTGAGCTATGGTATATATCGAAACCATACGATAAAATAAAGGATAAGATATCGAAAAAGAAAGCCCAAGTTTCGATGTTTAAAGATAGCCCGTTTAATGTGAGGTCTTGGCCCAAATCGGAAGTATAAAGAGGGAAAATTGGAACACTTTAGGGTTAGTTGTTGGATCACTTTTGAAAAGTGAGTGGATCTCTCTTTCTCTCTTTATCTTTCTTTCTCTCTCTCTCCCTGACCTCCGGCCGACTGCCGCCGGAAACTGTCGCCGCTGCGCCACCTTTTCCTTTTCGACCGCTTTTTATGCCCAAACGTAGCCCTCAACGAGTCCGTTCCAGATCTGGGCTCGGATCGCCGAACCGCCGCCGCCGCTTGGAATCGGCCGGTGAAGGCACGACCCCTCTTTCTCTCTTTTCTCCTTCTTCTCTCCTCTCTCTCCTCGTTTCTTTTCCCTCTCTCGTCGCCGTGTTTCTTCCACTGTCGTGTGTCGAGTGGTTGTTAGTGCGTACGTGCATGGCGGCGCTAGGTAGCACCGTCGGGTGTGTGTGCTTGTGTGTTGTTTGGGAGCGGCGCTCGGTAGCACCACCGTATTGTGCTTGGGTCCGTTGCCGGCGCGCGCTCTCACCGACGTATCTAGTTTGGTAGCGTGCTACGGCTCGACAGTGGCGCCATGGTTGGTGGCAGTCCACGTTGGGGGGAGGCACCAGTTGCTCGGGCCCGTGCGTCGTGTGCGTGCATTAGGTGTAGTCAGCGCGTGAAGTCGTGCCGTGTGTATGCATGAGGTGGTGGATGTCACTGGTGACGGAGCATCGCCGGCCGTGTGTGTGCAGCGGTGGGGTAAGACGACAGGTTTGGGGGTTGAAGGGGGCGGGGGTCGTTTTGTAAATTTGAATATTTCAGGGACTTGGGTGCAACCCTAGATTTTAAGTTTATTTACATTTTGGTCCCTGAACTTTCCCAAAATATCGTTTAAGCCCTTTCCTAAAATTTCTTTTTAACTACAAAAGTTTTAGAGCCTTAGGTTTTCACCCCAAAACTTCTGAAAATCACTTTTTGGTCCCAAAGGATTTCAAAATATCAAAAGTAACCCCAAAACATTCTTCATTTACAAAAGACTCGTGGTCAAAGTCAACCCTTTACCAGAATTTACAAAAATGCCATTATCATTATGTTCAAGCCATTATCCTATCACAACAACCTTTTATGTCATGTTCATTTCCATGTTGTACATGTTCCTTTTAAAAAATTGTCACCTCTAAAGTAAATGCATATAAATGAACTTATACAAAGAGTATTTTTATAAATTTTTTATTTGATATCCATAAGCAAAAAAATAATATCTAAATAATATATAACAATATAAATTATTAAAAAAATAACTTCCAAAAAGTTTGTGAAAATTATGAACAAAACAATATAAGAATACATAAGGTGAGCAAAACATGAAAAGAAGTACATGTGTGTGTGAAGTCTACAAGCAAGATATAATAAATATATATACATGTGTGTGTCTGTGTGTGAAAGTTGTACACATAATTGTTAGAGGTGCAAAGGTGGTCCTAGTGCCCGAGACACAAACAATACTAAAAAGCTCCAAAAAAAAATAGATGAAATGTGAGTATGCATGGAAAAAAAATTGTAATATTAGATTAAAATAGCATTAAACATTAAGAAAACCCTAAAAGTTCCCAAGTGTGTTTCCCTATCAAAATGAAGTTCTAACCATTCTTTTGTTTTCCTCTAAAAAAAAATATCTTTAAAATTCGTAAAAGTGACACCAAAAATGCATTTGGGGTTGTGGTGAGCTCCAGCACATGCATCAAGCCTCCAACAACAAGAAAAAATTACAAGAGTTGAGAGGTGCGTGCGCCATGTACAGGGCCCACCACTTTCTTGTAGAGATGCCACAATCTGCACCACATATGCCTCATGCCTTGAGCATACCTCTAATAACTTTGGTTACCTTTGCTTGCAAAATAAGTTCTTTAATATTTATATTTTATTGATATACGAATTCAAATATTGCCTATTGATATAACTACAAGGGGAAAAATTAATAAATATATTTTTATGAATCTTTAGTTAATTATCTATCTTAGTCTAATTCTAGATCCCACTGACGGTAAATATCATTTACAAAATCAATACATACAACAACAAAGCAAGGAGACAAGTGAGCTGAAGAGAAAATCACAAATAAAATGAAGTACGGGGTCAAAATACAATAGTTCATGACTAAGTATTTGAGAAAGGTGATAGCGCATGTATGTAATGCTCATTAACAAGATGCAAAAGAATTACTAAAAATTCTTGTCATCTAAATGCAAGAGGGTGTGCATGTAGTCCAATTGTCAACTATGGTCTTTTTTTTTTCTTTACCTTCTTAAACTGCTCGTCATTTTGCAAACAAGTTTTTTCCTTCTTCCTCATCAATCTATTATTATCTGGTTTTTGATCTTGTCCGCTTTCCATCTTTTTAATGATGCTACAACATCAGTTGTGAATTTTGTGAATAATTCAGTAAATTGATCAAACAAAAACAAAATAGAATAACTTCACAAATTGAATTTGAACCTGTCAATTTGAGACCATTCATCCAAATTCTTGTCCAACCATCGAGCACAGCCGGTGTGCTCAACATCCAAGAATACTGATATATGAATTATCTCTTCATCAAATCTACAATGAGAATGTACATCAGTGTATCCACAAAACATAAGGATTAGAAGATAAAGAAAGGAAAATGAAAAGACTGAACTCAGTATTTCCTTTCTTTTTCCAGAAAAGCAAAGCCAAGGAGTACCAAATGCATTAGTTTAAAATATTCTATTTCTCCATTACTAAAACAAACAACCATTTTCCTGATCGAAGACAAACATTTCTTTTAAACAAGTTGAATCACACTTGGGGGTTTCCTTTAAATTTCTATCAAATGCTTCATATATTGTAATAAATATATTTCCATTAAGTTATATAGCATGTATTTAATTGGAGGATGACCGTTAATCCACATTCAATAAAGTACTCAATTTCTACAATAAAAGAGGTTACAATGTAAAGTTAATCTATGCATGTGGAAATTTGACTTGTTTAAGGTTCGACTATGATATTTGCTTAGCACTTCCAAGTAAACAACAACATTTTCAGCATTGCAAGATCACCAACAATTTTGTTCAGTATCGTGTAAAAAGAAAAAGAGATATGATAACCATAAAAGATATAGGCCTTCAATTAGACATGTCATCTGAAGTGAATACAAAAAAACAACAATCCTGAATTTCTCCGAGTAAAGAATTCAGACCTGTTTCACAGACAAATTTTAAAGTTCTCATGCCGGGAAGTCTAGAATTAAGCATAAGATAATCAACAGAATTATGATATTAGGACTAAAACCTAGATCCTAAATAAAGTTACAGAAAATTAGCTCATGGAATAACTGAAGTGCCAAGATGAAAGTAACTCTAGGACTGTGAACTCTAACTACCTAAATTGAAAAATCATTCTAAAACTCTTAGGTACTAGGGAAATTATTTTCTAGATATCATTTTCTTGCCTCAAGTTACATTTAATGGAAATCATTTATTTTCCTAAAATTTGATACAAAGATGTGCCCTAATGTTCACAGCCTTAAATACATCATTCAGATAAAGAATCATCAAGAAAAGTTCATTTTTTCCATTGAGAAAATGTACCAAAGTGAACAATCCCAGTAACAGAAGAGAAAAAAGAATTGGGTTATCTTAAAGCTTTGATAAAAATTAAATATATGTCCCAAGAACAAAGCCATTAGGAAATTGATCATATGATCTCTACTCCCTTGCAGTCGAAAGAAGAGGCAATCAAGAAAAGTTCATTACCATATGAGTTAATCATGAATACACAATCAAACCAACATTTGACAATTAATTGTCTATTCCTTGAATGTTATCATACAAAGTGACCTAAATCAGTTTCTTCTAGTTCAATTCATCACTGAAACAAAGGAATAATAACACTGAATTTAGAAGCCATAGTTTCACATAATGGGAATAGAATTTCACCTTTTCTCCACAAAACGTAGAATAGTTCCAACTTTTGTCTTGTGTTTCTTATTAGATCGACTAACATATACTTCCTGTCCACCTTTATGCAGTAAAATGAGCATAAGAAAATTATTATACTTCTTTCAACTCAATAATAACTACCTCATCATCTTTCAAGATAAGAGATTTACATTTTTATGCTTGAAATCATTGCAAATCTCTTCATATGCTATAAAAGCGGAGGCAAACCCAAGAACTACAACATGAACTACTGCGGATTAATTTTAACAACCTCTCTCTCTGTCAAATGAACAAGTAAGATTCAATAAGATTAATGCACATATCAAATACATTTATCAAGGTCTTCTATGTCTTTTATCTTAGAGTAATCCATAGGTCAATGCAGCAACCCCAACAACCCCAAAGAAAAAAATAATAAAGAAAGTTGCTTATTTACCTAAAATCATATCAGGCTTCGGATTGAAAAACAATAATCTAGCTTTTAATTTCACGCCAAAGTATGGATGAGTTCCTGGCAGAATCTTTGCCAAAGTGTTATAAATTAGGATCATATGCTAATACAACGCCATCGAAAGTCTCATTGTACCTATAAGATAGAAGAAAAAGTATTCGTTTCAACAATAACAAAATAAGAAAACTAAACCCAAAGATGTGTTTCATTCACAAGAACTGACAGATAATAATCCTTACACATCAAAACGTTAAGGGTATGTTTGTTTAAAGACTCATGAGTCAGGATTTGAGATTTCAAAATCTCAAATCTTTGTTTGTTAGGAGATTTAAATTAGGATTATAAAATCCACTCAAATGCTACTTTGTTTAAATAAAACATCATAATTAACCCTACTCTCTAACCGATTAATACACAAATTTCAATACACACCTAAAATTCTACTATTACAATCATCCAATCATTATTATTACATCAACTAATAATATAATATTACACTTACAAACTTTTCCAGCATCGATTTCACATCTATACTAATAATCTTATCCTATAAAGTCTTATAACAAACACATATTTTAACTATTCACCTTTATTTACAAATCCCAAGATTTCAAAGTTGGATTTCCCCAATCCTACATAATCTCCAAACAAACATACCCTAAGAAAATAATAATGAATAGAAAAACTTACGTGAAAAGCAAATAGCTGAGCTCGCTGAGAATGGCGTCGTCCGTGCGTTTAGCTTTTGACAGATGTAAATACACAACCAAATTTGCTTCGCACTCTTTCAGAGCATCCATTATGTTTCAACTAACAGGAAATTCAGAGTACTTTGTATCAAAATCGTGTTCGATTGTAGAAAGTTTTCAGGGTTAAAGAAAGATAAAACCTTTAAAAATCCTAATTTTGATCATTTTGCTGCTGGTTGGGTATGAAAAATAAAAAAACATGAATTGTGTTAGCTTTTGACACAACACGTTTTCAGGTGATATAAAAGGAGAGTCTACATATTGCATAAAAATATGGAAGCACATTATGTAATCCAAAAGTCACCAGAAGCTCTAAAGCACATTTACGAGAACACAAGCCCACCCATCCCAAAAGGGGAAACTTTACATCAACCAATATATACCTTTCAAGACAAAGAATAGAGAAGGACAAACCATCAAACTCACTTGAACATTAGTCTAGAAACTCTTTCACTTTACATAAATCTTATGAATGGTCTTATATCATTCAGGACACATAAGAGATTATTCGAATTAGTCTTTACTGGCTAAAAATTCTTACAAGTAATTGTAAGTATGTGTATTTGAAAACTGCTAACGCTCTCAGTTTTTAACCCACCGAATGATAATCATACAAAGATAAAATGCTATGCACAAATACTATATATATTCCATTTAAAATTTTGTCAAATAATATTTTGTTTGAATAAATAGCTAAATATAATTTTAATATACGAAGGATATCAATTATGATGGGGCACAATAACACGATGAGCATGAAGAGAAAAAAGAATTGGGTTATCTTAAAGCTTTGATAAAAATTAAATATATGCCCCCAGAACAAAGCTATTAGGAAATTGATCATATGATCTCTACTCTCTTGCCGCTTAAAGAAAAGACAATCAAGAAAAGTTCATTACAACATTTGACAATTAATTGTCTATTCCTTGAATGTTATCATACACAGTGACCTAAATCAGTTTCTTCTAGTTCAATTCATCACTGAAACAAAGGAATAATAACACTAAATTTAGAAGCCATAGTTTCACATAATGGGAACAAAATTTCATCTTTTCACCACAAAACATAGAATAGTTCCAACTTTTATCTTGTGTTTCTTATTAGATCGACTAACATATACTTCCTATCCACCATTCTGCAGCAAAATGAGCATAAGAAAATTATTATACTTCTTTCAACTCAATAGTAACTACCTCATCATCTTTCAAGATAAGAGATTTACATTTTTATGCTTGAAATCTTTGTGAATGTCTTCATTAGCTATGAAAGCGGAGGCAAACAAAGAACCACAACATGAACTGACTGCAGAGTAGTTTTAACTGCCTCTCCCTCTATCAAATAAACCAGTAAATTTCAAGTAAAATTCAATAAGATTAATGCACCTATCAAATGCATTTATCAAGGTCTTTTATGTCTTTTTATCTCAGAGTAATCCACAGGTCAATGTAGCAACCCTAAAAACCCTAAAGAAAAAAATAATAAAGAAAACTGCTTAATTACCTAAAATCATATCAGGCTTTTGATTGAATAACAACAATCTAGCTTTTAATTTCGCACCAAAATATAGATGAGTTCCTGGAAGAATCTTCGCTAAAGTGCTACAAATATTAGGATCATATGCTAATACAACACAATCAAAAGTCTCATTGTACCTGAAAGAAAGAAGAAAAAGCATTCGTTTCAGCAACAAAAAAAATAAGAAAACTAAACCCAAAGACGCCGATTTATGAAATTAAAAAAACAGTAAAAAAATCAAAGTCGTGTATCATTCACAAGAATTGACAGATAATAATCCTTACACATCAAAACATTAAGAAAATAATAATGAATAGAAAAACTTATGTGAAAAGAAAGCCGAGCTTACTGAGAATGACGTCATTTGTGTGTTTAGCCTTTGACGAATGTAAATACACATACAAATTTGCTTCGCACTTTTTCAGAGCATCTATTAAGTTTCAACTAATAGGAAATTCCGAAAGGCATGACCACGAATTCATAATGTCCGTATCTCGTTCTGAAAGCCGTCTTTGATACATCTGTCTCCTTTACTTTGACTTGATGGTATCCCGATCTGAGGTCGATCTTTGAAAATACACTGGTACCCCTTAGCTAGTCGAAAGATCTTCAATTCTGGGCAGATGATACTTGTTCTTGATGGTACGCTTATTAAGCTCTCGATAGTTGATACACATCTGAAAACTTCCATCTTTCTTTTTCACGAACAGCACTGGAGCTCCTCAAGGTGATACGCTCGGACGGACGAAACCCTTATCTAACAGTTCTTGGAGTTGGATCTTTAGTTCTTGCAGTTCCTTTGGTGCCATTCTGTATGGTGTTTTTGACACTGGTGTTGAACCTGGAATGAGGTCAATCTCGAAAGCAATCTGACGTTCCGGTGGAGGGCCTGGTAAATTATCTGGAAAGTCATCAACGTATATCCTCACGACAGGTACTTTTTTTGATAGGATTCGTCTCCCGTTCAGAACTCATAACGTTCACTATCCACGTCTTACAATCGTCATTCTTGAGAATTTTGACCGCCTTCATTGCTGATATAAATCTTGGGTTGCTTTCGACTGGAGTCCCGAAAAACGTAAATTCTTCGCCATCTGAGGTTCGTAGAATAATCTCATTTGCATGACATCTAATTACCGCACGATTAGTCTTCAACCAATCCATTCCTAGGATGACATCAAAATCTCTCATATCCAGTGCATGTAGGTTGGCAAGCAAGATTTTTGTTTTCGAAAGCGATCTCCAGATCTTGGTATGAATGTTTCGTTTTTATCACCTTTCCAGAGGGAAAACTAACGTCTAGGTTTTCAGCGACTATCCTATCGTCCTCATGTTTTAACAGATCACAGAACTTGGTAGATATAAAGGAATGAGATGTTCCAGTGTCGAATAAAATTAAAGCAGACACACCACACACTGACAACATACCTGTTATTGTTTTCGGTCCTTCAGCCACCTCTGTTCTGGTGAGAGCGAAAGCTCTTACCTGGTCCAAATCTGGATCTGGGTCTTGGTGTAGCATTTGTCCTTTTTGGCATCGAGCAAGAGTTTGCTTTATGGCCCAGTTCTCCACAGTTGAAGCAGTTTGGGCAGAAGGTCGCAATATGGCCTGGTCTCCCACATCGGTAACAAGTCGGAGGCGTCCTCATGCAAGACCCCACATGGATTCTTCCACAACTATGACAGGGGTTTCTTGGGTTCGGATTCTGAAGGAGAGGAGTACTGTTGGATGGTTGTGGTCGGTTCTGAGTGAAGTTCCGACTGGGACCCGTCCACTTTCGCTTTCCGAGTCTCGTTTCCATCTTCCTGAGAGGCGTGGTATCTAAGCGTAGTCTTGAGGAGATTTCTTGGGCTCTTTCAATGATTTCAGCAAACGTCATCGTCCACTGACTAGTCAGAATGGAACTGATCTCTAGACGAAGGCCTTCTTTAAAACGTCGGGTCTTCTTATCATTGATGTCCACCAAATAAGGTGCAAATCTGCTCAAAAGATTGAATTTCTTCTCGTACTCTTCTACTGAGGCGGTTCCTTGGCGAAGGTGTAGGAAATCAGCTACCTTTCGGTCGCAGTACGATTGAGGCAGAAAATTCTGTCTAAACACTTCTTTGAATACTCCCCAAGACATAACACTCCTATACTCTGGTGACATAGTTCTTTCGTATGACTCCCACCAGTAGCTGGCCCCTTCGGCGAGTTGAAGCACAACACATGCGATCTTCTGTTCGTCTGTGCACGATAAATGTCTAAAAATCCCATCCAACGACCTTAGCCATTCTTCAGCCTCGATCGGGTCCCCTCTTCCATTGAAAGTCGGTGGACTAAGACGTCGGAACTGCTCGATAGATAAGTTTGCGTCGTTCCTTGATGGTGCTGGTAGTGCTGGTGGTGCTGCCCCAAAATATCGAACCCAGTTCCTCATAACCGACACTAGGTCTCCCTCTGGCAGTTGATCATTCCTGGGTGGTTGGTCTCTCCTGAGGCGGCGACAAGGCATACTATTCTGATAAGAACACGATCCACGCATCACAAAGGCTACTACAAGAATCTTATAACAACGATTCGCAGAGAACAACGAGCACAACGAGAATTAGAGGGAGAAAAGAAGTCTAACGCGTCGTAGAAAAGAGAGAGAAGAGAAGATGAAGATATCATAGAACAATGAGAGATAGAGAAGACAAATGTAAATATAAACCCATAAAAATCAAAGTCGTGTATCATTCACAAGAATTGACAGATAATAATCCTTACACATCAAAACATTAAGAAAATAATAATGAATAGAAAAACTTATGTGAAAAGAAAGCCGAGCTTACTGAGAATGGCGTCATTTGTGTGTTTAGCCTTTGACGAATGTAAATACACATACAAATTTGCTTCGCAATTTTTCAGAGCATCTATTAAGTTTCAACTAATAGGAAATTCAAAGTACTTTATATCGAAATCGTGTTCGATTGTAACAGGTTTTCAGGGTTAAAGAAAGATAAAACCTTGAAAACCCTAATTCAGATCATTCTGTTGCTGGTTGGGTTTAAGAGTGAATGTCACGTTTAATAATTTTGGGCTAAAACCCATTAGACTGAACAAGCAAAACCCAATAGTGTCGTTATTTTGTTTGGGTTTGGACTATGGACAATGGCCCACCGGATTAACAGCTTATAATTTGTTAATTTTAATATTTTATCCATTAAACTTTATTTTTATTTTACAAAAACTCATGTGAGATGGTCTCACGGATAGTTTCCGTGAGACGGAGCCCCATCACCCACAAAAAATATGTGAATTGTAGGGTTTGGGTGGTGGGTAAGTGGGTTGTGGGTTGACCCGTCTCACCCAATGCATTAGAATTTCATGAGATAGTCTCACAAGAGATGTCACGCCCCAAAACTTAACCATATTTTATAATAAAAGATTAATAAATTTAGGAAAAGCATTTTTAAATTATCAGAGTATCCCCGGCAGGCGTGCAGGAAAGAAGAAAGAGAAAGGAAAGAGAAACGATGAAGATATATACATATATCGAACTTTATAAGTTATCGATGTACAACAACGGATTTTAACAAACGTGATTGGACCAAAAGAAAATGCAAGCGTATGTTGTTCCGAAACAGTTTATCAAATATATAACAAATTATCGAAATAACAAAAGAAATCTTTAACAGACAGGGCACATCTCTCCCTTCAACTTCTTCCAACAAAATCTTCACCTGTAATGAACACGTAAGCGGGGTGAGTGCATAGAAATACACCCCGTGGAGGCAAATTCATAAATTAACATAAAACTTTAAATCAGATAAGCAGTTAATCACAGTAATTACAATGCACAGCACGTAAATGATGTGGGTGCATGTATATCCCGCCTTACCCCACCACCTTATCCTCCTGGTGATTATTTGGTCAGGAGGACTTCACCAATCCTCCGTTTTCCTGTTAGGACTTAATCCCAACCTGTCTTCCCAAAGACCGTGCACATGAACACATATCTTTATCCCAATAACAGATTCAATTCACAGCACGTAGACAAAACACATATAACAGACATGTATAACAATTAATAGCATGCTGATATCATCAACCATATTTCATGTTCATAACCTCAAATCGTAAATCATATAACGTTCATCATCATAACATAATATATCGAAAACCCTAGCATGCAACTATACAAAATAAACGTAAAGTTAAACGTTAATTCAGAAATTACCCCCACCTCAGCCTGGGCGGTGCGATTATCAGGTTCTTATCCTTTTAGTTTTGAGATGTGTTCGGAGCGTTTGGGCCTACAAACACACAAGGTAAATTATTAGGTTATATACTTATTAATTAAGCGTTTATAATTAAATGCTCGGAAGAAACAACGAATTGAAAACAGAACAAAACTTGACCCGACTAGGTCTAGAAATATAGAGGATTCAAAAAGGAAGGTTTAGAGACGAGAACGGATTAAAACGGATAAGAAACGAAGGTAAACGAAGCATTTTAGGGTTTGAAGGGTTTGAGGGGTAAAACCGTATTACGAGGAAAGTTTGGGGTCGAAACGAGGTTTCAGGAATCTGGGGGGTCGAACTGCAATATCAGAAAGTCTTGGGGTGAAAATCCAAGTCTTGAGAAGTTTTGGGGGTGGAAATATAATTTCCAAAACTTTGAGGACTAAAGTGTACAAACTAAAAGTTGGGGGACTAGAATGAGAATAAGCAGAAATTGAAGAATTGCAAAGAGGTCCCTGGAGTTTATTAAATTTCCAAAAACCACCCCACCCCAAACCACCATTGCTCCCCACCATTGCCCGTTTCCAGATTCCGGCGCCGGCGGCCCCTGCCGCCGGCGAACCCGCCGCCGGCACCCTCCCTCGCCGGCGCACCGAGCGCCGGCCTCCTCCGACCACGGCGGCGCCGGGAAAGCTGCCGCCAAACACCACCTCTCCACCACCAACAAACATGCATGCATATATACACCTTTCCGGCAACCAACACCGCCGCGCCACACACCCATCACCGGCGCTTCTTGCGCCGGCTGCTCACATCCACGGCGGCGCTGCATGCGCCGCCCCCCGACCAACCCAAACCCAGCAGCAGCGGCGACGGGAGAGACGAGAGAGAGCAAGAAATCGAAGAGAGAGAAAGAGAGGTGAGGAGAGAGAAAACCCCAATTTCAGAAACTTTGACCGGACAACACCGGAGATTGGCCGGTCCGATCAACGATCCGAGCCCGGAATTGAGACGGGCTCGGCGAGAACTTCATTTTAGGCTCAAGAATCGCCCCGATCGGTGGCCGGATGGCCGAGAACGAAGAGAGAGAAAGAAGTGGGTTTCTAGAGAGAGAAAACCGCATCTTCTCCGGCGAATTGCCGGCGAACGCGGCGTCGGATGACGATTCCGAGCTCGGGGTTGGAACGGGCTCGGCGAGAGCTTCAAGATGGTGTAGGTTTCGATACATATCGGTCGGAAGAAAATTCCGGCGGCGGCGGCGGCGGCGGCGGCGCTCCGGCCGGCCGGCCGCCGGAAAACTTAGAGAGAAGGAGGAGCTTATGACATTTTTTTACCTTATGTTAAACTTAATGTATAGTTTTACTTAGGATAAAAGTTGTGTTATATACTTTGCTTAATTAAGTCATTAAACATATTATAATCTTAAACTTTATATTAAACTTTCTTATGATATTAATTAATTTGAGATATCAAACGAACTCCGATGTGATCCATTCTTTTTGCGTTTTGTTCGGTTTTTCGTTCTCGTTCATCTCGTCCCACTTATGAATTATTTTATCGACTTTGTATTTTTTTATGAAATAAATCTCCCAAACGTTAAACTTAATTAAAGCATACTTATAATTAAATTTTCTGAAACGCACGTAAAATAAATCAAACAATTAGGGGTTTAGATAGTTAATTTTTAAATTATGCATCGGTAAAATCCTAGTCGTCACAAGAGACTTACTCTTTTTATTTTTATTTATTTTTATTAAGTGCAGTTGTTAAAATGAGTATGTCCCTCCCTCCCCACATGAATGGAGAATGGATTTGAGTATTTAACGTTGTTGTATTTGATCCACGATAGTGTTGTCTTTTGGTAGATTGACTTGATTTTTTTTTCTTACATTTTTTTCCTCACACACTTATATAAGATATGAATAATTATAATAATTGACATACAATATATTTAAGTGAGGCCGTGCCCACAACCCCGCATCTCATTTTATATATATAATTTTTTTTCAGGACAAATTACGTTTCTTCTTCCACCTCATTTTCCTCATCTACTCTTCTTATTTTTCTTCTCATTCTCATCCTCTATTATTTATCCTCTTTCTTCTTCGAATCAAGATTCCATGTTTTTATTTTTTCTTCATTTTCCTCCTTTTTCAAATTACAATTGATTTTAAATTATGATTCGGTTAGGAGATTGATTTCAAATTAAGATTCGATTAGAAGAGAGAACAATTATGGTCGAAGTTTGGTACATGTTTATTTACAATAATATGAATTATTTGCAGAAATTTTAAGGAAGAAGATGAAAACTGCGCATTTGAAATTTTTAGATTTTAAACTCACTCTCCTTTTGAGTATATGAGTTATACATTTAAGTTATACGATTAATACATTTACATGAAACAAGTAATAACTTAAGTAATATCTTTCACTAACAAAGTAACTAATACCTTAAGAGTGCAACTAATACCTTATAAATAAACACTGTATTATATTGACCTTTGTGATAAACAAGTACCTCTATATATAATAAGTAATACCTTTAGGTAAAATAAATAATATATTTCACTAAAAATAAAATAACACCTTATAGGCGCGTTTGGTTTAAAGGTTAGGATGAGTTAGTGTCTTTTAACCAGTCTAACTTGGTGTTTGTGTTAGTGGTGTGGATTTATTTGAGCCCATTTTTTAATTTGGATTTGAAGTGGGCTAACTGATGTGTTAAATAAACCCATGGTGATGAGTTAAATTAACACTCAAATAGCATGAACATTGTACTCTTTTTTTGATCCATTGTGCCCTCTATTCAAGACTGAAAAGACCTCATATTCGATCCATTATGCCCCTCTATTCAAGACTAAAAAGACCTCATAACCCATCCTCTGATCTCTTATTACAACAATACAAAATATAAATACTTACCACCATTGTCTCATTTGCAACCCTCGTGAGAAGAGGGATCGAGGACACCCAATTGAAGCAAGGTTTCACATTTCTTCCATTTTTCTCTTCTACTTTGTTTAACTTTCATCTCTTTCAGATCTACACTAGTGAAAAATGTGGTTTTTGACTTTCGTTTATACCTTTTGAAATTATGAATTTTTTTTGCTTTCTTTTTGTTTTTCTCTCAAAATATATTATGCTTCTTCCATTTGAAATTTTATCTTTATGTTTAGGTTCTAGGTTGAAGAGATGCGCTCCATTATTGCAGTGGAGTTCCAGATGCAACTAATATAGGACGGACATTCATTTTGAAACATCACTGTACCATAGATCTGGTTCTATTTATTTTAATTTCTATTTTGTTTGGTTTCTCCTTTTCACATAAAAAACTAGGGTTTATATGAATACCCCAACTTTTTGCCTCTTAATCATCAGTCACATGTTGCAGATTTTTTTTTTTTTTTTTTTGCTATTACCCCAAATTTATATTTCTTTTGTGTTTACATTTAGCATGGACTGACGAACCCAGCTTACGAAAATCCAAAGACTGACATTCTTCATTGTTGTATAAGGGTGGGTCGATTTTTTTTTAAATTTTTCAATAATTTTTTTTACTTAACATCACACCTTTCTGTTGTTATTTTTTAATGCCCAAAACTCACAATATTGTATGATATTGGTTATGGAATTACACAACTAAATATTTGTTTTCCTCCTTATTTGGAATAATGAATGTAGTACCCCAACCCAACTTAGGAGAGTTGAGATGTCACCTTGATTTTTCATGCTCCAAATGTTTATAAAAGAAATAACAATAATTAAAAATCATTTTCGTAGAGAAACTCAATGGAAGACTTCATCATAAAAATACGAGTATTTATTTCTACATTTTTTAGATTGAAAAGGTTTAGCATGCAAGTAATTAACTCGTGTCATATCCAAATTTGCAAGTAAAAAAGCCTTAACATATTTTAGAACACGTGAAAAATCTTACTTAAACAGTTAAACCAACATTAAAAGTTTTCAAAGACATTAAGTAATATCAAATTCTAACACATTAAAATAAAATAATTTAAAACATATGCTTCTAGGGAGGAGTCTGCACAACCGGCTACACATATACTTCATTGTAAGCTGAACCTGAAAACATTTTAAATAGCATCATGAGACTCATTTGGAGAGGAAGTCTAGATCTAGTGGGATAATCGTACTTCTCTAATACATTGAAACAATTAAACTATTAAGCACATGGTTGAGGTTCTTAGCCACCGTAGATTGTGGTTCTTAGCCACTGTAGATGTGGTTCTTAGCTACCGTAGATTGTGGCTTTTTAGCCACCGTAACTGCGGTTCTTAGCTGTTGTAGATTTTCATATATAACTTACTTATTTAATTAACAACACGTAGTAGAGAGTAGAAGTTACCCACATTTTCCGTTTGACTTGACGTGGGGATAGCTACTGAAGTATCCAGTCATCTCGTACTGCACTCGACACGTTCATTAACTTTTAGTCTTTAAATCACATCTTGATTATATCATACACATACATATATATTCATATTTATTTGTTACTTATACAACATATTGTTTGGAGTTTAGTGATGCGCCTCAATTAATTATATTATCACTAAATCACATCATAATTATCTAACTTAGCATGCTTATCATACATGTCACATATATACATCATAAGAACATAACAAAATAAGTGTATGAGATGTTGAAGCATTCTTTAAAACATGCATCAAATCTACCTTGAAAGAAAATCGTATTTGACATCTTCACTCATAAAACACTCTTCATATTCTAAAAACTTAAGTAATTTATCATTCACACATAAGCTCATATTTAATTACTTAAGATCAGTTTCAAAGTATGGTCAAATTACACGTTTAAATTATAGATAAAACTTTGATCTCAAAACTAGTAACATATAGGTAGAAAAGACACTCTTGACCACAATAATTTTCATAATTCATATAATCATCTATAATTCTTGAAAATAATCATGCATTTACACAATACTCCTAAGTTAATTATGCTAAAACAGGAGATGTAAATTTAATTCACAAAAACTTAAATAAATAATTAATTATACTAAAAAATTATTCGAAAAATGTTCTAAAACCATTATGTCTTATAAAATTCATCATAAATTATATAGTTGGTGAAACCTTTTGAAATTATTAATATAAACTGAAAACATAATATATGTTATCATATTAAAATAACTTTGAAAAATTATAATTCATCGAATTATAAAATTATTCTTTTAGAGTTTAAAATTATAGAAACTTTGATTTGAAACTGGGTCATCTTTTCAAAGAGTTAGTCTCTTGTGAGACCGTCTCACAGATTCTTTTACGTGAGACGGATCTATTTGACCCACAACCTATGACAAACCCACTACTCTAACGCATATTAAATAGCAGCCCAACCCAAAACTTTCAACTTCACTTGAACAGTAAGGAGAGAGACTAATCTGAAGCCATCATCATGCCCACAATTTCGACTTTTAAATTCAAATTAATTTTGAACACCTACTTCAGAAAACCAGTACCCTTCAGACAATGACATTCATGTTTGTGCATGTATACTTTATCACAATTTCTAAATTATTCTGGATTGCATTTTTTTTAAATAACATTATTGATGATAATGATGAAGCAGTGTCGGATCGCACCACCGGAGGCGGTGGCGGAGCTGCAGTTGCTGTTAACCTTCTACAACATGTTTTGGCCGGACAACTTCCCAATCCGGCGACTCATTTTCTACGAATTTCCTTGTTCCAAATCTGAGTTCATCGATTCAATCATGACAGTAATTCAGAAAGAAGATGGTAGAATTGAGCGGCATTTCGAGGCTGATTTCCAATTAAGTAACTGAAATTGTCGCCGGATTCTGCAAACACTACTGAAATTGAGTCCCCAATCCTGTACAATATTTCAGGCAACCCAGGGCCTAGAGGATGCTGCAGATTGTCTGCAAACAAAGGAAAGTGTTTGAGAGCTAGGGTTAGAGAGCGTCTCACATACTTATAGTTTTAAAACACGTACTTATAATTGTAAGAGTCATACTTATACTTAAATGATGTAAGAGGCATACTTATACTTAACTTAAATTCAGTAAAAAATTCACATACTTATGTTCAGGAATCACATACTTATGTGCAGAAATCACATACTTAAATGATGTAAGAGACATACTTTAACTTATACTTAAATTCAGTGATCAAATCACATACTTATGTGCAGAAATCACATACTTAAAAATGTAAGAGACATACTTATACCTAAATTCAGTGATAAAATCACATACTTATGTGCAGATATCACATACTTAGATATGTAAGAGACATAATTTAACTTATACTTAAATTCAGTGATAAAATCACATACTTATATGCAGATATCACATAGTTAAAGATGTAAGAGACATACTTTAGCTTATACTTAAATTCAGTGATAAAATCATATACTTATGCGCATATATCACATACTTAAAGATGTAAGAAACATACTTTAACTTATACTTAAATTAAGTGACAATCACATACTTATGTACAGAAATCACATACTTAAATGATGTAAAAGACATACTTTAACTTATACTTAAATTCAGTGATCAAATCACATATTTATGTGCAGAAATCACATACTTAAAGATGTAAGAGACATACTTATACTTATACTTAAATTCAGTGATAAAATCACATACTTATATGCAGATATCACATACTTAAAGATGTAAGAGACATACTTTAACTTATACTTAAATTCAGTGACAATCACATACTTATGTGCAGAAATCACATACTTAAAGATGTAAGAGACATACTTATACATAAAAGACATACACAAATTTAAATTCAGTCATACTTGTAGGCAGAAATCAATCACATACTTATACTAATTACAACCATCTTTCATTAATTCTCGAATAGTCTCAGGCACCAGAATTGCTATGTTCTTACAAATACTTTCTTAAATGTATGGTAGCAAAAAGTAAGAAATACTTTAATGTATATACAGGGAGAGCAAGGTTGTCAATAACTCTATTCTTCATTATTACAGAAAATACAAAACACCAACCACCAAAAAAGAAGAGAAACAAAAGCCCAGAAACTAAAAATACAAATCAGCAAATAATACAGCATGAAAATTACTCCACTCCAATTCAACATCATCTAATACCAACATCCAAATAAAATTAATTAAAATCGTCTTAAAAAAACTAAATTAGCAAACCAAGTAAGAGTAAGACAATGCATTTGAACGAAACATCCAATTTTTTAAAAATCAAAAGAAAAAAAGTAAACCATAAATGCAGATCTAATTCGACACATATAAGGAATTGAAAATTATATAGAAGAATAAATAAAAATTAAATGGAGCTTACTTTGAACCAGAGCGAAGAGTGGAAGCCATGAAGAATTTGGGAGATTTGACGGTGGTGATGAAAGGAAGAGCAAATGAAGGGCATTTTGGGGATTGAAAGTTGACGGCATTGAGCTTCAAAGCCATTTTTTTACCCAATATTTTTGTGTTAATTGAGCGGCTTTGCTTTTCAAGTTAAGTTTCCTCCACAAAAGTGAGAGAGTTGCATCTTGTATGAGAGAGAAAGAGAGATAGGTTAGTGGGTTGGGCTGGGTGTTGTGGCTTGTGGGTTTAATTTGATTTTGGGCTGGGCTATGGTTTGGGTTGGGCTAGATTATGATTTGGGTTGGGTTGGGTTGGGTAGTGGATCAAATAGATCCGTCTCACGGAATAGGATCCGTGAGACAGTCTCACACAAGTTTTTGCGCTTTTCAAAATCATTATAATTCATTCACTACTCCAAAAATTACCAAACTTTAACCATATACTCAAGACTTCATGAAAAATAACATACTAAAACAATAACAAATGAAAATTTACTTCAGTCGGGAATAAAAAACACACCTCTATTGATTACCATAACCCCATTAATCTCTTTCTTCTCTTATATCACTCTCTCTCTTTGACATCGACCTTATTGGGGGCAGTTGGGCAGTTGTGGATTTTTTTTATTGTAAAACACATTATGCACCCAAACTCCATTAGGCTCCTCAATAAAAAGTGAGGAATGTCGAAATTTGTAGAGCTTGAAATTTTTTTGGAAGACTTTGATTTACAAAAGATAATCGATTGTTGGAGGGAAAATAAGACTTAATTTAGGGGTTGGAGGTAGAAATTAGGGTTTTTTTCCATCAAGTCGATGAGGTTGGTTAACTTTCGTCCAAATCTGATGAGTTTAAAATAACTCGGGGACTACTTATTTTAGTTGGTTGAAATCTGATGAGTTTAATATAACTTGGGGACTACTTATGATGACCAGTGACTTAGGAGTACCAATCCTGTAATATGCCCTATTTTCAGGTACCAAATCTGATATTAACCCTAGTTTTAATTATGAAAATTTAGTACCAGAGCATTTACATTCATTGTGGTTATAACCTCACTCATCTACCCCACAATTTTTTAACTATAACTAATTTTCATTATATTCCACATTCATATATAAGGGTTAAATACTTGTATCAATTTTTATTTTTTCTATTTCTATATTTCCTAACCTAAACTTGACTAGTTGCAACCTGAAGTCCACGAATTGTACATGTTACAACTTTTGATGAATTTTTCCTGCCAAATCATACACATATGACATTCGTATGTCAAATCGGGGGAAGTTTTGATATTACCATGAATAGTATAGTCCATTTAAAAAAAACTAAAATTAAATTACTAGAACCTAAAAATAATAAAACTAATTCTTTGTTTTTTCACCCTTAATTCAATTTGTTTCACCCTTCTTCTTCAACCCTCCGCTACGTGTTTGCAGAGAAAAACCGAAGATGAACATGAAATGCACATGCGGAGTTCCGGCCATTGAGAGGACTTCTTGGACGAACTTGTACCCGGGGAGATGCTATGTTACCTGCGTTCGATATTGGGTAAACTCTAACTTGTTTTAATTTCTTTTCTCTTGCATATGATCTTTTGCGCCAAAAATTTGGTTTTTCTACTGAGAGATTCTTATGTTGTTCCATAATTACATCTGAATGTTAGAAAATTTCTATCATCGGGTTATGTTATGGTCTATAATTCTGGTTTTCTCAATTGTTGTATCTCGTTTTACTGTACTCGAATTGAAAATGGATAATAGCTTTCCCAAAATACTTGAAATGATGCGTTTAAAATTTACATTGATTTTTTTTTAATTTTTACAGCTTGAAAATGGCTGCAAGTTTTGGGAATGACTAGACCCGCTGATGTGTGACTGTTCAAGGCAAATAATATCCGATCTGTTGCGATGATTGTACAACCTAGAACCAGATGTTCATAGAATGAATGACGACGAAGTTCAAGCGATCAAAATACGTAATTTTGAAGGCAAGTTGAGACGGGTGAAAAAAAGACATCGGTTGATGTGGATTATAACATCAGTGTCTATACTAATTGCTATGTTGAAATGAAGAATAGGTCTGTTAACCAACTTGATCAACTAAGTAGCAAGATTCACAAAATAACAACTAAGGAAGAAGACAAAGCAAATGACTACTGCAATAATCAGAGCACTGTGCATGGTTTAAGTATCAAAGGAAGATTGTGACATTTGGTGTTGATCCATCGGCTGTAATGTAGTAGATATTCTAGATGTTAGGGTTAGCTTTCCTTGTATATATATACCCTTCATTCCACCTTGTAAAGCATTAAAAAAACCATACATGAAAATGAAAATGGCAGCTTTGATCCAAGTCACTGCTATATTGCTCTTTATAGTATGCTATACCATTTTTTGTTTCTCTATCATGGTATCAGAGCAGGTTTGATCCTGTCTCTGATATTCCTTCTCTTTTAAATCTTTTATATCCTTGTTTCTATCTTTTATCAAGTCGACAACCATAGAGAACTCCCAAACTTCTCACCCAAATCATGTTATTCTTTTACCAAATCAAATTATTACCCCTAAGTTGGACGATACCAACTATATGATCTGGAGACAACAGATTCTCTCTATCATTGAGGGTTATGGATTGAAGCGTTTCGTTGATTGTAGTATGGTGGCACAAAAAAAATTTGTTATGGAAGAAATAACCTCAGAAGTTAGTATCAATCCCGAGTTCACTATTTGGCAAAAGTAAGATAGATTGCTAACATCCTGGATGTTGTCATCCATGACTTCAGAAATCCTTGTTCTCATGGTTGGTTTAGAGTCGGCTCAACAGATCTGGAGCACTCTAGAAAGGAATTTCTCTGCTCAATCTCAAGCTAGGCTGATACAATACAAGACCAGGCTTTTAACACTCAAAAAGGGAACCTTCAGTATGTGAGAGTATTTGGGTCAAATAAAGAATTGCTTTGATCTTCTTGCTTCTACAGGCCAAAAAGTACCAGAATCAGACCAGGTTTCAGTAACTTCTAGAGTTGAGCCTTGCTCAGTTACTGATGTTCAATCTTTGTTCTCATGGAACTATCATAAACAATGAGGGATCCCAACCTTTTGTTAAATATGTAGTGGTGAAAGGAAATGACAGGAGAAATGGAAATCAATTCAACTACAACAACATTAGAGGAAAAGGACCTTAGATGCAGTTTCAAAACTCAAGAGGGAGAGCCTCTAGAGGTAATTCTTACAGAGGTAGAGGAAGATATGGCTCCACAAGGTTTCAGTGCTAACTTTGCAATGGAAACCACACTGCAGATAGGTGTTGGCATAGATATGATGATTATCAAGGCACTTTGAGTAACCAAAATCATCAGAATCAGGTTCAAGGTAGAAATGTTAATCCCAGTCTTCATCTTGCTCAAACAACACCCTACACTTTCTCTGATTCTGGCTCTGAAGCATCCTGGTTTCCTGACATTGGGGCCACAAATCATGTCTCTAATGAGCTTGCAAATCTGAATATGGCTACTGAATATCAAGGTGGAAGCAGACTTTATATGGGAAATGGTTCTGATGTGCCTATTGCTCATATAGGTAAATCTATTCTTAAAACTGATCATCACCCTAAACACTTTATTCTAAATAATCTTCTACATGTCCCTAGTATAACTAAAAATCTTCTTAGTGTCTCTCAATTTGCCAAAGATAATCATGTCTTTTTTGAATTTCACCCCAATTATTGTGTTGTGAAGGACTTAACCAGCAAGCAAATCCTTCTTCAAGGGAGTCTTAGGAATGGTCTATATCACTTCAATCTTCAATGTACAAGCCTAAGACAAGTACTCATCTCATGCCTCCTCACAAGTTGCAACCTATCACGACAATACCTCTTACATATTCAACTTCTACTCTTCCTGTTGTCTATTCTACTATATTTTCTAGAAGCCAAGTCTTAGATGTCTGGCATAGAAGGCTTGGTCATCCAGCCTTAGAAGTTGTTAAGAAAGTTCTCAATAGTTGTAATGTTCCTTTTTCTACTGTTAATGAAGATATTGTTTGCCATTCTTTTGCTATTTCTAAAAGTCATAAATTGCCATTTTCTACTTCTGACACTGTACACTCTCAACCTTTTGCTCTTATACATAGTGATCTATGGGGGCCATCACCTGTGAAATCCAGAAATGGTTTCCAATATTACATCAGCTTTATTGATCATTTTAGCAAATTCACTTGGATCTTCTTCCTTGAACACAAATCTGAAGTTCAAAACACCTTTTTACACTTCAAAACTCTCATTGAAACTTAATTTGATAAGAAAATACAAGCTATTCAAACTGATGGGGGTGGAGAGTACATTGGCCTATCCAAAACCATGCAAGAATTTGGGATTCTACATCGTATTTCATGCCCTAATACTCCTCAACAAAATGGGACTGCTAAGAGAAAACATAGACACATTGTTGAGATGGGATTAACCTTGTTAGCTCAAGCAAACCTACCTATTAGATTCTGGGATGATGCTTTTAGCACTTCTGTGCATCTCATCAATAGACTTCCATCCAAAAACTCTTTTCTATAAAAGTCCCCTGGAACTTCTTTACAACTACAAACCCTCATATTCAGGTCTTAAAACTTTTGGTTGCTTTGTGTTATCCTTACTTAAGGCCTCTTAATCATCAAAAGCTCCAATTTAGATCCAATTCTGGTATCTTTATAGGATATAGTGGGTCTTATAAAGGGTATAAGGTTCTTTTACATTCTAGAAAAGTAATCATTTCCAGAAATGTTGTCTTTCATGAGAATATATTTCCCTGTACATCCATGTTTTAGAATGTTGAGTCATCCAACATAACCACAAGCACAAGACCTCCTCCAACCATCTACAATCCAACTCACCCTCCATCTCATACCACACCCACCACAGAACCAACAACCTCTACACACTGCAACTCTTCTATATCTCCTCATTCACACACTCACACAAACACTTCTTCTAGCTCCCCTTATACTCTGACTCATGGTCATTTGATAATAGATTTACCTATTAGTAGTGATGCACACTTTGAATCTGATCCAGAAGAAGTTTTACAAGCTCAAGGGCATCCCATGCTCACTAGATCTAAAACTGGTAATTTGAAGCCCAAGATCTTTACTGCATCTGTTTGCTCTATCAGAGAGCCACTAAATTTTCATGAAGCCTCAGAGTTGCCTGAATGGATTCAAGCCATGAATTCTGAGTATAATGCTCTCACTGACAACAAAACCTGGAGTCTTTCCCCTCTACCTCCAGGTAAAAATCTCATTGGTAGTAAATGGATCTATAAGTTAAAAAAGGCATGCAGATGGTTTTATAGCTAGATATAAAGCTAGATTAGTTGCTCAGGGTTTTACACAAGCTGTAGGATTTAACTTCATCGATACTTCCAGCCCGGTTGTGAAACACACAACTATAAGGCTTATCCTCACCATTGCAATTCACTTTTCTTAGCCTGTTCAACATTTAGATATCAACAATGCTTTTCTTCATGGAGAATTGGTAGAGGAACTGTATATGAAACAACCTCCAGGTTTTGAGAGGGGGAATGAGTTAGTTTGCAAACTACATAAATCCATTTATGGCCTAAAACAAGCCTCTAGAGCTTGGTTTCTCAAGGTTAAGTCCACTGTTTTGCAGCTTGGTTTCTCTAATTCTAGAGGTGATACTTCACTCTTCTACAAAAAGAATGATACTGGAACTACTTATCTCCTTATATATGTGGATGATATTTTGATAACTGGAAGCAACAAGGAAGAAAGAGTAAGAACAGTTCAACAACTTGCAGAGGCTTTTTCTTTGAAGGATTTGGGTTGTGTGATAAATTTTCTTGGAGTTGAGGTGTCTTATACTAATAATGGAATTCATTTGAAACAAATAAAATACATCAAAGATCTTTTGCAAAAGGCTAACATGGAAGAAGAAGCTAAGGGAATTGCAACACCCATGATTACTTCTCCTGGACTATCTAAGGACGATGGAACCCATGTTGATAATGCCACATTTTAGAGAAGCATTGTTGGAGCTTTGCAGTATCTAACCATCACCAGAACTGAAATAGCATTCAGTGTCAATAGAGTTTGTCAATTCATGGCAAATCCTCTGGATAAGCATTAGAAGGCCGTGAAACGAATTTTGAGATATCTTAGTGGAACTAAAGATCTTGGTATGCACATTACAAAGCAAAACAATTGGAGCTTAATTGGTTTTTCAGATTCAGATTGGGCAAGTGACTTAGATGACAGAAAGTCCATCACAGGGATGTGTGTTTTCTTTGCTGGCAACTTGGTATCTTGGGGATCTAAGAAACAGACTTCTGTGTCAAGATCAAGTACAAAGGCTGAGTATAGAAGCTTGGCTCATTTGACTACATGAAAATGAAAATGGCAGCTTTGATCCAAGTCACTGTTACATTGCTCTTTGTAGTATGCTATACAATTTTTTATTTCTCTATCAGGGTCCATTATTTCCAGATTGATTCATGAGTGTCCATTATTTAAATGGTTCTTGTTTTGACTGAACTTTGCACTATTTCAGTTTTACAGGATTGAATGTGGTATTAATTAACAAGTTTAAGTTCATTTCGTCAATTCATCTTCCCATGATTGAAAGTAGCCTACTTCATGACAATTGAATGAATAAATTAGATACCAAAACACTGAATGAATAACCACACAAATAAGAAATCTTAAAATGGAACCTTTGAACCAACGTATCTTTTAGATATCAAAGCATGTAGTTGGCTTTTAGCCATTACATAATCAGTAGCATAATGCTCAGTGTTTGGCAATTAACTATTATAAAAAAAGTAGCACAAACACTACTATATATATAAAGAGATCATATTCTATGCAAAAATCATGCAAGAAGATGTACACAACATATATGAGTTATAATGGCTCTATAGCTTCACAAAAAAACATTAGTCAATTGCCTAACAAAAGTTACCTTCTTCCTAATTACTAGATCATAGAATACTCCTGGTGAATATCATGTCCAACGAACATCTTGGGCTGATTATCTTTCGGGGATTTAGAGAATCTGACTTCACTTGTAAGTTGGTTACTTCCTTGAGCTCCCGTTGGCTTTACAAAATGCTTCGGGTTTGGCTTGTCAAAGATCACAGCTGGCCCATCCAGGGGGTCTCTAGGGTTTGTTTTTTTCCTGACCTGTTTGTGCAATAATGTTATTTATAATCATACATAATTATACAAGCACACTTAGCTATTGTTTGACCAAATCTAAATAACCTCACATGCATTTTCTACCTCTTTGGAGCTGTTGTTTTGGTGACAGATGTTAACTCCGCTGAGATGTTCGGATCAAGGGATTACGGTGCTTTCTTTTTTGTAGCTCGAGGGGGTGAGCTGGTGCATTCTTCATTGTAGCTCCAGTGGCTCCTCTTAGGAACATAGCCAGTACAAGGAGTCATGTTTTACCAACTTCCTTCATAGTTGCATCATCGGTAATTTCTTGATTGAGACTTACAAGGACCACTTTGATTTTAGCTAATGGTTCCTTCTCAGATCAATCCTTGTGATAAGCAGAGGAATCTCCATAATCTAGCACCTCATCCTCTTTTTCCATGGACTCCAGATTAACAATAGATGGAAGTTCAGCTAGCATTGCATCTAATATAGGAGAGTCATATTTTCTTACACAAGATGTTCCTTCTCTAGATAACAAATTTTGTGGTGTCTGCATTCTTTCTGTTCTACTTGCGTTCAAAGCAAGCTGCATCATCTCCTCATTTGCTTCTTCAACAGCCAAATGTCCCAACTGGTGTTCTCCATTTGCAACTCGCTTAAGGGCATCCTAATATCTGGAGCAGATACCATAGACATCTATATCTCTCTTTCTTTGGTTGCGATCATCTGTAGGGTATCATCAATATCAGCAAAGGCTCTTGATTTTCTTTCATCACTTCTGCTTTCAAAGCTTCCTGGACATCGATGATTTCTTGCAACTTCTGTTCTCTAATGGAGTTTAGAAACCCAAGCCCGATGCACCAATTGTATTGGTAGTTTACATGTAAACAATATCATCGGGAATTTTAATGAAGATAATATTATTTATCTTTTTTTTTATATTTGAGTATTTATATTGTTTTGGAAACCTTCCAAGTGAAGTAAGAGGTGAAAATACTCCAAGAAAATCAAAACTGTATGAGTTCTTGTTCACCCAAGCACGGTCGTGCTACATGGCACGGTCGATTGTGCCCTACCAAGAGGTCACTGGCGTTTGCACGGCATTGACCGTGCCCCACGGCACGGTCGTGTCCCACCATCGGGCACTCTCTATACACTGGCGCACGGTCGTGCCCCACGATCATGCTACACGGCACGGTCGTGCCCCACCAGCTCTTCCATGCGATCTCGTATTTCAACTTCTATTCTTCTTTGTTTTTCTATGATTCCTTCCTTGGTCATCAATTACACTTGAAACTTTGCACTTTTTCTCATCAAAATCATGAAACTAAGCACAAACTCGTCAAATGCAACTTATACAATATAATATCAGAAATCACCATAAAAACGTATCTAAATATATTCAAATGAATACATAAACATACGTAAAAATACATGAAAAACGACACTTATCAGGGATAAAATTGGCGTTGTATGCGCAAGGTTGGTGTTGTGTGCATGAATTGGCGTTGTGTGTACAAGTATGGTATTGTGTGCATAAAATATTTTAGAAATGAACTAGTTGAGTGTTTGAGTGGGAGAATAGAAATGAAATGGGTGATTCGAGAAGTGGATTGAAGAGAATGAGTTGTAAAGAACTATACTATCATGCATAATTTCTACTTACTAAGATTTATCTCATGTAATTTAAGCTTTGTAGGTAACCATGATAATGTGTAAAGTTATGGACGTACCGGGCAAGCTGTGGAGCTCCTGCAGAGTTTTGAGAACTTGTGTACATAGATGACGACCTGTTGGGCATCATTGTGATTTATGTTGCTTTTGCTTTTTGATATTAAACCCTTTTGAATATGTTATGTATAATATAACACAATGCATACTAATGTATTAACATGAAGCTTGTTTATGGATTTGTGCTTGTTGAAGCTTCTTTTAAATGAAAATATTATGTTGGAGAAAAGAAAAAATAATAATAACAGGTTTTTAGATTAGGTTATATCTAAAATTTGTTCTATGTGCGGTTGAGTAAGTGTGGTCATGTCAGAGTGGTATCAGAGTCCAGCTCATGGTCCTGTAGATGGGCTCAAAACTTTGGGAGCGCAACTATGCCAGTAAGTTATTTTAAATTCTGTTTATTCTATGTGCATCATAAATTATATAATTGACCATGTGGTGTAGGATCGTAGTGTTGTTATACAAATATGGTAAGTGGGAAAGGTGATAGTAGTGGGACGGAAATGACTCCTGAACCTGACACAAACTGCGGGTGTCGAACATGATGTTATTATTGCACGACTGGCAGATTTAGTTGAGCAACAGTCTCAATAAATCCAACAACTTATTCAACAAAGGGACGCTGATAAGCAACCGTGTGATGAAGTTAATCAACCACAGCCCCGAGTGGAACATGCTGAAATGATTTGTGAGCGATTTTGAAATCAACCTATATTTGAGGATGCTAAAGATCCCTTAATTATGGAAGATTGACTAAGAACTTTGGATAACATGTTTCAGTACAACAGAATTCCTAAAGTAGAGAAGGTTTTGTGTGCATCTTTTATGTTGTGGGATAGTGTTGGACATTGGTGGGATACCGTTAAAAGCATTAAAGATGTTGCCATTATGACTTGGCAGAGATTCAAAGAAATTTTCAGAAATAAGTATTTCACTGCCCCAGTCAGGATAATGAAAATGAATGAACTTTACAGTTGAAACAATGAACCATGACTGTTACAGACTACCTCAATAAATTTGAGCAGTTATCCAAGTTTACTGAACATATGGTTAGTACTCAAGCTCTGAAGATGGAAAGATTTCTTGAGGGTTAAAGGCCCGAGCTTTACAGGGACGTTAGTATGACAGGGATCTAGAGTGTGACTTATTCTAAAGTTGCTGAAAAAGCACAAATTGCAGAACAAGCTAAAATACAGATAAGGCAGGCGCAAAAGGCTCGCCATCAGTTTCAACAGAGGCCAACACTATAGTGGAGTAGGGATAATAAGAAAAGACAAGGACCTGATTTTCAACCCAAGCAAGGACAAAGACCAGAACAAGAGGGTGCAGATAAACGTATTAAGATCGACCAGAGTAGAGTACCACCGCCACTACCACCATCGTTGTGTTTAAATTATGATAGATTGCATGTTGGAGTTTGTTATTTAAGCCCAAGGATTTGTTATTCTTGTAGACAAAAGGAACATGTAGCCAGTACGTGTCCAAACAATAATAAACAAAAATATAAAGGGAGAGTTCCAGCGCGAGTTTTTACAATGACCAAGGAAGATGCTGAAGACAATCCAGTCGTCACAGGTAAACTCTCTATCTTTGGTATTGTAACCTTTGTGTAGCGCCCCAAACCAAAAACGAAGCATAATTGATTAATTAAATATTTAAATCCATAATTTAATAATTATGTGCGTATGTTTTGACTATTAAATTAATTACGTGTGTTTCAGATACGTGTTTAATTCACGATTTAGATCGATAATTTTCTTAGACATGGAGCATAGGATATTTTTATACCATTAGATGCGTATCGAGAAAATGAGAAGATAGAAATAAACTAGGGGTCAATTGGAGACCCGTAGCTCAAACGGCGACGAAAAGGGCAAAACACGAAGTTTCGGAAAACCGAAAGATATTTACGGTGAATGGTAAATGGAGATTTTTTTACGTGAATAGTAACTTGGATTTTTCACCCGATGAACAGTAACCAAGATATTCCTCGTGAATAGTGTTTTTGGAAATTCTATAAATAGGGGTGTTTTCGATTCAAAAATCACCGTTTTTCTGAACGAGCCGAAAGCAACGAAAACCCGTAAGTCTCTCTCTCTTTCCGATTTTTTGCCCCGGCGTGCCGTCGTCTATTATAAAGGCGCTCTCTCTTCTCTCTCTCTTTATAATAGTTTTCCCTATTATAAAGCATGAATGAGGAATACTAAATGTTGTGAATATACGTGTTGTGCCATACTTTATACTGTGAAAGGACTTCGGTTCACATTGCATGTTCGGAGGGTCCTATAGACCGTAAAAAATTGTCTCCCTCCTCTTCTACTACTCTGCTCTGTGAGGTTTGGTGGTCCTTTAAATACATCAGCGGTATTGAGATCGTTTTATAGGGTAAAACGGGGAATTCCCGCACCTATTCGTCCCTTGCTATTTCTAATATCTGCTATGCATTTTATGTGCTATGACTTCGTGCCGATTGTACATATTATTGATCTATATATATTGTCAAATGTTATAAGATGTGGATTTCATCCCCACGAGTACATTCCACACACTCACCCCTTTAATTTGTACTCACACTACAGGAGATGATGAACATGTTGAACCTTAGAAGGAGAGAGGATGTGCTATCTCTGGATTTGTATGTTTAGTTGGTGTCACACAAACATTTTCAAACAATGTTTTATTTAGATCACGTTTTGTAATAATTTGATACATTTTTCGGATGTGAGATCCTGATGGTTTATTTATGCTGCTTTGTTGTGTTGTAATTATCGGTATTGAGACCGATTGTTATCAGTATTGAGACCGAGTGTTGAAATGTGAATGTTTCACATCGTCCCTTACTTCTTTCTTCTGTCATCTCCTACTACTTCTTTCTGTGTATAAAAAAAATGTGTCTCCTTCTATTTTCTTTCTTCACGCCCATGAGGAAAACTCTGATATTTTATGAAAAAAAACGAGGCATGACAGATGGTATCAGAGCAATGTTCTAACGTTATGAACTTGCTCAAACTGGTTTTAAAAGTGGGAAAAACGTGATTTCAAAAGTGTGATTTTTAAAACGTGGTCGGGTTTTCGAAAAGAAATAGATAGATACTATCATCTCTCCATAGGTGGCCCCCCTGATTGTAAGACTTGTGGAATATAATAATTGCCTGTTATGTGATAACCTGCTAGTGCGCTATAAACCGCTAGGTTCCGAAGGGAGCATTATAGATATAGACATATGATAAGAAACTCATGTAAATTAAACTTAACAGATGAATAGGATTTACGTGGCTGGTAGAGGGAGAGCACCTGTTATTGAGACGCGAGAGGAGCGGCTTCGACGCCATTTCTACGAGAGTAGAGTGACGGATGATATATCAGTCGGTGAGCATATTGCTCGACTTTTTCACTGTTGGAGAGAGATAGGAAGTACGGGAGGCAGGATCAGTGGCATTCAGGCATGCCTGCATATGATCCACACCTTACCACGGGAGTGGGAGGTTAAGGCCCGCTTAGTATATCACGACGAGCTAGTATTCTCTTCAGTAGATCACATGCCCGTCGCTGACTTCGGGAAAGTGGTGAGGCGGATGTTGGAGCTATGGGGCCGACATGGCCTTCCAGCTACTCTGGAGCCGGTATCTTATAATCCATCCAGAAGTAGCTCCGAGTCGGAGGACGATCCTTAGAAGGATCCAGAGAAGGACGACCCGGAGATGGGTGATCCTTGGGACGGAGCGCCAGGATTACCGGGGCCTCCGCCGCCTCCTACTGTTGTAGTGTAGATGATATAGGGAAACTCTTAATGATATGTATATAATATGACATAAACGATACGTTATTCTATATGTATATGTATATGGTAGTTGATATATCATAGATAGTGTACATACATCTTTTGATATGGTGTAGAGCTACCCTTATTATGCTTCGATGTATATTATGAGCGTATAGTACTTGCTTATCCTATAAAGTATATGTTTATGTCTCTTCACGTATACCGCATTTTTCCCTATACCTATAGTATTATTATGTAATCTCAACGACTTATATATATATATATATATATCGTAACAGAATTATGTCGAGAGGAAGACCCCGAAAGGAGCAATCCCAGCTGGCTAATCAGCCGGAGCGGGAGGAGAACGCTAATGTAGGGGATTTGGTTATAGTGCTAAGAGGATTAGCACAACACTTCGAAGTAACCAGAGTTGTTCCACAGCCAGCTAGAACCGACCAAAATCTCAACTATGAACAGTTCCGGCGATTTAACCCGCCGACTTTTGATGGGAAGGGGGAGTCAACTGACGTGGAAGAGTGGCTAAGATCACTCGACCGATTGTTTGGGCACCTGACGTGCTCTAAGGAACAGATGGTCAGCTGTGACATCTTTCAGCTCATTGATAAGGCGAGTTACTGGTGGGACTCGTATGAGTAAACTCTACTACCCGCTCAAAGAGAGATGATGTCTTAGGAAGAGTTCAAGGAAGTGGTGTCTCATCACTTCATCCCTCAATCCAACCGGGACAAGAAAGAAACAGAGTTCTTTCATCTCTGATAGGGAAGCTCAATTGTGGGAGATTATGAGCGGCAGTTCAACCATCTGAGCCGGTATGCCCCACATCTGGTGGATACCGACATCAAGAAGGCCCAAAGATTTGAGAGGGGTCTTCATTCGGAGATTAGCTCGATTCTGGCTGGGCAAGGGATGATGACATACGCAAGTGTCATCGAGAGAGCCCAGGAGATCACCTCCCGGATGGGTTTGGATGCTGCACCCCTCGAGAAAGTCTTCCCGACTCCTGTAAAGAGGAAGTGGACTGGCCCGAGCCAGAGTTTTGCCCCAAATAAGTTTCCAAGGGCAAACAATGCTCCACTCCTTCCTACTCCCCGACCCGTGAACTCGTGCCCAAGATGCAGGAAGGTGCACTCGGGACCATGCCAGCTAGAAGCATGGAACTGTTTCACCTGTGGGACATCGGGGCACATAGCGGCCAACTGCTGGAGGGCAAGGAACGCGCCAGCTACAGCCCCGAACTCGAGGCCGGTGGCAAGCAGAGCACGGGCTTACGCCCTTAATCGCCCAGGAGCTGCAGAGGGAGCAGAGATGATGATAGGTACGTTACCAGTATGTGATATACATGTTTACATCTTGTTTGATGCTGGAGTGAAATATTCCTTCATATCTGTCAATATCTGTAATTTGCTGAAGCATGAAGATGGTAGAATAGTCGCTCAAACTTTAAAAGATAATTTTCCTTCAGGAAAGACGGTAAGGACAAAACACCTATATCGTCACCTTAGGATTGCTTTTGAGGATAAGATCCTTCTAGCTGATCTCCACGCTTTGGAGATGAAGGATTTTGACATAACTTGGAAATGGACTGGCTAGAGTCCAACCACGCGGTAATCAAGTGTCGTGCAAGGAAGATTGTCTTTCAAGCACCGGGTGAACTGGAGTCCACATTCCATGGAACACGAGTTAAAACCGACATAAGGATTATCTCAATCATGAAAGAAACCGAGATGCTTAGCAAAAGAAATTGCGAAGCTTGGTTGGTCAATATGGTGAACCCGGAGAGAGAACTGACTACTATCGAGAAGGTACCGGTGATCAAGGAATTCATGGATATGTATCCAGAGAATTTACCTGATCCTCCGCTGGATTGACAAGTAACATTTGAGATCGATCTCGTCTTAGGATCAACACCAGTGTCAAGAGCTCCTTATTGGATGGCACCAAGGGAATTGCAAGAACTGAAGGTCCAGACACAAGAACTTTTTGGACAAAGGCTTCATTGGATCGAGCGTGTCGTCTTGAGAAGCTCCAGTACTTTTTATGAAGAAAAAAGATGGGAGCTTACGGATGTGTACCGATCATCGAGAGCTAATCAAGCGGACCCTAGAGAACAAGTATCCACTGCCTCGAATTGATGATCTTTTTGATCAATTAAAAGGTACTAGTGTGTTCTCGAAGATTGTCTTAAGGTCTGGATCTCACCAGATGAAAGTCAAAGTTGTTGATTCATCTAAGACAGCATTCAGGACAAGAAATGGCCACTACGAGTTTGTAGTAATGCAATTTGGACTGAGTAATGCTCCAGCTGTCTTTATGGATTTGATGAATCGCATTCTTGATCCGTAACTCGATCTTTTCGTCAACATGATTCAATGATGATATTCTCATCAATTCGTGCGATAGAACGCACCACGAATCATATCTCAGGAATGCGTTGGAGATTCAGTGAAAGGAGTTGCACATGCAGCTAAATCCTCGTGTTGGATGCGACAACTTTCGCCCCTCTCATCAACTCTCTCTTTCTTCTTCTCTCTCTCTCTCCCTCTTTCTTCTTTGTTCTTGATTGAAGACGAACTTATTTTCTTTGACCGAGGAATACGACTTTCCAACGCCAACTATTCCTCACCCTACTCCACAAGTAAACGGTGAAGACAAGAAGTATATATGATGATTAATATAAAGATCAGTACTATGAGTTGAAGAAGGAGCGGAATGAGAAACAAAAGTGTGATCCGGATAGGAAGGTTCGAGAAAGAATTGAAAATGCTTAGGACTGGTGAAAGTTCTGAACATTGAGCTTAGCCAAATAATCGAGGCTTGCAAGTTCCTTGATGAGAAATGAAAAGAAAGAAGCAACATGGAAATAAGAGAATGGGAGTTTTGACAAAGTACCTAGTTTCGCCATTATTAGTACGCGTTTAATTTCGAGGACGAAATTCTTTTAAGGGGTAAGGGATGTAGCGCCCCAGACCAAAAATGAAGCATAATTGATTAATTAAATATTTAAACCCATAATTTAATAATTATATGCATATGTTTTGATTGTTTAATTAATTACGTGCGTTTCAGATACGTGTTTAATACACGATTTAGATCGATAATTTTCTTAGACATGGAGTATAGGATATTTTTATACCATTAGATGAGTATCGAGAAAACGAGAATATAGAAATGAACTAGGGGTCAATCGGAGACCCGTAGCTCAAACGGCGACGAAAAGGGCAAAACACGAAGTTTCGAAAAACCGAAAGATATTTACGGTGAATAGTAAATGGAGATTTTTTTACATGAATAGTAACTTAGATTTTTCACCCGATGAACATTAACCAAGATATTTCTCGTGAATACTGTTTTTGGAAATTCTATAAATAGGGGTGTTTTCGATTCAAAAATCAACATTTTTTCAAACGAGCCGAAAGCGACGAAAACCCATAAGTCTCACTCTCTTCTCTCTCTTTCCGATTTTCTGCCCCGGTGCGCCGCCGCCGCCGATGGCCAGAAAATTTCAACATTGTCGGTTTCAGCCGATTTTCACATATGACGTAGGTCTCGACGAGACGAATTTAGGATAGGTCTCGGAATTCAATTCCAATTTCTCGTTCACCGGAAAACGGTGAAAAATGACCTCCAAACTCTAAACCCTAACTTTGCACCACCTTCTCTCTCTCCTCTGATTTCTCTCTCTCTACCTCCTCTTGCTGGAGCGGTCACCGGCGAAGCTACCTAGGTGTGAGGGTGAGCTGCCGAGGTGGTGGCACCGCCGTGGGTGGCGGCCCCGGGACCGAGACATCTACGGTCTTCTTCTGTGTTTAGCTAAGAGATAGGGCTATATGTTTCATGTTTTAAGTTTTTCCCAATTCAGCCTTTAAAGTTACCAAAACATCCAATAATTACGATAACTTGAGATATATCTAATTCACTAATTTCTTTGTACCTTTTTTAGACAATCTTTGAGAATTCACTCCGATCAAATTGAAGAGTATGTCACTACGAGCTCCTCCTCAAAATCTGAAGAAAAACGGTGAAGAAACGAACTCAAAATTCTCAAACCCTTCTTTTTTTTCTTTTTTTCTCCCTCTGTTCTTTCTTTCCTCTGTTTCTGTTTTTGTTTTTGCTCTCTGTCGCTGCTGCACTTTCTCTTTCCTTTTATTTATTTATTTACTTACCGCCTTTTCCACCGCCTGCAAGCTTCCATTTGAAGCTTTCTTTTTATTCTTTTTATTATTATAATGTTATTACTTTTCTTTTTCTCTTTTCTTTAATTATATATATATATTATAATATTAATTAAATTTTATATTTCTTTTATTCTTTTCTACATTTCTAATTGATTTCTACCATTTATTTTCAAACTAAGTATTATTCTAAATTCTTTACGAATGCCAATATGATATGTTTTTAATACATTATGAAATGAATGCATGAAATGAATGTCAAATGACGTGTAAGTTTTGGTCGAGGATGTTACAATTCTCCCCCTCTATAAGAATTTTGTCCTCAAAATTCGTTATTCCACTATGCAATATACCAATAAGAAGATCAGTTACCAGTGAATAAATGCGGATATAACTTTTTCATCTTTTCTTCTGTCTCCCAGGTTGCTTCCTCTATACCATGGTTTCTCCAGATAACTTTAACTATTGCAATTTCCCTGTTCCGCAATTGTTTGATTTTGAAATCTGCTATCGAGACTGGTTCTTCTATGTAACTTAAATTTTCTACAATCTGTACCTCTGAATCCCGCAATACATGTGAAGAATCAGATCGATATCGTCGCAACATGCTAACATGAAAAACATTATGGATCTGAGCCAATTCTGGAGGTAATGCTAACTCGTATGCCAATGGTCCAACTTTTCCAATGATATCGTATGGCCCGATATATTGAGGGCTTAACTTTCCTTTATTACCGAATCTCATAACACCTTTCCAAGGAGAAACTCGTAAAAATACTTTATCACCAACCTGATATTCCATCTTTTTTCTATGTTGATCAAAGTAGCTCTTTTGTCGGTCCTGTGCAGCCTTCAATTTACTTTTAATGACATCAACTTTGTCAATTGTGTTCTGAATAATTTCTGGCCCTTCTAAAATTTCTACACCCTCTTTATCCCAATATAGTGGACTTCTTAACTTTCTTCCATATAACGTCTCATATGGTGTCATTCCAATGCTACTGTGAAACTGGTTATTATACGCAAATTCTATTAATGGAATATATCTATCCCACGAACCTTGAAACTCAATAACACAAGCACGTAGCATTTCTTCTAAGGTCTGTATAGTCCTTTTTGATTGGCCATCTATTTGAGGGTGAAAAGTTGTACTGAAATGTAATTTCGTCCCCATAGCTGTCTGAAAACTCTCCCAAAATCGAGAAGTAAATTTCGGATCTCTATCTGAAACAATAGACACTGGTATACCATGGAGTCGTACAATCTCTTTAACGTACTTCTCTGCCAATTGATTTAATGAACAACCCCAACGTAAAGGTAAGAAATGTGCTGATTTAGTTAATCTATCCACGATTACCCAAATAACATTATTCTCTTGTTGCGTTCTCGGTAATCCCAAAACAAAGTCCATCGTAATCCGCTCCCATTTCCAAATCGGAATAGATAGGGGTTTTAGCATACCTGCGGGTGCTTCATGTTCTGCTTTAACTTGTTGACAAGTAAGACATCTGGAAATAAATTCAGCAACATCTTTCTTCATTTTCGGCCACTAATAATGTTGTCTCAATGTGTGGTACATCTTTGTTGTGCCTGGATGCATAGCATATGGTGCATTGTGTGCCTCGTCTAAAATCTCTCGTCGTAAATCATCAACATCTGGTACACACAACCTGGTGCCAAACATTAATGTATCATCTTGTAACTCAAATGGTGTGTCTTTGCCATGTCGCACCTGTTCAATAATTTCTGTCAATTTTTCATCTCTGTTTTGTGCATCTTATATTTGCTGTCTCAATACCGGATGAATTTCCAAGGTAGCAATCAGTACTCCATATGTATATAACTGTAGTCTCGTGTTCAAACCTCGTAGAACAATTAAATCTGAAAATGGAGTCACATGCATATGTGCCACTGTACCATCAGACTTCCAACTCAATGCATCAGCTACAACGTTGGCCTTTCCCGGATGATACTCTATCGTGCAATTATAATCCTTCAATAGTTCCATCCAACGTCTATGTCGCATGTTCAGTTCTCTCTAACTCATCAAGTACTTCAAGCTCTTATGATCGGTAAATATCTGGAATGTCTCTCCATATAGATAATGTCGCCAAACTTTTAAAGCAAATACCACTGCCGTCAACTCTAAATCATGAACAGGATAGGAAACTTCGTGTGGTCGTAATTGTCGTGACACATAAGCAATTACTTTCCCATTCTGCATTAGAACACAACCAAGTCCTTGATGTGAAACATCACTGTAAACAAAAAATCCCCCAGTGCTTGTAGGAATTGTGAGTATCGGTGCTGTAGTCAAACAGTGCTTTAACTCATCAAAGCTCTGTTGGCATCTGTCATTCCAATGAAATGGAACATTCTTTCGCAGCAGTTTTGTGAGTGGCGCTGCTATAATGGAAAATCCTTTGACAAACCGTCTGTAGTATCCAGCCATACCAAGAAAACTTCGAACCTCCGAGACTGTCGTCGGTACCTCCCAGTTTACCACTGTCTCAATCTTTCTAGAATCGACCTCTATGCCTCGCCCAGATACTATGTGTCCCAAAAATACCACATGATCCAACCAAAACTCATATTTACTCATCTTCGCATATAGTTGTTTTTCTCGTAAGATTTGTAACACTATCCGTAAATGATCTGCATGCTCCTCTGTACTCCGTGAATATACCAGTATATCATCAATGAAGACAATGATAAATCTATCAAGGAAAGGTTGGAACACTTTATTCATTAAAGCCATGAATGCTGCTGGTACATTGGTCAAACAGAATGGCATCACCAAAAATTCATAATGCCCATATCGAGTTCTGAATGCTGTCTTCGGAATATCATCTTTGGCTATCTTTAACTGATGGTACCCAGATCGAAGATCTATCTTGGAAAATACTTGCGCACCCAGTAGCTGCTCAAATAAATCATCTATCCGTGGTAATGGGTATTTATTCTTCACTGTCACCTGATTCAGTTTTCGGTAATCTATGCACAGTCGTAATGTACCATCTTTCTTTTTCACGAAAAGTACTGGCGTACCCCAAGGTGATACACTAGCCCGTATATACCCTTTGTCTAACAGTACCTGTAATTATTTCTTTAATTTCTGTAGCTCTAATGGAGCCATCCGATATGGAGGAATAGAGATTGGTGCTGTACCCGGTATCAATTCTATGGCGAACTCTGTCTCTCTATCTGGTGATAGTCTTGGTAAATCCTCTGGGAAAACATCAGAAAAATCTTTAACAATTGAAATATCTTTGATCTCATCATATGTAGCTATACGATCTATAACATGTGCCAGATATGTCTCGCATCCGTCTCTAATCATACGAAAAGCTGTTGTTGCTAAAATCAAACATGTTGGTACAATCCGTCGATTACCATAGAAAACCACTTTAGTCTGTCCAGGAGAATCTATCACTACTTCTTTAGTATAACAATCCACTTTAGCATGATGTCTCGATAACCAGTCCATACCCAATATAACATCAAACTCACGCCGAAATAACAGGATCAAATCAGCTGGTAACGCTATTGTATCAACCCACATTATACAATTTCGATATACCGTATGCACCATCACAACCTCACCCAATGGAGTATGTACTCCTAAGTTGTAATCTAGTGGTTCAGGTTCTTTATGCAAATGAGATGCTATGGTGGATGATATGAATGAATGAGTGGATCCTGGATCTATCAAGACATGTATTTCAAAATCATTCAAATAGAGTTTACCAGTAATGACCTCAGGTGCCGTAGCTGTCTCCTGCTGTAACATAGCAAAAACTTGTGCCTGACCCTGTGATCGTGTTCCTGGTGCCTCTGATCTTCCTCTACTAGCAGTAGAGCTTAAAGTCTGACCTCTACCACGACCTCTACCAACACTTGCCATTGGTGCTGCTGGCCGAATATTTTGCACTGTCGATTCTGATGCCGCTCTGCTAGTGTTTGATCTATCAGGTCTAGCTGGACATTCTCTATAAAAATGTCCTTGTTGTCCACAATAATAACAACCTCTAGTAAGAAATCGACACTCTCCTGCATGATATCGACCACAGTGCTGACACATAGGTTGTGTCTGTATTATCGGGCTAGGTCCTTGGCCACCTCCACGACCAAAAGACTATACACGTCCACCTCTCTGACCGGCTGGACCACCTCTGCTAAATGTCTGTGCTGGAGAGGAAAAACTCTGACGTTTAGTTGGCCTCTCACTTGACTCACCAATATGAGTCATTGACTCTCTCTTTGGTTTTTGAAAATATGTTTGTCGTTCTTTTAACAAAGTCTCGGCCCTAACTGCTGCAGTACGCAAATCTGTATAAGTACGGAGATCCCAAGGTGTAATCTTACTTCGAATATTATATGAAAGTCCCTCCTCAAAGCGTCTACATCTATCTCGCTCAGTAGCAACCATCGCAGTCGCATAAGGGGATAATTGAGTAAATTTAACTTCATACTCGGCAACTGACATATTCCCCTGTTTAAGAGATAGAAATTCTCTTTGTTTGTTATCTCAGTATACCTTTGGCATATATCTGTCTTTGAACACAGTGAGAAAATCATCCCAAGTAAGGATTGGTGGCTGTACTGTAGCATGTGGAACTGTCTCCCACCAATCATATGCATCCCCTTGTAAGAGTGACACTGCAAAGTCAAACCGTTCCTCTACAGTGCATCTCATCATAGCAAAAACTCTCTCTATTCTTTTGAGCCATGTCTCAGCTTCAGCAGGATCAGTAGTCCCATAAAAGTCAACTGCTCCTAATTTACGGAGCTCCTTGAAATTTCTACTTCTGGAACCTATACTTGGTCTCTGTACCTCTTGTTCTGCCCGTCTAGGTGAATGTTGTGCAGGCTCATGTGATGCATGTAATGTATGAGATGCCTCTATCGATTGATGTGGCACGGCTGAACCTTCTCTCCTCAATGATTCATGCTCATGAATGTCCATGTTTCATATTTATTTAAATGCAATATCAATATCAATTACATATGATGTGTAATGCTTATGAATGCATAATGACACTGAGGAATTATATCCCCACTCTGATACCAAACTAGACGGTGACACCCTATACCCCTCTGACATATATTTAACAATAAAATATTCATCATGTAGACAGGTCATACTGACATTTCATTTATCCATATAAGTATAAGAATATTATTTAATAACTTGTATCATATAAAATTAAAACACACAACCAATATCTCAGCATAAGTCATATTAAATATAACTCATGATACACGTGTTTCAAAATGCAAAATGAGGAGGAGAAGGTTGCACAAGGCATCAGCCGGCCGACTTGGTATAGCGTGGTGTCTATATATACAAACCACCTCAAAAGAGCTATTGAACCTAAAACAATGTATATATGTGATTTTTATGAGTCGCAACTCAGTGAATATAAACCGTTAATTTAATTACACAATAAGCCAATAACAATCATTAACATTGATCATAAACATATGCAAATGCCACTATATCCGGTTTATTATTCTGTGAACTGCTCAAGCTTGGATCTGTCCCGAGATTTCCAATATGTCATTGTGTATATAGACCCGTAGGTCCTCCAATATGAATTTGACCCGTAGGTCTCCAATATGATTTAGACCCGTAGGTCTCCATTGTGTATATAGACCCGTAGGTCTCCAATATGAATTTGACCCGTAGGTCTCCAATATGATTTAGACCCGTAGGTCTCCATTGTGTATACAGATCCATAGCAAGACAGTCACATGCCTTTTAATTTCGTGCAATTGTAATGCAACACAACAATCATCTGAACATATGATCATGTATACATTTACCAATATATCATTTGATCCAATGACCAATTCATATAAATACATATTCCTTATATATCAAACGTTGCATATAAATCACATCTCATTTCATATAAATCACATATACGGTTTATACTCACCTGGTTATGATAAGTAATCTGTTTGTCGCTCTGGTTCCTTTTTCCGTTCTATAGTCCGTGCTCCTATATGATTCAATGCAATTTAGCCTAATTGTCCCCTTAAAATATATTTCTATTATGCAATGAAATGCAATGCATATATGTTTTATTAACCATGTTCAGTATTTTCCCTATAACTTGAGCTATAAAATTCCGAGTCGAGTAAGGTAAAATTCTTTAGGAACTTAACATATAACTCTACAACTTTCATGTTTAGCATTTTTCAAAATTCAGTCTCCAACCTACTTAAAATCAAGCCACAATCACATCATACATATATAATACTAAATTCTAGCAACTTTTATTCTTTTGACATTATCTCACTCAATATTTAACCGAGACATCTACGGTCTTCTTCTGTGTTTAGCTAAGAGATAGGGCTATATGTTTCATGTTTTAAGTTTTTCCCAATTCAGCCTCTAAAGTTACCAAAACATCCAATAATTACGATAACTTGAGATATATCTAATTCACTAATTTCTTTGTACCTTTTTGAGACAGTCTTTGAGAATTCACTCCGATCAAATTGAAGAGTATGTCACTACAAGCTCCCCCTCAAAATCTGAAGAAAAATGGTGAAGAAACGAACTCAAAATTCTCAAACCCTTCTCTTTTTTTCTTTTTTTCTCCCTCTGTTCTTTATTTCCTCTGTTTCTGTTTTTATTTTTGCTCTCTGTCGCTGCTGCACTTTCTCTTTCTTTTTATTTATTTATTTACTTACTGTCTTTTCCACCGCCTGCAAGCTTCCATTTGAAGCTTTCTTTTTATTCTTTTTATTATTATAATATTATTACTTTTCTTTTTCTCTTTTCTTTAATTATATATATATATTATAATATTAATTAAATTTTATATTTCTTTTATTCTTTTCTACATTTCTAATTGATTTCTACCATTTATTTTCAAACCAAGTATTATTCTAAATTCTTTACGAATGCCAATATGATATGTTTTTAATACATCATGAAATGAATGCATGAAATGAATGCCGACATGTGAGCCACCGAGACAAGCCGCCGAGGCTGCCGAGAAAACTTGACAGCTGCCGAGGAGGACCTGCCGATGTTGCTGAGAAAACTCGGTAGTTGCCGAGAACCCGCTACCCACGCTGCCAAGAAAACTCGGCAGCTGCCGAGACCCGCTACCCACGCTGCCAAGAAGTTGCCGAGGCCGCCGGGTTTTCCCACCCGGCGCTCGGTGCGCGCGTGCCCCGTCGCACACGATGTCGTGTTTTCGATTCGAACTCTATTTTTTCCACCGTACGTCTACATCGAGTCGTCGCCGATGAGATGTCGTTGACCGAGGGTCGTCGGCCCAGTCAAAGTCAACCCTTTGACCAAAATTATCAAAATACCCCTAAACTTAAAATGCTCCGTTTGAGCTCGTTTTAACTCCGATCGAGCTCATTCTTTTTCCATCGTGACCCAAATTTCATTCTCTATCATCTCAGCCACTTAGACTAATCTGCCCTTCTCATTTCTTCGACCCAAATCTTTAGATCTCTCGATCCGTCGCGTATTTAATGATCGTTTTTCCACCGGAAACGTTTATAGCTTTAATTATACATATTAAGAATCTAAGATATACCGTAAACTTGTGTAGGCTACTTGTTGGATTGAGACTTGGGTTATCAGATCTTTGGTACTAGCTACTCACGTGATAACCACCGAACAAGGTGGGGGTAATTTCTAAATCTTTATGTGTTTACAGTTTTCCCTATTATAAAGCATGAATGAAGAATACTAAATACTGTGAATATACGTGTTGTGTTATACTTTATACTGTGAAAGAACTTCGGTTCACATTGCATGTTTGGAGGGTCCTATAGATCGTAAAAAATTGTCTCTCTCCCCTTCTACTACTCTTTGAGGTTTGGTGGTCCTTTAAATGCACCAGCGGTATTGAGACCGTTTTATAGGGTAAGATGGGGAATTTTCACACCTATTCGTCCCTTGCTATTTCTAATATCTACTATGCATTTTATGTGCTATGACTTCATGCCGATTGTACATATTGTTGATCTATATATATATATATCTGTTGAATGTTATAAGATGCGGATTTCATCCCCACGAGTGCTTTCCATGCACTCACCCCCTTAATCTGTACTCACACTACAGAAGATGATGAGCATGTTGAACCTTAGAAGGAGAGATGAGGTGCTATCTCTGGATTTGTATGTTTAGTTGGTGTCACACAAATATTTTCAAACAATGTTTTATTTAGATCACGTTTTGTAATAATTTGATACATGTTTCGGATGTGAGATCTTGATGGTTTATTTTCGCTGCTTTGTTGTATTGTAATTATCGGTATTGGGACCGATTGTTATCGGTATTGAGACTGAGTGTTGAAATATGAATGTTTCACATCGTCTCTTACCTCTTTATTCTGTCGTCTCCTACTACTTCTTTTTGTGTATAAAAAAATGTGTCTTCTTCTATTTCTTTCTCCACGCCCATGAGAAAATCTCTGATATTTTATGAAAAGAAAACGGGGCGTGACACTTTGTGTTATTTGATTCTGGAGCACCCATTCATTTGCATCCACTAAGTATGTGAGGAGATTGGGTGAACTACCTACCCTAACGGAAGTTAGGTTTAATGTGATGATTTCATCTGGTGACTCGAAACAAACCAATCAAATTCTACGATGATGTATTATTTTGATAGAAGGTAGAAAATTGTGTGTCGAATTGATTGTGCTAGATATGAATGATTATGATGTGATATTGAGTATGAATTGGCTATCAAAATATGGTGCTATAATCGATTGCCAGAAAAAGAGTATTACATTTCAACCAGTAGGAGATGAACTTTTCTCTTTTGTCGGATTAAAGCAAAGTTTTAAATTTCCAATGATATCAGCAACCAGGACACAAAGATTACTGGAAAGTGGTTGTGAATTTTATTTGGTGAGTGTAATGAGTATCGAGGGGCATCATTGCTTGACTGTGAGTGAAGTACCGATGGTGCAAGAGTATTCAGAGGTATTTCCAGATGATCTTTCAGGATTACCACCAGATCGTGAAATTGAATTTGTGATTGATCTACACCCAGGAGTTTCCCCTATATCTAAATCACCTCATAGAATGGCACTAGGTGAGTTGAAAGAACTAAAGACACAGTTACAAGAACTACTGGACAAAGGTTTTATTCGGCCTAGGTTTTCACCGTAAGGAGCACCTGTTTTGTTTGTTCAAAAGAAAGATGGTACCATGAGAATGTGTATAGATTATCGAGAGTTGAACAAACTCAAAATCAAGAATACGTATCCATTACCTCGAATTGATGATTTGTTTGATCAACTGCAAGGTGCATCGATCTTTTCAAAGATTGACTTACGATCAGGATACCATTAGTTGAAAATCAAGAAGGAAGATATTCCTAAAACTGCATTTAGTACGAGGTATGGAAATTATGAGTTTCTAGTGATGTCATTTGGACTGACAAATGCTCCAGCAACATTCATGGACTTGATGAACAGGGTATTTAAAGACTTTCTGGACAAATTTGTCATCATTTTTATTGACGATATCTTGATTTATTCCAAGAATAAAGAAGATCATGCGGTGCATTTGAGGCTCGTGTTAGAAATCTTGAAAGAAAAACAATTAATTGTAAAATTCAAGAAATGTGAATTCTGGTTAGACCGAGTTGTCTTCTTGGGACATGTAATATTAGGAGTAGGGATTTCAGTCGATCCAAGTAAAGTTGAAACTATTGATAACTGGCCTCAACCAAGAAATTCATCAGAGGTGCCCAGTTTTCTTGGTTTAGCAGGATATTATCGAAGATTTGTAGAAGGATTCTCCAAAATTGTTTCTCCATTGACGCAATTAACTAGGAAGAATGTGACTTATACGTGGATGGAGGCATGTGAACGAAGTTTTCAAGAACTAAAGAAACGACTAACATCAACTCCTATCTTAGCGATTCCAACGGGAACTGGAGGCTTCAAAGTATACAGTGATGCTTCGAAGAATGGTCTTAGTTGTGTGCTGATGCAAAATGGTAAGGTGATTCCATATGCATCCCAACAATTAAAAGAATATGAGAAGAACAACCTCACCCATGATCTAGAGCTCGTTGCGGTGGTATTTGCACTGAAAATTTGGAGACATTATTTGTATGGGGAACATTGCGAAATCTACACTAATCATAAGAGCCTGAAATATATTTTCACCCAAAAAGAGTTGAATATGAGGCAACGAATGTGGTTAGAACTTATGAAAGATTACGATTGTGTCATCAATTATCACCCAGGCAAAGCTAATGTGGTGGCAGACGCATTAAGTCGAAAGTCAGTAGAAAGAGTATCAACTATGACCTTAATTCAAAAGCCCGAGCTACTTGACCTACAAAGAATGAACGTGGAAATCGTTGATCACGAACTAGTAGAAGTAAAACTTGCAGCGCTAACACTCAGACCTACTTTGTTGGATAGAATCTATCAAGGGCAACAGATTGATGAATATTCTACTAAAGTGAAGAAAGACATTATTTTAAGAGAACCATCTGATTTTCAGTTAATGGAGAATGGTGTACTTCGATACAGAAATCGATTATATGTGTTTAATGTGGATAAGATTCATGAAAACATGATGATAAAGACACATTCAACATCATATTCAATCCATCCAGGAGCCACTAAAATGTATAGGGACTTGAAATTACATTACTGGTGGTCGGGTATGAAGAAAGATATTGCACGGAGTGTAGAACAATGTTTAACTTGTCAGCAAATCAAGGCAGAGCATCAAAGACTTGCAGAAATGTTGCAACCCCTGTTCATTCCGGAGTGGAAATAGGAGAATATAACTATGGATTTTGTCACAGTTTTACCCAAGACAGGTAAAGGTTATAATGCAATCTGGGTTATTGTGGATCGATTAACTAAATCAGCTCATTTTCTTCCGATTTGTACCACATATCCTATAGACCGTTATGCTCAAATGTATATATAAGAGATTGTCAGGCTCCATGGCGTACCACTTACTATCGTTTCAGATAGGGACATCAGATTTTTGTCTGCCTTTTTGAAAAACCTACACAAAGCATTAGATACTCAATTATCTTTTAGTACTGCGTATCATCCACAGAAAAATGGACAATTAGAACGAACGATACAAATTTTGAAAGATATGCTGAGAGCCTATGTGTTAGATTTCAAGGGTCAATGGAGTAAATTTCTACCTTTGATAGAATTTTCTTATAACAACAGTTACCAATCCACTATTAAAATGGCTCCGTATGAAGCACTCTATGGTAGAAAATGTCGATCTCCAGTACATTGGGACGAGGTTGGAGAGAGGAAAATTTTGGGTCTAGATATGATTCAGGAGATGAGTGAAGCAGTACATCGGCGGTGACTTCTGGCGGTTGTTTGGTAAATTTGCAAAGTTGAACTATTTTACAGTAAACTTTGAAAGTTGGGGTAACAAAATGGAAAAGTGACCATAGTTTGGCTTGTATTATGTAATTTACCCATATATATAATATGTTTTAACAAGAAAATGACAACCTTATGTATGTGTATATTATAAAGGAAGTTTGAGTAATAATATAATATATATAGTTGTATATAAAGTGTCGTGTTTATATGTATAAGAAGTTTAGTTGATAGATATTAATATAATATATATGGTTATATGTGTAAGTGGATGGAGGAGTTGCAGTACACTTGCCATGACAACAATAATATAACAATGATAAAAAAAAGTAAAAAAATAAAATAAAATGCAAACAAGCTTGTAAAGAAAGATAGTGAAAGGCGATGCGTTTATACAGATATATACTTCCATTCTTTGACTGAAAAATAAGAAGACCCACATTTCTTTTATTGATAAAAGGTAACTCATTTAATCGAAATGGTGTGCTCGTTTAATTATAAAATAAAAATATTTGTATTTGGTTTATGGCGTTTAATCAAAGTAAAATCATCCGAGATTTGATATTACGAAAGTTTGAGAGGTCAAAATCGTTAGGGATTCAGGTAAGTAGAAATTTATTATAACTACAAAACATAAAATAGTATTTTGTGAATTATTTGTATTAATTGATGATACATGTATATTACGTGTTTTTACGAGATTTGATTTGTTGTTTAGTGGCTATCGTAAAATAAATGAACCTGCGAGTTCAATGATTGTTATGAAATGAATTTCATAGTTGAAAGGTTATTGTGGAATGAAGTTGTGAACCCTATCAAATGATGTGTTTTGACAACAATGGGATAAAATTGGTGTTGTGTGCGCAAGGTTGGTGTTGTGTGCATAAAATTGGCGTTGTGTGTGCGAGGTGTGTGTTGTGTGCATAAAATATTTTAGAAATGAATTAGTTGAGTGTTTGAGTGGGAGAATAGAAATGAAATGGGTGATTCGAGAAGTGTATTGAAGAGAATGAGTTATAAAGAACCATACTATCATGCATAATTTCTGTTTACTGAGATTTATCTCATGTAATTTATGTTTTGTAGGTAACCATGATAATGTGTAAAGTTATGGACGTATCGGGTAAGCTGTGGAGCTCCTGCAGGGTTTTGAGCACTTGTGTACATAGATGACGACCTGTTGGGCATCATTGTGATTTATGTTGCTTTTGTTTTTTTATATTATGCCATTTTTGAATATGTTATGTATAATATAACACAATGCATACTAATGTATTAACATGAAGCTTGTTTATGGATTTCTGCTTGTTGAAGCTTCTTTTATATGAAAATATTATGTTGGAGAAAAGAAAAAATAATAATAATAATGACAGGTTTTTAGATTAGGTTATATCCAAAATTTATTCTATGTGCGATTGAGAAAGTGTGGTCGTGTCATTTCAATTAAAAAACTAGAGAAAACTAACTCAAATAAAAGTGTGTTGATTTAAAAGATCGAGTAGTGAAATTTCTAATCTTATTAATTAATGAACCTGAAATATTTTTACATTAATCATAGAAACGATTAAGAAATTTTGATTTGAGTTATTTATAATATAATTGCAATGAAAATTTGAGGATCTCTTAAGATAGATTAATAAAACAAAAACATATATAATAAATAGAAAATATTTAAAATTTACAAATAAAAAAAGTTAGAATATTGGTGGGAGAGTTGAATAATATGATAGACATAATAAGATGTATTAAATTGAAAATATTTATATTCTCTTATGAATGAAAAATATATGATTAAATTATATATTAATCAATTATGTTATGATTGAAACTAAATTTAACTGTATTTTTTAAAAACTAGTGTATTACAAAGGCTCTATACCAAAGGATGAAAATATCCATATTGAAACACGTATCACAATCTTAATTTTACGGATATATCGATATCGCAAAAATTTTAAACAAATGACAGAAACTCAATTAAAAAATTGGAAATTTTACATAATATTTTACAGATTATTATAACATCCAAAAATGCATATATTTAATTTGTAATATCAACAAAATGACATGTTTACAACAAATATGTATGTTGGGATATTTTTGTAAGGATTTGGAGTACCCCACTTTTCCATACTTTTTACATGGAAGTTGTCATTCCTTAGGTTTTTGATGTGATACATTTTTATGTATGGAGAAAGATATGTGTTATGGAGAATGCAGAAAGACTAGAGTTTCTGCACAGAATGCTGATAATGGATGCATTCAGAAATGAGTACTTCAGCAACCAGTAAGCAGAACAATAAGAATGATTGAGAGGCGTTCTGCTAATCCGACAGAAAGTAGAACAGAAAGCTGAAGCTGTTTCAGAAAACAGATGGAGTTGCAGCAAACTGCTGCAGTACAGAACGCAGTTGCAGCAAGTTGAAACAGAACATAAAGCAGCTACTACATTTATTGCAGGAAGTTATTGCTACTTACTTTCATGCAGTACAATGAAGATCAATGCCAACTATGTTATGTCGAGTTAGTTTGGCCAGTATATCAAAGTAAACAAAGGAGCAATGTTGAAGTACCACATCAGCGCACAAGCCGCAAGTATCAGTTGTCCTTTTCAGTGCATTTAATGTCGTGAAAGGTTTTACACGCCAACTGCCCAGTTTGTCAAGATATATTAAATGCAAGACCAGAGAAGATCTTTGAAGATCAAGGATTTCAAATTCAAAATGGAGAAGTGTCTCTCTTCAACGGACACTTTATCCTACAAGTATAAAAGAAGGAAGAGTTGACTGGGATTATCACTAAAACATTCATTCTCGCATAAGACTCAAAGCAAAAATGATATGCTCTCCAAGTTTCAGTCACTCAACCTTTGTGAAGCAGCTAATCCGAAGTTACTTCAAGAACTATTGTTCAAGGCTGTCTTTCAAGCACCAGTTGAAGAAACCCATATACTTTTAACCTTAAGTGATGTGTGTTAGGTTGTTTTAGTTGGTGTCCTTAGTGGGAAGGATTTAGATCTTCATTAAGTGTTTGTCTTTGTATAGAGGCTTGTAACTCTGTGTGAGTTGTGTTAAACCCTGTGTGGTTGGCCTAGGAATCTTTTTGATTCTAGTAGGTGTTAGCTCATAAGGAAAATGATTATAAAGTTGAGACTTGTAAACCAATCTGACCTAGTGGAGTTCTCCTTGGAGAAGGAGAAGAGTGGATGTAGAAGGATTACACCACCTTCGAACCACTATAAACTCTTTGTGTGTTTATTATTTTATTCTTACGTGCTGCATATTTCTATATCTACATATTGCATCCAAAAAACTTGTTAAAAGAACATTTTTAAAGAAAAACATTTTCCAAAGAAACCCTATCATTGTTTATTTCCGCTGCATACTGTAAGCTCTGAATACAGTAAGCTGAAACTGCATCGTGCCAGCTTACTGATTCGGATAGGTCGATGTATTCTCCTGTAGAATATAGTAACTTATTTACAGAAAGTTTGTAAATAAAAAAATTGATAGAGCTTCATTCACCCCCTTGGGACCAACAATATAGATAATAAACATACAAAAAAGTTACAAAAATTGACATTTATTCAAAACTGATTGTTTTATCTCTTCCAATGGTTTCACCATAAATTGGATAGTGTAGATTGACTCAATCATCATTTTGTTCGTACATGTTTGGACTTCCATAAGACATTTAAGGAAGTGGATACAATAAGACATTTGAGGGAGTGGATAATAAAATATGTTTTGAGTACTCCAATTCACATGTGTCAGGCTATATGATTTTTGTGACATTCATTTTGATTTGTTCATATATCCATTAAGTCCAAGTGCAAAGAAAGTGATTGACATATATCAGCATTTGAGCTTCCATTTTCGTTCCAAACGTGTTTCAATTTTGAAAATAAAATTTGATTTTTACGATCATTGGCAATGTTTTAATTGATAAATCAAATTAATCATCCTTGTTCTAATTATTTTTTAAAATATTTCACTTGAAAGAATTATAGTTGCTACAAAATATTTATAAAATTTATTTTTGGTCTAAAAATACAAATTTTGAAAAAATCTCAATTTTTGGATAAATATTGATATTTTACGATATTTCCACGATATATCTATGATATTTTCTGATTTCTTTCCAATTTTACACTGAGACCAATGGATATAGATATGGATATGGATATTTGCGATATATCCGGGATATCTTGGAAAAAAATTTACCTCCATATCAATATCGCAACCTCCAAAATAAGATATATCATGGATATATCACACAAATATTGGGATATTTTCATCCTTGCTCTATACTAATTATTTAAAAAAGGTAAATTAAAATGTTGTGAAATGTCCACCATCTAATTTAGCATTAACTATACTATAATTTAATTGGTAAATTACATAATAGAAGCTAAACTATGTTCACTTTTCCACTTTGTTACCCGAACTTTCAAAGTTCACTGTAAAACAACTCAACTTTATTTTTCTACTAAACGGCCGCCAGAAGTCACCGCCGGTGGAATATTCTGGGAATATTCCGTTCCGAACTTTCAAAATTAACTATAAAACAACTCAACTTTGCGAATTTACCAAACGACCGCCAGAATTAAATTAAATAAAAAATAACTAAAAAAATACAAATCAAATTAAATTAAATAAAAAATACAAATCAAATTAAATTAAATTAAATAACTAAAACCCCCAAATCGGCCCCCAAAATTGACCGATTTAATTTGATTTGATTTGATTAAATTAAATTAAATTAAATAACTAAAACCCCCAAATCGGCACCCCAAAATTGGCCGATTTAATTTAATTTGATTAAATTAAATAACTAAAACCCCCAACTCAGCACCCCAAAATCGGCCAATTCAATTTGATTTGATTAAATTAAATTAAATAACTAAAACCCCCAAATCAGCACCCCAAAATCGGCCGATTTAATTTGATTTGATTAAATTAAATTAAATAATTAAAATCCCCAAATTGGCACCCCAAAATCGGCCGATTTAATTTGATTTGATTAAATTAAATAACTAAAACCCCCAAATCAACACCCCAAAATTGGTCGATTTAATTTGATTTGATTAAATTAAATTAAGTAACTAAAACCCCCAAATCGGCCCCCCAAAATCGACCAATTTAATTTGATTTGATTAAATAAATTAAATAACTAAAACCCCCAAATCGGCCCCCCAAAATCGACCGATTTAATTTAGTTATTTAATTTATTTTTTATTTTTTATTTAATTTAATTTGATTTGTATTTTTTAGTTATTTTTTATTTAATTTAATTCTGGCGGTCGTTTGGTAAATCCGCAAAGTTGAGCTGTTTTACAGTTAATTTTGAAAGTTCGGATGGAATATTCCTGGAATATTCCACCGGCGGTGGCTTTTGGCGGCCGTTTAGTAAAAGAACAATGTTGAGCTGTTTTACAGTGAATTTTGAAAATTTGGGTAACAAAGTGGAAAAGTGACTATTGTTTGGCTTCTATTATGTAATTTACCCTAATTTAATTAATATATTTTTTAATTGTTGAAATACATATTGCAATTTTAAAGAACATATTTTTGAATATATATACACAAATTCTTCTTCAATACACCAAGTTTATGGATCTAGAATCCGTGCAACTCGACCTGATCTATTTTCACACACCCCCAAATGCACCCACACACGCGTTTCTATTTCAGCTTGCACATTCTCTAAATTCTGTGAAACATGCAATACCTTTATGTTATGTGATTTATACATTTTAGTCATGCAAACCAAACCTATTAGCTAAATTAATATTACATTTATGTTATATTTTAGTAAATAAGGTAAAACCTTTATTAGATACAACTGATACTTTATGTAATACAACTGATACATTTATGTATTACAACTAATATATTGCAATAAAATAATAAAACCATTTTTAATTATAATAAGATAAAAATACCTTTAAGTAAATGTAGTAATACATTTATGTTATATGATTAATACATTTACGTGATATAAACAATACATTTATGTTATATTTCAGTCAATTGAGACAATACCTTTATGAAAATGAAGTAATACATTTATGTGAAACAATGTATACTTTTGTTCAATAAAATTATATCTTTATGTGGTACAATTAATATATTTCAATAAAGTGATAAAATCATCTTTTAAGTAGAAGAAAGTAATGCTTTTAAGTAAATGCACTAATACATTTAATACATTTACATGATACGAGTAATACCCTTATATTTTATTTCAAGTAACTTTATGTAAATGATGTAATATCTCTATGTATTATAAATGTTACCTTTATGTAATACGATCAATACCTTTAAGTTATATAATCCATATTTTTTCTCAAAGTAGTATCCTTATATCAAGTAATACACCTTTATGTAAAATGGTATAATAAATTTATGAGTTACAAATGCTACCTTTATGTTTTTATTTCAGATATTATCTTTATGTAAATGGTGTAATACCTTTTTTGTGTTACAAATGTTACCTTTATGTAATATGACCAGTACCTTTAAGTATTATAATCCATATTTTTCTCAAATTTCTGTAAAAGATTATTATATTTAATCTTGCTGATATAATGGATATTTAATTCTTAAAATATTTGTAACAAAATAATTCTCAACTCACATAGTCATGAGGAAGACGAAGAAGAAGAATAAAAAGAAGAGAAGAACATGTGCGGTATGAATCAGAGAAGAGAAGCAAAATATAAGAAGAGAAGAAGACACAAAATAACCTATGAAAAATGGAGCACATCACGATCTAAAGAAGATGATAAAGAACGTAGCTTAGAAGGTGAGAGAGAGGAATAACAAGGAAGAAGATGAAGTTAAGCGGAAGAAAGCACACTAGGGTTCTATACACACACACACACACATATATATACACACACAACTGGTGTATGAGAGTGCAACTCATGTATATATGTTGTCATATTTATTATTGGTATTTTAGCATATAAATTTTTTATCAATTCATGGCTTGAGAGTTTGAAAACTATCAAATTAAGATTTTAAAAACTAACGTGGTTAATATTTATGTATGAGCTATTATCTCATTCTCTTCTAGTAGCAAACGTTGCTATCAAATGACACTATGAGTCAATTGAAAATTTAACTTAAAATTAGAGTATAAAATTTTAAATTATTATTTTATTAATTACATAGTCTTTTATTGTGTGTTCATTATAAATGATATTTGATAAAATACCTAATTGAATACAAATTATTGTTATTATTATTATTTATATACTTGCAAAATAGACTCCACTTTAATTAAAATTAATGCATGTAAGTAATAGTAATCAAACGTCAAATTATAATGCGGACTATCAATATATATTACACAATATTGTAAAGATATTAATAATATTACTATCGATATATATGGATATTGATAGTTCCATAATATTTTTGTGTTCAATTACTATTGCTTAAATGCATCTAATTATAATTAAATAGAAGTCTATATTGAAAGTATATAAAAAGAATATTGTATTTAATTAGGTATTCATCAAATATCATAACTAACAAACACACGATAAACAATCATGTAGCTAATAAAATAACTTTTTAAAATTCTTAAACTCTAATTTTAATTTTTTAATTGACACATTTTGAAATCCTAGCTAATTTGATAGTTTAGTTCTAATTTTGCAAGCTCTGCATCAACGTTTTATTTACTTGACACTAAAAAATAATCAAAATGAAAATAAGTATAAAGCATACCAGAAACTATATATTTATGTCCTTTTTTATATATAATGTACAGGTAAGTTTAAAAAAATTCGCTTTATGATTATTATAATTTCATATTTATCACAAGTGTTCATTTTCATTTGCTAGTAACATTGAATATGATGGCAGATAAATATAAATACTCAATTTTTTTTTTCTTTGCAATTTGAGTCGCCGCCTCAAAATTAAAATTTAATGGTGGATAAGATTATCCATATAGAGGGAGGACATTTATTTTCTTCAATGATTATAAATAGAAAGGGAGTTCAATAACCACTCACATTTTTCTATTTTATTTTGCCAAATACTATGTGGGAAGCTTCAAGAATTAAAGTCCGACAAATAATCAAAATGAAGTGGTTTACTCATTTGTGCATTCATTGAATAATTCTAGCTTAATATTTGAACCAAATTAAATACTCGTAGCAAAAATAAGCACCAAATTCAATTAATGTTAAGAAACAAAACAAGGGAACACAAGAAGATGATGGGTTTTCTCAAATAGGTGTCAATTTATCATCTAATTAGATCCGTGCATAAGAAAATTTCACAGTTCATATATATATATATATATATATATATATATATATATATATATATATATATATATATCTTGATCAAATTGATTATATATGTAGAGGAATATGTTGGTAATAATATATGTAGATTCAACTTTGTTGGCATGCAAACAAACATGCACAAGCAATTGAGCTAATTTTATTTAATGCTACGATCCTTAAATCTTCACAAGTGGAACATTTTATACAATTAGGGGGATGCATTTTCCCTTCCCTTGAAATGTCCATAGGGCCCTTGCATGCCCTCCCACTCATAAATTTTCTTGACTTCACCATTCATGAATAACTGCCCCCTAAATCTCAACATTCATTATCTACACCAATAATAATGATCAACACCACTTAATCATAAGTAATTTCCAAAAGAATCAAATAAAAAATAAAAAAATTATGATGATGAGGGGGTTGACTCTAATTAATAACACATGTCACACCCTAATCAACATAGTACTCTCTACCAATCAAAATTAATCTTAGTTGAGTACCCAATCAAGGAATAAAAAAAAATTAAGAAGAGGCAATTTTTGGCAGGTAGCCAAAGAATTTTAAAGAAAATGATAGATGGACACTCTTTCATGAGTAAGTTTTATGTGAGATCGTCTCACGAATAATGTTACGTGTACAACCCACATTACATAATTCATATGTGAAATAATGAAAATGGGTTAATATTATGGATAAAAAAGATCTGTCTCACGAAAACTATCCGTGAGACCGTCTCACGCAAATTTTTGCGCTTTTTCACATGGTTCATGACCAGATGTGGAGTATAAAGAATTCCTTCAAATTTTAAAATTCTAATTAATTAATACTTTAATTTATTTTATTTTATTTTAATTTGGGGGCAGTTAAATAAAATGGAGAAAGAGAGAGCATCCTTTGTTTTTTTCTTTTTATATATAGATAAAATTTGTGAATAGGGCAACAACTACCGAGGAGAGAGAATTCGTGTGCATAAGAAAGCAAAGCCACACGGCTATTTCTAGCCTTGGGACCGCATTTATCCTATTTTCATTTCAGTTCTTCTCTTTTTATGTTAGATTTATTTTTAAGTAACGTATGAGTAATATAAGAATGTATTTTAAAATTATAAGTTTATATTTTATATTTATACGTATGTATTTTTTGGGTTAAAATTATTTTTCGTCTCATAACTATGGTGTCTTTCAATTTTAGTTCCATAATTGCCACAATTTTCAATTTAGTCCCACAATTTGAAAATTTATCTGATTTTAGTCCAATTTCTTTGAATTGGAACTTTTCGGTGACCTTAAAATGACGTGGCGACACATGTCAAATTCTTATTAATGACACGTATCGCCACGTCATTTTTAGGTCATCGTAAAAGCCATTTTCCGACGAAATTTGAACTTTTCTGACCAAACTTGGATTGAAATCGGACATATTCTTAAATTGTGGAATTAAATTGAAAATCATGATACTTATGAACCATATTCAAAAGATATCATAGTTATGAGACAAAAATGATTTATGTTTTATATATATGCATATATATAATCGATATATTTTATATGTATACAATAAGTAGTCATGTTATCCTACCTACCATGAACACGTTAATATATATTTATTGTTGATGTGTTAGATAATATTTATTAATTTCACATTTTACAATTTCAATGGATGGAATCATTACACATCATTGGTTCAAATATTAAGAATTGTCCACATAAACATTTTAACTTGCTCACGATGGATAGAGTAATAAGATTGTTTGTTTATTTATTATATAAAAAATGTTACATAATATTCAACACGTAAAACGATACTTAATTAAGGTTGAGGAGTAATATTTGCTGACTAATGGACAGACTGATCAAAATGGCACCGAAAACTGATACTATCATCATGACAAGTACTCTCTCCGTCTCTTAGTACTTTGCACATTTTTCTTTTTAGTTTGTCCTCAAACACTTTACACACCCAAATATGATAAATTTTATCACAATTCTTACCCTCACAATACACACTTATTTACACACAATATCATTACTTTTTCACAAACATTCAAACTAATCCTTCCATTAGAAAAAGTAGAATTAACCCTTATACCCTCATTTATAAAGCAATCATTCAATTTTTCTTAAAAACTGTGCACAAATAAGGATGCAAAGTGTTCCGGGATGGAGGGAGTAGTAATTTTCTCATTGAGATTTTTGTTCAACTCTCTTCAATTTTATATACAATTAATATATATCAGCTGCCTTGTAGTTTAAAGTTAGAATATGATCACATGGTTGTTTAGTTTATTATTTTTATTTTTTAATCTTGGCTGGAGATGTATATTGTTAACTTGTCATGACTTTAATTCCAATCATGCATCAATTTGCTCACATAGATGCATTGCATATTTAACGTAAAATGTTCACATAAACTATAGACATATTAAAATATGTATATCTACAGTTAACATATGGACATTTTCTCGATCACCCATATATCAGAGTCATAACATCGAAATGTTTTTCCTTCTTTAATTTGTATATCTAGTTTTCTTTCTTTTTTCTTTTTTTTTTTTCCATTTTTTATAATTCTTTTCATGAGGAACCTTCTTTTTACAAGTTGAATTTCCATTATTTGAGTCCTCTCTCTCTCTCTCTTAATTTTTTTGAGACTTATTGAATCTTCACTTCAAGGGAAAAGTTTGAATTGAAAATCCTAATTTTTCTCTTCTTTTACTCCAACATTTGAAGATCAGGGTATTCTTCATCAGTTAACTGTCATTTTTAATTATATACATTCAATTGTATTTCATAGATGATCAATATTAAAACAATTCATTTCAAGATCATCCATATCTCCATTCCCATAATAATCTCCTATTTTTAATCTTAATTACTATTATTCAAAAGTTTTACTAAAAAGTAGACCTTTAATAAAAAACCTAAAAAGAAAAATAAAGAATTAGGGTCAATCAAATACTACCCTAACACTACATTATATATGTATTTTGAGAATAAGAAAAACATTTTAAAAAAAAAAAAATCTAACCACATATTTTTTTAAATGTGTTACATGTAATATATTATGAGAACATTATATTCATTCCAAATCCTCTATTACATTTTTAACTTTACATCTTATATTTTTATCATATATTACTGACATTAGCAGAATACAATTACAGATCACGAGTGAAAGTGTAATATAGAGAAATTATGAGGAAAAAGGAAGGGCATATGGATGACATCCAACACTATAAAACCCCATCTCTCCCTCTCTCTCTCTCTCTCTCTTCAACTAACAAAACAAACACAACAAGAACAATGCCTGCTTGCACCCAAATCCGCCACATTGTCCGAATTCGCCAGATGCTCCGGCGGTGGCGCAAGAAGGCGGCCATGGCGGCGCGTCGCACACCTTCGGACGTGCCAGCTGGGCACGTGGCTGTTACTGTGGGGTCCCCTGCGACGAGTCTTTGTTCGAAGAGATTCTTCGCTACTTGGCCCGAACCGAGTCGTGCCTCAACAACAGCAGCCCGGCCCACTTCGACGACTTCCAGAGACACTGCCACGTCGGACTCAGAACCAACTTTGACTTTTGGACCGATTCACGGCCCCTTTTGCATGGCGGTTCTGATAACTCTATTTGGTGAAGAATTACAATTGGATTACTTGGAAATTCATATTTCCGATTTTGGCCCGGGTTGACGAGACTGAGTTAACTCGTTCAATGTAGAGGACTTCTTTACTTCAATTCTTTCTCACTCTCTCTCTAAATTTTTTGTACGTAAATTGAATTGGAAAATTGGGTGGTGGAGTCACGGCGTTGAGTGGAGAATAGGATGGAGATGGCATGTGTGTAGGTGGGCGAGTCACCACCGAGTCGTCCCTACAGCGAATCGGAGCCGAGGAAAATAAATGGTCAAGTGATGATTTGACGATGAGATCACCTATGTAAATGAAAACGGCAATTTTATTGATTAATTTCATGGAAATTAATTCTAGATACCAAAGATTATTATTATTTTAATCAGAATAATAATAGTACATTATTTCATTTTCGGAGTATTTTTATAAAATAATATGAGTGTATAGAGATCGTATTAGAGTCTAGAGGCAGCATCCCATGTGAAAAGCACCGGTTAGAGTTGCTTTTCTCTTTTGGCCATGATTTTAATTTGTTCCGTTGCACCTGAGTTGTGTAAACCATAATTGCGTGGAAAATTTTGTAGAAATGGTGTGTTATATATGTTGATCATAATTATGAAAATATGTTTTAATTTTATCATTTTTTACTAAAATGTTAGGTAATTTTTAAATATTATTATTACTAAAATTGTCCCATAATTGGCTATTGAAGACATTCACGAGCTAATATGGCATTCCAAGTTCATATATCTGATGGTCAAATAAGTGATGTGTTGTAATTTTTTCATGTGTGTGTAGTGTATTCTTTTCAATTTCTGATTTCATATTCATTTATTATTTGATTTACAAATGTGATTCATATTCAATTCGAATGAAATATATTCAAATTCAAAAATTTAAACCTGAATTTCATTTGATTAATTTTATTTACAAAATCAGCTTCTTCTTTTTTCCCACATAAGTAGTTTAGTTAAATTAATAACACAGAATTGCAAATACATATTAAACAAATGATACAATACTTATAAAATATCTATAAAATACATACCTAGTAACCAGTAACACATGCATCAACTATTTTTTGTATGAAGTTCAATTCATAAACCAAAAGATTGAAATATCCAAAGTCAACTTTTTATTGGAATAAAAGAATAAAATTGTATACACAATATTTATTGAATAAATAAATATTAATAACTTATTATATTTATTATATATTATGTGAATACTCTAGAATACTCGAATTTAATATGATTATATTCGTATTTGAGTTGTAATCGAATTTAAAATTAAATTCTATTTGAATTTTACGAATTTCAATCATTATATTCGAATTCAAATATCAAATTAAAACAAAAATATTTGATTTTTTTACATTCCTACTGTACAGGTCTCTCCTCTTAGCCACCGACATGGCACTACAATGTGTTTGGTGCACATGATCTCCTGAAAGGTAGGAGCCAAGTATACCATAGTCTCAATTTAATTTGATTTTCAATATTGATTGGAAAATGAAATTAACTTTAGTTTTAATGGAGAAGAACAATTATAGTGGGACTCAACATTATTAACATCTATTCTATGATTCTAACAATTAACCATTAACATCATACATGATACATGCTATCAAGGAAGCCCGTTGACTTGATTAAGAGACAATTATGAGCACTAACGACCACTTCTATTAAGGCGGGTACGATGTTGACGGCTTAATTACCTTACTCCTCATAATTCTATTTAGATAATGATAATTTTAGTTGAAGCAAATGATTGATTTGATTCCATCTTTGACTTTCAAACTTGTACTTAACAATCATTAAACCACTCAAGATGCAAATTACTAAATATGTTAGAGAAATATTTGGTAGGAAAGTGGAAGATACTTTTTTGTATATGAGATAATCAAAGGAAGTGGGAAAGTTGCAGTAATTCTTTGAAAAAGCCCGGTTCTCTTTGTCTTCTCCCTTTCATTCCTCAATCCACTGATTCGTTCCTTCATATACCTCGACGACCAACAAACTCAAGTCGTTTCAATCTGCTGTCAATCTTTAGATTCCCTTACATATAATTCATGTAAAATATTACACGAATCTAATTTTATAAGATAATTAACCCACAAATCACAGATTAATCTATAAAAATGAATTTAATTTGTATAGTGTAGATCTAACTTGTAAAATTATATTTGTAAGATGATCTTATATAATCTTTTATGTTGAGTACAATATTTGTAAGATGATCTTATATAATCTTTTATGTTGAGTACAATAACAAAAATGTCAATATCAATAGAAATATTGATACTTTAATTTTTCGAAAGAATTGGCGAAAATATCTATATAATATCGATGTCATTAAAGATTTGTAAGAAATGATGAAAAGTATATTAAAATTTTGGAATTCTAGGAAATACTATGACAAACATTTTTACAAAAATTTAACTTAATTAAAAATACTTAAAATTTATTATGTTTATGATAGCATATAATATATATATATAATAAATTGTACAATAAGTCTATACTTTTAGAATAATTGTTCAAAATTACAAATATTTGATTGTTTGTACCAAAATGTGTGGCTCAAATGTAGAAGATGGAATCTCATCTTGGTCTAAATAATATTGGTATCTAAAGAATGACAAAGTTTTGGATGAGACCGTCTCACAGATCTCATTCCGTGAGACGGTCCGATTGGGTCAAATATAAAAAATTATGTAATACTTTTGTGTGTACTAGGTATACAGGTAATACTTCATATTATAGAATGTGTTTTGAGTTTAGTTGGACTATAATAAAAAATATGTAATACTTTTATATGTATCAGATAATATGTTTCTATATATTAGGTAATACTTTCGTAATATAGGATACATGACCCGAATTGAGTCGGGTCGGGTAACTCAAAAACGCGGATCCTAGATTGTCCAAACGCTCTTCTCTCTCATGCAACATGTAATACTTTTGTGTAAATTAAATAATATTTTTCTATATATCAGGTAATACTTTTGTATTATGTACATATACTATATAGTATAATACAAAAATATAACTTGATATATAATAAAGTATTACCTAATACACACAAAAGTATTACAATTTATTATGTCCGACCTGACCCGACCCTCTCCGTCTCACACTAGACCTCCTTCTAAACAATACAAAAGATCACTTTCAAATTTTGATAGTTTTTGATCTTATACATGTTACGATTATAATGGGTAAATAAAATAAGATTTCGGTAAAAATTACTTTTTTTTCCTTCAAAAATTTGGATCATTCATTATAAAAATCTTTTACGAAATAAACCATTTATTTTCTATGAAAATGTTTTTTTTCTTTCTAAAATTGATATTTATCGAATTTATCAATATTTTCTCAATTTTACAATAATTTTTAGTTTGAAGCAAACGATATGGAAATCAATATCGATAACTGTTATTTTATTGATGTTATAACAAAATTTCTTTAACAACCATTGCAATGTCGACACAATGAGAAAACTGAAATTGGTGAAAATTTCGAAATATTTTCATCACTAGTGGAGAATCACCCAATGGTGATTGGTTTTTACAGCATATTTGATTTTTTTTTATATCATAAATATTTATTCCATTATTAGCTGATGACTTTAATATCCAACCCTTACCCTTAGTAAACAACCAAATCATGAAATCAACTGCCACAAAAGTCGCAAATGTTAATTTAGTGAAGAAAAGTGTATTTGGAACTCTGTACTTCAAAGTTATTTTGAATTGGATCCGTATAAATTAAGTTTTTTTTTTCTTTTGAAGAGATAAATTAAATTAAGTTTTTATAAGTGCTGTTTTGTTGAACTTGAGCCTCTGACTTTCATTTGCAAGAAGTTCTTGTATTTTTATTTGCATAAATAAATTCAAACAGTTCATATACTTGGAAGCTTGAAAAAAAAATTCTTAATGCAAAGTATAAATTAGGAAGTACAAAAGCCCAATATATAGGTTTTTTCACTAAAATATTTAGATTTTAGAAATGTCATCTACAACATCAATACCAAGAAAAAAGATCTTAGTGGAATATTTCTCACCAGAAGAGAGAATGTCAAGAAATAGGTCCTCTAATCTATTTATACTAATATAAAAACAGGACAGTTGGTGAAAATTACACAAATGCCATTTTCCAACCTCATGTCAGAAATATTACTAAAAATACACATATTTCATTATTTCTTGACATTTAAAAAGATAGAAAAAAAGAAGAAAAATACATATTTTCCTTGGAGATGAATAAATAATTGAAAAGGAAAGAAATAATGCAAAAATAACCGCGACACACTAGAAAAACCGAAGGAAAAAGATGAAAGAAGAAAATCACGAGAGAGAGAAAATGAAAGATAAAGAGGGAGAAGGGAAGGAAATGGGAGGACAGAAGAGTATGTTGACGAAGGCGGTGGCGATGGAGAGGATATCAGGCGGCGGCGAAGTGGACCGTGGAGAGCAGGAGGTGAATAGCAGCGGCTGCCGACGGTGATGGCAAAGAGGAGGCGGAGGTAGATTAAAGTTTTGCTCATCCTATTTTTGTTTGTACATATATAAATGGAGGGTTGATTGTTAACCTAATTGGGCTTTTGTAAGTAGGAACTTTGGAAATTATTTATATAACTAATAAAATTATTTTCAAATAATATAAAATCTGAAATTAATTACGAAAAATATACACATTAAACACAGACCAATAAATAAAAGAATTTAAAAATATGATAATCTCAAGTATAACAACAAAATAAAAAAATAAATAGATTATAATAATTAGCAATTAACATATTGAAGTAAAAATATATGTTCTTAAGTAAAAATCATAGTATAAATATTTACAAATACAACATTAGATTATAAGAGAAATAAAGTATTAATAGATTTAATATAATGATTAAAATCCAATAATAAATATGGCACTCCATACAACGCACAAAATATGAATGCTACATTTGTATATTCAATCAAAATTCTACTTCATACAACGATTTTCTAAAATCATAAAAATATAACTTTAGAAAACAATAGAAATATGAATCCTACAATTGCATATTCTACATGTTATAACCTTTTAATTTATACAATTTCATTATCTTAATATCGATGATATATACTACCATAATAAATAATAAATCACACATCACGTAGGTGAAATACTAGTATAAATATAAACCATAAAGGAAGAGAAAGGTTAACCAAACAAATATTCGAGCAAACTACCATTTTGTTAGTTCACAATTTTTTTTTATAAGAGATCGTTCATATATATATAGACACACGCACACAATGCACTTTTTTTTATAGAAGAATGAAAACCTGATACACTGGGATAGAAAAACTTGTACACACAAGCAAAACTTGATAAATATCAAAGAATCGCATAAGAATCGCATTCTAGGGGTAGATATCTGATCAAAACTGATATTTTTGTGACTATATTATTAATATACATATATAGGTGAAGAAATGGATACTAGCATAGAGAATTAAGTTGGTATATATAAGAAAGAAAATCAGTTACAAGTCCCTGATTACACGGGAAATATTGTCACTACCCTCTCTATTTTTCTCTGATTATTTTAATCTTCCAGCACGTGGGAGGAAGAAGATGCAACTCACACAATCATTTACCAACCTAAAACCTCCATTTCTTCACTACTTCAATGCCCCCACCCAAAAAAAAAAACCCTTTAAAATTCTGTGCGTGTGTGTGTGAGAGAGAGATGCTGATTTAAAAAGAATTATCTTCACTTTCAGTAGGATTTTATGAGGGGGAGCCATTGGAGGATATAGATTTGGAGGAACCACAATCCCCATCTGATCCCTCTCAGATAAGTGAATATGCTGTAAATCATAAATACTAAAGATTTTTGCACAAACAAAGGATGGTGTGCCAATCATAATGCATGATGACTTCAATGGAGTTTTAAGGTGTCACCCCATCTTCCATGTGATTCTACTACACCAACGCCTAAACTTCCTGCCATGCCCTCAACCTCTACTATTATACCATATAAAAGCCTACAAAAATTCTTTCATACCCATCTAAGACACAATTTAATGTGTTCACAGTTGATGTGTTCAGTTCACAATAGACTGCTTTTCACAATCATGTTTTCAAATTAACTCAATTGCACAACGTCGGCATGTGGACACATTAAACTGCGCAAAGATAACTAGTGAAGCATTTCCAGGGACCTAAAGGAATTACTAGGATCCACCAATCACATAGGTTCCAAAAGGAGTACCTTTCTATGCACAATTTGAGAAAAACATGAAAGATTCATCAAAAACCTTGAAAGATCTTGTTCCCCTAGCCCAAATTCCACATTCAAAGTGAAATACCATGATACAAACCATGGAAAAATCCTACACTGGGTTGATCCACTATGAACAACCTCTTCCACACTAATGCCTTGTAAGGTTGAAAGAAAAAAAAAACTAGGGGTCACATTATCCATAAGTATGTTCTTGTAAAGAGTCATAGCCTTGCAAAATTGTTTATGCAGGCAGCTGCAGAGTATTCTCTAGAATAACAATGGTTAATTACATAAGCAATTAACAAGTCCTTTAATTGAAAGTACTATAGCATATAAGTAGTGATTCCTGCCTAGTCAACCAAACTGTTAATAACAATAATAATAATTGGTCAGCTTCCTCCACTTTTGCAATGTTCAAATAACACAAAGGCATGAAATAATGGCGCGACCATTAGATATTCACCACTAGAAACGGATTTTGCATACCATGGCAGTACTGTCAGCAGAAAAGCATGGAATGGTTGCGCATATCCTCCCTCATCCAACGAGAAAGAATTTTGAGGAAGAAAAAGTTTAGAGGGCGGGTTCTCTCTCATCTGGATTCTTAAACCTGTGGTGGCAGCAAAGGAAAAGTATGGGTCTAAAATGAGCAATATGAAACAAAATTCGGAAGAATCTAACACATGAAAAAGAATTACATGAGTTGCGAATTATGGAAATAAGTTGGTACATTGATCAAGTGCAAACAAAATAGATACACTTCACAAATTGAATCTGAACCTGTCAGCTTGAGACCATTCATCCAAATTCTTATCCAACCATCGGGCACAGCCAGTATGGTCGGCATCTAAGGTTCCTGATATATGAATTATCTCTTCATCAAAGCTACAATGAGAATGCACATCAGTAAATTCACAAAACATAAGGATTAGAAGAAAAGAAAATGAAAAGACTGAAAAACTGTATCCAAAAAAAAGTTGCAGAAGATTATCTCATGGAATAACTAAAGTACCAAGATGAAACTAACTCAATGACTGTGAACTATAACAATATGAATTGAAAAATCATTCTAAAATTCTTAAGTACTAGGGAAATTATTTTCTGGACACCATTATCTAGCCTCAATTTACATTTGGTTGAAACCATTTGTTTCCCTCAAATTTGGTGCAAACATGTGGCCTAGACTTCACGGGCGTAAATATATCATTCAAATAAAGAATCTTCAAGAAAGGTTCCTTTATCCCATTGAAAAAATGTACCAAAGTGAACGAACCCAGAAAAGTAGAAAAAAAAAATTTGGGTTATCTTAAGCACGGAAATTAAATATTAAATATATGCCCCCAGAACAAAGCCATCAAGAAATCGATCGTATGATCTCTACTCCTTTGCAGCCGAAAGAAGAGGCAATCAAGTAAAGTTCATTACCATATGAGTTGGTCAGGAATAGACCATCAAACCAACATTTTTGCAATCAATTGCCTATTCTTTGAATGTTATCATACACAGTGACCTAAACCAGTTTCTTCTAGTTCAATTGAATCAGTTCATCACTGAAACAAAGGAATAATAACATTGAATTTAGAAGTCATAGTTTCACATAAAGGGAACAGAATTTTACCTTTTCACCACAAAACGTAGAACAGTTCCAACTTTTATCTTATGCTTCTTATTAGATCGACTAACATATATTTCCTGTCCACCTTTCTGCAGCAGAATCAGCATAAGAAAATTATTATACTTCTTACAACTCAAAAGTATCTACCTCATCATCTTTCAAGATAAGAGATTTACAATTTTATGCTTGAAATCGTCACGAATGTCTTCATCTGCTATAAAAGCGGAGGAAAACCCGAGAACCACAGCATGAATTGACTGCAGAGTAATTTTAACCACCTCTCCCTCTGTCAAGTAAACGGATAAAATTCAATAAGATTAATGCACATATCAATTGCCATCAATTGCAAACTCATTTATCAAAGTCTTCTATGTCTTTTATCTTAAGAGTGATCAACAGTTCACAATGCAGCAACCCCCCAAAAAGACAAATAACATATCAAAAACAATAAATAGAAAGCTGGTAAATTACCTAAAATCATATCAGGCTTTGGATTGAAAAGCAACAATCTAGCTTTTAATTTCACACCAAAATACGGATGAGTTCCCGGCAGAATCTTCGCCAAAGTACTACAAATATTAGGATCATATGCTAATATAACGCCATCAAAATTCTCATTGTACCTAAAAGAGAGAAGAATAAGCATTCTTTTCAGTAACTAAAAATTATAAAACTAAACTCAAAGACAGCCAATTTATGAAAAAAAAAAATACAGTAAAATCATCAAAGTCGTGTATAATTCACAAGAATTGAAAGATAATAATCCTTACACATCAAAATGTTAAGAAAATAATGATTCATACAAGAAACTTACGTGAAAAGCAAAGAGCTGAGCTCGTTGAGGATGGCGTCGTTCGCGCATTTAGCCTTGGAAGGATGTAAATGCACAACCAAATTTGCTTCGCACTCATTCAGAGCATCCATTAATTTTCAATTAACAGGAAATTCAGAGTATTTGAGCGTTAAAGAAATCGTGAACCGCTGGAGCTATCGAAATCGCCACCGGAGCTATCGAAATCGTGTTGGATTGGAGCTGGTTTTGAGCTTTAAAGAAAGATAAACCGCTGGAGAAAGTAAGATACACGGCTGAGAGCCCTAATTCTGATCTGCTGAGGTTGGGTTTCAGGTGAATGCCATGTTTAATATTTTTGGGCTAAAGCCCGTTAGACTGAATACGGCAAACCCAATTAGGAGTGTTTGACTCATTTTATTTTTCTTACATACACTAGTACAAGTTCCGTGATATACACGAGCATTATTTTCTATATATATATATTTTTTATATGAAAAAGTTGACCACCAAAAATAATAAATTTTTTCGTAGAATTCAGTTTGATTTATTAACTATGTGACACACAATTAAAAAATTTAAGTATTTCAAGTTTGATATGAAAATGTTAATTTACGAAAAACTCAAATTCTCGATAATATTCAACCTCATTTGGTATTTGTGTGATGCATGGATAAATAAATTTGAAGTGTTAGTAATTTTTTGATATAAAAATGTTAATCATGAAAAAACAATATATTTCTTCAAAGTTATATCAATTTAATCTATTACCCATATAATATATGAATTTAAATATGTCTTATTTTCATCGTATGTTGTCTAACTACTTTACTAATTGTTTTTGTCACAATTGGCCTGAAAAAAACTTATACAAATATATGTTCAATAACATATTAATAATGAGTATAAAATGGTGATATTATTTTATATTATAATCAAGTTTTAATAATATTTCAATCTCATTTGGTACCCGTGTGATGTAGGGAATAAATTTTAAGTGTTAGTATTTTTTTGATATAAAAATGACGGTCATGGAAAACAGCGTAGTTCTTCAAAGTTAGTTTAATTTAATCTACTACTAATATAATTTATCAATTGGAAATGTTTCTTATTTTCATCATATAATGTTTGACTACTTTAATAATTGTTTTTGTCACAATTGGTTTGGAAAAAAAACTTGTGTAAAAATATGTTCAATAATTTATTCATAATGAGTGTAAGATGTTGATATTATTGTATATTGCTTCAAAATAAAATTTCTAAATTTAATATACCATCAAAAAATCTATATAATTTTTTTTCACAAGTGTATTAAAATCAAAAAATTTATTTAAAAAAAAATCTTATTGGATGCTAAACATATCAAAATTTGATAAATCTAAAATCATGAAACTAGAGCCGGCAATTTAAGCCCCACCCGATGGGTCGGCCTGAAAAATATTGTTGGGTTGGGCTCTAATAATAGTGGCCCGAATAACGTCGAAACTTTTTGGCCCGACCCAAGTGGCCCGACAGGCTAATGGGCTCAGTCCGGCTCTAGTTTAAAATTTTAAAATATTTTAAATAAATTTGGATATGTCATTCGCAGCCAATTTCTGGAATAAGAGCAACTTTTTTTATTCATTTAATTTTTATCTAAAAATATTTTAAGTAATTTTTTCAGTCCATTTAATATTTTCAAATGTAACAAATAAATGGAACTATAACAAAACAAACAAGTTACCTATTTTGTTATTTTAATAAATATTAAATTTAATTTGTGACGTGTATACAAAAATAAATAAATTAAACAAATAAATTTGAACAATTAATATGTTCTCTAAAAAATATCTTAATATTTGAAAAATGTAAAATAATTGAGTACACTAACTATGAACGTTAAAAGAAATAATAATACTTGATGGAATCTAATAAAAAAATGTATAGACTGAAAAAAGTCAATATTAAAATTTAAGATACCCCTTTATATTTTGATTTATGCAATTGTATAGCTCTAATTAGAATTTTAATAACAAAATCAACAAATATATTCTAACATATAGTGAAACACTTATTTAATATTTTCCATCAATTTGTTATAAGTTTGTTCCTCCAGTAAATCGTCAAGATTTATGACAATATCATGACTATGAACATCATACTCAAGTTTTCAAGTGGAAAATATTAGAAAATTAAACTATGTCGAAATGGTGATAAATATATGAAAATTCATTGGTGGTGGAGGGAGGTTGATAGAGAACGTAATGTCATAATTGGAGAATGAATGTTATTTGACATTCTACTATATATGCCGATGTGATGAAACTTTTTTGAAAAAGAATATTCAAAAAAATATTTGTTATATTTAAAAAATATTCCAAATAATTAAGGTTAGTTTTACATAGTTAACATATCTATATAAAAAAATTACAGCACTTGAATTTATATACCATGCATCACATGGATTACCAAATGAAATTGAAATATTATTAAGAACTTGATTTTTCCGTAAATTGATTAACCTCAAAATATTTAAATTTTATGGTTATGCATCACACGGGTAACATATTATATTGAAATTAATCTCAAATAATATACTATTTTGTGTTCAACATTTTCATATCAAAACACCAAAATAGTAATTTTTATATGTTCGTGCATCGCACAGGACCTATATACTAGTTTTTAATTAATATAAATAATTGTATTTCTACTTTTGGAAGGTGGAAATAGACGGGAAAATTTTAGCATTTCTATTTTGAGGGGTTAATTTTATTTTATATACTAGTATAAATCCTATGTGATGCATTGACATATAAATTTTACTATTTATATATTTTGATATGAAAATGTTGAACACAAAAAATAATAATTTTTTTGGAAGAATCTCGGTCTGATTTATTACCTGTGTGACTCATGACCATAAAATTTAAAAATTTTGAGTTTAATGTTAAAATATTAATTTACAAAAAAAAAAAATTAAGTTTTCATAATATTTCAATCTCATTTGGTATATCTGTGTGATGCATGGACAAATAAATTTGAAGTGTTAGTAATTTTTTGATATAAACATTTTGTTCATGAAAAATAATATAGTTCTTGAAATGAATTTCAATTTAATCTACTACATATATAATTTACAAGTTAATTAAATATTTTTTATTTTCATCATACCTTATCTGACTACTTTACTAATTGTTTTTGTCACAATTGGCCTGAATTTTTTTTTTTATGCAAATTTAAGTTCAATAACTTATTCATAATAAGTTAAAATTGTGATATTATTGTATACTATAATCAAGTCTTGATAATATAAATTTCAAGTGTTACTAATTTTTTGATATAAAATGATGATCATGAAAAATCATATAATTCTTCAAAGTTATTTCAATTTAATCTACTATCCATATAATTCATCAATTTTAAATATTAATTATTTTCTTCATATGTCGTTTGACTATTTTACTAATTGTTTTTATCACAATTGGCCTGGAAAAAACTTTTGGAAATATTTGTTCAATAACTTGATCATAATGAGCTTAAAATATTGATATTATTGTATATTATTCCAAAATAAAATTTCTAAATTTAACATACCATCAAAAAATCTATATAAATAACTCGAAGCGTTGTAGTAGGGCCGAAGCCCTATGTGCTATAATGCTGAACCAAGGACGCTCCACCTTATCTATAGAAGGAGTCAACTGAGTTCTGAACGAATTAGCTCCTTGTTAATGGCTCAATCTATAGATAGAAAGCCCTATGATGGGAAACTACCACGTTAGGTTTGGAGAGAGATGGGACCGGTTATATAATAGAGGGAGCAGATGCAAGCTTTTTCTTTTAATAGCCGGCCAAATGACTACAGGATCATCGGTCTACTCTACCTCAATTCACCATTTCGAACCTTATACAGAAGCGTTTTCCGTACCAGCTTCTTCTACCTATACCGCAGTTGAAGCACCTAAAGGAGAATTTGGTGTCTTTCTGGTCAGTAATGGAATCAATCATCCCTACCGTCGTAAAATAAGAGCATCTGGCTTTGCCCATTCACAAGGACTCGATTCTATGTCCAAACATCACATGCCAGCAGATGTGGTCACCATCATAGGTACTCAAGATATTGTATCTGAAGAGGTGGATAGATAGGACTAGTACTTTCTCGATCAGGACCCTAGCTTTATTGCGAGCCAAAAACAAAGATGGATTTGTGAATTTGAAATCAAACTTTCCTATTTCAAGGAAGGCGTTACAACCCCGTACACTACAAGAAATTTGAGAATTCGAGACGACAAAATTCATCATAAAAATACCATTTTTCGTCACAAAAGGTGTTTGGTGATTAAATATTTCCGTCGCAAAGAACGTCGTTGTAAGTGCGTCATATTAGGTAAATGCGACGTTATTTGAATTCGTCATCTAAAGTCATCTTTTTATGATGCTAAAGGTCATCGTCGCTATATCATCTCATCTATAGTGACAAATAAAGCATCGCATTTCACATCAAATTTCGTCACTAATTATGGTGTTTAGTCACTAAAAGTGTAACTTTACATGACAAATTTAATTTATTGTCACTAAAATATTAATTTTTAGTGATAATTATCCATTTACTACCAACTTTGTCAAATTTTGGTGACACAATTTTAGTCACAATTTGATTAACTAATTCGTCATATTTTATATAATTCGTCATCAAAGAGTTAAACTTTAGTGACGAAATTTTGACGTTGTTATATGTATCTATCCATATAATGATGACACAATGCGTCACGAAAAAGTAAGATTCGATGACAAAAACATTGTGGTCACTAAATAGTGTAAAAATGGTGATGAATTATTTTTGTCATAATAAATATATCAAGTGACGAAGATGATAATTGTCGCTAAATATTTAGATACAGTGACATCATATATTTCGTCACGAAATAATTATACTATTGTGACCAAATTTATCATTAGTATATGTATATATATAATGACAACACAATTTGTCACCAAAAAGTATGACTTTAATGACCAAACCTTAGGGTATGTTTGTTTCGGGTTTCACAAAATCCGGATTTGGGATTTTAAAATCTCAAATCCTTGTTTGTTTACGGACTTAAGTCAAGGATTATGAAATCTACCAAAATCCTACTCTATTTAAAAAAAACACTATAATTAATCTTATACTCCAACCTATTACATTAACTAATAATATAATATTACACTTACTAACTTTTCCAGCATTGATTTGACATCTACAGTAATAATCCTACCTTATAAAATCTCATAACAAACACAGATTTTAACTATTCACCTTTATTTACAAATCTCAGGATTTCAAAATCCGGATTTCCCCAATCCTACATAAACCCGAAACAAACATACCCTTATTGTCACTAAATGATGTAGAAATAGTGATGAAATATTTTTATCATAATTAAATATTATTAAGTGACTAAGTTGGTAATCATCATGAAAAATTTAGGTAACAACATATATCGTTGTTACTAATTAGCTTACATTGACAATATTTTTTGTCATTAATTAAATATTATTAAATAATTATTTTTATTGTGGATTTAAATTATATATACATATACTATTTAAATAGATTTATAATTGACAAAAATAATTATCATGATAAACTAATTAAATTCTAAATTACAATAAATAAATATCTACTACCATTAAATTAAAGATCATAAATTTAAATAGCATAATATGATAAAAATGCAGTAAAATAAATTCTACCAAAAGTCGAAAGCAATAAACATATTCGAGTTAGAAATAAAAAGAACATAAAAAAATAGTCTGCACCCAAAAAAATATTCTCCTAAATCTTAAATTTCATCCCTTTATCATCCCTTTATCAGACAATAAATTCATAAGCTTGTTTAGTTGGTATTTCAAGGCTGTTATTTCTGCACCTTCAAGAGCTAATCACCTTGCACTGATTTTTAAAATCACTCACTATTATCCTCGCTCATCACAATCCCATCTTTCATAGACTTCTCAAAGCTATTAAGCCTATTAAGACAGGAAACCATACATAAAAAATAACCATACCAGAAACAAAAAGAAAAAACACCAATAGAATTATGATTAAGTAGGAATTTGGAAACCAAGTGTTGTATTCATAGTACCCGATTCTATTCTGAAATCATAACAATAAAATCCAAAATCAAGCAGTTACTTTCTAGAAGTACAAAGATAAGATTACAGCTCTAATATTAGTTTACCCAGAGATCTGAAGAGGAGTGAAGTCTACATTACTTGGAACCTGCAAATATTAAATATAAATCAAACTGCTAGCTTCAATAAAATGCCTTACAACAGGAAATTGTCATGCCACCTTATAGTTACTAGGAAGTTGCCATTGTCCACGAAGCCCGTTTGGTCCCAAAATAGAATGTTTAGACAGAGTTTCCACCTTTGGGCCAGGAATACTTAATGATCTACAACAGAAAAGACACACCAAATAGTGATTAAAAGAAGACTGGAAAACATAAAATGAAAATCCTGTTCTATAGAAATGTTTTGTCTTCACAATCATCAGAAAGTCAATCAGAAACATGAGATGCCAAGATAGTTCCAAAATCTCTTAAAGAGTCCAACTATATTAACAAACCAAGCAAAGCAATCAAACATATATGTGTGTGTAAAACGAATAATAAAGTTTTAAGGTGATACAAACATATCCTATAAACTCAGGACTTTGCAATATAAACCATAGATGCAGCAGAAATGAATTGCATTTAAGAAATAAACCATATAAACCAAGGAAGTTTTGCTTGAACAGCTGGTTTCAATTCCTCAAGCTCAGTCACTGCAGTATTCAATTTCTGCCTAGGCAGATTAAGAAAAGACAAACTTTTATAAAGAAAAACTACAATAATGACAGCTAGCTTTACCTCCAATAGTAGTACATGATAGTAATAAATAAATGAGCAATAGTTGTTAATCGTTACCCTTTTTAGATGAAGTTTATTGCCTTGTGAAGTTGTTCTATAGTTTCGATGGCAAGGTATTGTCTCAGTAACCAAACTAAAACAAAAGACAACACGCAGCTTTCATAAATAGACTTATCCATATTTCATGCTACCTGATATATTTTAAAGAGAAATTGTTACTATATTAAACAACAAATCCCAACAAGACATCGTTTCTCACCTTGAAAATCTAAGGAGCATAACATACAGGTCAATTACATTCTTTTCTTCACGAAAGATGTCCGCCTACATGGTAAACAAAGTAATTAAGTTCGAAAAATAATAGGAAATCAATAGAAAACATGATTGAAAGAGAGATTCATGATATAAAAACATTATGGGAAATAAAACAACGATGAGAAACAAACAATCAGGTCATATTTTGCGATGTAAAGCTAAATATGAAATGTATACTTAGTGCGTGTGGAGCATCAAGAAACAATTACTTCAGACCAAATATACGAAAAATCAGAGCTCCAGCCAACCAAAAAGGATAGTACAATAGAATTTTAGCCCAGAACACTATACAAAAAAATACAAAGTAAAGGTATACCAAATTCATAAAAAAGAAATCAAAACAGACAAATGTGGAGCGATAAAAAAACTGAACCATCAGGTTTTTCTCCCTACACCAGATAAGTACCTAAATTATCTGGATACAGTTGTCATACAAACAAAGAAAATCAAATGAAACAGTATAATGTTTTTTTAGAGCTAGGACCAGGAGATATTATATCATGACAATGATTCGCAAAGAACCTAGATGAAGAAAGGTACAAATCAAGTAAGGAGCAGTTTCTCATAATTAAGAGGTACCAGAAGGAGGGTATATGCATAGTGAGGGGAAAAGCTTATATACTATCTAAAGGGATCAAAGCAGGTATTTTGCATTTTATCGTAAGCTTTAGATGTTTGCTTAAACTTATGGAGAACTGCTCCCACAGGAGCTGAAAATGGCATCCCAACTTTATAAGAAACTGATGGGTGTTTTTTGGAATGAGTCAATGAGTCCGACATCTAATATCAGGTATACAAAGACATCATTGTCCCCAAAGCGACCAATTCATACATCAATATAATACAACTCTTTGTACAATGAAACACTACAGAGTCCAGATGTACCGGTGCCACTCAGTGATTTTGAATTTTGAATATGAAAAAAATATATAGAAAATTCATACATTTTCAAAATCGAATTCAACATGCTTAAACTTTGAAAATAGATCGGACTTAGTCACTTAGTTTTCTAATTACCTAAAATACATTAGAAAGATATCAAACTATAAACATGTATGTATCAAAATTCAAAATCTTTATATAAGAATAATGTATGTATATACCAAAATATCATGTATTTATATGAAATATAATTAGAAAAAAATTAATATGAACGTGTATTGCAATAATTTCATATAGTTTATTCATTTAATTATTCATATATTTGCAAACTCAAATAGTTATATATGATACTAGAAAAACAATAGACGAAAAGTTTCTCTAGATACGAATCATATGATAAAAACAAATTGTTCACGGGTTTCACATACAGTCTAATCAAATGCATTTCCAAGTAATAGTTATGTGTATACATCTAAGTACATATATTATCCCAAAAAAAATGGGCATACTAAGTTACATTATTCACAAACCCTTATTCCTATCAAATCTCACATTCTATTCTTCAATATATCATGTTATCATAAACATCATCTTGTGAGAATATACTGAAATAGTCCTCAATCTGGGAAATTTTTAATGAGGTCACTTTAAAAACTGGCCAGAGTCCTACACAATAGCTAAAATGCTCATTATTCATGATTTCAAAAAGTTACACTTACAAGACAATGGTCTCCATCAAATGTCAACTGCTACATAAGAGTTATCAACTCCTCTTTTCCATCATAAAACAGTAAACATCGAACATGACATGACAGCAATTATAAGTCATACACTGGTGATAATTAAAGATGGGGGTAAGAGGTTCAATATGAAGTCTTAAGCTTCAAGTTTGATTTGAGGTCCACTAAAAGGCATAAGAGAGGTTGACAAAGGGAAAGGAGTAGATGAAAATGGTAAAAATATGAAAAATGCTTCTCCCTCAAGCATGTAACAATTAACTATATATGCAGCATATATCAGAAAGTGAATGTTACCCAATGAAGTCTCAAGTCCCATCCTTGGGCGGTGAGACCTTAATCCTTCCTACAAGAAAAGTCAAGGACAAATTGGTACTTGGTCTCCTTTACTAGAAAGGAGATTGATGTTCAATCTCTCCCTGCCCTTAGTATCCCAATTTGCTAATGATTTTGAGAAAAAATAGGGAAAAAAAAAAGAGATTGAATGAAACGATAGAATAAATTGAGGTAATAATATTAAACTGGTAGAATGCAGCGTTCTCATTACTAACAATTGAGTAGCGTATGACACAATGCTTCTACCTAACAGACAAAAGCATATAAAATAAATTCTACCTTATAGACTTAAGGAAGTGCTGGAACATCTCAATGATCATCTGATCCAATTACAAATCCAACATGATGACACAAGACCTAACTTTGGCAACTGTTTCAAGTATAGTGGCCCTCTTTTGATGGGACCTGCTTGATGTATCCCACAAATTTTCAAAGGATGATACAATCAATTGAAAGACATCCTGCAGTGAAATTAGATAGTGTTACAAGAACAGCAAAGGAGAAGCTGATGTGTACACAAATATACACAATAGAGAGATAAGTTGAAGACACAGGTACCTTCATTTTGTCATCATCATATGGAGCGTCTGGTGCAGTAATTCTGGTTATTTCACTAACGCAAGCAGCTACCGCTACTTGTACATCAACATCTGAATGTTTCAGAAGCTCTTCTAAGACTAGAGCCTTCATGAGTGGAGACAGAGCAGTTTGCATGGATCTGGCAGGTGACTGTGCCACTTTTGATAACAGCCCCTCAACTCGCTTAAGGTAGATCAAAAGGTACAAAGATCATAAGAATTTTTACAAAACCAATGACTCAAACAGAACACAACAAAAGGTCACGACATTCGTCATCATCCTCTTCATAGAATTAACACAAATTGAAAATAAAAAAATGCACATAAATGAAAATGGCCAAAACACTTCTTCCAAAGAATCTAATGATAGAATGGAGTCGCCATGCCACCCAGTTGGATTGAAATGAGTAGCTATAAACAGTAGAGTATTGGCCTCAACTAATAAAATTTTGATTTAACAAGTAAAATTATACATACAGAAAGGTCCTGGGTTCAATTTTGCCATAAACAAAAATAAGACTATATATAAGAATAAATAAATAAAGGAACCTATGAGCTGCATTGCACCCTAATCTATATACAAGAAAACGCAATTACTAGATAGGTAAGGAATTTAATTGTCCTTCAACAGCCCACAGATTAACACTTTTCACGTCCGCAGAAGAGAAAAGTTGACAATTTCAACAATTAACAGATTTCAATTTGTTTGCAGATAACACAATAATTCACGAAATCCATGCTGACGTCAGCTTCGGTAAGAATTCAATTAAAAAAAATTCGAAAAGCATACAACAATTCTTACATCGAGAAGTGTGAGGAGCTCATCGAGTGAAGACGGAGGTTGAAGAAGACTGTTCCCATCAGCGCTCAGTCGCTCTTCCAATTCTTTATTGGAAAGTAACAACATCGTTCCTTCGCACTCCAGATCTTACAAATCGCACTTCAGTACAGAAAAACCGGCGCCATAGGCTCGATCAGCGAAACCCTAGGACAAGGGCGATGGAGACGAAGGGGCCGATTTATTTGAGCATTGAATCAATTCAAATTGAATCTGATGATTTTTGAAACCCTAGAATAAGATTGAGCCCAATTCCCAAATCAACTGAGTGGTTTCCCAGAACGAGTAGAAGGAAAATTTACCGTATTTTGAGAGAAATATGTACTACGCATATGACAAAAATTCAAAATGGACTTTCCATAGATATAACCAAGTATGAAAATATCGATATCGCAAGTGATATTGCAACCTTAATTTTACGGATATATCATTGGATATATCGATATCGCATATCGATATGGCAAAATTTTTGAAAAAATGACGGATATCTTATTAAATTTTTGGAAATTTAATATGAAATTTTAGGGATTATTTTAACACATCATTACACATATATTCCACCCAAAATCACAATAAAATAATATATTTAAAACTAACATATAGATAATAAACTTTATAAATACTGTACTGAATAGTAAAAAACTGACAATATATTACATAATACAATACAAAATAACTAAAATTACATGATACAATACACTAGAACCAAAAAGATGATCTATGAGGTTCAAATATAGTAGATGGAATGTCATATTTGTCCAGACAGTACTGATACCAACTCATCACAATTTATAAAATTTAATTCAAAGTAAGCCCAAATTATAGTCCCTAACTAGTGTTATATTTGTGCAATGTCTATGAGTGGTTGCAAATTACCCAAATACTGTATATTTCAAAAATGTTTCCTATTATATTTTAATTCAATGTTTTAAGTCTTATTATATAAAAGTCATGTTTTCAATTGTAGCTTCAATGTAAGACTTAATTGGAAGTAATTAAGCCACAATTTATAAAATTTAATTAAAATTAGTAAGCCCCAAATTGTAGTCTCTAGCTAATGTTATATTTGTGTAGTATCAAATATATTTTCAATTTTATAAGATGTTGGTTAAATTTATATATGCTAAGATGCATGTTTTGAATTATATTTTAATTCTATATTTTATGCCCTGATATATAAAAGTCATGTTTTCAATTATCAAACAATTTTTTTTCAGATTTTCAATTACCCAATGACGTGTGTCAACTTTCTTATATTTCCTAATTTCAAAGATATCAAGACAAGACATATATATATATATATATATATATAAATTTTTATGATCAAAGAATATATTCTCTCTTATATCAAACAAAATATAGATGACAAAGTAAAAAAATCACATGTTTTAATTTTTTTGAATCAAAATCGCAAAATTTGCTATATATGCGATAATTTGCGATATATCCGCAATATTTCCCGATTTCCATCCAATTTTGTACTACACTGAACCGATATCGATACCGATAGCGATAACTTGCGATATATCCGCGATACCCAGGAAGAAATACATTAGCACCCAATATCCATATCGCAATATCCGTATTCGCGATATATCCGCGATATTTCGCGATATTTTCATCCTTGTATATAACCATATATATTCTTTTGAAATTACCATTATATACAAGTGTATATTTAATCTATTTTTGAATAAGCAAATGCTTCATCCAATCTCACAGTTAAGTATATTCTTGGAGTTTTTAAAATATATTAAGAAATATAAAAAAAATGAATAAATATACTCATTATTATCATGAAATTTAGAATTCAAAATTATTGAAAATCAAATTAATTCTAAAAAATAGGTCATATCGAATTCTTAAATTTTAACTAAGGAATGCTAATAAGGGTAATTTTGGAATAAAGTTGTGTTAAAGTCTAAGAAAAACAAATAACTGAAAACAAAATTTAACCTTCAAAACAATATTTAATTGGAATTGAATGGAATAAATGTTTTGGATTCGTTATTACATATCTTAGGTACATTCTTACATATGAGTAGTGTTTATGTACATATGACATACGATATGTATTAAATATTCTTTTTTTTTTTTCAATCTTTAATGATTATGTACATAGAATTTTATTGTATGCATTTAAAATAATTTATATTGTATTTGTACACTTAAGATAAAATCATGAGTACATTTAAAATTACATATTCTCTAATTTGATTTGTTTCAAAAACATTTTAATATTTTAATGAATAAAATAATAAATATTATTTCTTTTTATGTTTAGACGTTAAGAAAGTAAGTTAATATTGCTTATATATTGATTGACAATTAATAAATTAATAGTTAATAATTTATTTAATTTAGCATTAATGATATAAAATAAAATTAATTATAATTTAATTGTAGTTTGGGAGGGAAATCAAATGAATGAGAGAGTGACATGTGTCCTTAGTGATTATTACTTTAGTATATATTAATATAGGGCCCGTGTAATACACAGGATTTTATAAAAAAATTAAATAGAATTTGGTAAATTTGAAAAATGTAAATATTATTTATATATTAAAATTAAATATATGGTTTGTGCAGTGCATATCATTTAATTGAAAATTAAATATAACATAATATGATTAGATAATTATTTAATTGTAAATTTATAATTAGTTCAATTTGTAGAGGATCATAATTTTTTATTTTTTATTTAAAAAAAAATATTATTATGTCTATTATGTATGTTATTCATCACGCCCACCATTTTTTTTTCGATTTGCTTTTTATTTTCAACGTTTATAACAACCCTCACCTTTTTTTTTTCAAATAAAAGATAAAAAATGAAAGTCAACATTTTACAAATAATAATAATTCTTGCCATATATCATTAAAAATATTTGTCAACAAAGTTAGATTATTATATACCATATATATTTATTACACAAAAGTAATATTTTTAGAAATTTATAATAAACTCAATTAATATAAAAAATATATATATAAAATTTGATGGAATTTCTAATATTAATAAATGAAAATAGATAGAAATTTTTTGACATCTCTACTGTTATTGGTAATTGTTATATATATATATATATATATATATGGATGTAAACGAGCCGAGCCGAGCCGAACAGTATCAGGCTCGAGTTCGGCTCGTTTGGTATCAGCTCGGGCTCGAGCTCGGCTCGAGCTCGATTCGAGCTCGGAAAATCAGGCTCGAGCTCGGCTCGAAATCAGAAGATTGAGCTCGATATGGGCTCGAGTTCGGCTCGAACAAAGCTCGAATACAAGGCTCGAATACAGGCTCGAACAAAGGCTCGTCAAAGGCTCGATAACAAGACTCATCAAAAGCTCGAAATGGGCTCGAATACAGGCTCGAACAAAGGCTCGAAATAAGGGCTCGAATACAGGCTCGATAAAAGCTCGTCAAAAGTTCGAAATAAGGGCTCGAATACAGGCTCGATAAAAGCTCGTCAAAAGTTCGAAATGGGCTCGAATGCAGGCTCGATAAGTAAAGCTTGAGTTCGGCTCGAAAAAAATTAGATTTAGAGCTCATTAACACTAATTTTGGCATATATATTTCAAAATTTACAAGAAATCACAAACATAGGTCACACATCATATAAATTTTCTTTTTATTACTAGTTATTAATTATCTAAATTTCAAAAACTTATAAAATTCATAATCATATTTAAATAAAATATATAAACGAACAGGCTCACGAACTATAAACGAGCCTATTCACGAACCCCTAAACGAACATGTTCGCGAGCCTGGCTCGTGAGCCCCCTAAACGAACATGTTCGCGAGCTATCGAGCCGAACATGTCTAGGCTTGAGTTTGGCTCGTTAAGCTTAACGAGCTCGAAACTTGGGCTCGAGCTCGGCTCGTTAAGCTAACGAGCCGAGCTCGAACGAATATTTATCGAGCCGAGCCACGAACTGTTCGCGAACGGCTCGGCTCGTTTACATCCCTATATATATATATATATATATATATATATATTTAGATTATTTCTCCTATATACCGAATTCAGTCTACCGCTGTGGAAACACCGAGAAGCCTGAGGCTGAGGGTTGTAAATTGTAATAGAGGATAAGGACAGAGACTCAGAGACCTGGAACGCCATGACAACTCCTCGTTCGAAATCAATTGGAGCTCATCGACGCCGCCGCAGGTTCGCTGCTAATACCTCTCTCTCTCTCTCTCTCTCTCTCACAGAGAACGGTCTTGTCAATTGACGATTCAGTGCCCTAATTTTATGATTTCAAATTTTATGGCGAATGCAATTTTATATGATTTAGGACCTTTATTATCTGATTTTGCTTCTATTGAGAGATTTAGGTATGATTCTAATGAGTAATTTGTGTATCAGATGGTCAAATTTATATAACTTGTGCGCTGTTGTTTTTCCTGAATAAGTCTCATGAGTAGTGGTTTTCTTAGATTTTGGTTTGTATAATTCTGTGATCAGATTGTCATGAATGTTAGATATCTCAGCTTGATTGGCATGAATGTGGCTTGTGAGTCTTATTTTCCGTCTGTGTCCATTATTTTTGGATTGTTATCTATTGTTTTTTTCTTTTGGCTTGATAATTTCACTCTTGAAATCATTTGGTGCCCAAATGATCTTTATGCATTCAGTAATTCTTATTTTGTGGTCGTTGAAATAGTTGGTATACTTGAGTGCAAATCTAAACCACCACTCTCAAAGCAGCGATCTATGATCCTGTATTCGAGCCCATTTCGAACTTTTGCCATCTGATCTTAATGACTGATGAAAACGGTGTTGGAATGTGTTGAGCATACAGAATACATGTTTGTTGAGCAAAGGGGAAGCCCTCTCTCTATCTCGGTCTCGGTTTAGCATCATATATCGATCTGGATATAGTTAATCAATGATGCTATATTCTTCTTATGCACCGCCCCATGGTGCCAAATTTGCCAAATTTGCTGTATAGATATGTTTTCATTGCAATCTAGCAGTGTTTTGAATTTTGTTAAAGAGTGACATCGTAAACCACTAAGCAATTTGTGCAGAATACTTATAAGTATTATGTATGAATGGAAAATATATGAGTTGTTATTTTAAATATTCCTTGTTCTTATGATGTACTTATATTATGTTACTTATTATATTTCGTGTTATAGGTCAAGAGACTTCCGTATTCTACAACACTACAGAAGGTTAAAATATATTGGTTGCTGATTGTAGGAGTTTGGCAGACACAATATCTTGTTAAATACCAGGGGCTTGCTCACATTCTATCATTGAACTTGATAATCAGACTGGAGCTGTGAAGGTGAGTTCTTATTTATTGAACTTCTGTTATTTTCATTGAAAACTGTTGATCTTATTGTAAAGGCTTTCAAATGCTGCCCCTGACAAGTGCATACAAACATAATATTTACTTTTTGTGCTGAAAGCCTTGTTTTTTTTTTGTTTTTTTTTTTTGCACTTTTTTTCTAAATTTTTAAAATCGGAAGGGAAATTATGTTTTCAGGTACATGCAAATTTCCTTCTTGAAATATTCCTTCCCCCTTGTCGTTTTATTGGTGATGGATGATAGCTATCTTCTTTTGGTTCAGCTAGATGGGTTCAACTCTACTTGGAACTATCTGTCTACTAGTTATTGGCTTTTAGTTCAGCAAAAGATGGGTTCAACACTACCTGTAACTTAGGTTTCATGCTGTGCGAATTAAAATTGATTTTGTTTGCTTTGACATAATTGCTTATGTTTTTCTAGTTCGAATTTTCAAGCGGCAGTTCAACCAGATTGATTATTAAACTGCCAAGTTTAACATTTTTTACGATTATTTTCGTGCTTTAAGTTTTTAACAATGTTTTACTTATAGCTGGAAGATTTGGTGGCTTAGCTATAGATTCTATGCTGGCTCTTAACCATTGGTTCAAAGTTAGTGAATTGTATGGGTGTCAACTAGATTGTCTGCTTCGATGTACTGGATTTTAGTTCACTCTTTAGGATTTGCTGTAAAGGCAGTCATATTAAAATATCAAGATTCTCTAGTTTGAGCCTCCTCTGATGCGCAAATTGAAGTTTTTCTATCGTCATATATGTTTTAGGACTTCTTACTTTGTGCATTTCTCTAGAGTTAATAATACATAATATTCCACTTTTAATGATTTTTCTGTACAGTTGCTCTTGAATTGCCTTATTAATAATTAGCATAGTAGTCACAAATCAGGACTCTTTACCTCCGTTTTGTTTATGTATCTTTATTCTCCTCAGGAAATGTATACTCATGCTGGACCTCAGTTCCTTGAAGAACTGAACCGACATCATCTACCTATACCAATGGTAATTGTGTTGCTTATTTTGTGCAGCTTACGTTCTGATCAAGATATAGAGCAGAATGTTTTTCTTACTGTTATCCTCTCCCTACTTATCCAATAATCTTTTAACATAAAAAAATGTTGGTTGAATTGTGTCTCATTTCTTTGTATCACAATGGCCGCAGTTAAGAGATATTAATGCCAGATTAGAAAAAATTGAGCCAAAGGTTCACTCTTCAGATACAATTATGAGCAATTATTCATCTAGTGAGACTAAGCCTACGGTAGTTAATCCGAAGAGAAGCAGCCCCAAGGCTAAAAGCTCAACACGTGAGACTTCTCTCTTTGGAGGTTAGTACTGATGGAGGATGGTTTAGTTATGAATTATTTAATTTATTTTTCTGCCATATTTATAATTGTCAAGCTATCCTTAATATTTGGTAAATTAACACTTGTGATTGCAGACAGGATCCAATAATTCTTTTTATTTTTTATTTTTTTTATAGTAAGGTATATGCATTAAAAAATGTTTTTATGATTATATTATATGGGCTTAATAAGAAAAGTAGTTTAGTATTCAATACACTAGTAGTTAACACCATATTTACTCTTCTAAGTTGAGAAACAAATTGAGAAATAACAAAAATTCACTTTCGTGTCAACATTTTATATCTTCTTGTGTGCTTTGGCTCTGAGCAGCAGATGGTGATATCACAGAGAAACCTGTTGAACCTATTAAAGTATATTCAGAGAAAGAGCTTATAAGGGAGTTCGAGAAGATTTCTTCTATCCTAGTGCCTGAAAAAGATTGGTCTGTACGAATTGCAGCCATGCAGAGAGTGGAAGGCCTTGTTATTGGAGGTTTGTTGATTACACAGCACAAAACCTATGTCCCGGTGCCAATATTTTTTTTTACAATATCACATTAACTGGATTTATATAACTTGTCCATACCACATGGCATAAATGGGAGGATACTTGATAACGTATTGAAAGAGAACCTTATGTTTATTTTTGGGTTATAGAAGTGTTTTGTTCTATCTGTAATAATTATGATAAGGATTATGAGAATACAGTATACTTACTATACTGGGGCTTGATCATTCAGGTGCAGCTGATTACCCTTCTTTCTGTGGACTTCTTAAGCAGCAACTGGTTGGTCCTTTGAGCATACAACTATCTGATCCGCGAACTAGCATTGTGAAGCAGGTGTGGACCTAAGTGATTGCATAACTATTTCTCTTGAGAGCGGTCACATTTATATTTCACCAATGAGACCTGGATGATTTGTTATACGTATACTGTATTGTGCAATATTCATTAATAGCCTATTCAGGAAATTTATATCTGAAATGCAAGTATATGGTGAAGTTTGCTTCAGTGCCAATGATGTTTAAGATCCCTGAGCATTTTGGTATCTTTCCACCATATACTTAGATGTTTATCTTTATGGAAGATCCCTCAACGCTGCTGCCCTGACAAGTGCATGCAAACATAATATGTACTTTTTGTACTGGAAGCCTTGTTTTTTTTTTTTTTTTTGGCACTTTTTTCTAAATTGAATATAGATCTACTGTTAATTTATTGGTTTACTTTTCAGTTCGAGTTCTTGTCTATGTTGACTTTTTATGTTTTAATTTTAATGTTTTGCTAGGCCTGCCATTTGTTATGCTTCTTATCTAAAGATTTCTTGGGCGATTTTGAAGAAAAAATGTAATTAAATGGAAGAAAAAATGTGTTGCCTAATTATCTTACACGTTTCTTTAACCATGAAGGAAATCGTTCCTTGTGTTCTTTATCTATATTTTTACAATTTTCCTAAATAAGCTCTTGTTTATGCCTCCTGCAGAATAAAATACTAACATGTAATTTAAGTTTTTAACCACTTAATGATTTTGTTAGTAAAAGAGAATAAATATTCTTACTCAAAATATGGTTCGACCTCACAATTTTGGAAGACAAACCATTGTGTTACATTGAACTCCTCAGATAATTCTAAATATTTTGTTGCTCAAAAGTGGTGACATTTTTGTGAAAAGATTGATAAACTATCATCAATTCCTGAATCACTATTTCGTTCATCTTTGTTAAATCTAGTCTCAATTCCCCGCAAGTACATTGAACAAAATGTTAAAACATTCTTTTGCAATGTAAGCTTCTACAATTGAACCTTCTGGATGAGCTTTATTGCGCACACTTTTCTTCAAGTCACATAATAATCTAAGAAAAAAAAAGGCAATTAATTATCGATGTTGTCTCTTATATGCTAGTAAGGAAACATTAAAATGTCACCTTTCAATTGGATACATCCATCTAAATTGAACCGATCCACTAATCAACGCCTCGTGTGGTAAGTGAATAGGAAGATGAATCATAATGTCAAAAAAGGCTGGAGGATATATTTGTTCTAGTTTGCATAAAATCAAACAAATATCTTCACTCATTTTCTCCAATTCAGCTCTCTTCAACTTCTTACAACACAAACGTTGAAAAAAATGATTGTAGGAGTATTTTAATGTCTGCATAGAAGTGATTATAATATCAATTACTATTTCTAAAAAAGGTATATCCATATTATGTAACAATATTTTATTTCCTTTTCTTAAACAATAACAACAACAAAATTCGTCCTTGACGTGCAATGCACGTGCTCTTTACTAGTATATATATATATATTTTTTATGTGTGTGTACAAATAATTGTTAGGGGTGCAGAGGTTGTCCTAGTACCCGAGGCGCAAATATTCTAAAAAAGATCAAAAAATGAAAAGATGAAATTGGAGTATACATTGCAAAAAATATTATATTAAATTAAAATAGCATAAAAGATCAAGAAAACCCAAAGTTCCAAGGTGCTTTGCCATCTCAAAATGAAGCTTGAACCTTTCTTTTGTTTCCTCAAAAAATACGTCTTTAAAAATATTACAAGTGATCCTGAAAATATGGTGAGCTCAACTACAGGTGTCACGCCTCCAATGACATGAAAAAGAATAAAAAAAAAAAAAAGCACAGGAGCTGAAAGAGGCACGACCCGTGAACAGGGCCCACCTCTTTGTTAGGCACACCTCTAACAACTCTAGTTGCCTTTGCTCACAGAAGAAATTCTTTAATATTTATATTTTATCAATATAGTATATAGAATTCAAATATTACCTATTTTATATTTTTTACCAGTCTTTTTATTGTATCTTTCTTTTAAAAACACAACAATATTTTCCTGCACAGGGATATAGCTACCAGGGGAATAATTAATATATATATATATATATATATATATATATATGTATTTCTGAAGCCTCAGTTAATTATTTAATCTAAATCTAATTCCAGATCTCATTTACAAAATCAAGACAAACTGCACCAAGACAAGGAGACATGTAAGCTGAAGAGAAAATCACAAATAAAATGAACTGCAAGGTCAGAATACAATAGTTCATGAAGAAGTGATTGAGAAGGGTGATAAGAGCATGTTAGTAATGCTCATTAACAAGATGCAGAAGAATTACTCACAATTCTTGTGTCCTCAAAATCCAAGAGTGTATGCCTGAAATCCAGCTGTCAACTATGCTCTTTTCTCTTTTTCTTTGCCTTCTTAACCTGCTTGTCATTTATCAAAGAAGTTGTTTCCCTCTTGCTCATTGATCTATCATTATCTGGCTTTTCATCTTCTCCACTTTTCATCTTTTTAATAGTACTACAACATCAGTTGCGAATTATGGAAATAAGTCGGTACATTGATCAAGTGTAAACATAATAGATAAACTTCACAAATTGAATCTGAACCTGTCAGCTTGAGATCATTCATCTAAATTCTTATCCAACCATCGGGCACAACCAATATGGTCAGCATCTAAGGATCCTGATATATGAATTATCTCTTCATCAAAGCTACAATGAGAATGCACATCAGTAAATTCACAAAACATAAGAATTAGAAGAAAAGGAAATGAAAAGACTGAACTAGATATTTCCTTTACTATTACATGTAATTTCAGAAAAGTAAAGCGTAAGAGTACCAAATGTATAACTTTGAAACATTATTTTTCTCTGTTACTAAAACAGACAACCATTTTCTTGGTCGAAGACCAACATTTCTCTGCAACAAGTTGAATAACACTTGGGGGTTTCCTCTAAATTTATATCAAATGCTTTACATAATGTAATAAAGATATTTCCATTAAAGTAATATAGTATGTATTTAATTGAAAGAAGACCGTCAATCCACATTCAATGAAGTACTCATCTTCTACAATAATAGACATTATAATACAAAATTAATTCATTTGTATGGAAAATTTGTCATGTTTAAGGTTCAACTATGGTACTTGTATAGGGCTTTCAAGTGATACGAACTGCAACATTTTCAGCATTGCAAGATCACTAACAATTTTGTCAAGCATCGTGTAAGAAGAAAAAGAGATCCGATAACCATAGAAGATATAGGTCTTGAATCAGACATGCCATCTGAAGTCTGTTGGAACCGACGGATCGCCGGCCCTATGCTATCGGAATCGGGATCCAAAGATAAATCGCAGCGGAAAGAAATCATACCCTTGTAGACCTCTTGATCTTCTGATGTATTCCTCTGAGCCCTTCTCGAACGTTGCGTGGCCAACGATCCTTCGAGAAAAATCAGTTCCGCTCTCTCTCACTTATCACGTGTTTTCTGTGATCTGAGTTCTGTGTTATGAGAGGCGCTGATGAAAAGAGCTATATATAGGCTACACCAGGGACCTAGAGGAGGAATTGGGTTGGGCCTCCTGATGGGCTTTAGTATCCTGCGTTCGGCCCGAACACATAACTGAAGCCCATCAATAATAATTCAGTCCACTAGAGAATTATTATTGAACTACCATCCCAATCCCATATTTAATATGGGCTCCTTATTATGTGTACATTTATTTCCCCGTGTTTAAGATATCGAATGTCCGTAAATTAAATAAGTTACTGACAACTTAAATAATTTACATCTAATTCCAAGAGTAGTACCACTCATCCTTATTATCATGTCGGATTAAATCCACCTGCAGGGTTTACATGATAATCCTTATGAGCTCCTCAAGGGGACATTATCATCCTAAATAATTAGGACACGGATTCCTTCTATAATCAACAGAACACCATATAAACAATGCTATCTCCCAACTCACCGAGTTTATTGATTTATGAATAAATCTCACCCATTGGCAAATTAAAGAAATAAACATTGAGCATACGTGCCCGTTATTATATAGGGATTAAGAAGATGTACATCCATAATAACAGAGGTCTTGTTCTATTATATAGTCAGTATAAAACGAACAACCTCAAATGGTCCTTCTCAATACACACAAAGTGTACTAGTGTAGTTTTATAGTCAAGACAGACTAATACCAAACTACACTACAACCATTCCGATGATTTGTCCAAATCCATCTTGGTTGTGAGCTACTATTTATAATTTATAAGAAACTGATAACATGATCTTCTGTGTGGCACCACACACCAAGTTATCTATAATATAAATTAATTGGACATTGCATAAACATATATAACAAATATAAAATGCAAACATATGACCAATGTGATTCTCATTCCATAAACGATGTTCATACAAAAAACAAGGCTTATAGTATACATCCTAACAATCTCCCACTTATACTAAAAGACTATGCTTCTATAAGCGCCGCCACACATCTAATTCCCATCCCTTCAACATGCCCATGAAAAGCTTTCGCTGGGAGGGCCTTTGTGAAAGGATCTGCTAGGTTATCTGCTGATGCAATTTTGGCGACAACAACTTCTCCTCGCTTTACGATGTCTCGTATCAGGTGGTACTTGCGCTCAATGTGTTTACTTGCTTTATGGGCTCGTGGTTCCTTCGAGTTTGCCACTGCACCACTGTTATCACAATAAATTGTGATAGCTTTGGGCAAACCAGGAATCACTTCTAAGTCCATCAAGAAGTTCCTGAGCCATACAGCTTCTTTGGCTGCCTCAGAGGCTGCCACATACTCAGCTTCCATGGTGGAGTCTGAAACGCATTTCTGCTTAACACTCCTCCATATAATGGCTCCACCTCCTAAGGTAAACACATAACCCGAGGTAGATTTACTGTTGTCCCTATCCGACTGGAAATCAGAATCTGTGTAACCCACAGGAAGCACATCATCTGCTTGGTAAACCAGCATATAATTTCTAGTCCTTTTCAGGTACTTTAAAATATGCTTTACCGCAGTCCAATGTCCTTGTCCTGGGTTACTTTGATATCTGCTAACCATGCCCACGGCAAAACAGATATCTGGCCTCGTACATAGCATTGCATACATTAGGCTTCCTACGGCCGAAGCATAAGGAACTGCCTTCATGTCCTCTATCTCCTTTGGTGTCTTAGGACACATCTCCTTAGATAAAGGTACTCCATGTCGAAAAGGTAGAAAACCTTTCTTGGAGTTTTGCATGCTAAAACGAGCTAGAATGGTATCAATGTACGAAGCTTGAGATAAGCATAACATTCTTTTCTTGCGATCTCTTATCACTTTGATCCCAAGAATATGTCCTACTTCTCCCAAGTCCTTCATATCAAACTGCTTGGACAGCCATACCCTTACGTCTGACAACACCTTGACATTGTTGCCAATGAGCAAGATGTCATCTACGTATAGTACAAGAAATACCACCACGTTTCCATCACTCTTCTTGTATACACATGACTCATCCGGACATTGAATGAATCCATAAGACTGGATTACCTCATCAAAACGGATGTTCCAAGATCTCGAAGCTTGTTTCAATCCATAAATGGACCGATTAAGCTTACACACAAGATGCTCTTTGCCCTTTGCAACGAACCCTTCTGGTTGCTTCATATAGATGTTTTCTTCAAGACTACCGTTAAGGAAAGCAGTCTTGACATCCATTTGCCAAACCTCATAATTCATATGAGCAGCAATAGACAAAAGAATCCGGATAGACTTAAGCATGGCTACCGGCGAAAAGGTTTCCTCATAATCGATTCCTTCTTTTTGAGTGTACCCCTTCGCAACAAGCCTTGCTTTGAAAGTTTCTACTTTCCCGTCTGATCCTCTTTTTCTTTTGTAGACCCACTTACATCCAATGGCTTTTACACCATTTGGTGGTTCTACTAGCTCCCAGACTTGATTAGAATCCATAGATTCTAATTCAGAATTCATAGCTTTTTGCCAAGATTCTGCATCTTTATCTTGGAGTGCTTCGTCATAGGTCCAAGGATCAGATTCATGTTCACCAGATACCAAGTCCGAAGACTCTCCCAAAAACATGAATCTATCAGGCTGTCTAACAACCCTCCCACTACGACGAGGCACTTGTGGTAATTGTGTATCATTAGTGACACATGGTGCAGACCCCTGTGGTATCTCATCTTGTACTAGTGGTACTAAGGTAGGGATTTCCCCTCTGATTTCCTCTAGAACAATTTTACTCGTGGGCTTGTGGTTCATTACATAGTCCTCTTCTAAGAATCGGGCATTTGTGCTAACAATGACCTTCTGATCCTTAGGACTATAAAATAAACCACCTTTCGTTCCTCTAGGATAGCCCACAAACAGCCGAACATCCGTACGAGATTCCAACTTATCAGCATCTCCCTTCAGCACATGTGCTGGACTACCCCAAATCCGAATGTGTTTAAGACTAGGCTTACGCCCATTCCACAATTCTGTGGGAGTAGAGGGTACTGTCTTAGAAGGTACCAAGTTTAGAATATACGCTGCCGTTTCCAGGGCATATCCCCAAAACGAATTCGGTAATTCCGAATAACTCATCATCGATCTAACCATTTCCATGAGAGTTCTATTCCTTCGTTCTGCCACACCATTCTGTTGGGGTGTACCAGGTGCAGACAATTGGGATTGAATCCCAGCCTCTGATAAGTAATTCCTAAACTCTCCTAAGAGGTACTCGCCACCACGATCAGATCGTAGTGTTTTGATACATTTACCATGACGCTTCTCCACATCAGCCTTGTACTCTTTGAATTTATCAAAGCACTCAGACTTGCGGCGCATCAAATAAATATACCCATATCTCGAAAAATCGTCTATAAATGAGACAAAATATTCGAAACCACCTCTTGCCTGGATAGTCATAGGACCACACAAATCAGAATGAACCAATTCCAACACTTCTTTGGCTCTATACCCCTTGGCTTTAAAAGGCCTCTTGGTCATTTTTCCTTCCAAGCAGGACTCGCAGGTCGGATAGTTTTCCACTTCCAATGAACTCAAAGGTCCATCGGCTATCAACCTTTGAATCCTACTCAAGTTAATGTGACCTAGTCTTAGATGCCAAAGATATGTTTGGTTCATTTTAGAAGGTTCTTTTCTCTTATTTGAGTTAGAAGATGTATTATTAATTTCCAGTTGTTGCATCGTAGGAGTTATTGGATTAAGAGTATATAAATTGCCAACCAACGTACCAGAACAGACAATAACCCTATTTTTCTTGACAACCACTTTGCCATCAAAAGAAACAGAATATCCATCCAAAAATAACTTAGAAACCGAAATCAAGTTCTTTCTAAAAGAAGGTACGTAAAGACAATTCCTCAAAACCAAAGTCTTGTTCCTATCAAAAGATAAATAAACATCTCCCACTGCAACTGCCGCCACTTTCGTAGCGTTGCCCATGTAGATGGTAATCTCGCCCTCACTAAGTCGCCTGGTTTCCTGGAACCCCTGCAAAGAATTGCAGACATGATCAGTGGCTCCCGTATCTACACACCAGGTACCGGTAGATAACACCGCTAAACATGTTTCAGTAATTAGTGAGTAAGATTTACCTTCTTTGTTCTCCTTTTTCTTGGGACAATCTACCTTCCAATGTCCAGGCTGCTTGCATGAGAAGCACTTGCCCTTCGGCTTTTTCACGCCACCTTGTGGCCCAGCCTTTTGAGGTCCATTCGCTTTGTTTGCCGAAGGATTCTGTTTCTTTTTCTTCTTTCCACCTTTCGGCTTAGAATTAGAAACATTTTCAGCAACGTAAGCTTGAGCACTTTGACGAAATAGTCCTTCTGCCGATTTGAGTTCTGTCAGAAGTTCCGCCAAGGAATACATCCTTTTGTTCATATTATAATTAAGGCGGAACTGCTCAAAACTCTTAGGCAGTGTTTGGAGCACGATATCGACCTGGGTTTCCCCATCGATTTCAGCTCCAAGGACTTCCATCTCATTCAAATGAGCCATCATCTTAAGGACGTGATCACTCACAGGTGTCCCTTCAGACATGGTGGTCGTCATTAAGTTTCTCATTGCCTCCTGTCTGGCAGCCCGACTCTGGTGTCCGAAGAGTTCTCTAAGATTGTGCATCATATCATAGGCAGTGGGCATGGCCTGATGCTGATGTTGCAGTACATTTGACATGGAAGCCAAAATGTAACACCGCGCCATCTCATCTGCCTTAACCCACTTTCTATAATGCGCTTTCTCCTCTTCAGTAGAGTTTTCATCAGGCATGTCAGGACAGTGCTCATGGAGTACAAACTTGTACTCCTCAGCAGTTAGGACAATATCCAGGTTTCTTTTCCAGTCAATATAATTAGGACCAGTAAGTTTGTTTTCTTTGAGTATAACAGCAAGTGGATTGAAAGACATAATGAAATCCTGAGAATCATATAAATAAATAAATAAATACACAGGTCATAACATATAGAATTTAAAGCCTATATTGTTCCCTCAAACAATATAATTAAATTCACCAACACCTCAAAAACACCGTGAACTTCGCATGCCACGATAGTGTGGACGTATGCTAATTCAAACATTTGTAAGAGGAGGTTTTACCCATTAATTTCATTATCTTGTCAAACAAAATAAAATTAATAGTTGGTTTAGCTTCAGCCATGCAAACAACAGCACTTACTCCGATGGGAAGGATACTATCATATGCACCTAAGTGTGTACCATTTCTTAATACTAAGTCCATTATCTAGGATTGTATCTCTTCAGATGGAGAAGATCATACGCTCCTAAATAATTTTCTATAATTATCCTTAGAGGAAGTTTGATCCAGTGATCCGCAATCAAACTCATCCGATGTGGAAGAAGACACTCAAAGCCAACGTGTAAGTTTAAATGCATCACTTACAAACCAGTAATGGAGGCTATGGGATTTATTCAAAATAAATCCCTCTCCCACTTAGTTATTTAAATGAGGGATTTTAGCATGCAATAACATATAACATTCAAAAGCATGCTTGATAAAACAACAAACAAATAGAAAGGCAATAAATACGGAATAATATAAATCCAACTATTATGGCCACTTCGATTGAATGTTTGCCTGCTAAACGGGGATCGACCTGCCCGGTCAGGTCGCGGGGATCGACCTGCCCGGTCAGGTCGCGGGGTGCGGGGCAGCGCCCCGTTAGAAAAAATTAGGGTTTAAAACCCTAATCAGCACCAACATCCAGCGAACAGAATCAGCGCCAAATCCAGCGATTGTTGCGCAAATCCAGCAGGTTGTTGCACAGAATCAGCGCCAATCTACTGATCTGATCGATCAGCCCCATCGAGCAATCTGTTCCAGCGCCTAGCAATCTTGATCGAACAGCCCCTTCGAACGCCAATCCTAGTTCGAATAGAAGTCTCGATCGAACAGGAATCCTATACAGAATCTAGTTCGAACATCTACCAATCCTATACAGAATCTAGTTCGAACATCTACCAAACCCTATGCAGAATCCTTGTAGGATCAGAATACACCATATGAGATCGAACAAAATTACATCGAGAACAAATCAAGAATATGTAAAACCTAACACGACAAACCGCCGTGTTTTTACTATTACAATCATGCAACCAACCCAAAATAAAAACCTCGACAGGTCCGAGGGTTTAGATCATACATTAAACATACATACAGACCATAATAGTTGGATATATAGGTAACCTGCAAAACCGAGTTATCCTATGCAATCCTACTATCATACAATCTGAATATAAAACGTATGAAAAAGCATAAGATCGTAATATATAACCGATCCAATTACATAGAACCAGAAACCGTGGCTCTGATACCAATTGTTGGAACCGACGGATCGCCGGCCCTATGCTATCGGAATCGGGATCCAAAGATAAATCGCAGCGGAAAGAAATCATACCCTTGTAGACCTCTTGATCTTCTGATGTATTCCTCTGAGCCCTTCTCGAACGTTGCGTGGCCAACGATCCTTCGAGAAAAATCAGCGATGTATACTATAAGCCTTGTTTTTTGTATGAACATCGTTTATGGAATGAGAATCACATTGGTCATATGTTTGCATTTTATATTTGTTATATATGTTTATGCAATGTCCAATTAATTTATATTATAGATAACTTGGTGTGTGGTGCCACACAGAAGATCATGTTATCAGTTTCTTATAAATTATAAATAGTAGCTCACAACCAAGATGGATTTGGACAAATCATCGGAATGGTTGTAGTGTAGTTTGGTATTAGTCTGTCTTGACTATAAAACTACACTAGTACACTTTGTGTGTATTGAGCAGGACCATTTGAGGTTGTTCGTTTTATACTGACTATATAATAGAACAAGACCTCTGTTATTATGGATGTACATCTTCTTAATCCCTATATAATAACGGGCACGTATGCTCAATGTTTATTTCTTTAATTTGCCAATGGGTGAGATTTATTCATAAATCAATAAACTCGGTGAGTTGGGAGATAGCATTGTTTATATGGTGTTCTGTTGATTATAGAAGGAATCCGTGTCCTAATTATTTAGGATGATAATGTCCCCTTGAGGAGCTCATAAGGATTATCATGTAAACCCTGCAGGTGGATTTAATCCGACATGATAATAAGGATGAGTGGTACTACTCTTGGAATTAGATGTAAATTATTTAAGTTGTCAGTAACTTATTTAATTTACGGACATTCGATATCTTAAACACGGGGAAATAAATGTACACATAATAAGGAGCCCATATTAAATATGGGATTGGGATGGTAGTTCAATAATAATTCTCTAGTGGACTGAATTATTATTGATGGGCTTCAGTTATGTGTTCGGGCCGAACGCAGGATACTAAAGCCCATCAGGAGGCCCAACCCAATTCCTCCTCTAGGTCCCTGGTGTAGCCTATATATAGCTCTTTTCATCAGCGCCTCTCATAACACAGAACTCAGATCACAGAAAACACGTGATAAGTGAGAGAGAGCGGAACTGATTTTTCTCGAAGGATCGTTGGCCACGCAACGTTCGAGAAGGGCTCAGAGGAATACATCAGAAGATCAAGAGGTCTACAAGGGTATGATTTCTTTCCGCTGCGATTTATCTTTGGATCCCGATTCCGATAGCATAGGGCCGGCGATCCGTCGGTTCCAACAATTGGTATCAATGTACGATTGTTGGAACCGACGGATCGCCGGCCCTATGCTATCGGAATCGGGATCCAAAGATAAATCGCAGCGGACAGAATCAGCGCCAAATCCAGCGATTGTTGCGCAAATCCAGCAGGTTGTTGCACAGAATCAGCGCCAATCTACTGATCTGATCGATCAGCCCCATCGAGCAATCTGTTCCAGCGCCTAGCAATCTTGATCGAACAGCCCCTTCGAACGCCAATCCTAGTTCCCATCAGGAGGCCCAACCCAATTCCTCCTCTAGGTCCCTGGTGTAGCCTATATATAGCTCTTTTCATCAGCGCCTCTCATAACACAGAACTCAGATCACAGAAAACACGTGATAAGTGAGAGAGAGCGGAACTGATTTTTCTCGAAGGATCGTTGGCCACGCAACGTTCGAGAAGGGCTCAGAGGAATACATCAGAAGATCAAGAGGTCTACAAGGGTATGATTTCTTTCCGCTGCGATTTATCTTTGGATCCCGGCTCTGATACCAATTGTTGGAACCGACGGATCGCCGGCCCTATGCTATCGGAATCGGGATCCAAAGATAAATCGCAGCGGAAAGAAATCATACCCTTGTAGACCTCTTGATCTTCTGATGTATTCCTCTGAGCCCTTCTCGAACGTTGCGTGGCCAACGATCCTTCGAGAAAAATCAGTTCCGCTCTCTCTCACTTATCACGTGTTTTCTGTGATCTGAGTTCTGTGTTATGAGAGGCGCTGATGAAAAGAGCTATATATAGGCTACACCAGGGACCTAGAGGAGGAATTGGGTTGGGCCTCCTGATGGGCTTTAGTATCCTGCGTTCGGCCCGAACACATAACTGAAGCCCATCAATAATAATTCAGTCCACTAGAGAATTATTATTGAACTACCATCCCAATCCCATATTTAATATGGGCTCCTTATTATGTGTACATTTATTTCCCCGTGTTTAAGATATCGAATGTCCGTAAATTAAATAAGTTACTGACAACTTAAATAATTTACATCTAATTCCAAGAGTAGTACCACTCATCCTTATTATCATGTCGGATTAAATCCACCTGCAGGGTTTACATGATAATCCTTATGAGCTCCTCAAGGGGACATTATCATCCTAAATAATTAGGACACGGATTCCTTCTATAATCAACAGAACACCATATAAACAATGCTATCTCCCAACTCACCGAGTTTATTGATTTATGAATAAATCTCACCCATTGGCAAATTAAAGAAATAAACATTGAGCATACGTGCCCGTTATTATATAGGGATTAAGAAGATGTACATCCATAATAACAGAGGTCTTGTTCTATTATATAGTCAGTATAAAACGAACAACCTCAAATGGTCCTTCTCAATACACACAAAGTGTACTAGTGTAGTTTTATAGTCAAGACAGACTAATACCAAACTACACTACAACCATTCCGATGATTTGTCCAAATCCATCTTGGTTGTGAGCTACTATTTATAATTTATAAGAAACTGATAACATGATCTTCTGTGTGGCACCACACACCAAGTTATCTATAATATAAATTAATTGGACATTGCATAAACATATATAACAAATATAAAATGCAAACATATGACCAATGTGATTCTCATTCCATAAACGATGTTCATACAAAAAACAAGGCTTATAGTATACATCCTAACAAAGTCAATACAGAAAAATCAAGAGTCCTGAATTCCTCCCAATAAGGAATTCAGACATGTTTCACAAGCAAAGTTTTAAAGTGCTCATGCTGGGAAGTCTAGAATAAGACAGACACTTAATAGAATTATGGCATCAAGACTGAAAAACTGTATCCAGGAAAAAGTTGCAGAAGATTATCTCATGGAATAACTGAAGTACCAAGATGAAAGTAACTCAATGACTGTGAACTATACCAATATGAATTGAAAAATCATTCTAAAATTCTTAAGTACTAGGGAAATTATTTTCTGGATACCATTATCTTGCCTCAATTTACATTTGGTTGAAACCATTTATTTCCCTCAAATTTGATGCAAACATGTGGCCTAGACTTCATGGCCGTGAATACATCATTCAGATAAAGAATCTTCAAGAAAGGTTCCTTTATTCCATTGAAAAAATGTACCAAAGTGAACGAACCCAGAAAAGTAGAAAAAAAATAACTGGGTTATCTTTAGCACGAAAATTAAATATATACCCCCAGAATAAAGCCATCAGGAAATCGATCATATGATCTCTACTCCTCTGCAGCCGAAAAAAGAGGCAATCAAGAAAAATTCGTTATGTAAGTTGTGGGCCAATCTTGGGCCTCACTTATTATTAAAATCCATAAGGCAACCCACTAGTATGTAGCAAACCCTCTGATCCTGGCCCGGGCCCATCTCCTTTTGTGGTCTTCCGATCTTGCCCGTTAGATCCTTTATCTCTGATCTCAGCCGCTCATATGCCTCTTATATCCTTCTCCTCTCCGTTTCAGGTCATAACCCTAACTCCTTTCTCTCTCTCATCTGCGGCGCCCCGCTTCTCTCTCTCTCTCTCTCCTCTGATCTTCATACTATCATGCTCCAACCGGTTGTCCTGTGCCCGACGGTCCTTTGCGACCTCGGGCTGTGCTTTTCTGTCCCTTACTCCGGTTTTATACCGTTTATATATATGCCTGGGTTTGGTTTGAGAGAGAGTGAGAGAAGAGGCTTGATATCTGTCTATCTGTGTATTTTTGTCTCTGTTCTTAGTGAGATAGAGTGAGAAAGGGGAAACCTGGGTATTTCATCGGTTACCTTGAGCCGGAGAACAAATATACATGAGTTGATAATCTGTTTTCCTTCTTCTGAGTGAGGAGAGTGGGATTTCTAGTTAGATCTGTGAGATTCGAGGTGTTTAGGCTCCTAAATGGTGCTACCGGCTGAGCTTGGTGCTTGTTCTTGTGACAAAGGAGATTGGGGGACTGAACCAAGGTCTTCTACACTGATCTAAGTGTTGGCTCTTTGCATACTGGTGATTTCTGCTCTTATCTCTTGTTTTTCTGTTTCTCTATTTCTACCTCTTCTGCTTTTTGTTTCTATGCCTACCTTTGGGCATATACATTATAATAGATGGATAGAATGTTTTGTAACTAGACCGATACCCAACAGTGGTATCAGAGCACTGTTAAACGGTATCGGTTCTGTGTTGCTGTGGTGCTGAGGTGTTCCAGGTATCACGACTTAATCCCTTTCTCTTTACTATTTCTGGTCGGTGCTGTGTTGCTGTGGTGCTGAGGTGTTCCAGGTATCAAGACTTATTCCCTACCTTTTCTTTTTGTGGTAAGATCCTGTGTGATCTGTCTGTTGGGCTCCTCTGTGCTGGTATAGGTCTTGGTCATGCTTTGTGCTTTGATCTGCCTCTTTGTGCTTTGATCTGTGATCTTTGTGCTTCTGGATCTTTTTATTCCGCTGCTTATCCTCTGTCTTTTGGTTTTCCCCGGTATACCCACCTTGTCCGGACCGTAAATGTCTCTGGAATCTGGGATTGGAGGGGAAAACAGGCTCTGTGTGCCTCTCTTTGTGATATCCTGTTGCTGCTCTTAACTGTGTGTTACCTTATCTCTATCCTGTTCTGGTTTGCTTTGTGCTCTACATTTTCATCATGAATGCTTATCCTATTGCACCATTTGATGGGAAAGGTGATTTTTCTATCTGGCAACAGAAGATGAAAGGTGTGCTTGTACAACAAAAATGCTTTAAGGCTATAACTATGTGTTATGATTGTAAAGATGATAAGATCACTGATGGAATGAAACAGGAATTGGATGAACTTGCATACTCCTTGATAATTCTGAACTTGTCTGATTCTGTGATTAGGAAACTAGGAAAGCATGAATCTGCTAAATCCTTGTGGGAAAAGTTGGAGGAATTCTACACTGAAACATCTTTGCCATCTAAAATGTTCTTACTTGAAAAGTTCTTTAGATTCAAACTGGATTTAAGTAAAGACATAGATGCTAACCTGGATGTTTTCACTAAACTGGTTCAAGATATAAAGCTGACTGGTGATAAGAATATAGATGAATACACTCATATTGTGCTTTTGAATGCTATTCCTGATTCTTATAATGATGTTAAATCTGCAATCAAATATGGTAGGGACAAGGTTACTTTGGATACAATCATTAATGGTCTAAAGAGTAAAGAATTGGATCTGAAATCTTCTAAAACCAATAGGTCTTTTGGTGATGTTAACTTTGTGAAAGGGAAGCCTAAGAACAATTCTCAGAATAGACCCTCCACTAGCAACCAAAGTAAGCCTAACCAAAACCATAATCAGAATCAAAACCAAAGACAGAATCAGAAAAAGGAAGAGGCTAAACCTAAGTATAAAAACAGAAAGTGCTATAACTGTGGGAAACCTGGTCATTATGCTAATGTGTGTACTGAGCCTAAAAAAGATAATAAAATCAATGGTCAAGCTAATGTTGTGGCTGATAATCTTGGTGATGTGTTTCTCACAAATGATTATGTGAACTCTGTGATTGCATCTCTATGTGATAATGACTGGATTTTTGATTCTGCATGCACACATCATATGACACCCCACAGACACTTATTTTCATCCTATGTGGAACTGGAAAATGGCAATGTCTCTATGGCTGATAGTAGTGAAAACAATGTAATTGGAATTGGAACTATTTGTCTTAGGTTTGAAACCGGTTTTGAATTGACTTTAAAACAAGTAAGACATGTTCCTAATTTGAAGAGTAATCTGCTTTCTGTTGCTATCCTTGAGGACTGTGGTTTGCATGGTAATTGGGCGAAGGGTTGCCAAATGATTATGAAGGGTAATATGTGTGCTTTCAAGGCTGTGAGAATGCAAAACCTTTATGTCTGCTCTGCTGAACCTGTCTTACATGCTAACTCTGTGAAACATGATATGACCAATACATGGCATAAAAGGTTAGGTCATATAAGTGGAAAAGGTCTTGAAATCTTGCATAAAAATCATACTTGGGTAATGACATGATTTCTGATATGCCTCTATGTGATTCATGCATTTTTGGAAAGCAACACAAGATGCCATTCCCTGTCTCCTCTCCCCCTAATCCCTCTAAATGTTCTTCCATTCTTGAATATGTGCATGCTGATGTGTGGGGTCCAGCCCCTATGCCTACTCATGGTGGTAATAGATACTTTCTGTCCATTGTTGATGACTTCTCAAGAAAAGTGTTTGTGTTTCTAATGAAGAACAAATCTGATGTTTTTGATAAGTTTAAAACATGGAAAAACTTGGTTGAAACTCAAACTGGAAAGAAAGTTAAAACTCTAAGAACTGACAATGGAACTGAATTTTGTAATGCTGAACTTGATTCTTTGTGCATTGAATGTGGCATTAGAAGACATAAAACTGTTGCACACACACCTCAGCAAAATGGTATAGCTGAAAGAATGAATAGAACCTTGCTTGATAGAGTGAGATCCATGCTAAATTCATCTGGTTTATCAAAACAATTTTGGGGAGAAGCTTTATTGACTGCTGCCTATGTGATAAATAGATCTCCTTCTGTGCCCTTGAAGGGGGAATTACCTGAAACTTTGTCGTATGGTAAACCTGTTGATCTGTCCAATTTGAGAGTGTTTGGGTGTTCTGCTTATATGCATCAGAAGCTTGACAAACTTGAACCTAGATCTATGAAGTGTGTCTTCTTAGGTTATCCAGAAGGTATAAAAGGCTATATGTGTTGGATGAAATCTGAACCTGGTTTTAAAACTATCACTAGTAGAAATGTGATCTTTAATGAAGATGAATTTCCATGCTTATGTGCTCCTTCTGTGAATGTTCCTGTTGAGGTGGAGACCCCACCCATTCTGACTGCACCTATACTTGCTCATCCTGTTATGCCTGTTCAAACTTATACTATGGAAAACGAAGCTGAATTTGTTAACAATCAATCTGATAATGAAGAATCTGATCAAATTGTTGATACACCTCCTAATGATGATCTGAGTGATTATGTGCTTGCTAGAGATAGAGCTAGGAGAGATGTTAGGATTCCTTCATATCTGAATGATTATCAGCTTTCTTCCTTTGTGCACAATGTGTTTGATTTTTTGGATGTAAATGAACCCAAAACTTACAGTGAAGCTTTGAAATCTAAAGAATTTGGTAAATGGTTAGAAGCTATGAATGAAGAGATTAAATCTTTGCATGCTAACCATACTTGGATGCTTGTACCAAAACCTGCTAAGTGCTCTGTGGTTGATTGTAAATGGTTGTTTAAGGTCAAGCATGAAACTGATTCTGTTAGATTTAAAGCTAGACTTGTTGCAAAGGGATTCACTCAAAAGGAAGGCATTGATTATACTGAAATATTTGCTCCTGTTGTGAAGTTCACTACTGTGAGAGTCATACTTGCCTTAACTGCTCATTTTAATTGGGAACTTAAACAAATGGATGTGAAAACTGCCTTCCTGCATGGTGAGCTTGATGAACATATATACATGAAACAACCTGAGGGATTTGTTGATAAAATGCATCCTGATCATGTGTGTTTTCTAAAAAAATCCTTATATGGCCTTAAGCAATCTCCTAGGCAGTGGAACAAGAAGTTTGATTCATGCATGCTTTCTCTGAACTTTAAAAGAAGTGCCTATGATCCATGCTTATATTTTAAGGAAGATGCTCAAACTCCTGTCTTCTTGGTGATTTATGTTGATGATATGCTTCTGGTCAGCCCTTGCTTGAGTACTATAAATCATATAACTAAGTGTTTAAGTGATAATTTTGATATGAATCTTCTTGGTGATGCTAAAAGGATTTTAGGGATGGATATTATCAGGAATATGGATGCATGTACTTTATCTCTTAATCAATCTGTCTATATGCAAAAGATTCTTGATAAATTCTCTATGAATGATGCCAAAAGTGTGACTGTTCCTCTTGTTGCTCATTTTATGTTAAGTAAAGATCAGTCTCCCAAGTCTGATCTTGAAAGAACTGAGATGTCTTCTGTCCCCTATGCTAATGCTATTGGTTCTGTGATATATCTTATGGTTAGTACAAGGCCTGATATTGCATATGCTGTTAGTTGCTTGAGTAGATACATGTCTAATCCTGGTATGCCTCATTGGGAGACTGTTAAATGGCTTCTGAGATATTTGAAAGGGTCTATAAAAACTGGAATTGATTTTGGCAAATCTGGTAATGGTGTTACCCTCTGTGGCTATGTGGATTCCAATTTTGCTAATGACAAAGATAACAGAAAATCAACAACATCCTATGTGTTTACCTTATGTGGTGCATGTATTAGTTGGAAATCTCAATTACAGAGTATTGTGGCTCTATCTACTACTGAATCTGAATACATTGCAGCCACTGAGGCCATTAAGGAAGCTATTTGGCTTAAGGGCCTCTTATCTGACATTGGTTTTCTTTCTGGAGATGTTGTTGTGTTTTCTGATTCTCAATCAGGGATCCAGCTTTGCAAAAATCCCGTCTTCCATGACAGAACCAAGCACATTGAGGTAAAATACCATTTTATCCGAGATGTTGTTGAAAAAGAAATTGTCAATCTGGAGAAAATTCCCTCTGAGTTTAATCCAACTGATATGGGAACCAAGTGCTTACCGTTGGAAAAGTTTAGATCCTGCTTGAAGGCTCTGAACATCTCCCCTACTCTGTGATGGTTTTTTGTTGTTCTGCAGTCTTTGTGATTGCTGTTTTTGGTCTTTGTGATCATCTGTGTTTTTTCCTTGTTTTTAGTACTTTGTGCACACTTTGTGTGTTTCTTCCTTTTCTTGCACCCATCTTTGTGATGGTTCTCTCTGTGTGTGTGCAAAAAATGGAAAAGATTGGTAATGATGACCCCCTACATCTTCATGTAAAGTCTGCAGTGCACCAAGCTTGTCCCAAGGTGGAGAAATGTAAGTTGTGGGCCAATCTTGGGCCTCACTTATTATTAAAATCCATAAGGCAGCCCACTAGTGTGTAGCAAACCCTCTGATCTTGGCCCGGGCCCATCTCCTTTTGTGGTCTTCTGATCTTGCCCGTTGGATCCTTTATCTCTGATCTCAGCCGCTCATATGCCTCTTATATCCTTCTCCTCCCCGTTTCAGGTCACAACCCTAACTCCTTTCTCTCTCTCATCTGCGGCGCCCCGCTCCCCTCTCTCTCTCTCCTCTGATCTTCGTACTATCATGCTCCAACCGGTTGTCCTGTGCCCGACGGTCCTTTGCGACCTCGGGCTGTCCTTTTCTGTCCCTTACTCCAGTTTTACACTGTTTATATATATGCCTGGGTTTGGTTTGAGAGAGAGTGAGAGAAGAGGCTTGATATCTGTCTATCTGTGTATTTTTGTCTCTGTTCTTAGTGAGATAGAGTGAGAAAGGGGAAACCTGGGTATTTCATCGGTTACCTTGAGCCGGAGAATTGATATACATGAGTTGATAATCTGTTTTCCTTCTTCTGAGTGAAGAGAGTGGGATTCCTGGTTAGATCTGTGAGATTCGAGGTGTTTAGGCTCCTAAGTGGTGCTACCGGCTGAGCTTGGTGCTTGTTCTTGTGACAAAGGAGATTGGGGGACTGAACCAAGGTCTTCTACACTGATCTAAGTGTTGGCTCTTTGCATACTGGTGATTTCTGCCCTTATCTCTTGTTTTTCTGTTTCTCTATTTCTACCCCTTCTGTTTTTTGTTTTTATGCCTACCTTTGGGCATATTCATTGTAATAGATGGATAGGATGTTTTGTAACTAGACCGATACCCAACACATTACCATATGAGTTGGTTAAGAATAGACCATCAAACCAACATTTTGGCAATCAATTGCCTATTATTTGAATGTTATCATACACAGTGACCTAAACCAGTTTCTTTTAGTTCAGTTGAATCAGTTCATCACTGAAACAAATGAATAATAACATTGAATTTAGAAGTCATAGTTTCACATAAAGGGAACAAAATTTCACATTTTCACCACAAAACGTAGAACAGTTCCAACGTTTATCTTGTGTTTCTTATTAGACCGACTAACATATATTTCCTGTCCACCTTTCTGCAGCAGAATCAGCATAAGAAAATTATTATACTTCTTACAACTCAATAGTAACTACCTCATCATCTTTCAAGATAAGAGACTTACAATTTTATGCTTGAAATCATCACGAATGTCTTCATCAGCTATAAAAGCAGAGGAAGACTCGAGAACCACAACATGAATTGACTGTAGAGTAATTTTAACCACTTTTCCCTCTATCATGTAAAAGGATAACATTCAATAAGATTAATGCACTTATCAATTGCCATCAATTGCAAACTCATTTATCAAAGTCTTTTGTCTTTTCTCTTAAGAGTGATCAACAGTTCACAATGCAGCAACACCCAAAAAAACAAAAAACATATCAAAAACAATAAAGAAAAAGCTGGTAAATTACCTAAAATCATATCAGGCTTCGGATTGAAAAACAACAATCTAGCTTTTAATTTCACATCAAAATACGGATGAGTTTCTGGCAGAATCTTCACCAAAGTACTACAAATATTAGGATCATATGCTAATATAATGCCATCAAAAGTCTCATTGTACCTAAAAGAGAGAAGAATAAGCATTCTTTTCAGTAACTAAAAGTTAGAAAACTAAACCCAAAGACAACCAATTTATGAAAAAAAATAATACAGTAAAATCATCAAAGTCGTGTATCATTCACAAGAATTGAAAGATAATAATCCTTACATATCAAAATGTTAAGAAAATAATGATTCATACAAGAAACTTACATGAAAAGCAAAGAGCTGAGCTCGTTGAGGATGGCGTCGTTCGTGTATTTAGCCTTGGAAGGATGTAAATGCACAACCAAATTTGCTTCACACTCATTCAGAGCATCCATTAATTTTCAATTAACGGGAAATTCAAAGTATTTGTAGGACTAGGATCCGGAGGAGAAAGCCGCAAAGACATACATATCCCTATCAACTATTACAGAAGATATAACCAAGTACAAACGTTCTAGCAAGAAAAATAAAGGAACAAGAAAAAAGAAAAAAAAATAGATAAAACAGATATCACCTAGAAAATGAAGCCAACACACAGATCTGTGTTGATCGAACTTCGGTTCAGTTCCCAGACTGATTTTCTGTCCAAAACCACACACAGTGACACTGTAAACTGACGGCAGCTCCAAGGGTTGCACAGAAGACCCACAGACCCAAGCCTAAACCACAACAAAACCTTAAGCCCTCCAAAGGAATCCGAATCAGTTTATTCACGCATGTATAACTGATTCGGAACACGATGAACTTCAGTCTCTCACAAACCCCCTCAAGAATCATAGAGATGAAGATAGGAGAAGAAAGATAAACACTCAGATTCCTTACCCATCCTCTCACACCCTTCCTTTATAAATAGCACCGAGGAAATAGATGGGAAAAGGAAAACATAACATTCCATGGCTGATCAACGAGATTCGCCCGTGATTCAGGAAAAGGGAAGAAGGAAAGAGCGCCGCGAGGAGAAAGAAAGAGGATTAGGTTTAGACGAGGAACAGGAAAGCTTAGGGTATATATATGTATAAGCCAACGGTCAGGATCAGAGGCCCTGCGATCGACGGTCCAGATCAAGGTAGATAAATGGCTGAGCTTGGGCTTGAAGTGGGCTTTAGGCAGCTGCACTTGGGCTGCCAAGAATAGGTCGGCACAAAACATAAAGCTGGCCCAACTCTCTCATTCTCCACCTTGGGCCAGATTGTGGTGTCTAGTGGACATTAAAGGACTATGGGGGTCATCATCACCGATCTCCTTCCTTGTAAGACGCAAAACATAAAGTTATAAGCTTGTATATAGAAGAAGAAATTGATCACAAAGATCACATTGGTCAGTCACAAAGACTGAAAGCAAAAACAGAATATCATAAGGCTGGAACAAGGTTTAAGGCCTTAAGACAAGACCTAAACTTTTCCAAGGGTAAACATTTTGTACCCATATCTGCTGGATTGAATTCAGATGGAATTTTCTCAAGGCTTACTATTCATTTTTCAACGATATCACGAATGAAATGATACTTAACATCAATATGTTTCGTCCTGTCATGAAAAACAGGGTTTTTGCAGAGTTGAATATCGGATTGACTATCAGAAAATACAACAACTTTCTTTTTAAGGTAATCAAATTCCGAAAGTAATCCTTTAAGCTAAATAGCTTCTTTTATGGCCCCTGTTGCAGCAATGTATTCAGATTCAGTTGTAAACAAAGCTACAATATGTTGTAATTGGGATTTCCATGAAATGCAAGCACCACACAAAGTGAACACATAGGATGTAGTAGATTTCCGGTTATTTCTATCATTCGCAAAATTAGAATCTACATAGCCACATAGTTCAATTCCCTTATTTGATTTTCCAAATTCTATTCCAAGATTACTAGACCTTTTTAGATATCTTAAAAGCCATTTTACTGCCTCCCAATGAGGCATACCAGGGCTGGACATATAACGACTCATGCAACTGACAGCGTAAGCAATATCAGGTCTTGTACTGACCATAAGGTACATAACAGATCCAATTGCACTTGTATATGGCATAGAAGACATTTCAAATATTTCAGGTTCAGTCTTAGGAGACTGTTCCTTAGCAGAAAATGAGCAGTAAGAGGAACAGAAACAGCTTTAGCATTTGTCATAAAGAACTTACCAAGAATCTTGTCCAAATAAGCAGATTGATTTGGGGACAGAGTGCATGCATCTCTATTTCTAACAATATCCATACCCAAGATGCGTTTTGCATCACCAAGAATTTTTATGTCGAAATTATCACTTAGACATTTAGACATATAATCAATAGCTTTCAAACAAGGACTGGCCAAGAGCATGTCATCCACATATATCATAAGAAACATAGGAGTTTGAGCATTTTCTTTGAAGTATAAACAGGGATCATATTGGTCCCAAGTGGTCAGAGGTTCAGAGAGGGGGTGAATGAACCTCTATCGATTTTTCAAACTTTTTAAAACATGTAACTGATTAGCAGGTTTCTGTCTCACTTAAGAGGACAATATCCTATCTCGAATCAATAACCTGGCCCTAGGAAAAATCAGGTTACTGTCTCGATATCAGAATGTAACGCAGCGGAATAAACTTGATAGAGTTTCTGATGAAAACCAGTTTTCTTTTTCCAAATATGATTTTTCAACACACGTTTATCAGAATGCTTATGATAGATACAACAAGATAGATATGCAGTCAATGTAATGCAGCAAATAAGATAAACAGTAAACAGTTATGGCTTATAGTGGTTCGAAGGTGGTGTAACCCTTCTACGTCCACTCTACTCCTTCACCGAGGAGGAACTTCGTTATGGTCAGCTTGCTTTACAAGACTCGTCTTTACAAAATGGCTACTAGAATCCTAGATTCCTAGGTCTAAACCCACACAGGATTTACGAACTCCCACACAGAGAAACTCTTCCACATAGGGAACACACTCCCATACAGGGAAAGATAGCCTACACAAGACTAACAAACTTAACAAGGATAAAATCCTATTAACTAAGTACACCAAACTAAAACAACCTAGCACAAACAACACAATGGTTAAAAGTATGTGATTCTTCAACTGGTGAGAAGTAGTCTTGATCTCGAAAAGCTCTTTCACTATTGTAGACTGCTCCTAGAAGGTTGAGTGGCTAAACATGTAAAAGCTTGAGAAGCTTTGGGAAGTATATGAGTTTCCTCTCGACTCTGTTCAGTAATTTCTTCAATCAACCACACCTTCTATTTGTAGATCTTGAGAATTTGTCCGTTGGGAAGTATCCATTGAAGAGGGATGCTTCTCCTATTTGAGGTCAAACTTTGATCTTCAAGATCTTCTTTGTAGTCGCATTAAATGCATTTGGGTTGCTCCTGACATGAGCATTTAATGCGCCCACTATTTGTTTCTGGACCTCTCTGACATTCCTGGTGACCTGTCTAGTCGGTATGGGTCCATGACCGAAGTTCATGCAACGGTTACTTGATGTCAGTTAGCTTTGCTTCTTCTTTACACTGTATGCTCTTCCTGATACCGCATGAAGGAGAGTAGCATCTTATCTTTCAAAGGATCAGTTGGCTACTTCCTACTTCCTCTGTAGACAGCAGTAGGTCATTTTTGCTTGCTGTTCAGGATGTGGTTCTATGCTGCTTTCTGTTTCGTACCAAGATTCTGTTTTAGAACAGCTTCCTATTCCTGAAACCTGCAACCATCTTCCTGTCTGTTTGCTTTCTACTCCGCGCCAGCTTCCTGTTCCTGCATCCTGCTTTTAACTGCTGGCTGCTTCCAGCTTCCAGCTTCCTTCTTTCTTTTGTGCAGCTTTCTGTTTTCTGAAACCTGCTTTCAGAACAACTTCCTTATAGTCTGCTGACTACTTCTTGCAGTATCCTATCTGCTTTATATGCAGATACTTTCTTCAGCTTGCTGTTCCCTACAGCTTGCTGATCCTATAGAAGTATTTTTATCTCTTCTAAGGTTGGTTTTCCTTATAACTTGGAAAACCATTACATGATCTTTTCACAAGAGAAGAATAAGCTTATGATCATGTACAGTATGAAAACTAGGTATTGATACCTTAAGCAAACTGTTCTTTTCTTATTGTGCATTCAGTTTTGTCTTATCAAGATAACTACTGAAATATCTCAACAATTTCCCCCTTTATCTTGATGATGACAAAACACAATAAGAACAAGAGTCATTGTATTAAAAATGCTCTTTTTTTGAAACTAAGTGGTTGTACAAACTCAATTGCCTTTTAATACAAAAGTAAGTAAGCTAATACTACTCCATCTAGCGTCACATCTTTCTTCAGCTTCAATCAGTTTGTTGTTTCCACGTTTTTCCACCAGGGAGTTCTTCTTCTCCCTCTCTACCATCTCTGATCTCTGCATGCATTTTCAGTATGTTTTCATCAGCCTGCTGCATCCTTCAAGTCTTGAATGATCAGCTTGCTACATCTTTCAATCAACTCTTCAAATGGTAGGTTACTCCTGATCGTCATTATTATCTGCTTCCCCCTTGCTATGAAGCTTCAGCAGTGACTCTTGACTCTTAACTTGAAACTCTTCCCCCTTTGTCATCATCCTTCAGGTAGTTGCACAGGGGTGGAGTTATAATGCCAAATATGGCAAGTCAGGTTTTCTTTTGTCCATCAATTACTGCTCAAAACCAAAGAGCAGTAACCTGTTCGTACTTTTTTCTGAGCGTCCTCCTTCTTATTCCTACCCTAGGGAATAAGATGCTCATCCTCAGTACTCAACAAGAGATCAGAAAACTGACCTGTGGATGATCAGTTACCTGTGCAACTTCGTCAATGTCCAGGCATGTTCACCTTGGATCCTAGATGACTGCTGGTCTGGTTTTTCATTTTTCTTCTACTTTATCCAGACTCCAGCTTGAAGCTGTTTGACACTGGATCCTTGGATATACTGTCAGGTTGTTGACAACCTTGTGAAACACCTGCTGTTTTATTTTATCTCCATGAATGGCAACAAGTGTCTTCTCTGTCCAAGGATCAGTTATTTACTTCCACATCAGCATTGACATGAAAGCCTTCCTCATGGGCTTTGGTCTCATATCCTCTCGGTGTTGAGGAAGTCGGACTTGTGTCAGATAAACGAGGGTACATGTGAATACCTTGTTTATATTTCTTTTCTCTTCTTTATTTTCAATCATCTTGAAGAGGATGTTATGAGCGATCTCCGGCATCTCGAATGTTTTTCTAATAGCATCCATTTCATAGAGGATGTCCTTCCTTCTATTGAGAGCCGCGGGGTTGTAGAGGTATCTTCTATGAGTATCTTTCCTTCCTCCAACACCCGTGATGACCTCTCTATCATCCCTTGCTAGTCTCCTTATCTCCTTGGTCATCAGAGATTTCTCGTCTTTTTTATCATCTTCTCCTCCATCTCCTTCATCTTCTTCATCTTCTCCTTTACTTTCTGGGGTCTCATCTTCATAGGAAAAGGGCAGCTGCAACTATGTTTATCAAAGGGAGTTATAGTTGCTCATGTTTTGAAGTAGAGCGTTTCTGAAGAGAGGTGATGAATACTCGGATATAAATAGATGGTTGTGAATAATTATTTCGGATCGACGGTTGGGAAAAGAAACGCATGATCTGACGGTTGCGATGAAAAAGGTGGAGGGATTTTTTCGTAATATATTGATCTTTCATAGATAAGCTTAGGTAACCACCTTTTTAGCCTCTGAAAAAGGTAGATCTCTTCACTGTTGTGATTTGATAGACATCCACTTCTCTAGATTTTCTGCACATGACTACTTCTCTTGGATCGAGGTAGCCATAACTTGATGCTTGTTGTAAGGGAACAAGTCTTGGAGTGTATACTGATATTGCTTCGATGTGGATGCTAATAATTCTGTTGATTTTCTTTCTGCAGTTTCCTTCTTCGATCCTGTTTTAGTAACCTGTTGCTGTATGTTGTGTCCTGAAACTGAATACCGTTAGAGATTTTTGTTTTGGTGAATGATAGTATCCTGTTTCAGTAAGCTGAATAAGTGTACGAGAAATTCAGAAGATAAGTTCCCCCTTACTTAGGGACCCTATATCCTTACTCATTGGTCCAGATTTCTGGACTGATTCAATCTCGAGTGTATATCCTTCCAGCCTTGGTCAGCTTGCTGTTTGAATACTTTTGAAGAGTCTTGTCTCAGCATCTTGCTTTTCCTTAGCAGGTACACCAGCTATATCTTTTGGAAACTTGATCTCTTCAGCAAACCGTCTGATTACAGTACTTGCTTCATTGTGACCATAAGAAACTCAGACTAGTGTTGTTTCTTTAGTGACTTCAGCTACTTTTTTAGTGGCTTTGTCAGAAACCTGATCATCAAGCGTGTTACTACTTGTGATGATCGTATCTCTTTGAGAGCTTGTTTCAGTTTACTGATCTTTCATAATCTTCTGAAAGATGCTCTCTGCCTGAATCAATGGTTAGAGGTTTCGAGTATTGTGAGGTACATTATTCCCCCTAAATCCCTGCATTCTTCTATTCAGGTCAGTACTTCGTTGATTTCTTAGTTGGCTTCTTCCAGCTAATTGAGGATCCTTTTGAGATAGTCTTCCTTTTGCAGTTTTGATGATCTTTGACTTTTGCTAGTAGAGTCCTTTTATTTCCTCAGCACCTTTTCTTCTTGGTTTTCAACTTGATGTTGTCTGTGGTTGTCCTTGTTTCTTCTTTGTACGACTTTGACAGTTTACTCTTCGTTTCTTAGGTTCTTGTTGATTAGATTTCATCGTGGAATGTCTTTAGTCGTCAAGCATTTGCTCCTAGAACAATAAAATATAATGGACAAGTGTGAGAGACTGGATTTAAACGTGATGCATGTTACACGAAATTATTTTGGTCATATGAAAAGAAAGACGGTTTATCCAGCAGAAACGGGTGGATCTGGGTAGATAACCAGATACATTGGCTGTTAACCCAATGTTCTCTGATACCACTTGTTGGTCCCAAGTGGTCAGAGGTTCAGAGGGGGGGTGAATGAACCTCTATCGATTTTTCAAACTTTTTAAAACATGTAACTGCTTAACAGGTTTCTGTCTCACTTAAGAGGACAATATCCTGTCTCGAATCAGTAACCTGGCCCTAGGCAAAATCAGGTTACTGTCCCAGTATCAGAATGCAACGCAGTGGAATAAACTTGATAGAGTTTCTGATGAAAAACAGTTTTCTTTTTCCAAATATGATTTTCCAACACACGTTTATCGAATGCTTATGATAGATACAACAAGATAGATATGCAGTCAATGTAATGCAGCAAATAAGATAAACAGTAAACACTTATGGCTTATAGTGTTCGAAGGTGGTGTAACTCTTCTACGTCCACTCTACTCATTCACTGAGGAGGAACTTCGTTATGGTCAGTTTGCTTTACAAGACTCGTCTTTACAAACCTCTTCCAAAACAAGTTAAACCTACTAGAATCGTAGATTCCTAGGTCTAAACCCATACAAGATTTACAAACTCCCACATAGGGAAATTCTCTCACACAGGGAACACACTCCCACATAGGGAAAGATAGCCTACACAAGACTAACAAACTTAGCAAGGATGGAATCCTATCAACTAAGTACACCAAACTAAAACAACCTAGCACACACAACACAATAGTTAAAAGTATGTGATTCTTCAACTGGTGAGAAACAGTCTTGATCTTCAAGATCTTCTTTGTAGTCACATTAAATGCATTTGGGTTGCTCCTGACATGAGCATTTAATGTGCCCACTATTTGCTTCTGGACCTCTCTGACATTCCTTCTGACCTGTCTAGTCGGTATGAGTCCATGACCGAAGTTCATGCAACGGTTACTTGATGTTAGTTAGCTTTGCTTCTTCTTTACACTGCATGCTCTTCCTGATACCGCATGAAGGAGAGTAGCGCCTTATTTTTCAAAGGATCCGTTGGCTACTTCCTACTTCCTCTGTAGACAGCAGTAGGTCCTTCTTGCTTACTGCTCAGGATGTGATTCTATGCTGCTTTCTGTTTCGTACCAGGATTTTGTTTTAGAATAGCTTCCTGTTCCTGAAATCTGTAGTCATCTTCCTGTCTGTTTGCTTTCTGCTCCGCGCCAGCTTCCTGATACTTATCAGCTTCCTGTTCCTGCATCCTGCTTTTAACTGCTGGCTGCTTCCTGCTTTCAGCTTCATTTTTTCTTTTGTGCAGCTTTCTGCTTTCTGAAACCTGCTTTTAGAACAGCTTTTCTATAGTCTGCTAACTACTTCTTGCAGTGTCCTATCTGTTTTATATGCAGATACTTCCTTCAGCTTGTTGTTCCCTACAGCGTGCTGATCCTTTAGAAGTATTCTTATCTCTTCTAAGGTTGGTTTTCCTTATAACTTGGAAAACCATTACATGATCTTTTCACAAGAGAAGAATAAGCTTATGATCATGTACAGTATGGAAACTAGGTATTGATACCTTAAGCAAACTGTTCTTTTCTTATTGTGCATTCAGTTTTGTCTTATCAAGATAACTACTAAAATATCCCAACAGATCATATGAACTTTTTTTAAATTTCATAGACATCATGCAAGCATCAAACTTTTTATTCCACTATCTAGGTGATTGCCTAAGGCCATACAATGATTTTTTCAATTAGCACACATAGTTTGGATGAGCCTTGTCTACAAAGTACTCAGGTTGTTTCATAAATATTTTTTCATCCAACTCTCCATGCAAGAAAGCAGTTTTTACATCCAGTTGTTTTAATTCCCAATTAAAATGAGTTATCAAGGCGAGCATTATTCTCATAGTGGTGAATTTCACTATAGGTGCAAAGATTTCAGTGTAATCAATTCCTTTCTTTTGGGTAAAACCTTTTGCTACAAGCCTAACCTTGTATCTAATAGAATCACATTCTTGTTTTACTTTGAACAGCCACTTAGAGTCAACAACAGAACATGCATCAGGCTTAGGAATAAGAGACCAAGTTTGGTTATCATGCATGGATTTAATCTCATCTTTCATAGCATTTAACCAAGCAGCCGATTCTTTAGATTTTAGGGCTTCACTTACAAATTTAGGTTCATTACCATCTAGGTTTTCAAACACATTATGCACATAGGAAGAAAGCTGAAAATCATCAAACCTTTTGGGAATCCTAGTTTGTCTTCTAGTTCTGTCCCTAGCTAGCTGATAGTCACTTAGATCATCATGCACAGGTTCAACAACTTGAACAGGTTCATTATCAGATTGATCATTATCAGAATGTTCATTCATAACATCAGATTGTAAAGGTAAGATAGGTAAAATGGGTGGAGTCTCCACCTCAATAGGAACATTCACAGAAGGAGCAGATAAACATGGATATTCATCTTCATTAAAGATTACATTTCTACTAGTAATAGTTTTAAAACCTGGTTCTCCTTTTAACCAACATCTATAACCTTTAACACCTTCTGGATAACCTAGAAAGACACACTTCATAGATCTAGGTTCAAGTTTGTCCAATTTCTGATGCATAAAAACAAAGCAATCAAACACCTTTAAATTTGACAGATCAACATGTTTACCACACCACAAAGTTTCAGGTAATTCCCCTTTCAAGGACACAGAAGAAGACCTATTAATCACATAAGCTGCAGTTAAGACAGCTTCATCCCAGAAATGTTTGGATAAACCAAATGAGTTTAACATAGATCTTACCCTATCAAGCAAAGTTCTATTCATTCTTTCAGCAATGCCATTTTGTTGGGTGTATATGCAACAATTTTATGCCTTCTAATGCCATGTTTAATGCACAGAGAATCAAGATCATCATTACAAAATTTTGTCCCATTATCAGTTCGCAAGGTTTTTAATTTCTTACCAGTTTGAGTTTCAACAAGAGTTTTCCAGTTTTTAAACTTTTCAAACACATCAGATTTATTCTTTATGAGAAACACAAACACGTTCCTAGAGAAATCATCCAAAATAGACAGAAAATATCTATTTCCTCCATGAGTTGGCACAAGTGCAGGACCCCATACATCAGCATGCACATATTCAAGAATAGAAGAGCACTTAGAGAGATTGAGGGGAGAGGAGACAGAGAAACTTACTTTATGTTGTTTTCCAAGGATGCAAGAATCACACAGAGGCATATTAGAGATAACATCATTCCCTAAGTAAGATTTGTTACGCAGAATTTCAAGCCCTTTTTCACTTATATGCCCTAGTCTTTTATGCCAAATATTTGTCATATCATGCTTCATAGAATTAACATTTAGAACAGGTTCAACAAAGCATACATATAAGTTTTGCATTCTAACAACTTCGAAAACACACACATTCCCTTTCATAATCATCTGGCAACCCTTTCCCCAATTACCATGCAAACCACAATCTTCAAGAATGGCGACAGAGAGCAAGTTATTTTCCAAATTTGGAACATGCCTTACTTTTTTAAGAGTTAAATTGAAACCAGTTTCAAATTTTAGACAGATAGTTCCAATACCATTCACACAGCTCTTACTATTGTCAACCATAGAAACATTGCCATTATCAAGTTCCACATAGGAGCTAAACAAATGCCTGTGAGGTGTCATGTGAAGTGTGCATGCAGAATCCAAAATCCAGTCATTGTCACATAGAGATGAAGTCACAGAATTCACATAATCATTAGTGAGAAAGACATCACCCAGACTGTCAGACACAACATTAGTCTGTCCATTGACCTTCTCTTTCTTAGGTTCAGTGCACACATTATCATAGTGACCTGGTTTCCCACAATTATAACACTTCTTGTTTTTTTGCTTAGGTTTAGGACCATCATTTTTATGAGGTTGTCCTTGATTTTGGTTTGGATTAGGCTTACTTTGGTTACTAGTAGGCGGTTTATTCTGAGGGTTAACCTTTTATTTCCCTTTCACATGATTAACATCTCCTAATGACTTATTTCCTTTATTGGCTTTTAAATCAAATTCTTTGTTTTTTAGGCCATTTATAACAGTATCCAAAGTTACCTTATCTCTTCCATATTTTATGGCAGACTTCACATCATTATAAGAATCAGGTATAACATTCAATAAGACAATTGGTGTATATTCATCAATAGTTTTATCACCAGTGAGCTTTATATCTTGAATCAGTTTTGTGAAAACATCCAAATTCTCATCAATGTCCTTATGCACATCAAACTTAAATCTAAAAAACTTTTCAAGTAAGAACATTTTTGAAGGCAAAGAAGTTTCAGTATATAATTCTTCAAGTTTGTTCCACAAAGATTCAGCAGTCATGTTTCCCTAATTTTCTAATCATAGAATCAAATAGATTTAGAATAATCAGAGAATAAACAAGTTCATCAATTTCACTTTTAACTTCATTAGATACTTTTTCATCATAACTCTGAGTTATAGCCTTATAACATTTCTGTTGAACAAGCACACTGTTCATCTTTTGTTGCCATATAGAAAAATTCTCTTTTCCATCAAACGGTGCAACAGGATAAGCATTCATCTTAAGAAGCACCATATGCAAACAAAAAAGGAACACACAGAGAGATAAAGAACAAAGCACAGAGCACAGTATCTGGTCAACCCCTTAGCCCAGATTCCAGGGTCACTAAACGGACCGGACAAGGTGAGTTTCAAATGGGGACCAGATAAAACGAGATAGGCAGTGGAAAAAATAAAAGATCAGAATAAGCCCTAGACTTATACCAGCACAGAATCCCAATAGACTCACAGAGATTGCACAGGATCTTACCAAAAGAAAAAGAGAAGGATAGCCAATATACCTGATCTTCCTGGTAACACTACTAGAATTTCGCTTAACAACAACACTGGAAAGACAACGTTTTTTGTTGTCGTTCAACATTTTACAACGCTTTTTGTGAAAAGCGTTGTCTTTTTGTGAAAAAAGTGCTGAAAGACAACGCTTTTAAGAGAAAAGACAACGCTTTTCACAAGGTGTTATCTTTCAGCGCTTTTTTTCGCTAATAGACAACGCTTTTTTATTTGTTATCTTTCAGCGCTATTTTTCGCTAATAGACAACGGTTTTTTGCAATGCTTTTTTATGTGTTGTCTTTCAGCTTTTTTTTCGCTAATAGACAACACTTTTTTGCAACGCTTTTTTAAAAAGCGTTGTCTTTCAGCGGATTTTTAAAAACAAAAGACAACCCTTTTATGCAACGCTCTTTATGTGTTGTCTTTCAATGGATTTTTTAACTAAAAGACAACCCTTTTATGTGTTGTCTTTCAAAAGCGTTGTCTTTCATTAAAAATATTTAATTAAATTAATTGTTTTTTAATTAAATTATATTTGAAAAGTTTAATTGTTTTTTGATGTTATCTTATATTAGAATATTATTTAAATAATAATAATAGAAATTCTGAAAAACTATATTTTAAATTTTAAAATATTATTTAATTAAATATAAAAATATATTAAAATTAGAAATTTTATTTACAAATAACATAAATCATATTAAATATCTAACAATCAACAAATAAAGATAAAAAAAAATTTCTTGTTATTTAAGAGTAAAAATTCTATTTATAAATTTTTTTACTAATATTTCTATTTTCTTTTTAAGAATTTTAACGATTTTATTAATTATTTTACTTTTCACCATTTAATCGATATTTTTTTTTTGATATTTAGAGATAATTTTCCTACAAATATCTATCATGCTAAATTTTTTAATTGTTGGTTTATAAATATTTCAAAATACTATAAAAAAATTAATAACTATAATAAATAATTTATTTGTTATTACGAAAGTTTATGTCATTAATTAATACTGTAAACATAAGTTATTATTATTATTATTATTATTATTAAACAAAGGTTTTAGTACGTAATTGAAGATAAGTTATGATTTTTGAAATATTTATTTGAACTTATTATATTTACTTAATAAGTATAGTAAATTTTATTTGTTAATTAAATTTAAAATTTGAAAATTAATTTTAATAATTTCATAATAAGATTATTGTTGCATTATTTTAACATTTTCTTTTCTAGATTTCTTATGTGTATTTAGATAATTTAAAATATTTTTCTAAATATTTAAATGAAATTTCAGATTTAATATATTATATTAAATAATATTTTTAATTTTTTTTTACTTTTCAATTTCTAAAAATAATTTTTTTTGTCTTTATTTGTTGATTTTTAGATATTTAATATAATTTATGTGTTTTTATCAATTTCCCTATTTTAGGTATTTAATATAATAAATGGGGTATTTTTACTAATTTTCCCTATTTTAGGTATTGAATAAATCTATGTACGTAAAAATAAATGTATTGAATTGAGTCACATTTTATATCAAAATTGGAAATCAATGAATTATATTAATAAGTATTAATGGTACTTTATAAAAATTAACAAAAAAATATGTGATAATAGAAAATTGAAAATTATCAAAAATTGATATAAAACAAATGTATGCAAAATATTATTACATAAAACACCACTAGTCTAGTGGTGAGAGTACCTCCATGGCACTTGGGTTTGATTCCCAATCAACGCATAATATTGTTGTTGATGATGTGTCAGCGTTACGATGATGTGTCGTCTATGATGACGACGTTCTATTTAATAGTTGATTCCCAATCAACGCATAATATTGTTGTTGATGATGTGTCGTCTCTATGGACGTCAGCTCTATGATGACGGCGTTCTATTTAATAGTTGTTAAAAAAGACAACACTTTTCTGCAACAGTTTAGTTGTTAAAAAAGACAACACTTTTCTGCAACAGTTTTTTATGCATTGTCGTAAATTGTGACGACTAGGATTTATCGATGCATAATTTGATAAGTAAATATCTAAACCCCTAATTATTTGATTTATATTACGTGCGTTTCATAAAATTTAATTATAAGTATGCTTTAATTTAAGTTTAACATTTGGGAGATTTATTTCGTAAAAAGACAAAGTCGATAAAATAATTTGTAAGTGGGACGAGATGAACGAGAATGAAAAATCGAACAAAACGTCAAAAAAATGGATCAAATCGGAGTTCGTTTGATATCCCAAATTAATTAATATCATAAGAAAGTTTAATATAAAGTTTATGATTAATCATGTAATTAACCAAGGTATATAAAGTGTATCAATATCCTAAGTAAAAACTATACACTAAAAATTAACCTAAGGTAAATATGCTCCATCTTCTCTCTAAGTTTTCTGGCGGCCGGCCGGCCGGAGCGCCGCCGTCGCCGGAATTTTCTTCCGACCGAAACATATTGAACCCTACACCATCTTGAAGCTCTCACTGAGCTCGTTCCAACCCCGGGCTCGGAATTGTCATCCGCCGTTGCGTTCGCCGGTAAATCGCCGGAGAAGTTCTGTTTCTCTCTCTAGAAAACCATATTTTTCTCTCTCTTCGTTCTCGGCCATCCGGCCACCGATTGGGATGATTCTTGAGCCTAAAGTGAAGTTCTCGCCGAGCCTGTCTCATTCTAGGCTCGGATCGTTGATCGGACCGGCCGATTTCTGGTATGTAGCGGTCAAAGTTTCTGCAGTTGCTTTTTCTCTCTCCTCTCCCTTGTTCTCTCTCTCTCTCGATCTCTCTGATCCCTCTCATCTCTCCCGCCGGAAGGGTAGTCGGGGTGGCGCATGCAGCGCCGCCGTGTGGGTGATCGGCCTGCACAAGGAGCGCCGACAATGGTTGGTTTTGGTGGAGTTTGGGCTGTGTTTGGTTGTGTTGAGAGTGGTGATCGGGTGGTGTGGGAGGACGGCTTTCCCGGTGCCGCCGTGGTTGGAGGAGGCCGGCACTCGGTGCGCTGGTGAGGAAGGGGAGTGCTGGAGGTGGAGTTCACCGGCGGCAGGGGCCGCCGGCGTCGGAAATTGGAGGTGGCAGTGGTGACGGGGGGTGGCAGTGGGTGGTTTGGGTTTGGGCTTGATTTTGGGAATTAGACAATCTTCAGGGACCTCTTTGCAATTTCCTCAATTTCTGCTTATTTTCATTTAGGTCCTCAAACTTCTATTCTATACACTTTGGTCCTCAAAGTTCTGGAAATTATATTTCCACCCCCAAAACTTCTCAAGTCCTTGACTTTCCTCCCCAAGACTTTTTGAATTTGCATTCTGACCCCCCAAAATTCCAGAAACTCCATTTTGACCCCAAAACTTATCTGTAATTACAGTTTTACCCCTAAAACCCTCCAAACCCTAAAATGCTTCGTTTAGCTTCGTTTCTTATCCATTTTAATCCGTTCTCATCTCTAAAGCTTCCTTTTTGAATCCTCTATATTTCTGGACCTAGTAGGGTCGAGTTATGTTCTATTTTCAATTCATTATTTCTTCCGAGCATTTAATTATAAACGCTTAATTAATTATATAACCTAATAATTTACGTTGTGTGTTTGTAGGCCCAAACGCTTCGAACCCCTCTCAGAACTAAAAGGAAAAGAACGTGATAATCGCATCGCCCAGGCTGAGGTGGGGGTAATTTCTGAATTAACGTTTAACTTTACGTTTATCCTGTATAGTCGCATGCTAGGGTTTTCGATAAGTTATGATATGATGTTGAACGTTATATGATATACGATTTGAGATTATGAGTATGAAATGTGATAGATGATATCAGCATGTTATTAAATGTTATACATGTCCGTTTTATGTGCTTTGTCTACATGCTGTGAATTGAATCCGTTGTTGGGATTAAGATATGACTATGTGTTCATATGCATGGTCTTTGGGAAGACAGGTTGGGATTAAGTCCTAACAGGAATATGGAGGATTGGTGAAGTCCCCCTAACCAAATAATCACCCGGAGGATAAGGTGGTGGGGTAAGACGGGATATACCTGCGCCCACGTCATTTATGTGTCGTGCATTGTACTTGCTGTGATTAACTGCTTATCTGATTTAAATTTTTATGTTAATTTATGAATTTATCTCCACGGGGTGTATTTCTATGCACTCACACCGTTTATGTATTCGATACAGGTAATGACTTTGATGGGAGGAGTTGAAGGGAGAGATGTGCCCTGTCTGATAAAGATCTTTTGTTGTTATAATGTTTTGTTAAATTGTCTGATCAACGTACACTTATGTTTTTATATGGTTTAAACACGTGTTTTAAAATCCGCTGCTGTAAGTCTTAAACTTATAAAGTTCGATATATATATATATATATATATCTTCATCGTTTCTCTTTCCTTTCTTTTTTTCTTTCCTGCACGCCTGTCGGGGATACTCTGATAATTTAAAAATGTTTTTCCTAAACTTGTTAATCTTTTATAATAATTTATGGTTAAGTTTCGGGGCATGACAAAAATTCTAGTAGTGTAACGCTCCGGATCGCCCACAACAGTGCTCTGATACCACTGTAGGGCTAGGATCCGGAAGAGAAAGCCACAAAGGCATACATATCCCTATCAACTATTACAGAAGATATAACCAAGTACAAACGTTCTAGCAAGAAAAATAAAGGAACAAGAAAAAAGACAAAAAAAGAGATAAAACAGATATCACCTAGAAAATGAAGCCAACACACAGATCTGTATTGATCGGACTTCGGTTCAGTCCCCCGACTGATTCTCTATCCAAAACCACACACAATGACACTGTAAACTGGCGGCAGCTCCAAGGGTTGCACAGAAGAACCACAAACCCAAGTTTAAACCACAACAAAACCTTAAGCCCTCCAAAGAAATCTGAATCAGTTTATCAACGCATGTATAACTGATTCGAAACACGATGAACTTCAGCCTCTCACAAACCCCCTCAAGAATCACAGAGATGAAGATAGGAGAAGAAGGATAAACACTTAGATTCTTTACCCATCCCTCACGCCCTTCCCCTATAAATAGCACTGAGGAAACGAACGGGAAAAGGAAAACATAACAATCCATGGCCGATCAACGGGATTCGCCCGTGATTCAGGGAAAGAGAAGAAGGAAAGAGCGCCGCGAGGAGGGAGAAAGAGAGGATTAGGTTTACACGAGGAACAAGAAGACTTAGGGTATATATATGTATGAGCCAACGGTCAGGATCAGAGGCCCTGCGATCGGCGGTCAAGATCAAGGTAGATAAAGGGCTGAGCTTGGGCTTGAAGTGGGCTTCAGGCAGCTGCACTTGGGCTGCCAAGAATGGGTCGGCACAAAACATAAAGTTGACCCAACTCTCACTGTATTTGAGCGTTAAAGAAATCGTGTTGGATTGGAGCTGGTTTTGAGCGTCAAAGAAAGATAAACTGCTGAAAACCCTAATTCTGATCTGCTGAGGGGTTTCAGGTGAATGCCATGTTTTATACTTTTGGGCTAAAGCCCATTAGACTGAACACGGCAAACCCAATTAGAATAGTGTTTGACTTATGTAGATTGAGCGACCTTCTTTTTCTTTAACATTTTCATATAAAATCCTATAACGACATTTATTTTGGGATTGAAGAAAATTACTTTCTTATCAAGTGAGTATTTTTTATTATTCCCGTTGTATATTATGGATTTATAATGGGTAGATGCACCCTACTTTGTTTTGCTAATGGGTGATGCAGGACATATTCGTAGCCGGAACTGAAACATCATCTATAATAATTGAGTGGATAATGGCAGAACTCACAAGGAATCCAAACGTGATGGCTAAAGCACAAGCTGAAATAAAACGAGCGTTCAAGGGAAGCAACAATATCGAGGAACACGATGTTCAGAAGTTGAAGTATTTAAAGCTACTTATTAGGGAAGTTCTTAGACTATATCCTCCAGCTCCAATGATCTTAGAGTTTCAAGGGAGGAATGTGAAATCAATGGATACACCATACCTGCTAAGGTAAAGGTATTGGTGAACAATTGGGCAATGCAAAGGGATCCCAAATATTGGACAGATCCTGGAAGCTTTCGACCAGAGCGATTTGAGAAATTGTCTATAGATTTTATGGGTGGTGATTTTGAGTATTTACCGTTTGGAAGTGGGAAAAGAATGTGCCCTGGTATGACGATTGGTTTGGCTAGTATTGAGCTCCCTTTAGCTTAGCTTCTCTACAACTTCAACTGGAAACTTCCAGATGGTGTTAAACCACAAGATTTGAATATGATTGAAAGCTTTGAGCTTGGAGCTTCAAGAAAAGATAAACTTTTTGTTGCTGCCACTGCTTATCAACCGTTGGCATGATGTCTAAAATAATTCTAATCCAACAACTATTTAGTGTGCTATTAATACTTTATCTTTTCTTTGTGTTTCAAATCTAGTTCACTTTGAATAATTCTTGTAAGAAACATCCATTATATAAGAAAATTATGTGTTTCACTGGTTTTTTTTTTTTAATCATTTTTTTGATTTATTTGTTTGACTCGTTTTGTCTACATATTTTTTTTAACTCAATTTTAAATCTATCATTCAATGTTGGTTATACTATATCATAAGTTGATTAGTTACAAGTTTATTATAGGTTTTTAAATTAAGATCTCACTACAAGAAATATTGTTTTTGTATTGGTAATTTATTTACTGATACTAATTTTATGGACAAAAAAAATATACTTTTTAGGGAAAAAAGTAATACTTGTAAGTAATTGAATTTTTTTTTCTGATGTATAAAGCAATATTTTTATAGACAAAACTAGCTTTTTAGGGAGAAGATAATATTTTTTAGTAATTATACTTTTTTTTCTTGTATAAAACTAAACGGTTAGGGACAAAACTAATACTTTTAAGATCATTGAATTTGGAGAATAAGAAATTAAAAAGTATGAAATAAAAAGCAATGAAATTTTAAGTAGCATCAAAATCTGAATATTTCTTCTTTTGTTCCTAAATTACTTCAAAAAGTCTTGTGTTAGTTAAATTCTGTCAATTTTGACGGTTTCTTAAAGTGGAGACCAAATGTGATGAAATTTAAATAGTTATATTATGAGGTGGAAATGTTACTGAATCTTAAATGTTATAGTAAATCTGTTATAACGTAGTTAGTTTAACTATCTATCTACTTAGTTTATCCTCAAGTATATATAAACTCTTGTGTATGATATTTTGTAACTTAGTTTTTAAATAATCAATGAATCTACAATTCACTTTATCTACAACTAAACAAGATCTACTTTGGTTGACAAAATTTGGGATACTTTCCCATGAATTTATGATGATTGATTATTTTCACCAGAAAAGGATAAAGAGTGCATTCAATACAACACTTGGCAAATTTGAAAGGTAAATAATGTTAAAAATTTTAATGCAAGGGTTCAAAGTACAACTGTTAAACACATTAATGCACATTTATTCCACGATAAAGATGCTTATTGCAAAACTGATCCAACTTCAAACAAAATGTTGACATGATGATGAGGCTAAGATTGATATGGAACGACAACAAGAACAAGGTTTTGTTTTCATTGAGCTCCAACCCCATAGTTTCAGTCATGTCCATATCTTCTGGTTTAACACCATCTGGGAGTTTCCAGTTGAAGTTGTAGAGAAGTTGAGCTAAAGTGGACTCTACATTAGCCAAACCATATGTTATACGTGGGCAAATTCTTTTACCACTTCCAAATGGCAGGTTTTCAAAATCACCACCTATAAAATCTATGGACAGATTCTCAAATCGCTTTGGTTCAAAGCTTTCAGGATTCATCCAATACTGAGGATCTCGATGTATTGCCCAATTGTTCACCATTACCTTGGCTCTGGCAGGTATGGTGTATCCATTGATTTCACATTCCTCCCTTGAAGCTCTTGGGAGCATTGGACCTGGAGCGTGTAGTCTAAAATTTTCCTTGATAACTAACTTTACATACTTCAACTTCTGAAGATCATCGTCTTCGATATTGCTGCTTCCCTTCAACACCTGTCTGATGAAGTATACACATGCAGATGTGGCAGTAGCACGTGCAGAACACATGCAAAATCATGTAGACGTGGCAGTAGTTAGTTAGCTCTTTTGCTGTATCTTAGCTAGCATACGATGTCATCTATAAAAGGAATTGTATCTCAATTTTGTAAATACTTTTTTCCTCTGAATAAGAATTACTTTTACTTCTTTCACTCAGCTGATCAATTTGATCTTAGCTAGGGTTTTATACAATTTTACATGGTATCAGTTTTGATTCGATCTTTTGGGAAATTTCTTTGATTCAATTTTGTGCACAATCAACTCATGGCTCCTCGCAATACTTGGGCGATTCCTCTCTCAGATGTCTGGCATTCGTTAACTGCTGATGCTGTTCGTGATTCGCTCATTTCAGGTGATCCGAGTTCTTCCAACTCTTCTGCCATTCAATCGATCAATCGAGAGTGTGATCCTCTCTTCCTTAATAATTCTGATTCTCCTGGTATGAGTCTAGTCTCTACGAAGTTAAATCATGATAAATTTTTACCCTGGAGTCATTCTATTCAAATGGCTTTACTAGCAAAGAATAAGATTGGTTTTATCCTTGGATCTGTTCCTAAGCCTTCTGATTCATCTCAATTTGCACAATGGGAACGTATTGACACCATGGTTCGCTCTTGGATTTTGAACTCATTGTCTAAAGAACTTTCTGATGCTTTTTTATATGCTAAATCCGCTCAAGGTCTTTGGGAAACTATAACTCGTCGTTTTGGTGAATGTAATGGTCCTCAGCTCTATCATTTACAACGTCAAATTAGCAGTGTTTCTCAGGGGAATCAATCTATTGCTGTTTACTTTACTAATTTGCACAGATTATGGGATGAATATTCTTTAGTTCTTCCCAAACCTGCATGTTCATGCAATGCTGCAGCTGAATGGGAAGTTTTTGAGATGAATGGTAAATTGGTTCAATTTTTGATGGGGCTTAATGAATCTTATGATGCCATTCGAAGTCAAATCCTTGTTATGGATCTTTTGCCTACTGTAGACAAGGCTTATTCCATGATATTAAGGATTGAGAAACAAAGAGACATTCAAAATGCTTATCCTGATCCTCTAGATACTTCTGCTATATTTACTAAGACTTCTCATATTGGCAAATCATTTTCTGGAAGAGGACAAAATTCTACTGGCAGAGGTCAGGGCTTTACTGGCAGAGGCAGGGGCACTTTTAAAAGGTTTTTAACAAATGAAGAGAAGGCTAAGTTGATTTGTGATCATTGCAATGCACCTGGCCATGAAGTTGTTGATTGTTTTAAACTGAAGGGCTATCCAGAATGGTACCATAAACAAAGAGATCATAAAGTTAATGCTCACTTTGCAGAGTCTACCTCTTCTCAAGATACAATTTCTCACACACCTTCCATGGATTCTGCTACTTTATCCATGCTTATTCAGAAAGAAGTTGCTAAAGTTCTTGCAGGGCACCAACAATCTTCTAAGTCTGAGCATGCTCATCTTGCTGATTTTTTGGATCTTCCTGATAATCATTTTGCATTTACTATGATGGAGAAGTTGCAGGTTGGATCATGGATAATTGACACAGGTACAAGCAAACATATGTGTAATGATTCTTCTCTTATGACTCATTTGTCTCCATTGAAAGTATCTGTATCAGTATGTTTGCCAGATGATACCTATAACAATGTCACTCACATGGGGAAGGTCATACTCTCAGATAAGCTAATCCTCCATGACGTATTCTTTGTGCCTACATTCAAATATAATCTGCTTTCTATATCCCAATTGGCAAACTCCATGCATGCTAAATCTATTTTCATGCCTAATTCTTGTGAGATTCAAGACATTGCTACTGGAACAGTTCTTGCTTAAGGCATTTTATCTGGCAGGTTGTATATCCTTCAAAGAGACAGTAACTATATCTCTCATTCTGCTTATACTTGCTCCATTGATCTTCAAGTCCTTGACTCTTGGCACAAAAAGCTAGGACATGCTGCTCCTTCTACATTGGCTCATTTGGATTTTTTGAAGCATCTTTGTACTCCATCAGCCATTCAACATTATAAATCTTGTGATGTCTGTCATTTTTCACGGCAAACAAGGCTTAGTTTTCCTATCAGCTCAAGCAGAACTTCAAGGCCTCTAGAATTGCTACATGTGGATATCTGGGGTCCTTATGGTCAGTCTAGTATCACTAATACACCTTACTTCTTAACTATTGTGGATGACTTCAGTCGTGCCACTTGGATATGTCTACTCTCATCCAAGAAACAAGCAGTGTCTTCTCTTGCAACTTTTCTCCGAATGATTGCCAACAAGCTTGATGTTTCTATCAAAGCTGTTCGAACAGATAATGGCTCGAAGTTCTTGAGTAAGGATTGTCAACTTCTGTTTTCCAACCTAGGGATTGAGCATCACAAGGCTTGTGTATATACTCCGCAACAAAATGGCATTGTTGAAAGGAAACATAGACATTTACTTGAGGTGGCTAGAGCTCTTATGACAGAATCTGATGTTCCAAAGTTCTTATGGCCATACTCAATTCTTACTGCTACTTATATTATCAATAGATTACCTTGCCAGATACTTGATTGGAGCACTCCTTTTCAGATTCTTTTTGGTCAGCAGTCTTTCTATGAAGTTCTCAAACCTTTTGGATGTCTTGCTTTTGCAACCAATGTTTCTCCCATAAAGGATAAGTTTACTACCCGGGCTCATAAATGTGTTATGATTGGTTATGCTGCTGGATAGAAGGCTTACAGATTATATGACATGCTAAATCATCGAGTTCTTACTTCGCGAGATGTGGTGTTCATGGAACACATTTATCCTTTTCATGCTCCTCATAGCCCTACGTCTGAGTCCACTATCCCTTTGCCTATTTCTGCAGATATTGATTCTTTTATTCCATCTTCCTCTCCTGCTCATATTCCAGATTCCACTACATCTGATATTGAAATCCCATCTCAAGAATCCACTTCTTTACCTCCTGTTAGACGAAGTATCAGACAAATCAACAAACCTTCTTATCTTCAGGACTTTCTCACCAATTCTGCTTCTTCCTCCACACCTGATTACGTTGATCGTTCAGAGAATGATTCTTCCACACCTGATACCGTTGATCTTTCAGAGAATGATTTCTATATTTTTCTAGCTAATCTATCTGGTATTACTGATCCTACAACATATGAGCAAGCGAAGATACATCCTCACTGGATTGAGGCCATGGACAAAGAATTACAGGCCTTGGAAAATAATCACACATGGACACTTACGGCCTTACCACCTGGCAAGAAAGCCATCGGTTGTAAATGGGTATTCAAGACTAAATTCCACTCTGATGGCTCCATTGACAGACATAAAGCTAGGTTGGTTGCTAAAGGATACCATCAGATTCTTGGAGAGGATTACCTAGACAGCTTTGTTCCGGTGGCTAAGCCTGTTACAGTCAGATTTCTCATTGTTTTAGCTACTGCAAAAGCCTGGAATGTATTTCAAATAGACATCAATAATGCATTTCTCCATGGCTACATTGACAAAGAGGTTTACATGGCTCCACCTCTTGGATATACGGTTGCTCCAGGACAGGTATGTAAGCTTCAAAGAAGCTTGTATGGGCTCAAACAAGCTTCCCGACAGTGGAATAATGAGTTCTGTACCAAGCTATTTCAGTTTGGTTTTATTCAATCTTGCCATAATCATTGTCTTTTTACTTACACGAAGGATCATGATTTTTTGGCCTTGATTGTATATGTGGATGATGTGCTTATTACTGGAACCTCTGATTCTCTTATCTCCTCATTGAAACAGTTTTTGCATCAACAATTCACCATCAAGGATTTGGGTATTGCAAAGTATTTTTTAGGGGTTGAAATCAATCACACTACTGAAGGTACTCACTTATGTCAAAATAAATACATTCTTGACATTCTTCAAGATACAGGGATACAAGATTGCAAACCTGTTTCAGTACCTCTTCCTCAAGGTTTACACTTAATTGCTACTGCAGGTTCATTGATTTCCGATTCTGTACCTTATAGACGAACAATTGGTCGACTACTCTATTTGAATCTTACCAGACCAGATATCACTTATGCAGTCCAACAACTCAGTCAATTTGTCTCTGCTCCAAGATCCACCCATTGGACAGCCATGATCCATCTTCTTCGATATCTCAAGGGTACTCATTCTCTTGGTCTATTTTATGCTGCATCTTCTTCTATCATTTTATCTGGTTATTCTGATGCCGACTGGGGATCATGCAAAGATACTAGAAAATCTTTAACTGGATATTGTGTTTTTCTTGGTTCTTGCTTGATTTCATGGAAAACTAAGAAACAGCAAACTGTTTCCAAAAGCTCTGCCGAGGCTGAGTATCGAGCTTTAGCAGCTACAACCTGTGAACTTATTTGGATTCATTACTTAGCTTCTGATTTACGAATTTTTATCCCTACCCCTATTGATCTCTTTTGTGACAATAAGGCAGCCATGCATATAGTTGAAAATCCAGTTTTCCATGAGCGTACGAAGCATCTTGATATTGATTGTCATATTGTTCGAAATAAGTTTAAGGATGGTTTTCTTCATCTTCTGCATGTCAACACAAAGCTCCAACTTGCTGACATTTTTACTAAAATACTTGGGCCTACTCAGTTTCAGATGTTATTGTCCAAGCTTGGGTTTCTTCCTACTCCAAGCTTGAGGGGGGGATGATGAAGTATACACATGCAAATGTGGCAGTAGCACGTGCAGAACACATGCAAAATCATGTAGACGTGGCAGTAGTTAGTTAGCTCTTTTGCTGTATCTTAGCTAGCATACGATGTCATCTATAAAAGGAATTGTATCTCAATTTTGTAAATACTTTTTTCCTCTGAATAAGAATTACTTTTACTTCTTTCACTCAGCTGATCAATTTGATCTTAGCTAGGGTTTTATACAATTTTACACTGTCTCACTTCAGTTTGTGCCTTAGCTATCACGTGCGGGTTCCTAACCAGTTCTGTCATTATCCAGTCAATGGTTATCGATGTTGTTTCAGTAGCTACTGAGTGCATGTCCTGTATATATATGATCACCAATCACCACAACAAAAATATATATAATCTCGATCATAAATCCACTAGCCAATGGAACTCCTTCATTAACCAAGGAGATCAACAGATCATTATCCTTGTGCACCTTGCCAAATGCATCTCTACAGATGATGGAGCTCATTGTGTACAAGAGTTTCTGAGTTAGATTCATTGGGTTCCCAGAAGAGAGGTGAATAGATTTTATGAGACGAGAAATCTCTTCGTTTCTAATGGTCCTAAACGAATGCACCATTTTTGTACCCAACAGTTCCATCATGCATATTTTGCGCATCTGTTTCCAATAATCGCCATAGTAGGAAAAGGTGACACTGGTGTGATCGTACCACATGATCTCCGTGGCTACGGATTCTGGCCTGTCCGCGAAATTTGTGCCGTTTTCTTTGAGCATTTTTTTCACGATTTTAGGGGACGAGATGACAATTGCATCAAGCTTGAGGTGCATAATATGGCCATACTGTTTGGCTAAATCTCTGAAAGAATGAAAGGGAAGTGAAGCAACCTAATGCATGTTTCCAATGATAGGGAGAGTAGGTGGAAGCTGTTTAAAATTTTTCAGTTGCTATCCCAAACACATATTTTTCGGCAAAAATTCACCGGAAAATTCGAAAATGCAAATTCTATTATTCTAAAATTCATGATTCATATGTCAAAATGACCCTCTTCCAGAGTCAGGTTATAACCCTAAGTTAATTTAACGATACTTATTCAATTTAAACTTGAATCGAACAAAAAATGTTCAAAACCCTAGAATGATTTTTTTTTTGGATTCGTGATCGGAATGAATGAGAATTATGAAATTGATTTAGGGCATATAAATCATGTGTTTTTGATTGATATTTCGAGGGGAATTGCATTTTTAAATTTTCCGATGAATTTTGACTGAAAAATATCTTAAAATTTGAGTTGTGGGTAGCAATCGGAAAATTTATGAGAGAATGACTAGTGATCAGAATTTTTTTTAAGTTTAGACACCCACTGAAAAAAAGTGCAATAGTTCAGATAGCAAATAGATATTAACCCTAAAACCAGACTTACAAACATCTAATTGTCTAACATAAAATAAATTACTCAATTTCTCAAGAACACCCACTATCTCTAATTCAAAGTTTTCAAGTTTAATCTTGGAGAAATTATCATTTGCAAGATTAAGTCCACGTTTGCTTCAGGCAAATTATCGAAATGAAATTACAAGAAAATCATGACCTTTGTCTTCTAGGACAAAAGTGGAATAAAAAATAATTATTTCATTTAAGTCAAGTAAAACGAGGTGAAGTCAACATTTAAAACGCATGCTCATATATTAATAAGATCCATCTACTCCATCCAATTATTACCCAAAAATTCGAACAACAACGAACTTCGAAGGTAATACCTAACCAATTCGGGCCAGGCATCTCAAAAACATGTTAACCCATGTCTTAAGCCATAATAAGATGAAAAGAAAATGAGAGGCGACAAAGTTGGAGAATTGAAATAGAAGATTATTTCGATCGGAAATGAATAAGGCCAGAGTAGTGATTCCAAAACCATCTCCAACATATTCATTACATTGTTGTTTCGACTACTACCAAGATATGAAATAGAATTGTGTCAAAGCCTTCATGGGATACAATAATTTCTAAGTATTTTGTACAAAGCAGAAAATTAAATGAGAGACAATTCAAGTGTCTTTTAGCTAGATTCTAATTTGTTTGGCAATTCAATATGTGACTTCTCCTCCTCTTTAACCAAATAATCTCTTCAAAAAATCACACAGATTGGTGAGAACATATATGAATCTTCTCCAGGCATTTTGTGGGTGAGTTACCTAAATTAAAATTTTGAATTTTTTGATTGCAGAAGGTATGAATCATACTAAAACTTGAGATATGTTTAGAAGGAAATAAACATCTTCCATCTCAAAGAGATACTTTTCTTTCGGCATGTGATCCTGCTACAAAGATGGACTATATTTGGGTTTAACCTCTTTAGATTTGAATGTCAGAAATGAATAATGAAGGATACATACTACAATGAGACTTTAAAAGAATGCAAGTATAAAATTGTGTCTCCCCAAATATTGATAACTTGTTTCAACTAATAGCATATAAAATGTAAAAAGATGTGAATCGAAGATTGAAGGTGAAAGGAAAACCATACATGAGTAATATCAACATATATTTCAGAAAGAGCTTTACATTTATTATTATATATAATGACCCTTTTGAAGTGATGATGATTAATGAAAATAAAATGCAGTAACTTTTATCGGTTCGAATCTCACAACACAACAATGACCATGTCAAAGATGCACTTCACCAGATAAATGCTAATCATATTAATCTATTCTTTATCTACAATAAAATATGTTGATCAACATTATGCCAGAATTATTAATTGCATACTAACATCATGCTTATAAATTATCAAATGTGATTGAAATAGTACCGTTCACCAAAGAGGTAGAGCACTCGTGTTGTCGCCTCACTTGCACCATCTACTATGTATCAATACGTCAATAAGAATAATGAAGAAAATAGAGAGAAGACAAGATATTGAAGATAGATTGATATTCATCATCCTTCTTCATATCATTAAGTACAATATATATATATATATATATATATATATAGAGGAAGATGGTACTCCAAAAGTCATAAGAAATAAAGAGTTTAAAAAGTAATGTCCACATTAATATATTATTTACAACAAAATTCTTTCAATTTTGATGGTTTCTTAACTGACCAAATGTGAAATTTAAATAGTTATAGGACTACTTATGATGAGGTGGAAATGTGGGGGTAGTGAACCATAAATGTTACAATAAGCCCAGCTAGCTAGCTCATTCAATACCGTTAGTTTGTTACATGTAAGGATGAATATATTGGTTTCGGTATATATCGGTACCTTGATTTTATAGAAATATATATGAATATATCGGTTTCGGTGGAAATATCGATCATTTTTTGAAAAAATATGGAAAATTTTTAAAAAAATCGAAAAATTATATCTAATAATATACATAATATTATAACTAACATTAGTATATATATTGAATTTACATCAAATCTATAGATAAACTACTATTATATCATAATTCTTTTATTAAATTCCAAAAAAGCTAACTAAACTTAATTAAATTATTAGAGGAATCTAACTGCTATTGTGTTTAATTTATTTCAAAAAATTTAAATAAATTTATATAAAGTAATTATTTGCTCCACTCGTAGACAAAAATATAGATATATATATATATATAGAGAGAAATAACTTAATGTTGATAGATATCCTTTAAATAAATAAATATATATATATATATAAGAAATTCATAATAATGAAAAAAAAAAAGAATTTCACTTAAATTGCTCCAAGAAATTCATAATAAAAAACCAAATTTCACTTAAATCTGCCCACTCTGCCACTAACTGAAATTCATAATTAAAAAAAAAAAAAAAGAATTCTCATCCATTATTTTACGAAATGTAGCCACGAAATTGGGATTGCTAATCCGTACAACTTCTTAGAAAAACAAACCATAAGTTACCGAGTCAGGCTGAAATTCATAATTAAAAAGAAAAAACCATAAGTAGCGACATTTTTTAAAAACCGATATATTGGCGTTATATTACCGATATATCGTGATATATCGCCAAAATATCACAGTTTTATACATATTATCATCAATATATCACAATATATCCACGATATTTTTCGATATATCCATGATATATCACGATATTTTGAGGGGGAAAAACAGCAGCTTGTTATTGTTTCGGTGCCTCAATTTTCACGATATTAAATACATATTAAACACTTAAATGATACAATACTTATAAAATACCTATAAAATACATACCTAGTAACCAGTAACACATGCATCAACTATTTTTTGTATGAAGTTCAATTCATAAAACCAAAAGATTGAAATATCCAAAATCAACTTTTTATTGGAATAAAAGAATAAAATTGTATACACAATATTTATTGAATAAATAAATATTAATAACTTATTATATTTATTATATATTATGTGAATACTCTAGAATACTCGAATTTAATATGATTATATTCGTATTTGAGTTGTAATCGAATTTAAAATTAAATTCTATTCGAATTTTACGAATTTCAATCATTATATTCAAATTCAAATATCAAATTAAAACAAAAATATTTGATTCTTTTACATTCCTACTGTATAGGTCTCACCTCTTGGCCACCGACATGGCACTACAATGTGTTTGGTGCACATGATCTCCTGAAAGGTAGGAGCCAAATATACCATAGTCTCAATTTAATTTGATTTTCAATATTGATTGGAAAATGAAATTAACTTTAGTTTTAATGGAGAAGAACAATTATAGTAGGACTCAACATTATTAACATCCATTCTATGATTCTAACAATCAACCATTAACATCATACATGATACATGCTATCAAGGAAGCCCGTTCACTTGATTAAGTGACAATTATGAGCACTAACGACCACTTCCATTAAGGCGGGTACGATGTTGACGGCTTAATTGCCTTACTCCTCATAATTCTATTTAGATAATGATAATTTTAGTTGAAGCAAATGACTGATTTGATTCCATCTTTGATTTTCAAACTTGTACTTAACAATCATTAAACCACTCAAGATGCAAATTACTAAAGATGTTGACAACCAACAAACTCAAGTGGTTTCAATCTGCTGTGAATCTTTAGATTCCCTTACATACAATTCATGTAAAATATTAAACGAATCTAATTTTATAAGATAATTAACCCACAAATCATAGATTAATCTAAAAATGAATTTAATTTGTATAGTGTAGATCTAACTTGTAAAATTATATTTGTAAGATGATCTTATATAATCTTTTGTAACATCCTCGACCAAAACATACATGTCATTGGTCATTCATTTCATGCATCATATGCATATTTTATTATTATTTATATGTTCTTACATAATTGGTTGAGACTATAATAATGTTTGAGTGCATAATAAAATTATTTTATTAATGTTAATATAAATTAAGTAACAAATTAGCAAAATATAACAATTTCAGAATTCATTTTATATATATGTGTACACGTGTGTGCTATATATGATATGGATGTAATTAATATTATAATATATATGTAATGGCTATTGTCGTGTACCCACAAGTGTGTGTATCTATATATATATATACTTTCCATAAAATTGAAAGTTGGCAGTAAAGTGTTTGCATAACTTAAATAATTATATAATTATATTAATAAAGTTTAGGAGTGCAGTTTTGGTGAGGCGGTGGACTCGATGTGTATATATCCTTGTTCATAGTTAAAAGAAAGGAAAGAAATAGGAGAGGACAGAGATTTGAAAGGAAAAAAAAAGAAACGAAAGGAAAGAAAATGAAAGAAAAGAAAAAGAAGGGAAAGAAAGGAAAAGAAGGGGCAGCGAAGGTGCGACAGGGAGGAGAAGAAAAAGGAGAGAAAGTAAGGAAATTCTGTTCTGGTTTACTTCACGATTTTCATATAATTCGAGATTGATTCTATAAAAGTGTTAAACACAAAACTTATAGATAATTAGGTCTTTTAACTGTTGGTAAAATTTCGAAATATTTGGAGTTAAACTCGATTTGTTATGATTTTTCGAATATTGTGTGAATCTGAAAACTGCTCTGTTGGAAACAAGCTGTCCATCTGATTGTCGGAGGTTTTTGGTAACTTTAAAGGCTGAATTAGGGAAAACTTAAAACGTGAAACTTATAGCCATATCTCTTAGCTAAACTCAAAAGAAAACCGTGGATGACTCGGTTAAGTATTGAGTAAGATAATGTCAAAAGAGTAAAGGTTGCTATAATTTAGTATTATATATGATATAAATGAAATTAAGCAGACATTCATTGCATTTCATTGCATAATAGAAATAAATACTAAGGGGGTGATTAGGCTAAATTGCATTGAATTCTATAGGAGCACGGACTGTAGAACGGGAGAAGGAACCAGAACGACGAACGGATTACTTATCATAGCAGGATGAGTATAAACCGTATATGTGATTTATACGCAATGTGATGTGATTTATATGCAATGTATGTTATATGTGTTATATAAGAAAGATGTATTGGTATGAAATTGGCATTGGGTCAAATGATATATTGTTAAATGCATACGCGATCATATGTTCAGATGATTGATATGTTGCAGTAAAATTTGCATGAAATTAAAAGGTCTGTGACTGTCTTGCTATGGATCTGTATACAAAGTGGAGACCTTCGGGTCAAATTCATATTGGAGACCTACGGGTCTATATACACAGTGGAGACCTTCGGGTCAAATTCATATTGGAGACCTACGAGTCTATATAAACAGTGGAGACCTTCGGGTCAAATTCATATTGGAGACCTACGGGTCTATATACACAGTGGAGACCTTCGGGTCAAATTCATATTGGAGACCTACGAGTCTATATAAACAGTGGAGACCTTCGGGTCAAATTCATATTGGAGACCTACGGGTCTATATACACAGTGGCATATTGGAAATCTCGAGACATATCCAAGCTTGAGCAGTTCACAGAATAATAAACCGGACATAGTGGCGTTTGCATATGTTTATGATTAATGTTAATGATTGTTATTTGCTTATTATTTAATTAAATTAACGGTCTATATTCACTGAGTTGCGACTCATAAAAATCACATATTTGTTTTTGTTTAGGTTCAATAACTCTTTTTGACGTGGGTTGTATATATAGACGCCACGCTATACAGGTCGGTCGGCCGATGTCTCGTGCAACCTTCTCCTCCTCCTCATTTTGCATTTTGGACCGCGTGTATCATGAATTGTATTTAATATGACTTATGCTGAGATAATGGTTGCATGTTTTAATCTTATACGATATTAGTCATTAAATAATATTTTATACTTATATGGATCAATGCAATGTTAGTATAATCTATCTACAGGATAAATATTTTATTGTGAAATATACATCATAGGGATATAGGGTGTTACAGTTTGGTTTGATATCAGAGCGGGGATATGATTCCTTATGATCATTATGCATTCATAAGCTTTACACATCATATGTAATTGACATTGAAATTGCAATTATATAAATAGGAATATGGACATTGATGAGTTAAAACATCGTTTGACTACAGCACCGATACTCACAATTCCTACAGGCATTGGGGGATTTGTCGTTTCTAGTGATGCTTCGCATCAAGGACTTGGTTGTGTTCTAATGCAGAATGGGAAAGTAATTGCTTATGCGTCACAACAATTACGACCACATGAAGTTTCCTATCATGTTCATGATTAGAGTTGGCGGCAGTGGTATTTGCTTTAAAAGTTTGGCGACATTATCTGTATGGAGAGATATTTCAGATATTTACCAATCATAAAAGCTTGAAGTATTTGATGAGTCAGAGAGAACTGAACATGCGACAAAGACGTTGGATGGAACTATTGAAAGACTATGATTGCATGATAGAGTACCATCCAGGAAAAGCCAATGTTGTAGCTGATGCGTTAAGCCGGAAGTCCAGTGGTACAGTGGCAAATATGCATCTGACTTCATTTTCAAATTTAATTGCTCTATGAGGTTTGAACACGAGACTACGGTTAGATGCTGATGGAGTACTGATTGCTACCTTGGAGATCCGTCCGGTATTGAGACAACGAATACAAGATACACAAAACAGAGATGAAAAATTGACAGAAATTATTGAACAGGTGCGACACGGCAAAGACACACCATTTGAGTTACAAGATGGTACATTAATATTTGGCACCAGGTTATGTGTACCAGACATTGATGATTTACGACGAGAGATTTTAAACGAGGCACACAATGCACTATATGCTATGCATCCAGGCACAACAAAGATGTACCACACATTGAGACAACATTACTGGTGGCCCAAAATGAAGAAAGATGTTGCTGAATTTATTTCCAGATGTCTTACTGGTCAGCAAGTTAAAGCAGAACATCAAGCACCCGCAGGTACACTAAAACCCCTATCTATTTCAATTTGGAAATGAGAGCGGATTACGATGGACTTTGTTTTGGGATTACCGAGAATGCAACAAGGGAATAATGCTATTTGGATAATCGTGGATAGATTGACTAAATCAGCACATTTCTTATCTTTACGTTGGGGTTGTTCATTAGATCAATTGGCAGAGAAGTACGTCAGAGAGATTGTACGACTCCATGGTATACCAGTGTCCATTGTTTCAGATAGAGATCCAAGATTTACTTCTCGATTTTGGGAGAGTTTTCAGATAGCTATGGGGATGAAATTACACCTTAGTACAGCTTTTCACCCTCAAATAGATGGCCAATCAGAAAGGACTATACAAACATTAGAAGAGATGCTACGCACTTGTGTTATTGAGTTTCAAGGTTCGTGGGATAGATATATTCCACTAATGGAATTTGCGTATAATAACCAGTTTCACAGTAGCATTGGAATGGCACCATATGAGGCGTTATATGGAAGAAAGTGCAGAAGTCCACTATATTGGGATAAAGAGGGTGTAAAAATTTTAGAAGGGACATAAATTGTTCAGAACACAATTGACAAGGTTGATGTCATTAAAAGCAAATTGAAGGCTGCACAAGATCGACAAAAAAACTACTTTGATCAACATAGAAAAAAGATGAAATACCAGGTTGGTGATAAAGTATTTTTACGGGTTTCTCCTTGGAAAAGTGTTATGAGATTCGATAATAAAGGAAAGTTAAGCTTTCGATATATCGGGCCATACGATATCATCGGAAGAGTTGGACCATTGGCATACGAGTTAGCATTACCTCCAGAATTGGCTCAGATCCATAATGTTTTTCATGTTAGCATGTTGCGATGATATCGATCTGATCCTTCACATGTATTGCGGGATTCAGAAGTACAGATTGCAGAAAACTTAAGCTACATAGAAGAACCAGTCTCGATAGCAGATTTCAAAATCAAACAATTGCAGAACAGAGAAATTCCAATGATTAAAGTTATTTGGAGAAACCACGATATAGAGGAAGCAACCTGGGAGACAGAAGAAAAGATGCAAAAGTTATATCCGTATTTATTCAAGGGTAACTGATCTTCTTATTGATACATTGCATAGAATAATAACAAATTTTGAGAACAAAATTCTTATAGAGGGGGAGAATTGTAACATCCTCAACCAAAACATACATGTCATTGGGCATTCATTTCATGCATCATATGCATATTTTATTATTATTTATATGTTCTTACATAATTGGTTGAGACTATAATAATGTTTGAGTGCATAATAAAGTTATTTTATTAATGTCAATATAAATTAAGTAATAAATTAGCAAAGTATAACAATTTCAGAATTCATTATATATATATATGTGTACATGTGTGTGCTATATATGATATGGATGTAATTAATATTACAATATATATGTAATGGCTACTGCCGTGTACCCATAAGTGTATATATATATATATATATTTTCCATAAAATTGAAAGTTGGCAGTAAAGTGTACATAACTTAAATAATTATATAATTATATTAATAAAATTTAGGAGTGCAGTTTTGTGAGGCGGTGGACTCGGTGTGTATATATCCTTGTTCATAGTTAAAAGAAAGGAAAGAAATAGGAGAGGACAGAAGAATAGAGATTTGAGAGGAAAAAAAAAGAAAAGAAAAGAAAGAAAAAGAAAAAGAAAGAAAAGAAAAAGAAGGGAAAGAAAGGAAAAGAAGGGGCAGTGAAGGTGCAACAGGGAGGAGAAGAAAAATGAGAGAAAGTAAGAAAATTCTATTTTGGTTTACTTCACGATTTTCATATAATTTGAGATTGATTCTGTAAAAGTGTTAAACACAAAACTTATAGATAATTAGGTCTTTTAATTGTTGATAAAATTTTGAAATATTTGGAGTTAAACTCGATTCATTATGATTTTTCGAATATTGTGTGAATCTGAAAACTGCTCTGTTGGAAACAACCTGTCCATCTGATTGTCGGAGGTTTATAGTAACTTTAGAGGCTGAATTGGGGAAAATTTAAAACATGAAACTTATAGCCATATCTCTTAGCTAAACTTAGAAGAAAACTGTGGATGACTCGGTTAAGTATTGAGTAAGATAATGTCAAAAGAGTAAAGGTTGCTAGAATTTAGTAATATATATGAAATAAATGAAATTAAGCAGACATGCATTGCATTTCATTGCATAATAGAAATAAATACTAAGGGGGTGATTAGGCTAAATTGCATTGAATTCTATAAGAGCACGGGCTGTAGAACGGGAGGAGGAACCAGAACGACGAACGGATTACTTATCATAGTCGGGTGAGTATAAACCGTATATGTGTCACGCCCCAAAATATTTTCATATTTTATCAGAGTTTCACATGGGCGTGAAGAGAGAAAAAACAAGGGACGCATATCACAAGCAGAAAGAAATAGTAAGAGACGACAGAAGAAAGGGGTAAGGGACGAAGTGATACTTTCACTTAACAACAATCGACCTCTGCCGATAGCAACCAGTCTCACTACTGATAATATATATCATACGCAGTGGAAATAACATCGGGATCTCTCATCTTTACATGTATCAAAATATTACAAAACGCGATTTAAATAAGACATCGTTTTTAGAAATGCTTAAGAAACCACAACTTTAAAATACAGATCCAAAGATAGCACCTCCTCTCTTCTTTTAGGGTTCAACATGCTCATCAGCTCCTGTAGTGTGAGTACAGAATAAGGGGGTGAGTGCATGGAATACACTCGTGGTGATGCAATCCGTCTCTTATAACAGTTCACAGATATAAAAATACCGGAAATATAACACTTAGCCACGTTGCCACATCATAACATGATCACAATATTTAGTATTTCTCATTCATACTTCAATATAGGGAAAACTGTAAACAGTTACAGAGTTAGAAATTACCCCCACCTTGTTCGGTGGTTACCACATGATCAACGAGTATCGACGGATCAGATATCACAAACGAGTACCAAAGGATCCGATATCACAAGGCTCAACTCAACAGGTAGCCTACACAAGTTATGGTGTTTTCTTAGATCTTAAATACAGTATAAATAAAGCTATAAAGGTTTCCGGTGGAACAACGTTCGTTAACGACACGACGGTTCGTACGATCTAAAGATTGGAATTTTGGAGACAAGGCTGAAAGTTCAATCTAAAGGGCTGAGATGATAGGAATTGGAATAAGGATCGCAACGCAAAAAGAATGAGCTCAATCGGAGTTAAAACGAGCTCAAATGGAGCATTTTAGGTTTAGGGGTAAAATGGTAATTTTGGTCAAAGGGTTGACTTTGACCGGGCCCACGGACCCGGATCAACAACATCTCGTCGGCGATAACTCGAAAAAGATGAATGGTGAAAAAAAAAATGGAGTTTGGATCGGAAAAACGACGTCACATGAGCGTCGGCACGCGACGGGTGCGTACGGGCGCGCGGTGGCTCGGGAGCTGCCGAGTTTTCTCGGCAGCTCAGCACTCGTCTCGGTAGCTGCCGAGTTTTCTCGACAGCTCGTCTCGGCAGCTCGGTGGTGGACTCGGCGGCTACCGAGTTTTCTCGGCAGCCATGCATGGCGCGTTCAAGCTGACCGAGTTTTCTCGGCCAGCACCCTTCCCAGATTAACCGACGATGGCTGATCAACGCGCCACCTTCCCGGCGTCGCCCGGCGCGGCGGCGCCGCCCCCTGCCGCCACCACCTACCTCGCCGGATACCTTGCACCACCGGCTACCACTTCCGGTCGTCCATCGCCGGATTCCGGCATGAATAGTGCCTGAAAAATACGCCGCAAAATCCTTCGATACACTGATTTTCCAAAAATTCCAACTCCAACCAAAACTCCGGCCGGCGACGACTCCCAACACCTCCGCCGGCAACCCCTCGTCGCCGGCAACCTTTTCCGACCAACCAAACACACACACACATCCTATACATACACACGCATATACACACCCTTTCATGCTCAAACACACACACACACCCCTCTCCTTGGCCGGCGGCCACCTGTCGCCGGCGACCACCGTCGTCCACTCAGACCTTGGCCGGCGACCCCCAGTCGCCGGCCACCACCACCGCCGTCCATGCTCACACACACATGCATGCATACATATATATTCACCCACTGTCTATCTCCGGCGCCGCCACCCACGGTGGTGCCGGCACTCCAGCGTCTGGCCACGACCTCCGGCAGCTTCTCCGGCGCGGTGGAGAGAGAAAGAACAGAGGAGAGAGAAAGGGTGATCAAGGGTTAGGATTAGGGTTTCAAGGCTGTCTTTCGCCGTTTTCCGGCGAATGAAAACTCGGAATTGAATTCCGAGACCTATTCTAGAATTGTCTCGTCGAAATGAACGCCGTGTGCGAAAATCGTCCGATTCTGACAACGTTGAAATTTTTCAGCGACCGACCGGTGGCGGCGCGCCGGAAACCAGAATTCCAGAAATGAAAAGACGAGGAAGAAGGACTTACGTGTTTTCATCGGGTTTTGGCTCGTTCGAAGAAACGGTGATTTTTGAATCGAAATCACCTCTATTTATAGAATTCGGAAAAGTTACTATTCACCAAAATATCCAAACAATATTAATCGGTTGACTTTTCCGATGTTACTATTCATGTAAATATCTTCCGGTTTTCTGGATCTTCGGGTTTTGCCCTTTACGTCGTCGTTCGAGCTACGGGTCTCCGATTGACCCCTAGTTCGTTTCTATCTTCTCGTTTCATCAATACGCATCTTATGGTATTAAAATATTCTATATACCATGTCCAAGAAAAATATCGATCCGAAACACACATTAACACGTATCTGAAACGCACGTAATTAATTAGATAGTCCAAATATACGCACGTAATTATTAAGTCGTACGTTAAAATATTTAATTAATTAATTATGCTCGTTTTGATCCGGGGCGCTACAATATGTGATTTATACGCAATGTGATGTGATTTATATGCAATGTTTGTTATATATGTTATATAAGAAAGATGTATTGGTATGAAATTGTCATTGGGTCAAATGATATATTGGTAAATGTATACATGATCATATGTTCAGATGATTGATATGTTGCAGTACAATTTGCATGAAATTAAAAGGCCTGTGACTGTCTTGCTATGGATCTGTATACAAAGTGGAGACCTTCGGGTCAAATTCATATTGGAGACCTACGAGTCTATATACACAGTGGAGACTTTCGGGTCAAATTCATATTGGAGACCTACGGGTCTATATACACAGTGGAGAACTTCGGGTCAAATTCATATTGGAGACCTACGGGTCTATATACACAGTGACATATTGGAAATCCCGGACAGATCCAAGCTTGAGCAGTTCACAGAATAATAAACCGGACATAGTGGCGTTTGCATATGTTTATGATTAATGTTAATGATTGTTATTTGCTTATTGTTTAATTAAATTAACAGTCTATATTCACTGAGTTGCGACTCATAAAAATCGCATATTTGTTTTTGTTTAGGTTCAATAACTCTTTTTGATATGGGTTGTATATATAGACGCCACGCTATACAGGTCGGCCGGCTGATGCCTCGTGCAACCTTCTCCTCCTCCTCATTTTGCATTTTGGACCGCGTGTATCATGAATTGTATTTAATATGACTTATGCTGAGATAATGGTTGCGTGTTTTAATCTTATACGATATTAGTCATTAAATAATATTTTATACTTATATGGATCAATGCAATGTTAGTATGATCTATCTACAGGATAAATATTTTATTGTGAAATATACATCATAGGGGTATAGGGTGTTACATCTTTTATGTTGAGTACAATAACAAAAATGTCAATATCAATAGAAATATTGATACTTTAATTTTTCGAAAGCATTGGTGAAAATATGTAGATAATATCGATGTTATTAAAGATTTGTAAGAAATGATGAAAAGTATATTAAAATTTTGGAATTCTAGGAAATACTATGACAAACATTTTTACAAAAAATTAACTTAATTAAAAATACTTAAAATTTATTATGTTTATGATAGCATATAATATATATAATATATATATATATATAATAAATTGTACAATAAGTCTATACTTTTAAGAAAATTGTTCAAAATTACAAATATTTGATTATTTGTACCAAAATGTGTGGCTCAAATGTAGAAGATGGAATCTCATCTTGGTCTAAATAATATTGGTATCTAAACAATGACAAAGTCTTGGGTGAGACCGTCTCACAGATCTCATTCCGTGAGACGGTCTGGTCGGGTCGAATATAAAAAACTATGTAATACTTTTGTGTGTACTAGGTATATAGGTAATACTTTATATTATAGGATGTGTTTTGAATTTAGTTGGACTATAAGAAAATATGTTATACTTTTATATGTATCAGGTAATATGTTTCTATATATTAGGTAATACTTTCGTAATATAGGATACATGACCCGAATTGAGTCGGGTCGGGTAACTCAAAAATGCAGATCCTAAATTGTCCAAACGCTCTTCTCTCTCGTGCAACATGTAATATTTTTGTGTAAATTAAATAATAGTTTTCTATATATCATGTAATACTTTTGTATTATGTACATATACTATATAGTATAATACAAAAATATTACCTAATATATAATAAAGTATTACCTAATACACACAAAAGTATTACAATTTATTATGTCCGACCCGACCCGCTCCGCCTCACACTAGACCTCCTCCTAAACAATACAAAAGATCACTTTCGAATTTGATGAGTTTTTGATCTTATACACATTACGATTATAATGGGTAAATAAAATAAGATTCCGGTAAAAATTACTTTTTTTTTCCTTCAAAAAATTGGGTCATTCATTATAAAAATCTTTTACGAAATAAACCATTTATTTTCTATGAAAATGTTTTTTTTTTCTAAAATTGATATTTATCGAATTTATCAATATTTTCCCAATTTTACAATAATTTTTAGTTTGAAGAAAATGATATGGAAATCAATATTGATAACTGATATTTTATCGATGTTATGACAAAATTTCTTTAAGAACCATTGCAATGTCGACACGATGAGAAAACTGAAATTGGTGAAAATTTCGAAATATTTTCATCACTAGTGCAGAATCACCCAATGGTGATTGGTTTTTACACCATATATTTGATTTTTTTTTAAATATCATAAATATTTATTCCATTATTAGCTGATGACTTTAATATCCAACCTTTACCCTTAGTAAACAACCAAATGTTAATTTAGTGAAGAAAAGAGTATTTGGAACTCTGTACTTGAAGGTTATTTTGAATTGGATCCGTATAAATTAAGTTTTTTTTTTGAAGAGATAAATTAAATTAAATTAGATAAATTAAGTTTTTATACGTGCTGTTTATTTGAACTTGAGTCTCTGACTTTCATTTGCAAGAAGTTCTTGTATTTTTATTTGCATAAATAAATTCGAACATAGTTCATATACTTCGAAGCTTGAAAAAAAAAAATCTTAATGCAAAGTATAAATTAGGAAGTACAAAAGCCCAAAAATAGGTTCTTTCACTAAAATATTTAGATTTTAGAAATGTCATCTACAGCATCAATACCAAGAAAAAAGATCCTAGTGGAATATTTTTTCACCAGAAGAGAGGATGTCAAGAAGTAGGTCCTCTAATCTATCTATATCTATAGTTATGTTAAAGCAGGGAAGTTGGCCAAAATTACAGTTGTACCACTTTTCCTCTAAAAAATGTCATGTCATTAGCTCTGGCTTCTTTTACAAGTTTGAATCTGGCTTCTTTTCCAGGCCTGAATCTGGCTTCACTACAAGAAATTCTCTCATAAACAACACCCCTACGACGTGTTTTTGCTAAAAACCCTTGTCGTAGCCTAAAATTCCATTGTCGTAGATAAAACCGTTGTCGTAGCTCAAAAACTTCTCTCATAGACAAGGGTTTTTTAGCAACCGTTGTTGAAACCGTTGTCGTAGCCCAAAAAATTCTCTCATAGACAACGGTTTTTAACCTACTGTTGTGTTTTCTAACGTTGTCGTAGCATCGTAAAAGCGTTGTCATAGACTAATTTAATTAATTTTTAAAAAAAGTCAAATATTAAAATATTTTTTTTTTAAATTAATGAAAGAAGAAATATATGTTATATATTGTTGAATTAAATTAATGAAATAAACTAATTTTGAGAATTAAATTTTATTTCATTATAAAGAAACTTTAGAAAATATGTACAACAGATTATAAACCAAAAATTAATTATTTTGAAAATTACACCAAAATGCTGATTAAGTAATTAAAAAATAATGAAACACAAATAAAAGCTAGATTATTTAAAACTAATAATTATAAATAGAATAAAAATGAGAATTATGAATACAAATTAATTAAAAGAGTTTCTAATATTAATATATATATATATTCTAATATTAATGTATATATATATACAAAACTGAAGGTTTAACAAGGCCATACATATATAAGATATTAATATAATATATATATGATTAATATAATATATATTATATATTATTAATAACTTAAAAGAACTTATAATATATTAATTAGAAGTTGCGTATGGTTTTTTTTTTTTAATCATTACATAAATTTCCAAAAGTAAAATTTAAATTAACAAAGAAATGCTATATATTGTTGAATTAAATTAATGAAATATACTAATTTTGAGAATTAAATTTTATTTTATTATAAATAAAATTTAGAAAATATTTACAACAGATTATTAATTTTATAAATATATTAATTATAAATATAATTTGAAAAATATATTAATTATTAATATACATATATTAATTTGAAAAATATATTAATTTTATAAATATATTCATTATATATATAATTTGAAAATTATATTAATTATTATTAATATAGTCATTAATCATTCAATTATATATATATATATATATTAATATATCAAAATTGGAAATCAATTACTTATATTAATAAGTAATGGTACTTTATAAAAGTTAACAAAAAAATATGTAATAATAGAAAATTGAAAAATATAAAAAATATATTATAAAAGAAATATATGTAAGACATTGTCACATGAGTTGTTTTCTAACGTTGTCTAAGCCTCGTAGAAGCGTTGTCGTAGACTAATATTTAAAAAAAAAGTCAAATATTACAAATTTTTTTTAAATGAAAGAAGAAATGCTATATATTGTTGAATTAAATTGATGAAATAAACTAATTTTGAGAATTAAATTATATTTCATTATAAAGAAATTTTAGAAAATATGTACAATAGATTATTAATTTTATAAATATATTAATTTGAAAAATACATTAATGTTATAAATATATTAATTATACATATAATTTGAAATATATATTAATTTTATAAATATATTCATTATATATATAATTTGAAAAATATATTAATTTGAAAAATATATTCATTATATATATAATTTGAAAATTATATTAATTATTATTAATATAGTCATTAATCATTCAATTATATATATATATTAATATATCAAAATTGGAAATCAATTACTTATATTAATAAGTAATGGTACTTTATAAAAGTTAACAAAAAAATATGTAATAATAGAAAATTGAAAAATATCAAAAATATATTATAAAAGAAATATATGTAAGACATTGTCACGTGAGTTGTTTTCTAACGTTGTCGTAGCCTCGTTAGAGACGCCCAAACGGTTCGCCGGTTACGGTTCCGGTTTGAACCGCCAGTTCGGCGGTTTCGAATTAGTGGAACCGAAACCGAACTGTGTGATGGCCGGTTCCGGTTTCGGTTCCAAACCGCCGGTTGAACCGGAACCGGGCGGTTCGGCCGGTTCGAACCGGCGGTTTTGGTCGGTTTTTTTTTTTTTGATTGATTTTTTTATAATTATAAAATCACAACTCCAAATTTGATTTTTAATGTTTGTTTTGAAGTATATCATATCATAATTTATACCATGAGAAATTGAAATATTTAAGTGAACAAACATTTTTCATTATCATTATAACTTGGAAAATTATTACAAGTTAGAACTCTATATAATCTATGATCTAATATATTACAAAAGTTGATATATATTACAATTACAAAAGTCCATATCTATCTAAAAGAAATAAAAGTCTATCTTGAATTACAATTATCTATCTATCTTGAATTATATAATACAATTCTAAGATCTAAGTAGAACATTCTAACTAAGTAACATATGAAACAACATTAGCCAAAAGGAGGGGAAAAAACATTGAGCTCATCTTCGTACGATGGTGGAGGTGGCATGGGACTCTTTCCCTTCCCACGAGATGATGAAGTTGAAGAACCTCTTCTAGACATGATGAATTTACAATAGAAAAAATAGAAGTAGAAATAGAACTAGAAGTTGATGACGAAGAACAAGAAATCGAAATATAACAAGAATTTGAGAGATTTTGAACTTGAAATAATTTAAAGTGAGCTAGAATGCAAGAATTGAGACTTGAGAGAGAGAGAGCAAGAGAATTGGTGTGAGCAAATACACAATTTGAACCCCTATTTATAGATCTCAAAAATTCAAAAAAAAAAAAAAAAAAAAAGAAATTGCTATGCTCCGGTTCGAACCGTCGGTTCCGGTTCGGTTCGAACCGGCGGTTCGACACATCACAGCCGTCAATTTCCAACGGCCATTTGATCTCGGCCGTTGGATGCAAAATTCCTCCAAACCGCCGGTTCGAACCGGCGGTTTTCGGTTCGGTTCGGTTTTGGCCGGTTTGCAACGGTCATTTCATCCGGGCCGTTCATCTTCAACGGCTATATTTGATTCAAGCACAGCCGTACACGTGGCATGGTCGAATTTAAAAAAAAAATTACATAAAACCGGCAGTTCGAACCGCCGGTTCGCCGGTTTGTTTAATTGAAAACCGAAACCGAACCGGTTCCCGGCGGTTCCCGGTTCCGGTTTGGAATCGAAACCGGGTCAACGGTTCCCGGAACCGTTGACCGCCGGTTCGAACCGGCCCGGTTCTGGTTTTCCGAACCATTTGGGCGTGTCTAAGCCTCGTAGAAGCGTTGTCGTAGACTAATATTTAAAAAAAAAGTCAAATATTACATTTTTTTTTTAAATGAAAGAAGAAATGCTATATATTGTTGAATTAAATTGATGAAATAAACTAATTTTGAGAATTAAATTTTATTTCATTATAAAGAAATTTTAGAAAATATGTACAATAGATTATTAATTTTATAAATATATTAATTTGAAAAATACATTAATGTTATAAATATATTAATTATACATATAATTTGAAATATATATTAATTTTATAAATATATTCATTATATATATAATTTGAAAATTATATTAATTATTATTAATATAGTCATTAATCATTCAATTATATATATATATTAATATATCAAAATTGGAAATCAATTACTTATATTAATAAGTAATGGTTCTTTATAAAAGTTAACAAAAAATATGTAATAATAGAAAATTGAAAAATATCAAAAATATATTATAAAAGAAAAATATGCAAGACATTGTCACATGAGACATCAATGGTCTAGTGGTTAGAGTACCATCGGGTCACCCGGGTTCGAATCTCACACAACGCATAATATTAATCATGATGATTTCAGTGATGATGTCATCCTCATGTTGACGTGACATGACGTGTGAGGCGATGTGGCAAGCTCTATTTGAACCGTTGTCGTAGCCTGTGTTGTGGTAGGGGTCCAAAAATTTTCAATGACGTGTGAGGTGATGTGGCAAGCTCTATTTGAACCGTTGTCGTAGCCTGTGTTGTGGTAGGGGTCAAGCTCTATTTGAACCGTTGTCGTAGCCTGTGTTGTGGTAGGGGTCCAAAATTTGTAACAACAAATTTTGTATTTAAATAAATAAACACAAAATACTTGTACAAATTAAATCTATTTGCTTGATTTAAATAAATTGGGTTGCAATCTCTTGATTCCTTGATTCTTCTCTTCACTTGAATTTGGAGTTGACTTTAGTCGAAGTTTCTTCAGATTTGAATTGAAGGAACAACTATGAAGACTGCTTTGAATTTGATGATCTTCAAATTGAAAAACGCCAATTGGAGGGGTTTAGCACCTTGATCTCGAATCAAACGTCGTTCTTGTGGCTTTCCTCTTGAAGACTTTGAAGATCGCCTTGAAAATCGTCGAGTTGACTTGAATAGCCTTTGAAGATCGTTGGAGAGAATTCCTCTAGCTCTTGAACTCTTCAAATTGCTGTGTAATTGTGTTTTGAATGTTGAATTTGAGACCCTATTTATAGATGTAGAATAGGGAATCCGATAGGCTTCAAAGTATGAGTGGAATGATTTGATTGGTCCGCCATTATTTGATCATATCTGGAAGTAGAATTTTAGTAGCTCTGAAACTCTGTTTGATTGGTCGATCCCGATTTTGATCATATCTGATATTTTGTGATAATTATCAAATTTAATTTGATTTAATTTGATAATATCTGCAGCATTTTGACATGTGGCAACTTCTAATTGGCCAATGAAATATATATGAAATATCAATTAATTTGATTATTTAATTTAGGAATTATATTTAATTAATCCCCAAAATAAATATGAATTAATATTTCACATATTATTTTACATGTGGCGCAATATAATTGGACGTTAAATTTGAGTGTCTACAAATTGCCCCCTTGAGACTTGTTCACAAACCATGAACATGCGAGTGAATGAGTCTCAAAATAAAATTTTGATTTTCACAAACCCATAGACTTTCGATGGGTTATATCTTTGTGAAGTCTGATATTGTCAAGATCTTGCAATTATTTTTTTAATTGATGTGGACCCACAAATGATCCATCAATCGAGCTGTAAGGGGAGACATAATTTAACCGTTGGCCATTATTTTTTTAATCGTTGTCGTAGCTATCTACGACAACGGTTAATATAACTACGACATCGGTTAATAACCGACGACATAGCTATGACAACGGTTAATAACCGACGACAACGGTTAAAAGGGTTAAAAATACTTGTCGTAGCCTTTTTTTCTTGTAGTGCTTCCCCTGTCACGCCCCAAAATCTTTCGTTAAAAATATCAGAGTTTTTCTTTTTGGGCGTGAAGAGAGAAAGGAGAAGGAGACGAGCATGATATAAAATAGAAAAAAAAAGGAGAGGATGAGAAATGGAACGCTTGAAACATCGGATACAACCGATAAAAGGAGTTTAAAACATACGCAGCGGAAATATACCATTAGGATCTCATACAAAGAAAGAGAAACAGAGTTTTCTTTTACAAAAGAACATCATAACTTTGAAAGTCAAAACAGAAGATGGACACAGCCGATAGGCACCCCTCTCTCTACGCGTCGAGTTTCTCTTCTTTGCCTGTAGTGTGAGTACAGATTAAGGGGTGAGTGTGTTGAATACACTCGTGGGGAATAACATTCGTATCTTATAACAGTCAACAGTTATACAATACCAGGAATATAACACCCAGCCACGTTGTCACAGTATAACATGATCACGTATCATAACATATGACCACATCGTTTAGTATTTCTCAATCATACTTCAATAAGGAAAACTGTAAACAGTTACAGAGTTAGAAATTACCCCCACCTCGTTCGGTGGTTACCACGTAAGTAGCGAGTCCAGAGATCCCGTGTCTCAAATCTCGTGTCTCAAATCCCGTATCTCGATGTTCAATCCAACTGATAGCCTACATATGTTATGGTGTTCTTAGATCCTTAACATCGTATAATTAAAGCTATAAAAGCTCCCGGCGGAAAAACGTTCGTTAACTACGCGACGGATCGAGAGCTCTAAAGATCGGAGTTGAAGAAACAAGAGTGGATATCCAATCCATATGGCTGAGATGATAGAGAATGAAATTTGGGGCACGATGGAAAAAGAATGAGCTCAATCGGAGCACAAACGAGCTCAAATGGAGCATTTTAAGTTTAGGGGTAAAACGGTAATTTTGGTCAAAGGGTTGACTTTGACTGGGCCCACGGTCCCGGGTCAATGACATCTCATCGGCGACGACTCAAAAAAGACGAACAGCGGAGAAAACGGGGTTCGGATCGAAAACACGGCGTTGCGTGCACGTCGGCTCGCGAAGGGCGCGCACGGGTGTGCCCGGGCCTCGGCGGTCTCGGCAGCTGCCGAGTTTTCTCGGCAGCAAGGCTCGGCGCCCCGCCGCGATGGATCGAGGGCTCTAAAGATCGGAGTTGAAGAAATGAGAATGGATAATCAATCCATATAGCTGAGATGATAGAGAATGAAATTTGGGTCACGGCGGAAAAAGAATGAGCTCAATCGGAGTTAAAACGAGCTCAAGCGGAGCATTTTAGGGTTAGGGGTATTTTGGTAATTTTGGTCAAATGGTTGACTTTGACCGGGCCCATGGATCCCGGTCAATGATGTCTCGTCGGCGATGACTCGAAAACGACGAATGGCGGAAAAAATGGGGTTTTCATCGAAAATACGGCGATGCGTGCGAGTCGGCACGCGCGAACCCGGCGTCGGGTGGAAAAACCCGCACCTCCATCGGCAGCTTCATTCCCAGCTTCCCGGCGTCGGGACTGCTTGACGCGCCACCTTGCCGGCACAACCCGGTGAGGTGGCGCCGCCCTCCGCCGCCGCCACCTAGTTCGCCGGATACCTCGCACCGCCGGCTACCACCTTCGGTCATCCCTCGCCGGATTCCGGCGGTGAATAGTACCCGAATCCTCACCGCAAAAACCTTTGATACTCTGTTTTTTCAAAACTCAACACCAACCTCAAAACTTCCGGCCGACGACTCCAGTCACCGGCGACCACTCCCAAACCCTCTGCCGACGAACCCCCGTCGCCGACGACGTTTCCCGGCCAGCCCAAACCCTAGCAACAACCAAAGTCACCCACGCTCAACACACACACTCATACGTATATACACAAACACCCACATTGTCCTTGCTTGGCCGACGGCCACCTGCCGCCGGCCACCACCCCTGGGCCCTCGCCAGCGACCTCCCGTTGCCGGCCCACCGTTCACACACGGCGGCGCCACCATGCACCGCCCCAACAGCCACAACATGCAATACACACACTAGCACATCCTAACTCACACACACATGCACGACATGTATATATATATCACTGTCCAATTCGGCGCCGCCACCCACGGCGGCGCCGGCCCTCCAGCTCGGCACCCTTGCCTCCGGCGGTCTCCGATCATCATCTCCGGCGAGAAGAGAGAGAAAAACAGAGGAGAGAGAGAATGTGGTACAAGGGTTAGGGTTAGGGTTTTAAGGCTGTTTTTCGCTGTTTTCGACGAAAAGAGAAATTGGAATTAAATTCCTAGACTTATCCTAGATTCGTCTCGTCAAGACGAACGTTGTGTACGAAAATCGGCCGAATCCGACAACGTTGGATTTTTCCGGCCACCGGCCGGCGATGGCGCCGCCGACCAATAAACTGAAAACGAGATAGAAAAGGGAGGAGAGAGAGACTTACAAGTTTTCGGCTCGTTCGGAAAAACGGTGAAAAATGAATCGGAGGAGCCCCTATTTATAGAATTCGAGAAGTTACTATTCATCTAAAATATCTTGGGTTACTATTCATCGGTTGACTTTTCCCACATTACTATTCACCGGAAATATCTTCCGGTTTTCCGACCGAAACTTTGGGTTTTGCCCTTTTCGTCGTCGTTCGAGCTACAGGTCTCCGATTGACCTCTAGTTCGTTTCTATCTTCTCGTTTTCTCGATACGCATCTAATGGTATACAAATATAATATGTTCCACGTCTAATAAAATTATCGATCTAAATCATGCATTAAACACGTATCTGAAACGCACGAAATAAATTAAACAGTCAAAACATACGCACATAATTATTAAATCATGCGTTAAAATATTTAATTGATAAATTATGTTTTGTTTTTGGTCCAGGGCGCTACATCCCTTACTCCTTAAAATAATTTCGTCCTCAAAATTGAACGCGCATTAAGAACGACTCGTAACTAAACACGTACTAAAAGCTGCGAAACTGGATACTTTGTCAAAACTCTCATCCTCTTATATCAGAGTTGCTTCCTTCTTTCAATTTCTCGTCAAGGAACTTACTCAGGCTTGCAAATTCCTTGATTATTTGACTAAGCTCGATGTTCTGAACTTTTGTCGGTTCTGTATTACGTCAAACCTTTCTCATTTTCATCATTTTAATTGCGGAGTAGAGTGAGGAGTAGAAGGCGCTAAAGAGTCGTATTCCTAGTCATCGAAAATCAGTACTTTCTCGATATGGATGAAGAAAGGAAAGGGAGTATTGATTTTAGAATACTCTAGATCCTGTTAAGTAACACCAACTACATATATTTTAGGATTCACTCCAAATTTAACAACATATAAATTTTTTGAATTACTACAAATCACTCCAAATTTTTATATATATTTGTCGGGTGACTTCAATCCATATTGATTTTAGAATACTCTAGATCCTGTTAAGTAACACCAACTACATATATTTTAGGATTCACCCCAAATTTAACAACATATAAATTTTTTGAATTACTACAAATCACTCCAAATTTTTATATATATTTATTACTACAAATCACTCCAGATTTTTATATATATTTGTCAGCATCATTAGGAGATATTTGTCGATTATTTCATTGAAGATTAATTTCTTTTTGAATTTAATTTTGTTTCATATGGATATTTATGATGTTTGATATCGATATTTCCAAAAATTTAAAGTATAGTTCATAATGATATTTTCAAATTTGATTTTTATCGACTTTTTCTTTGTTTTCTATTTATCAGTATCAATAATATATCGACATATTTTTTTTTTTGTAAATTATTTCTTTAATCAGAGACTAATTTCTAGGTCGAATTTTGTTTTTGTTTTCATAATATTTTTTAATATAGATATTTAGGATATTGATATTCGACATCGATATTTCCAAAAACTTAAATTATAATTGATAATGAGATTCTTAAATTTGAATTTTATCGACTTTTCCTTTATATTTTATTTATTCTGTATCAATACATTGACATTTATACATTGATTATTAATGATTTTGATAATGATAAACCGACATATTTTTCATTTGTACGAGGACACTTTCTTGAGAAGATTTTCAAGTTATTAATTATACATTGATTATAAATGATTTTAACAATGATAAAAGGACATATTTTTCATTTATACAACAATACTTATCTTCTCAAGTTATTAATCTATTAGGCCAGAGTTTATGAGTTTTTGAGAGTTTTTGAGACTTAATCTTATAAGTTATTAATCTAATAGGCCAGAGTTTATGAGTTTTTGAGACTTAATCTTATAACCTCGTAGGCGGTAAAGGTCATTAGTACGAAAAAGAATCTTATAACTTTTTTTATTTTTTTTGCCTTTAGTTTCTATATTAATGTTTTCATTTTAATCTTATAGTCTTAAATACTGTTTCCATATTAACTCATATTCGTTTGACGCATAATAACTTATAGAATTACTTTCGACATCTATGAAGTTTCGAATTTGTTCAAAATCTCATTAAATGAATAATTCGAACTGCACGTACGATTTTATCATGGTTCTAATATCATTTGAATCTCATCAAAAAAATTTAAAAAAAATCATTTGAATCTCATCAAATTAATAATTTGAATCAACGAAAGATTTTATCATGGTTCTAATATAGTTTCTATCATAGTTTTAGTATCATTTTATATAAACATGTGACTAGATTTATATGAAATAAATTAGCACTCTCATTTTCTCATGATATGAGACCGTGACTAGATTTATATGAAATAAATTAGCACTCTCATCTTCTCATCTTCAATGTACTTGGACGGACGGAAAAATATCCACTTTTCTGCATTTCACATTCTACCTTAAAAGTTTAATGCAAATACACACATCATCATCATCATGTGAGAGAGAGAGAGAGAGAGATCTAAACTAAAAGTTGGATTACCATATACATTTATAGAGATCCTCTGATAAAACTCTAAGAAAAGCTGAGAATTTATGCTGTGTTATTCACCATTTTGATGAATAGCATTTTGTAGCTTTTCCTGCATTGAAATAAGGCCGAAATGTTTTCATGACTTCTTCATATGTTGACCTCTTGTAATCCACTGCCTGGTAGAGATAACAATCCAAGTTAATAATCCTGCAGATTAGGATAATGATAACTCCGATTAATCTTGAAAGAAGGCGAAAAATTACCTGATCGATGACTTCTTCAGGGGTAGCCCATTTCCACTCTGAAAATTCAGGTTCCGTTTCACCGTTTCCTAAATTGATTTCATTCTCATCTGCTGTGAACCTCATAAGAAACCTGTTAATCATCCTGAGTTATTGCTCGTGCTAAAATTTCCCCTTGGATTATAACTATGTGAAAATATTTTGCATTTTTCCTTAGTGAACTTTCATGTATACATACTTGTTATCAATCTACATGGAAATTTATAAGGACTTATAGAAAAATCAAACATATGTCAAGTACGAATAATTAATGAAAACAAACACGGACTTTCATAAGATAATGAATGTCAAATGGCACTTCAAGGGATGACCTAAAATCCAAGAAGCATTTAAAATTTTATGGATGTGTTTACAACTTTTAAGAGGCATGAAGTGATGAAACAAAATTTGAAATCAATAATCAGGATATACATGATGTAATAGCACATTAATTAGATTTTTCTACATCTAAATCATTAGTGTAAAGGAAAATATTGGTGTAGTATATATGTTGTGGTCTGTTTGGCAAAGCATATACATGTTTTCATGAATGGCTTCAAAATTTATATTACAGGACCAACTCAGGATCTAGTTGATTCTCAATCTTACCAAATTCAGTGATTGTTTATTAGCTGCCAAAAAAGATCTATCGTCCTTAAACAGCAGAAACCAGACAAAATTAATGGAGCACAAAATAGGCATGTTAGTACGTATTGAGCTTCACAAGAGGAGTCAGTTCAACTAGGTTACAACAAAGAACGTATTTGCATGAGTCATCTAATCAGAGATGAAAGCCCACGTCACATAGTACTTTGCTAAAATCACATAGTTTTGGGGGTTTCCGTCTAAATAAAGAGTCAGCCTATCCATATCTATAGCGTATGGAATAGATACACGTCATAGATTATAGAGAATATGTGTCGTCACTAACCACTTTTGTGCCTGCCCATGCCATTCTCCACGCCATAGACGGTTGACTTTTGCTTTAACAGCAGGCGGGAAGTCGTAGGTCAACCATTCCGGAACCTGATAATGCACAAGACATTTTAAAACAAATAAGCAAGTTCTTTCAGATTTCAATATATAAGTTCATAATGTTAGTCAATACATGTCACAAAATGGATTGTAAGATTAGAACAATAAACTAACTATACTCTTTTGATTCATTTCACCTTCCTCGTTCTTATATTCACTCAAACTTCCAACGGCAGCCTCCCATACAGAAAAAATGAACGACTAAGAGAATGACATCTTTAAATAAGCAAACATGTGTGAAAGATATCAAAACAAACATCAATTTGAGGCATACCTCATCGATTATTTCAATGGATACTATTCCAGTTTCTTCCCTGAGTTCTCTGATGGCTGCAGATCTAGGGTCCTCGCCTTCTTCAATGCCACCCTGATTTGTCAAAGACAAGACGATCAAAAGAATCATACGTCTATTTTCCAAGTATGGTAAACAGAGTAAATTTATTGCAGTTTGCAAGTCAAACGTGTCCACTAACTCAAGTAGCATGCTTGAAATGAATACCAACATGGTCCAATGAAAATTTAGGACACATTTAGCTTTTACCATGGCAAGAGAGTCGGGATTTGAAAGTCAAAGCAGAATTTCTATCAACTTTATGAGGTTAGTAATTCTCCCAATCACGGAATATTAACAAATATGATTAACAGCAAAAACGAGTAAAATCTGAATGATTCTTATCCCGAACACAACTACAACATAAGATCAATAGAATAACAAACATCAGATTAAAGATGTCTTATCCTTTTTCAAAACTGACAGTGGCTTTACCTGAGGCATTTGCCATGCTCCAGGAACATTTAATTTGGAAGCCACATATATCTGCAACCAAATTGCAACTATGTTAATCTCTTCATTGAGACCATACAATCTTCATGAATTTAACTATATCATTAGGCATTTAATAAAGTTTTCAGATTATTCCCAATTTTAGAATTCAAAAGAAAATAAAAAACTCCTACTTAATATCACAGCCCCTAACTCTTCAAAAAAGATTCAAACAAAAAAACATTTATGCACTGGATTCAAAACAAGAAAGGAGAAGCTAACACCACTTCAAAAACAGCTATAACCTAAATAATAATCCATAAAAGAAAAAAAAAAATTACTCAAGAGTTAACGAGCAACAAAAGAAACCTTAAATTCAAACCCCTTAAAAAAAATCCTATGAGATTAAAACAAGAATTACATTTCCTTTCTTCGAATTTCGAAATTATCAACCCAAAAATAAATTAACAAAAGAAATATTCTCAGGCAAGGAAACAAATAATAAATTTGCGAAGGTTTACAACAAATAAACAGAAATTAAGGAAAATAATCATGCAGTAAAAACAGAATTCAAGAAAACATATTGTTGTTCCAATCAAATAGTTCACCCAAAAAAATGCAAACCTTTTATTTTCTTACCATATTATCATCATTAATGAGACAAACTCCAACATTGGGGCGATAACCAGACGGCAAACCCTCCATTGATTTGTTGTCTCTCCTTTTCGAAGCTCACCACACAAAAGCAAAGTCAGATTCAAAGAAAATGAAGAAGTAGCAGAGAATTAAGAATTATGTTTAATAAATAATGCAAAAACATCACTTTAGCAGAAAGTCAAACGCATTCATATGTACTATTTGGATGTGTGCAGGGTCTAATAATGAGGCGAGGATGACGTCACTGTTGAGAGAAAACGATGACTTTTCTCCCTCTACTCTCAGTGCTTTTCGTGCACATCCAATTCTTGGCTTTTCATCTCTGTGTATATAATATATATATAAAAATATTATTTTTATATTGTGAGAAAAATTCAGAGTGTTGGAGATATGATCAGATACTTTGAGCACAGAGGATTTGGTTTTTCAAGATGACATATTATTAGAGCTGTCAAAATGGGCCTAGACCGTTGGGCCGGCCCGTCCCGCACCGCCAAATCGGAGGGTTGGATTGAGTATTTATAGGCTCGCGAAAAAGTGGGCCTAAGTGGGTTTGGCCCGCAGTGGGTTGGGCTTTTAGTGGGTTGGCCCGTGGGCTAGTGGATTGGCCCACCTTTATTTTATTATATATTTTTTAATTTTTCTAAATATGTTTTTATTAAAATTATAGATAAGAAATGAATAATAATAATGAAAAATATTACCTAGTGCAAGTAATGATTTATAAAAATATTGATGAGTCATCTTTATAATAAAATGAAGAAAATTTAGTGAATAACATTTTTCAAAAAATTATTTTCATATATTATATATAATTGAATGCATATATATCTTAGTAAATATATATATAAGCTACATATATACTACTTTTCCTTTGAAAAAATAAAAAATAATAATAATAAAAAATAGAAAAAATTAGTGGGTTGGCCCGCCTAACCCACGACCCACTAGTGGGTTGGGTTGGGTTGAGATTTCGAGGCCCGCCGTTAAGAAAGTCCGCCCCGCCCCGCCCCGCCAAATAGTAGATTATGGTGGGTTGTGGGTCGGCCCGCCCCGCCGGCCCGTATTGACAGCTCTACATATTATAAATGCTAAAGTATTTGAATTATTGAATATAATTAAAACATCAAATGTAATCTAGAATTCTACCTAACAATTTGGTATGAGCTCTCACTCATAGAGAGAGAAAAAAAAAATAGTGGTAAACCGCATTTTTAATCAAAAAGTATTTCTTTGTTGAATTGTTTATTTTCATTATCTTTTAGTGATTTTAATCTATTGTTGTTATAGAATATAATATAGGTTTTATGTATGTTAGTTAGTACTTAGTAGAACCAAGTAACTCGATATTAACTTAAAAAGTGAATGAAAAATGACACAGATTACAAAGTAAACATTATGACATTGAAAGTATAACTAGGTAACATTTATATCAATATTCATGAAATATATATATATATATATATATATATATATATATTATATATGTAAATTAAAAAGATTTGGACCAGTTTGTATAATAAGTAAAATTTTAATCGATTTTAGCATTATCAATTGTCATCCTTAGTATCCTACTTATAATGCTAACGATATTAAAAATAAATAAAAAATCCTTAAAGAACATAATGAAAAACATAAACTATAGAAAACAAACATATAATTATCTTTTTTTAACTTCCATGAAAGTCAAAAGTATAACTCGGTAAAGTAATTTTCTATTAATATTAATATTTTTTCTGATAACATTATATGAATAACTAAGTAGATACCAACCTTTTAATCTTGATCTAGTGTATGAAAAATTAGATATGCATCCTTTGAAGTTTGAACACAATAGGCTAAGAAGGGAAGCTCCACCGAACAAAGTGTAAGGTCGACCACAGGTGATATAACTTCCATCTGTGCATATATAATGCAACTGACGGCGCATGATAGGGATAGACGGGATGAGTGCGTATGATAGTGGTGCAAAGTGGGTAAGTAACAATTTTCAAGTGGAAAAAAACAAAACAAAAAAAAATCTGATGGTACAACTAAAAGTAGGAATGGGGAGATGGGGGGCGTTGACATTTGATCATTTCAGTGGAAAGAAGAATCTTATTCTCATTTAAATTTCATTTTCACCCCGCCATTTTAACGTAATTATTATTTCGTCCCTGTAATTTTGTTTTTTTTGTGCTTTTTATGCTTTATCATTTCAATTTCCATGGACTTTCAACTTCTTCAATCCATAACAATAAATAATCGTTACACTTAATTTAATATCATGAGTATAAATAATCTCTTAATTTTATTTTGTAATCAGCTCAAATCCATAATGCATCAATTTTTAATTTTTATTCAGATTAGTTAGTTAATTATATTATCAATGGAACATGGAATAGAAAACATAGCTTAACTTAAATTATATAAGTATTAGATTAAACTAGAATAACAAACCACTTGGGTAATAAATAAAGTTGCATATAATTAATTTATATAAAGTATAAGAAATTATGTCAAATGTTAGGGATAGATTGGGGAGTGGGGACTGATTCACTGCACCAAATTTGGTGTTGATGAATGGTATAGTATTACTCCAAATTTGGTATGATACGTGTCCACATAAATAAAAAATAAAGAAATTGTATAAAACTAACTAGTGGATAAAATGAATATTACAATCTCTAATTCTATCTGTTTCTTCTGTCCCACAGCAATTTTTTTAATTTAAGATTGTAGAGTGGATTCTTTTCCTTTGGTCTCATTGGGGCTTAAGTATTGACTTCATTACTCTAGGCAACGTTGCTTGGGCGGTCTTTTTGGATCATATCCCCCTCTCTAGCCAACAATTGTAAGCACAGTCTATGCCATATTGTAATGATTATCGCATTTAATATAATGAAGCTTTCGACTCTCTTATATTGTTGTGCCACTAAAGTGTCTTTGGCGTGATTGCGTCGCATCAGCTTGTGCCCACAAGCAAGCTACGCCGAGTTTAGGCGGAAGTAATCGAACGAGCCGATTACTAGCCGCACGGTTGCGCTCTCTTTATACACACTACGAAGCGCCCCGTGACAGTTGTTCTCACGAGTGTCTAAAATACAAAATTTGAAATGAATTTTCAAATCTATTTAAATTGGAGTGGATTCAAATTCATATATATTTTTAAAAATTAGTTAAAAATTTAAAGTGATGAATTTAAATTTCATATCAATCCAAACATCATTAATGAATTTATTATATGTAATGATTTTTAAATCATTAATCAAATATCTCCATTCATTACCAAAAAAAATAATAACAACAACAATTTTAGGTCGATTTTCATTTACAACATGAACCACAAATTTATAATTTGTATCAATTTGATACAAGATCGGGGTTTTCGGACTTCAATTGTTAGTGGAGCTCAAAACTTGTCCATGTGGAAACCACCACAGGTTGCCACCTCACTTGTCGGAAAACACCATTTTCAACTTCAAGCTATAAAAGAATATGAGATCTCTAATTCCTAACTAAAATACATGAATTATTTTACCCCAAAACGATCCATCTTTCCAAGTTCCTTGCAAATTGTTGTAAAATAACTTATCATAAACAATTTTCTTGCGTGAATCAATAGATATGCATTATAGAAGAGATAACAATGTAAGTATAAAGTAAAGAAGATATAAAAGATAACCATATACATTCTTCTTATTCATTTCAAAAGAGTTTCAATATATACAAGGATTAAGAATTCCAATAGACATAGAGAATGAAAAACCTATGGAGTAATGTCCATTAACAATATATTTACAACACTCCCCCTTGGACATTACGATTAATGTACATGCCTCATTACAAACTCACTAGAAAAATCCAATGAGAAAAAACTAGACGAGAAAAGAGTACATGACATACATGTTCTTATATGTTGCACTAGCTGCCTCATTAAAAACCTTTAGCTAAGAAAACCCTGTGGGAAAAAACTTAGTAAAGGGAAAAAGAGTACAACCACCGGTCTTCAGGACCCAACCTTTGGGGTTGTTTTAAAGTTATCGCTCCCCCTAAAGACAACAGTCTTCCGAGCCTACACATTCCAATACCATGAACATATGTTTCAAGAATAAATGTAGAAGGGGATTTAGTAAGCAAATCTACGATCTATAGCACTCATTTATATAAAAATTCACCGCTCTTCTAGAGCTCATGCAGATAAAGAATTTAGGAATTATGTGTTTCAATAAGTTTCACTTAATATATTCATTACTCTTTTGTGCAATACAAACTGCATTGTCCTGATAAAAAAGACAGTGGGGGATATATCATATTTATTAATACCACATGACTCTCAAATGTGTTTAATCAAATATTTTAACCATACACATTATTGTGAGAGTTTCATATAAACAATAATCTTTGAGTGATTTGAGGAATTGTTAATCATAGTTTGCTTGACAGACTTCCATAAGATTGTAGTACCATCACAAAGAATATAACCAGTGCGGGACTAACATTATAGGGATCAAATATATGATCAGCATCTGAGTAAAGTACTAATGACTTACTTTGATTTCCAGTGTAAAGCAAACCAAGATTTTGGGAACCTTGAAGATACCGAAAAATATGTTTAATTTCATTCCAATTTCTCCTTGTAGGAGAAACACTAAACCCTGCTACTAGATTTACTCCAAAAGCAATATCAGGTCTAGTGCAATTTGTTAGATAAAGTAATTCGTCAATTGAACTTCAAGCAAGGAACTTTAGGTCCTGAATATATACGTAGTATCTTCTTTAAGTTTAAATGGGTTCTTAACCACTTCAAGGAATCAGACAACCATTTGTGCCCTTAGTAGATGAGACTAACCATGTAGAATCTTTCCAAAACCTTTTTCAAATAGGTTGACTACTGGTGCATGAAAATTCCTTCAAAGAGAGATGCTCGATCTGCAGGACGAGACAATACTTGATTTTACCCAAGATTTTCATACCTAATTCTATTTTTAAGATTAAATAGCGTTCTCAAATTTCTTATGCATTCCAATAATATTTATATCATCAATACACAAAAATGATACAAAATTCATCTTATGATTTCTTTATAAACACATAAAAAATGTATCATTGTTCATATATATATATATATATATATATATTCATTCTTCAGGAAGAATTTACAAATTATTCTATTATACCACATTCTACACGACTATTTTAGGTCATACAATGACCTTTATAATTTAATATATTACATATATTACAATTTTCATTATTCCTCATTAGGAGAATGTAAAATCAACCAGGGATTTTCATATAATATTTGCATCTAAAATTTCGTATAGATATGTAGTAACAACGTTCATCAATTTCATTTCTAAAAACATATTTGTTGCAAGAGATATTAAATAGCAGAACTTTATACCATTCAAAATAGGAGGATATGTTTGATTAAAATTAATATTGGGTCTTTGCAAGAACCCTTGAGCTACCAGTCTCACTTTGTACCTCACCACCTTATTAATCATTATACTAATTTCTTTTCTGCACAAATACCCATTTATATCCATCCTACAGGATAATATCCTCAGGGTACGTATGATAAATTCATAACTTTTCTTTCATTCAACGAGTCTAGCTTAGCCTCAATTGCATCATTTCATCTTATCCACTTTGAGTGTTTCTGGCACTAAGTCATTCACTTGGATTCTGGGTCCAGATTATTATTTGAGATATAAAGAGCAATTATGGAGGCAAATATGTTGTCGACAACAGTAAAATTTATATTGTAAGTTTCTCCTATGTATAAAATTCACAACAATTTTGATATTTTCATCAACCAGATCTTCATCATTTCCCAAAACATTTTGATTTGGTCGTTCTGCAACCCTAGTATTTTGACTATTTTGTACACGTGCAATGTTACTAGGGTTTCCATCTTCAGGACGAATCTCTTTAGGAGATATTTAGAGTGACTGTATATTCTTATTATTTTTTATTTTCCATAGATTTATATCTTTTGTATTCATAGGTCTTTTACGCTTCAGGCGTAGATCTAGAAGCATTAGTGTCAGCTAATATATTAGATTTTTTTAGAAACTTCCACTCTTTGTGGTGCATTTACAATAAGTATATATGATTTAGTCATTCAATAAATACATCTGGTAGATTACTTGCTAAACATTGCAAGTTAATTATCCTTTGAACTTCTAGTTCAGTTTGACTAGTGCATGGATCTAAATATTGAAGATTTTCTACATTACATAAAATTTCTCAGCATTCTTTTAATTTTTGACTCATATCTCCCCCTAATGCTGAGAAATAATCTTCATCAAATGTGCAGTCAGCAAAATGAGCTGTAAATTCATATATATACACTTAGTTTATGTGAGGGCATATAAAGATACATTGTGATAGTGATATAGAAATATATACTGCACATCAAGAAATTCACAGATGGGAAATATTTGGTTCTTTCCCACACACTAGTTGTAAAGGGGAGTAGACATAATATGTAGTTGGACAAATTTAAAGGTCTAGTGATTAATTTGATACGTTTAATCAATGATTCAACTAGACTATTTTGAGTGTGGACTTAAGAAACTGAATGTCACTTCACTTTAATGCCTAATTTCATACAATAGGCATCGAATGCTTTCAATGTGAATTAACCGACATTATTCATTCTAATGGATTTAATTGGATAGTCGGGAATTGAGCCCTAAGTTCAATAATCGCAATGAACTTTGCTAAAACATTATTTCAGGTGGAGATGCATCAATCAAGGCCATGAAATATCACAATGATCCCGATGCTGGATAAATTAATCCACATATATCTCCATAATTCGTTCAAGAAAAATAGGAGATTCAAATCGAATTTTAGTACGAAAAAGTCGTACTATAAGTTTTCCTCTTACATAAGTTTTGCAAACAAATTCATGTACAGAATATATTCTTTTGTTAGACATATAATGCCCAATAGAATTAGATAATATTCGACGAATCATGTTTCATCCTAGATGACCCAATATTTCATACCATAATTTAAATGAATTTAGATCATGAAATTTAATATTCATCAAGATGTGGAGATTAGAAGGACGGATGTAAGTATATACAACCCTGATGAGAAAGAAGGAAAATTTTCAACAACTTATTTCCGCCACCCTGTGGATCGAATTATTAGGAGATACTCTCTATATATATTATTCTCGGTGTTGGTTTCAATATGAAATTTATTCAATCGGATGTCTTTAAAACTAAGAAGGGTACTTTTAGATTGTGGGTATAGCAACATATCTTCGATAGTTAATTCAGTACCCATAGAAAGAACTAGTGAAACTCTACCGGAGCCTACTATCAAGAGATTATCATTTGCAAGAGAAGTAACACTCTCTTTCTTCTTATTATTCAAAGTTTGAAAGAATTTTCAATCTTTAAGGGCATTGTAAGTGGTAACACTATCTACGAAGGATAAAAAAAATTTGTTCTCCATATGTCAGGAAAATAAAAATTGTACTAAGTTAATACAGTACACTATATCATTAAATATTAAAGAGATGAAGTATGATTCCAAGGAAACTATAGATCATAATATTCTCATAAAAAAATACATAAAAATATATTTGAAAAGTAAAAACCACTCATCATCTCCAAAGACTCAAGTTCAATCTTCAAAAAATACCAATTGCAATATTCAAGTTCATGTTTGCTTCAGGCAAGTTAGCGCAATGAAATTCGAAGAAAAATTAGAATCTTTGTCTTCAGGACAAAAATATATTGAGAACCACGTACAAATTATTTCATTTATCAATATATCAATATGATATTGGAAAGAACTATAACTTCATACCTTCAAAGTTCCAATACGTTTAATTTGCATATATGTTGTAAATAAATACAGTATAATATATGTACATGTATAATCATCCACTAGTGTATTGTATGTTACCACTTATGGCTAAAAAACATGTTCTTGCAGATAATTATGCAATTATATTGCCATAGAGTAGCCAGCAGAAAAAAACAATGCACCGAGGGCATATGAAAATATTTTCACATCAAAAAGTCCTATAATCATGTGACAGATCTATAATTTTAGATAATGTAATCCAAACTTAAATCACAGAGGACAAAACTCATCAACAATAATATATTAGTTGATGCCCCTTGTTGACATTGACAAACATAAAACAGTGAGTATTGGAAGGGAAAATACATGAATATAAGCCAAATCTAGTGGATGGTTCCACTCCCATAGTAAAATAAACAACACTTTAACTTAAAATACTAGTTATCAATCATTATGATAAGAGAGAATTATAAGGTTCATGATTTAATTAATAGGGTTATGTGATTGTCGTTCAAGCGAATCGAAGTTAAAGAATTCCCCTAAGAAAGATCACCATCAATTGAGGACATGATTATCTGCTCAAAAACTAATTTTCTAATTCTTTTTTAATTTTATTTTTATTTAAAATTTACTACTTAAAAGATGTTATTAGTAATTAATTACAACCAAAGTATGAGATGGAAAACTCAACTAAATATATATATCCAAAATATTGGAAGATAATAGGGGCATTGGATTTCTATTATTATTATGAAAATAGTGATAGCTAAAAGAATCACATTTATCTGATGATTAAAAAGAATCATACGAATTCAGTATATAAAATGATTTTATTCTTAATTGTCGTCTACTGGCAAATCTATTTGGGGTACTTATTTATACTATATGACAAAAATATCCATCAATATAAACTTAATAGTAAAATTAAGAATTATCCATGTTATCTTGTCTAAGCTGCTTTATAAATAAAAACAAGCTATATTAGCTGAAAATGTTATAAATAATAAAAAGGGCAATTCACCAATATAGACTCTTGCCAAAATCATTAGAAAACATTAATGCATAATCTGTAAGCTTTCAGATTTTATTTGCTATACAATAACTCACAATTCACCAATATAGACTCTTGCCAAAATCATTAGAAAACATTAATGCATAATCTTTAAGCTTTCAGATTTTATTAGCCATACAAGAACTCTACAATTCACCAATATAGACTCTTGCCAAAATCATTAGAAAACATTAATGCATAATCTGTAAGCTTTCAGATTTTATTAGCTATACAAGAACTCTACAAAAGCTTTTTATATGCTTAAAATTCAACAGTATAATTTTACACATAATTCAGACACATGAAAAATACATGATTGTAAGAAAAATACATAATGCATTATGCAAAGAGTTTAGAAATTTTCTAATCATAGGTTTATAGAAAGATTTTTCAATCAAGTAAAAATTAGATAAATAAAAGAGCAAATACTTCTGCAAATATATGGAAGCATCTTCCAGGTACATGATTATATATATGGCATGTCAAATGGCTATTAACGGGACACAAAACGTTAAGCTATAAATAAATATTATCACCGCATATATATATATATACTCATTCTCTTTGTAATTATTCTAGTAAAACTAATTATACTCATTTTCTGAATTTGTGCAACAACATAAATAGGATAAAATGAAACAATTTCATTAACCAATAACCATAAAAATGTAGTCTCACTAGAAGAACAGTGGGAGCAGACACATGGCCTACCCCTTGATACCATTTTGGGGATTAAGGACAAGAGAAGTAAATTTTTATACCACAATACATCTAGAGAAATTGGTAAAATTAAAAGCACACTTGATATGCAGAAAACTGATAGAAAGTTCAGGAAAAACATTGAAGCGCATCAAATTGCAAGCATATGAATAAATTGATTCGGAGTTAAAATACCTTGCAGGAAAGAAACGATTCTTTCCTAGTGCACAACTCAGATTTGGGTAGAGTATCGTGCTGATAACGTGTTGTAAAATAACTTATCATAAACAATCTCCTTGCGTGAATCAATAGATATACATTATAGAAGAGATAACAATGTAAGTATAAAGTAAAGAAGATATAAGAGATAACCATATCTATTCTTCTTATTCATTTAAAAAGAGTTCCAATATACAAGGATTAAAAATTCCAATAGACATAGAGAATGAAAAGCCTATGAAGTAATGTCGATTAACAATATATTTACAACACAAATCTTATACCAATTCTAAAGGTCGATTCAAGTCAGAACAACCAAACATCAATGGAAACATAAATTGATTGTCCGCAAATGTTTCTCAACAAATAAAGATTAAAAATCCCTTGAAAATTTTTGAAAGATGCGAGCACAAATTTAAAATCAAGTGAAATCAAGAAATCGGGTTCACATTTGATTTTTCGAAAGATTATTTGTGAAATCGAGTTGAATTTGAACTTGATTCTTTGAATTGATTTAGGATTTGAAATGGGCTTGAAAAGTCGGGTGGTTTAGTGTAAATTCCATGTATTTTGGTTAATAATTGGAAATTTTGTATTTTGAGGAGTTTGAGGTTTAGGTGAGTGGGGCAACAACCAACAATGATTTTTCATGTGTCGATCCATATCAGCAATTGGAGCCCAAAAAACTCTATCTTGTATTGAGTTGATACAAATTATAAATTAATGATATATGATATTAAATTCAAAATAATGAAAATCTATCTACAATTGATAATTTTTGTTGGTCACAAGTGGTCAGAGGGGGGTGAATGAACCTCTATCAATTTTTCAATTTTAAAATTCTTTAGTGACACATGTTCCTGATTCAAGAGTGAATGCACACTATAACAAATTCGCTATTTAACAACGGGTTTTACCCGTTGTTAAATCCTGTTTTTTAGCGTTGTCGTATCCACTAGCATTTTATACCGTTACATGAAAGCGTTGTCTTTTTTAAATATTTTTATTTAAAATTCTTTAGTGACACATGTTCCTGATTCAAGAGTGAATGCACACTATAACAAATTCGCTATTTAACAACGGGTTTTACCCGTTGTTAAATCCTATTTTTTAGCGTTGTCGTATCCACCAGCGTTTTATACCGTTGCATGAAAGCGTTGTCTTTTTTAAATATTTTTTAATTAAATATTAAATACAATGCTGACACATCATCATGCCACATCATCAAAGTATTGACACGTCATCATGCCACGTCATCCAAATGATGACACATCATCATGCCACGTCATCAATCCTGTTTTTTAGCGTTGTCGTATCCACCAGCGTAAAGTGTTGACACGTCATCATGCCACGTCATCCAAGTGATGACACATCATCATGCCACGTCATCAATCCTGTTTTTTTAGCGTTGTCGTATCCACCAGCATTTTTTTAAATTAAATATTAAATACAACGCTGACACATCATCATGCATTTTTTTTAATTAAATATTAAATACAACGCTGACACATCATTATGCCACGTCATCAAAGTGTTGACACGTCATCATACCACATCATCTCATCATCATGCCACGTCATCAATCCTGGCTGACACATCATCATGCGTTTTTTTAATTAAATATTAAATACAACGCTGACACATAATCAAAGTGTTGACACGTTATCATGCCACGTCATCCAAGTGATGACACATCATCATGCCACGTCATCAATCCTGTTTTTTAGCATTGTCGTATCCACCAGCGTTTTTTTTAATTAAATATTAAATACAACGCTGACACATCATCATGCCACGTCACGTCATCAATCCTAGCTGACATATCATCATGCGTTTTTTTAATTAAATATTAAATACAACGCTGACACATCATCATGCCACGTCATCATGCCACATCATCCAAGTGATGACATATCATCATGCCACGTCATCAATCCTGTTTTTTAGCATTGTCGTATCCACCAGCGTTTTTTTAATTAAATATTAAATACAACGCTGACACATCATCATGCCACGTCATCAATCTTGTTTTTTAGCATTGTCGTATCCACCAACATTTTTTTTAATTAAATATTAAATACAACGCTGACACATCATCATGCCACGTCATCAAAGTGTTGACATGTCATCATGCCACATCGCCAAAGTGGTGTGGTGACACATCATCATGGCAAATATTGTGCATTGCCTGGGATTCGAACCCGATTACCATGGTCGAACTCCAACCACTAGTGTTTTATGTAATAATATTCTACATGCATTTCTTTTATTTCTATTTTTGATATTTTTCAATTTTCTATTATCATTTTTTTTTAAAATTTTTATTATTTGTATTTTTAATGTATTTTAAAAGGTTAACAATATATATATATATAATTGGTATGATTTATATATATCTTTTTTTTTCGCTTTATAAAATAATTTTTTAAAATAATTTATATTTTTTGTATTAATTTTAAAACCAAACTCATTTTATCTTTATTTTTATTTTAGAAAAACATTCATAATTTATGAATTATGAATTATAAAACATAATTTTTGAATTATGTTTTAAAATAATATATAAATTTTGTATTATTATATAAAAGGATGAGAGTAATATTTTAGGTGTAGTTTCTTAATTAATTCAAAATAATATTTTATAAAAAAAACTATTTTTTAAAATTATGAGTTTGTTCATATAAGATAATATTAATGCAAATAATATAAGATAACATTATAAATTAATTAAAATTTTTAAATGTAATTAAATTAAAAAAACAATTAATTTATAATTAACACAACACAGAAAAAAAGTGTTGCACAATGGGTTGTCTATTAGCGAAAAAGTACTATGAAAAGATAACGCATAAAAGCGTTGCATACAAGGGTTGTCTATTTTTTAAAAAATAAGTTATTTGACAACACATTGAAAAAAGCATTGCACAAAAGTGTTCTCTATTTTTTAAAAAATACGCTATTTAACAACCCTATGAAAAAAGCGTTGTCTTATCCAAAAAAAATATTGTCTATTTTTAAAAAACTTAGCTATTTAACAACCCTATGAAAAAAGCGTTGTCTTATCCAAAAAAAGTGTTGTCTATTTTTAAAAAAATTTGCTATTTAACAACCCTATGAAAAAAACGTTGTCTTATCCAAAAAAAGCGTTGTCTTTGGTCGAATTTTTTTAACAAGGACAACGCTTTTCGGAAAAAGGGTTGTAAATTTCAAAAAGACTACACAAATTCATAAAAAGCATTGTCTTTTTGGGGTTGTTGTATCCTATTTTTCTTGTAGTGACAGCAATCTGACTCAGATCAATAACCTGACAGTATGTTGTATCAGGTTCCTGATCAGGTTTCACAGTACGCAGCGGAATAAACTAGATAGAGTTTCTTTATGAAAACCAGTTTTCTTTTCAAAGATGATTTTAACAGAATCCTTTCTCAGAATGCTAAAGATATGCTCAGCAAGATAGATATCAGATAAAATGCAATACACTAAATAAATAAAACAATAAACACTTATGGCTTATAGTGGTTTGAATGTGGTGTAATCCTTCTACGTCCACTCTACTCTTTCACAAGGAGGAACTTAGTTAGGTCAGTTCGATTTACAAGTCTCAACTTAACAAACTTCTTCCTAACAAGTTATACCTACTAAAATCCCAGATTCCTAGGCCAAATCCTACACAGGGTACACAATCCCACACACAGCAAATAGCCTACACAAGACTATAAATTTAGCAAGGATATAATCCTATCAACTAAGTACACCAAACTAAAACAACCTAGCACACACAACACAATGGTTAGAAGTAAATGTTTTTCTTCAACTGTTGTGGTGAAGTCAGTCTTGAACTTGAAAGCTCGAATCCTATAGTTGACTGCTTCGAAGGTTGAGTGTCTGAACAAAGGTAAGCTTAAAAAGCTTTGGAGTATATCTGATTTTCCACTCGGCTCTGCTCAGCAAGATCTTCAGTCACTCACACCTTCTATTTATAGATCTTGAGAATATATCCATTGTAGGAAAGTATTCGTTGAAGGGAGATACTTCTCCATTTTGAATTAGAGTTTTGATCTCCAAAGATCTTCTTTATGGTCGCATTAAATGCATTTGAGTTGCTCCTGACATGTGCATTTAATGCGCCCAACATCGACTTCTGGACCTCTCTGACATTCTTGCTGACTTGTCAAGTCGATATGGGTCCATAGCTGAAGTTCATGCAACGACTACTTGTTGTCAGTTAGCTTTGTTCTTCCTCGTACTGCATGATCTTCTTCGTGCTGCATGGATGAGAAAAACACTTTATCTTTCTGTCATCACTGCAAGCTGCTTCCTTCCTGCTGTTTCCTTTAGCTTGCTGCTTCTTGCTTGCTGCTTCTTCCATGCTGCATCCTTCAGCTTGCTGCTCTTAGAAGATATCTTCCTATCTCTTCTAAGGTTGGTTTTCCTTATAACTTTGAAAACTATTACATGATCTCTTATCAGAAGATCATGTAATTAGTATAGAAATTAGGTACTGACACCCTAAGCAAACTGTTTTTGTCTCATTAATATAACTACTGAAATATCCCAATAATTTCCCCATTTATATTGATGATGACAAAACATAAAAAGAACAAGAGTCATTCAAACAACGAATGCTCTTTTATTGAAACTGAATGTTTGTACAAGTACAAGTTCATCCTAGAACAACTGTAAATATGAGTAAGCTATGACAACTCCATCTTTAGCTTCCTTCTTCAGTTTTAGACAGTTTGTTGTTTCCATGATTTTCCACCAGAGAGTTCTTCCTCTCTCTCTACCATCTCTGATCTGTGTGTTGCATCTTTCAATCAGCTTGCTGCATCTTCTTAAATGATTAGCTTGCTGCATCCTCAGATGGTAGGTGCTTCCTGATTGCCTAAGTTTCTTCCACTGTTTCCCCCTTACTTATAGGGTTTCAACAATGACTCTTGGCTCGACTTTTGACTTGAAACTCTCTCCCCTTTTTGTCATTATCATCTAGTTTGCTGCTCAGGGGTGGAGTTACGATGCCAAGGTAGACAACTTAGGTTTCTCTTGTCTGATAGTTGTTGTTCATAACAACCTGTCTTTATTAAGGTTCCTCATTCTTATTCCTACCCTAGGGAATAAGACCTCGAGACAAAAATGACAAGAGATTAGGGACCTGATTGGTAGATAGATCAGATACCTATGCAGCTTCGTCGTCCAAGGCACGTTCACCTTGGATCTTTGACTGTTGGTCTGGCTTCGCCTTCACCACAGCTATAGTGCTGGTAAGGATTCATCTCCAAGCCTAGGTACTAGCTGAAAGCTGCTAACACAGTATCTTCGGATAGATAGCCAGTCTGTTGCTGACATCCTTCAAGATGCAACTGTTGTTTTTCGATTTTGGCTCCATAAATGGCAGCAGATGCAGTCTTTGTCCGAAGATGGGTCTTTATATAATAACTTCCACACCAATCTTTGATGTGAAAGGCTTCCTCATGGGATTCGGTCTCATATCTTCATCTATTTTGAGGAAGTCGGACCTGTGTCAGATAAACGAGGGTATATGTACACCCCTTGTTTATCTTTATCTCCTCTTCTTTATCTTCAATCATCTTGAAGAGGGTTTTATGAGTGATCTCCGGCTTTTTGAACACTTTTCTGATAGCATCCATTTCATAGAGAGTGTCTTTCTCTTGTGTGAGAGTCGCGGGGTTGATGAGATATCCTTCAGGGGTAATTGTTTCTCCTTCAACACCCGTGATGACCGCTTCTTCATCATCCCTTGAAAACTTCATTCTCTTCTTAGTCATCAGAGATTTCTTGTGTTCTTTTTCTTCTTCTCCATCTTCATCATCTTCTTCCCCGTTTCCTGGAATCTCCATAACTGTGTTTTTCATGGAGAATTATGGTTGCTCATACTTAATGAAGAGCATTTGAGGAAAAGTGATGGATGCTCGGATATAAATAAACGGATGTGAGCGGTTTCTTCGATCAGACAGTTGGGAGATGAAACAAACGATCTAACAATTGATATGAAAAGGCGGAGGGGCCTTTTTGCAATAAGATGATCTTCTGATTTTAGATAGATATGACCGTCTGTCTATCTTCTGGAAAGATGGTGTAGCGCCCCGGAACAAAACGAAGCATAATTTATTAATTAAATATTTTAATGCATGACTTAATAACTATGTGTGTATTTTTGGACTGTTTAATTTATTACGTGCGTTTCAGATACGTGTTTAATGCGTGACTTAGACGGATAATTTTTTTGGACATGGTATATAGAATAATTTTATACCATTAGATGCGTCTTGGAAAGACGAGAAGATAGAAATGAACTAGGGGTCAATCGGAGACCCGTAGCTCAAACGGCGACGAAAAGAGCAAAACCCGAAGTTTCGGAAAATCAGAAAATATTTAGGTGAATAGTAAAACGGGATTTCTACGTGAATAGTAATGTTGAAAAATCAACCGATGAATAGTGATTGGGATATTTTGGATGAATAGTAACTTTCCGGATTTCTATAAATAGGGCCTTCCTCGATTCATTTTTCACCATTTTTCCGAATCAACCGAAAACACGTAAGTCTCTCTCTCCTCTCTCTCTCTTTTCCGATTTTCTGTCTTCGACGGACCACCGCCGGCACCGCGACGCCGCCTCGGCCGATGACCATAAAATTCAAAGTGGTCGGTTTCGGCCGATTTTCGCACACGACGTTCGTCTCGACGAGATGAATCTAGAATAGGTCTCGGAATTCAATTTCAATTTCTCGTTCGCCGAAAAATGGTGAAAAATAGTTGTAAACCCTAAACCCTAGCTTTGGTGCCACCCTTTCTCTCTCTACCTCCCTTGGCCGGAGTAGTGGCCGACAAAGCCACCTGGAGGTGATAGGGAGTCGTCGGGGTGGTGGCGCCGCCGTGGGTGGCGGCGCCTGGCCGGAACAGGTTGTGTTTGGAAGCATCGGGTGTGTGTGTTTGAGTTGTGGCTGTTTGGGGGCGGCGCAGGTGGTGCTGTCGTGTGTAACTTGGAGGCCGGCGTCTGTGATGCGCCGACGACGGTGGTGGAGTGGTCTAGTCGCCGGCCAAGCAAGGGCAGTGAGTGTGTGTGTTTGCTCTATGGTGGGTGTTGCGCGGCGGCAGGTGGCGGCCGGCGACTGGGAGGTCACCGGCCAGTGTCTCCGGTGGCTGGTGGTGGTGGCCGGCAGTAGGTGGCCGCCGGCCAAGGCTGTTGGTTGGTGTGTGTGTTATACGCGTATACGCATGTATGCATATATGGCTGTATGTGTGGTTTGGGTTGGCCGGGAAAGGTTGCCGGCGACGAGAGATCGCCGACGGAGGGGTTGGGAGTGGTCGCCGGCGACTGGAAGTCGCCGGCTGGAGTTTTGAAGGTTGGGATTTGGTTTCAAAAATGTGACTTCGAAGGGTTTCGCGGCGAGGTTTCGATCACTATTCACCGCCGGAATCCGACGAGGGATGGCCGGAGGTGGTAGCTGGCGGTGCGAGGTATTCAGCGAACTAGGTGGCGGCGGCGGAGGGCAGCGCCACCACGCTGGGTGGCGCCGGGAAGGTGGCTGGTTAAGCAGGCCCGGCGCCGGGAGCGCCAGTTGAGAGCTACTGAGAAAACTCGACCAGCCTGTCGAGTCGAGCACCTGCAGCCAAGAAATATCGGCAGCTGCCGAGACGGGACACGATGCTGCCGAGAAAACTCGGTAGCTGCCGAGAAACGTACCTAGCCGTCGGGTTTTTCCACCCGGCGCCGGGTTCGCGCGTGCCGACGCGCCCACAACGCCGTGTTTTCGATCCGAACCCCATTTTCTCTGTCGCTCGTCTTTTTCGAGTCATCGTCGACGAGACGTCGTTGACCGAGGGTCATGGGCCGGTCAAAGTCAACCCTTTGACCAAAATTACCATTTTACCCCTAAACTTAAAATGCTCCATTTGAGCTCGTTTTAACTCTGATTGAGCTCATTCTTTTTCCGTCGTGACCCAAATTTCATTCTCTATCATCTCAGCCATATGGATTGGATATCCACTCTCGTTTCTTCGACCCCGATCTTTAGATCTCTCGATCCGTCGCGTATTTAATGATCATTTTTTCACCGGAATCAGTTATCGCTTTAGTAAAACTTATTAAGGATTTAAGAAATACTATAATTTGTGTAGACTATCTATTGGACTGAGCACTTGAGTTATCAGATCATCGGACCTCGCTACTCACGTGGTAACCATCGAACAAGGTGGGGGTAACTTCTAAACTGTATGTGTTTACTGTTTTCCCTATCTGATATTTGAACTGATGAACTCTACGTTCTGTGATATATTCTGTGTTTATTTTACGAAAGTGTGATAGGTGTGGGCTGAGTGTCCAATTGGGCTTAGTGTCCATTGGGTTGCGTGTCCAGTAGTGAGTCGACGGAGTGTCCAATTGGGTTGAGTGTCCATTAGGCTGCGTGTCAATTAGAAAGTCGGCGGAGTGTCCTTTGGGCTCAGTGTCCAATGGGCTGCGAGTCCATTTGTGAGTCATGGGTTGTGTCTCCGTGTATGAACGAAATTATGTGCTGCGTATTTATGTGACGTGTCTAATTGCTGAGTTATTTTATATGTTTAATAACATGTTAAAACTTTGGAAAGTATCCCCACGAGTGTATTCAACGCACTCACCCCTATTCTGTACTCACACTACAGGAGATGAAGAGAATCTTGATGCGTAGAGAGAGGGGTGCCCTATCAGATGTGTCCATCTTCCGATTTTGTCTTTAAAGTTATGTTGATCGTTTTGTAAAATATTCTGAGTATTTTGTGGTTGTGAGATCCTCATGGTTTGTTTCCGCTACTTTGTTATGTTGTGTTTTATCGGTATTGAGACCGATTGTTATCGGTCGAGGTCGACTGTTGATATGTGATTGTATCACTTCGTCCCCTTATCTTTATTCTTCTATCATCTCTTTCTCCTTCTTTATTATGGATCCTGATGTTTTTCCGCTGCGTAAGGGTTCAAACTCTATTCAATCGGTTGTATCCGATATTTCAAGTGTACCTCTTCTTGTCCTCTCATTTCTCTTTCTATTTTATATCATGTACGTCTTCTTCTTCTTTCTCTCTTCACGCCCAAAAATGAAAAACTCTGATATTTTTAACAAAAGATTCTGGGGCGTGACAGATGGATCTTGACATGACTTAGATGTGACAATCAACTGCCTATGAAGATCTTCTACACGTGGTTAGTTCCCTTGAATCAAAGTTATAATAACTTGACGCTCGCTACAAAGGACATGCTTGGTTAGAATGCTAAGAGTTCTTTTGTTGGATACTTCCTTGCAGTATCCTTCTTGATCCTGTTAGTAACTTGTGCATACTTTTACTATTCCCTGAAAGTGAATACTGTTAAGAAATGATGTTCTCATATATAACACGATGTAGTATCCTGTGTCAGTATGTTGCATATAAAAAACATAGGTGATTGAGAGAAAGGTACAAAATAAAAGAATAATGAAATAAGTTCAACCTTACTTAACGAACTTATATCTCCTTACTCGTCGGAGCTTGTTTCTCATTTCCAATTACACGTTTTTCTATGATGACTTCTGAGCCATATCCTGTCAGGCTCAAGGAGAAGTTAGGTTGCTGGACAGTAACCCGTTGAGCTATAACATCCTGATTGTGGTTACTGTTGGTCTGATGAATCCTATTTGCTTGTTGTCCAGCCACTTGTTTGATCCCTGACTTCCAATATTACTTATTATTTCCTTAATAATCTCAGTTGTTGTAATAGACACAACTTTAGTTACTTCAGCACCCTTCTCAACTGCTTCATCAACACCCTGTCTGACTTGAGAAATAGGTACTACGTCAGTAGTTACTTCAACAGTTGGTATATCAGCAACTTCTCTCTCAGTTGCTTGTGTATCCTAATCGTCTTCTACAACCCTGTGGGTGGCTACTTGCATAGCTTGATTTGAGATAGGTAGTTATTACGCTTGTTGTCTTTATCCACATTTGGACCTCTTTGTGCATGATGTTCAGGTTTCCTATAAAAAATAGAAATTAGTCAAAAGGATTTTGACACTTCCCTTCCATCTGTCTTGTTGCCACTCGGTGGTTTCCTTTTATTGAACCACCATTCTTTTTGTTGAGAGTGTGTCTGCTTGAATTCTGAGTGTGCTCTCTGCTTGAGTAAGTAGATACTTGTATGTTGTTAGATGTTGTATTCCCCCTAAGTTTTGGTCGGTTTGTCAGACCAACAACAAAAATAAAACCTACTCCAAATGAGCAAAGCACAAGTATAATGGGAAGTAGGGTCGATCTACAGGGAATAAGGCTTAATTCCTTTTGAGCATAAACGAACCAATGGGAGGGGTTTTTGATATCAACTACTAAACGAAACTAAACTAACTAAACTAAGAAAATATCAAATAAAATACGAATAAAGCAAACAACGAAAGATGGAAAGAAAAGGAGAATGAGAAATCTTACGAAACTTCGATTCAAGGGGCGTCGTTACTCGATTGCATCACTGATCACAGGTTATAAATGTTATCTTGTTCGTTCAAGTATTTAACCTCGGACTAAACACGAAGCCGTAGAGAAGTCCATGTTTTCCTAATTTCATTGATTAAACCTAGCATCTAATCAAATCTAGCCATTAACTAAGTTGGTCGCGATCCAAATTAATTAACAACCGCATTGAGTTCCGATGAAAACAGTTAAACCCAACTGAAACCTAGAACCTAATAATCGAGATAGCTGCAATTACTAAGTCTATGGTTCCGTTAGTCCCGTTAATTTATTAGACAATTACACAATCCCAGCAAAAGCATAATCAACCTATTGCTACTAAGTACCAATCATTCATCAATCATACATCCTAGCAACATATAAAAGAGAACTCATGGATAGCATTAGCAAAATATAATTCAAATCGAATTGTCAGATCAACCCAAATTATATATCACTATATGGAATTAGATCATGAATTAACAAGTACATGAATTAAAACAAGAATTAGATTAAGCACAAAACCTCACGGTGATAGCAATCGAATTAAACAACCCTTGAATCAGAGAAGGAAATTAGCCACTCATGCTTTGATTAATCATCTCCAAAGTGATCTTCAACATTGTTCTTGAAATAGAGAGGAAACTAGAGAGAGAAAAAACTTAATTGTGTGTGTAGAGAAATTTTGGAATGATGGAATGATCTTGGGTCTTGGCCCCCAAGAGAGAGAAAGATAGGGGAGATTACATAACAAAGTCTTATCTACCCCCTAAACAAAACTTAAGAAAACTAAACCCTAAGGACATAATGGTCCTATACAAAATGTGAGAGGCAATTCATCTTTTGCCCTTTCTTTTCCACTAAGCCACTAAGCATTTGATGTGGTCCCAAGCCCATCTTCACATCTTAAGCATCATTTGATCATTTTAAGCCCACTTTTCTTCAAAGCCCATCAAGGTCCATTCCTACAAATAACAAAGATAATTAGATCAATTAAAGCACAAATACACTACAACCAAGGATAATTATGATGATAAAATATATACAATTAAAGGCACATCAAGTTTGTGCATTATTCTTATCAGGTTGATACTTTTTGTTGACATCTTCTGTTGACTTCTTCCAGGTGTCTGAGGATCCTTTTTGAGATAATCTTCCTCTTGAGATTGTTTGTTGGTCCTCAGCTTGCTGGTGCTCACTGAAACTATCACCTGTTAGACTGTAGGTGTCCACTTCCTGATTTTGCGTCAGCTTCTTGATTCAGAACAGCTCCTTGTTCTAGAATCCTGTAGTCAGCTCTCTGTCTTCCATCCAACTTTCTAATTCAGAACCGCTTCCTATAAAATCTCTTTAAGTATATATGTCAGGAGAGTGTGGGTAACCAGAGATATGAGAGATGTTCATGCAAATGTTAAAAGGAATGAGTTTTGGTCTTTGAAAAAGAAAAGGTTTATCCAACAAAAACGGGTGGATCTAGGTAGGTTACCAGAAAGTTGGTGTATAACCCAACTTGCTCTGATACCACTTGTTGGTCCCAAGTGGTCAGAGGTTCAGAGGGGAATGAATAAACCTCTATCGATTTTTCAGTTTTAAAACTCTTTAGTGACACAGGTTCCTGATTTAAGAGTGAATGCAGCAACCTAACTTAGATCAGTAACCTGGCAGTATGATGTATCAAGTTCCTGATCTGGTTTCACAGTATGCAGCGGAATAAACTAGATAGAGTTTCTTTATGAAAACCAGTTTTCTTTTCAAAGATGATTTTAACAGAATCCTTTCTCAGAATGCTAAAGATATGCTCAGCAAGATAGATATCAGATAAAATGCAATACACCAAATAAATAAAGCAATAAACACTTATGGCTTATAGTGGTTCGAAGGTGGTGTAATCTTTCTACGTCCACTCTACTCCTTCACAAGGAGGAACTTTGTTAGGTCAGTTCGATTTACAAGTTTCAACTTTACAAACTTCTTCCTAACAAGTTATACCTCCTAGAATCCCAGATTCCTAGGCCAAATCCTACACAGGGTACACAATCTCACACACGGCAAATAGCCTACACAAGACTATAAACTTAGCAAGGATATAATCCTATCAACTAAGTACACCAAACTAAAACAACCTAGCACACACAACACAATGGTTAGAAGTAAATGTTTTTCTTCAACTGTTGTGGTGAAGTCAGTCTTGAACTTGAAAGCTCGAATCCTATAGTTGACTGCTTCGAAGGTTGAGTGTCTGAACAAAGGTAAGCTTAAAAAGCTTTGGAGTATATCTGATTTTCCACTCGGCTCTGCTCAGCAAGATCTTCAGTCACTCACACCTTCTATTTATAGATCTTGAGAATATATCCGTTGTAGGAAAGTATTCGTTGAAGGGAGATACTTCTCCATTTTGAATTAGAGTTTTGATCTCCAAAGATCTTCTTTATGGTCGCATTAAATGCATCTGAGTTGCTCCTGACATGTGCATTTAATGCGCCCAACATCAGCTTCTGGACCTCTCTGACATTCTTGTTGACTTGTCAAGTCGATATGGGTCCATAGCTGAAGTTCATGCAACAGCTACTTGTTGTCAGTTAGCTTTACTCTTCCTCGTACTGCATGATCTTCTTCGTGCTGCATGGATGAGAATAACATTTTATCTTTCTGTCATCACTACAAGCTACTTCCTTCCTATTGCTTCCTTCAGCTTGCTGCTTCTTCCATGTTGCATCCTTCAACTTGCTGCTCTTAGAAGATATCTTTCTATCTCTTCTAAGGTTGGTTTTACTTATAACTTGGAAAACTATTACATGATCTCTTATCAGAAGATCATGTAATCATTATGGAAATTAGGTACTGACACCCTAAACAAACTGTTTTTGTCTTATCAATATAGCTATTGAAATATCCCAACAATTTTAATTGTGTAATTAACTCAAAATATTAGCTCTATAGGAATTAACCACTATTTCTCAAAGAATTCGTCATAAAAATAACAAGTACTTTTTGAGAAATTAATAATTTAATTTTAGTAACATGTAATACTTTGAAGTCAAATGTAGTACCTTTTAACAATTAATAATAAAAAAATATTAATTTTTGAAATAGAAAACAATACTTTTAAAGTAGTTTTAAAAATAATATATAATACTTTAAAAATAAAATATTACGTTTCAAAGTTTATAGTAATACGTTTTAAACATACGTAATACTTTGAAATATTTTTTTAGAAAATAGTAAGTAATATTTTTCAAAGTTAAAATAATATCTTGAAAAATATTACTTCTAAAGTAAATGAAATCGAGAATTAGTTGACTACGTTGACATGTCTTGACCAATATTGACATGTGTCAACTACCAATTAATTTTGATGTTGATTTTCATATTTTACTTCTTTTTCTATAAATTTATGAAGTTAAAAAAAAAATGTCTCATACAGATTTTGTCTAAATTGAATTACTTAAATCACATAACATATACTTTTATTATAAAAAACCAGTAAAATACTGTTCAACCAAAACAACAAATTCCACTAACTTTTTATCTTAATAAATTGACTTAGGTCATAAAGTTAAGGTTTTTATATCGAAAACCATTTATGAGAAAATAAATAATTCAGTATTCATCTACATCGGTCATGACTTGAATATCATTTTCTTTATGATTTCAAAAAGGAAAAAAAAAAGTCGAACATCCCTCATTCATTTGACGATAAATAATTATTTTATATATCTTGAATTCAAGTAAAAGTTCTGTTTTCCTAAAAAAAAAAAAAGGGTAAATATCAACGGCCAAATAAAATAAATTAAATTAAATAAGGCTAAATAGTCAAAAAATTCCAAAACTTTTCGGGTTTTTGCTATTTTGTCAATTCATCCATAATTTAAAAAATTGGTTGTTATTTTAGCCAAATTTAAATTTTAGTCAAAATTAAATGATGTGTCAAATATGTGGCAGACACGTAAGTCATTTGATCCCACCCCACATCACCACATCATCAAATTGATATGTTTTTTACCTCCCATTTTCCTCTTCTTCGTCCTCCTTCAATTCATTTATTTCCCTGCATTTCTATATTCTTTTTTCTATCTCTTCATCTACTGTCTTTTCATTTTCTTGTTTTCTTTCCATTTTCTCCATTGCTAGGCATTCTGTAATTTTTTTCCCTTAAATTTTACTTGAGCACTTCCCTCTGCTATTGCTTTCTTCCATTGATTTCTTTTCCAAATCTGTATGATACAACGAAAGAGTAAAAAAATCAGGGAAGTATGTGATATATTTGAAGTGGAAAAGAGCTCTAATTTAGAAAATAAAAATAAAAATTAGGGCTATGAATTAGGGTCAGATGACTGATTACATATGGATCTACAAGGTTTGAAAATTTCAAGAAAACGTAAAATAGGTGGTTCCATCTATTGGAGGTGGATAAACCAGAGGCTGTGAGTGACGGGATATTCCAGTGGATATGGTTGGGATGGTGTTTGAACATGTGTTGTGGAAGGAGGTGGCGTATTTGATGGAGATGGTGGTAATGGTGGTGGTGGGACCGAATTTGAGAGTGACAGTGAAGCAGATAGTGGAGGCGACGACGGAGATGATTTTGGGAGAAGAAACGGCGGTGGAGAGAGATAAACAATTGGCGGCACCGATGGAGAGAAAGTATTAGGGTTGAGCAACCTCCAGGGATGAAGCCATTTACGTTTAGTTGCTGCAAAAGGAAGATGGTGATCTGACTTGAGACCAAATAGCTTACGTGTCTGCCACATATTTGACACATCATTTAATTTTGACTAAAATTTAAATTTGGCTAAAATAACAACCAATCTTTTAAATTATGGATGAATTGACAAAAATAAAAGGATTGACTAAAATAGAAAAAACACGAAAAACTTTGGAATTTTTTGGCTATTTGACCATTAAATAAACATAAGAAGAGACGTTCCAGGTTTTCGATCATTCATTTTGTACCTATACATATGTTTGAAAGAAAAGAAAATTAGGTAGGTTATAACACCTCACTCGTTATTAAACAAACTTCATTTACTAAAAAGTAAAAACATTCATTTTATAATGATTTAATACTAAAGAATCTACAAACACACCCCCACAACATAATCATTCTACCCTTTAATTATATAACATCATTATTATGTAAATTAAATAAGAAGAACATACATTTTTAACATATATATTTATTTTTGATTTATTTTAAATGAAATAGTCTCATCCAAGAAAATTATGTATTGGGATTTGGGATATCAAAAAAAGAAAATAAATAGTTAGTATTATTAATTTGTTTTGTCAAAAAGAGAAGAAAAGGGAAAGAATAAATACGGTAATACAGTAGACTTAAAGGAGAAATCTCTACAGATATTATATTATACAGTTTCGTATAGCAAAACCAGGAAGCAAAGCCCAATATTCCTGTAATTAAATACTTCACTCCATCAAGATTGGATTTTTACCAACATAAAAAGATTTCTTCTTTCTTCAGAAGAAAAACTGCAGCGTTTAGTGTGAGTAAGAGGGCAAAATCGATGGATGATCAGGTGGTGCAGCGAGTATTTCAAGAAGGTGGGCGTGATTTCTATCAACAACAGCCTTCAACTTCTTCTTCTTCTTCATCCATTCTTCAGTCTCTTCCCCTCCACGTGGTATGCTTTTTATTTATTAATTCATTGCTTTTGTGAGATTTGCCTAGTTTTTTTTTTTTTTTTTTTTTTCAATTGCAGGTTAGAAATTTTGAATTGGTTTGAGAAGAAAGTTTAGTTGTAGAAATGTTGTTTGTTTTCTTCGGAGAAATTTATGATGATTTTAGAATTTAAGGATGCATGATTAAATGTGCTCTCTTTCTCTGTGTTGATGTGGGTTGTTGGTGTGGAAATTTACGGTGGAGTGTTGTTGGGTAAACTATTTTTATGGATATTTCATTATAGTTATGTTATCTGCATTTTTGACTTTAACTTCAATTTATGATCCTGTAAAAGAAAAAAAAAAAAAAAGACTTTAATTCATGATCCACTGAATCAATCCCCCCAAAAAAAAAAAATCTCTGTGGGCTGGCATTTAGGTTTTATTGTATAATTTGTAGTTTTGTCTGGGTGTTGGTAGTATCCATATATAAAGTTTTGGTATTTTGCAGTCTTTTGATCATGGGTACTACTTGTTGGTGAAATCTATTCAAGAACTCAGGTCAAAGAAAGATGGGGTGGTGACCATTGGAATCGGTGGTCCAATTGGATCAGGAAAATCGAGGTCTTTTTATTGTCTATTACATGCTTTCAGTCTTTCTTCCAATGTGAATATGTAGTGTTGATGGGCCTTTGTAGAAGCTTAATTTCACATTTTTGTTCTTGGATAGACTTGTACTGAAAAATGTGAATGTTATGGTTCTTGAAGCTTAGCTGAAAAGGTAGCGTCTGTAATTCGTTGCACTGTTATCTCAATGGAGAACTATCGCACTGCAGTTGATGATGGCAATGATTTGGATTCAATTGATTTTGACCTTCTTGTGAAAAATCTTGAGGTATGTTTTGTTATTTCATTTACATTCACATGTAGGCAAGCATATTTTTATTGATGGCTGAAAAATGTAGCAAACGTTTGGCTATTTTCAGAGAGGAAGAAATATTGCATTATTTAACTGTTCTGTTGTATTACTTGATGTCTATAGACTTATTGATTTATTATTTTGGTAAACCAGCCTTATAGAAGGTGAAAGATATGAGCACCCCTAACACTTAGTAGTCCCTGGAATGCTTTTGAAACATGTAAAACCTTTTTTTGGTGTTTAGCTTTAAAGTGACATGTTTTGGAGCCCAGCATAATGAGCCATTTGATATTTATTTTCTCCAGATTGAGATGAATTTTACGACTTAGTTTTTGTTGCAATAGGACATGATAAACCGCCGTGACACATTGACCCCCATATTTGATTTTCAAGGAAGAAAACGAATTGGTTCGAATGCCATAAAAAGCATTTCATCTGGGGTGGTAAGTCTGCTTACATTTTCTGTTTCAGTTGACATTTTGAGTCTACTGATGTTGCTTCTCCATTTTGTGGTTGTAGATTATAGTTGATGGTACATATGCCCTGCATGCAAAACTACGCTCTTTGCTAGATATACGAGTTGCTGTGGTAATTACATTATATCAAGTTATTGAGTATATACATTAATCTGTCTAGACACTGAAGCTTCTGATGATCTTCAGCTCTAGTCGTAATACATACTTTTATAAATTTGATTAAATATGCATGGGGAATCAGGTTGGTGGTGTTCATTTTAGTTTACTTTCCAAAGTCCAATATGATATCGGGGAGTCGTGTTCCTTGGACTACCTCATTGACAGCATTTTCCCACTCTTCAGAAAGCATATTGAGCCTGACCTTCATCATGCTCAGGTTGGCATTCAGTATTTTAGTATCCTTTTCTTTTTATGGTTAGATTCCTTCTTATGCTTGATTGGCTTTATTTATTTTGTAGATCAGAATTAACAACAGTTTTGTTTCATCATTTAGAGAGCCAATCTACAAGCTCAAATGTAAAAGTGAGGTATGTTAGTGTTGTCAACTATGAACTAGTTCATAGGGAGAAGTTCTTGTGAACAGTAAAGCATTCTGCACAATTCTTGCCTTTGCAGTAAAAAATATATTTTCAAGATAGAATGGAACTTTTTTTATTTGAATGTTTTTTTTATTTCTTATTTTTTGCAACAGTCCCAAAGTGATGCTTACATTTTTCATGGAAAGGAAGCACAAGTTGACAAGTAAGTTGTTCAGTCCATGAAATTTCCCCTTTAGCTACCCATGAAGATGGTCAATTGCCATTTCATTAGTCACTTGTTTATGTTAATAGAATCTGTGCTTGTGGATTTTTGCTTCAAGTTTTATTGAGATGTACTTGAGACCACCTTCTGCAAGTGAGGAAGCACGAATAAATGATTGGATCAAGGTGCGACAATCTGGTATCAAGTATTATCTCTCACTGGGTGATCAGAGGATTGTTGATAAAAATTACATCATCCGCCCAAGAGCTGAATTTGAGGTAAAATATTTCCACTTGTAATTTTATGAGGCCAGTTTTCTTGTTTGAAGGTTACCATCCAGGCCCAGTATCATAATCTTGTAGCTCTATAAATGAAAATATGTTAGTTGCCCGGATTTATAATGTGTTTATATGCCCTCTAGTGTGCCTTGATAATTATTAGCTAATGGTAATACACCTCATGCTTAAAATGTAAAACCCATTCTTACATTTGTGTTTGGCTTTTCTGATATGGACAATATGTCAGGTCGGCCGGATGACTCTGGGTGGTTTGCTGGCTTTGGGGTACACTGTGGTTGTCAGTTATAAAAGAGCATCAACCTCGGTTGTCGATGGCAATCTCTCTGTGTCATTGGAAACAATTGATACTTTAGGAGAGACCTACATGGTGCTCAGGGGCACAAGTAGAAAAGTATGAACTCTTCTAACCTTCTTTAACTATCTTAACCCAAAACTTTAATCTGAACTAGGTTTCAACTAATGCTACTTATTTGCCTCTAAGAATTTTAGTTTCCTCAATGTATATAGCCACATCGGAACTCTTAAATTCACACTTTCTGTATTTTCAAATGTTATTTCTGCAGCATCTGTGTCAATATGCACTTACACACTAGGTTCTTGAAATATTTGGATATTCTGATGCTGGTATATTTCTATGTTTACACATTTTCTTGCCCCTGCTATTTTTAGCTCAAGAATTATAACCTTGTTAGATGACTTCTTTTGCCAAAGCAAATTAAAACATAAACTTCATCTCCTGTTCTTCCTTTTCCTAGAAATTATAACCAAAGAAAAGGTACACGTCTCTCATTTGTCCGCAGTTAATCATAATTTAGTTCTTTTCAAATCATAGTTTGTCTCATCTGCGAAGTTTCAAATTTTTTTTTTCAATTTTAGCTCATTGGTTTGCTGGGTTCTGCTAATAATGTGCCTCACTATTTTAGCTTTCACTATTTCATTGCGTTTGTCTTGGGATCCACATGACATAATAATTATCAGAAGTTGGATTACTGGAGAGTCCTTTAATTAATCAGGAAAACTGTGGAGATGAACTCATGTTTGATGCAGTCAATCTCTTCTGTAGATAGTTGGCGAAGAATCATCAAGGATGGGTATAACTGGACCATGGATCACAAAATCATATCTGGAGATGATACTTGAGAGACAAGGTCTGAACTTTGACACACACACACACACAGACCATGTATCCTCTCTGTTTTTAGCTTCTTCTAATATTTCAAATGTCACTTGCTCATGAAAAGTGTTACATTAAACCCTTATCTGCCTGAGTCTTTGAAGCTAATGTAATGAATATAAATGGTTGTGGAGTGATTCTTAATTTGATTGAAGCTCCCTTCTTTTTTTTTTTTTTTTTTGTGCTATGCAACATTGCAACCATAATTTTTTACAAAAGGGAGGTGGTTAGCCTTTGCTTCAAAATTAAAACAGTGGATGGCCAGATAATTTAGAGAATTAATTTAGAGCTTCAACTTGGAAATTTCTAAAATTTGATATTCTGTGCTTTCTGATCAAGTTTTTGTTGTTATTGGTTAAATCCCTAACAGATGTATCCAAGTTGCAGGGGTTCCAAGGCTTAATACACCTCCACCTGTGTCCAGTGCAACTTCTGCCACTACTCAAGAGAAATTGTTCGAAGCTCCGAAGCCACTACGTATAGCTCCCAACCTGGTCAACCGTATCGAGGATTTATCTCAGCCATGGACTCGGTCGCCGACCAAGTCTAAAATGGAACCTGTCTTGGCAACATGGCATTTTATCTCACCAGATCCTCACCTAGCTGGTGGATCTGCCACTGGTATGTCCCTTTTTGCTAGTAGTAAGTAAACCTCTTCTGCCCAAAAGAACATGTTTAAAGCTTGTGGTGACTTTTTTCTCCCTTTGGCTCAATCTTTCTCATTTATCAACTACAGGTCCTCGTTCTTCTAGGGATGCCCTGCAGCTTGCTCCAATGCCTGACTCATATGATTTAGATAGAGGATTGCTTCTAGCTGTACAAGCAATACAAGTGAGTATCGTCATATCAACGATAGATCATTACTTGCTTCTTGGTCTGCCGAATTCTCTAATGGGCACAAGTTTTCTTCATACAACTATTGCAGGCATTATTGGAGAATAAGGGACTTCCAGTAATAGTTGGAATTGGTAAGATGGAATCTTCTTATACCTTTCTTCTGGCAAACAATGTTGTTTGCTTACTACTAAATGAGTTGAAGAAAAACAACCAATTCCATATATTGATGTTTCCTTCATTGCTAAACTATTGATTGATGGTTCTCTCTTCTACGTCAACTGTTGTTGATTAAAAATTTGAGTTCTGAAATGTATCCTTTATGATATGGGCTCATAATTAAGACTTGAGGCGTGTTCTTTGCACTCCTTATTTTCTTCTAAGTATGATGGTGATGCTGTTCTATTTTTGGGTCATTTGTGCAAAGGTTGCTCATGGGCTGTAAACATGCGGTTGTTGTCTTTCAGTTTGCACAGAAAGTGTATTAATTCTGAGAATTACTTTTTTCTTTAATCTAAATCTGCATCCTTTTCTTATTTAAAGTCCTTATATATCGGGTAATAATTACTGATAATTCTGTTGTTTTGGATTTGTCTCCAGTTTTGTATAATACCCTATTCTTCTTTTACCTTCTGTTGTAGGAGGTCCTAGTGGATCAGGGAAAACGAGTTTGGCTCGTAAGATGGCCAACATTGTTGGTTGTGAAGTCATTTCCCTCGAGAGCTACTATAAATCTGAACAAATGAAGGATTTTAAGTACGATGACTTCAGCTCTCTTGATCTGGCTTTACTGTCAAAAGTATGCATTTTATATTTACTTTCAAGTTTCAATTTTCTTGTCCTCTATTTTATGCTTTCAACATTTTTAAAATTTTAATCAAATCAGTTTGATGTAATTGTCCATGCGATAAGGCAGTCTGAAAATAGATGTATAAATTATTTGAAACTTACATTATACTTGATCATGTACATGTGGAACATACCCAATATCTGTTGGTGTTACTGCTTGTGCAAATTAAATTGACCAGCTTTATTTTTTGAGTTTGTAAAATGTGAGAACTTAAACCTCTTTGATAGCTCATGGATAGGCTAATAATGTAAAAGAACTGACAGCTGGTACCATGACTGCCTGCTTATGAACAGAGAATTTTGTTTCGTAGAAGAAGCCTCAAAGTAATTTTAGCTGTACTTATTAGTTTCTCAACCATAAATTTAAAAAATACACACACGTTTCTCCATTTGGACAACCATGTTCATGTAACCACCACAATAGGCAACCTTGAATTTATCAACTTCATTCGACCAACAGCATAACACTATCTTCTAGATTAGCCATCAGTGCCACACCAATGCCACCAACCATAATTAGGGTCACCACAGTAAAATCCTTTTCAACCATGATAGTGTTTCGAGTGGAAGGAATCTGAATGGGTGGTGATGGGCTTCATCTGGTTCTGGTATGCTCAAGCCTTCTCAAGAATGCAATTTAGAGAGCGGAGTTGAAAGTGTTGCTTTTTTCTGGAACTTTTTCTGTTGCATATATTGGTTTATTACTCATGTGGGAAGCATTATACGGCACAGTTATGCAGTACTGGAGTGGTGGTAGCATGAATGAAGTAAGGTCTAATATGCTAAATGGTACATCTGGTTTCCAGTAGTTTTGGTCAACGCCTTAGTCCGTAACTATGCTATGATCTCTGAAGACTTGTTTGACAGCATTAGATGGTGAAATGTACTGAATGCATGTTAATAATGAATTAGATTTTACTTCCTCGCTTGTAGAATCTGTTGTCTGTTTAACACTATCTTGTCATTCTGGCCATTGCAGAACATTGATGACATAAAGCATTTCCGAAGAACAAAGGTACCTGTATTTGATCTGGAGAGTGGTGCTCGAAGTGGTCTCAAGGAGTATGAAGTATCTGAAGATTGTGGTGTGGTATGTCATAATTTGCTTTCCCACTTTGTTTTATCATGTGATCAGATTCACTTGTTCATTTGTTTTGCTTTAGTAAATGAAGACACTTTGCTCAGTAAGAGAAGCAGCAGGAGTGCTATTTTTCTGCTGGCAGACATTGAAAAATATACGATGAAATGATCGCTTTATAACCTTTTCCATTCAATTACTGACATATCTTGTTTTTTTATTTTTTTATTCTTAATATTTTTTTGGATCTTCTAAGGGAAGTGCTTGTTTTCTGCTAGGTAATCTTTGAAGGCGTTTATGCTTTGCATCCCGACATCAGAAAGCGTCTGGACTTATGGATTGCCGTTGTAAGTATGATGAAGCAATCACACTCCAATCTAATTCATGTTTGAGACGACCCACCTTTTTTTGCAAGGCTACCGGCTCGAAAGTAATTGCATGTTATGAAACAGGTTGGAGGGGTCCATTCGCATCTTATTTCTCGGGTTCAAAGAGACAAAAGTCAAGTTGGATGCTTCATGTCCCAAAATGAAATCATGACAACTGTGTTTCCGATTTTCCAGCAGCACATCGAACCACATCTTGTTGAAGCTCATGTTAGTTTTCCATTGCATTGTAGATTGTGACTCTTTGGCCTTTGCTAACTTTTTATCGTGTTAATCACTCAGAATTCATCAAGAGTGAAATCATATGTAATTTTGTGATCTGGTTCAATATCTTGGTACTTCTCTGAAAAAAACGTGCTTTGTGCATGCCAAAAAGTGTGGAATTTTCTTTTTTTTTCTTTAGGATCTTATAAACACAAATGAACAATCTCATGTGTGTTCTGGATCACACACGTTTGCACTCACTCTTAAATATTGCATGAGCTCATTTATGATTCTCGACTGTCTCTGGATATTATCTGGCTGCTGAGTTCTTGTGTACACCTGTTGTCTTCTTTGTTAGTAAAGATTTCAGTTTATTAGAAGGGAAAGACCACAAAAAAGTTCTACTTTTGATTGTGATTTGAGAGCATTTACTCTTTTGCAGCTGAAAATCAGAAATGACTTTGACCCAGTGCTATCGGCTGAGAGCTCATTGTTTGTGTTGAAAAGCAATAAGCAGGTAAGTAGTTTTATTCTTGTGCTGGATTTTCATCATCATTATTATTTTCGTAATGGGCTATCTTTATTCGCAGGTTGCTTACCAAGACATTCTAAAAATTCTCGATCCAACAAAGATTTGCAGTTCAGTTCAGAACTTTATTGACATATACCTACGGTTGTCTGAAATACCTGCCAATGGACAACTGTCTGAGAGTGATTGTATAAGAGTCCGAATATGTGAGGGCAGATTTGCATTGCTAATCCGTGAGGTTTGCTTTTATATCAAGTCAACATGTGTCTCGTCTTTGTTGTGTTTTCATAATCATTTGATTCTTCTCCTCCCTTTTTGAAGCCTATTACCGAAGGAAACTTTATTATTCAGCCAAAAGTGGATTTTGATATCAGCATAAGTACAGTAGCAGGTCTTCTTAATCTTGGGTAGGTCTGATGGTTCATATTTTCTTTTATTGTTATCCTAATTATAAACTTGTATTCCTTATAGTACACTACTTGTTGGCATGAAAGGAGCTCTTCTTGAATTTACTCTCCACGACAAAATTATGCCGTAAAAAAATATATTTTATCCTTGCAATTTCAGGTATCAAGCTGTGGCATATATTGAAGCATCTGCTTATATTTACCAAGATGGAAAGGTTATAGATTGTTTCTTGAATCCTGTACCACAATTAGTCAAAAATTTCACTTGACTGAATGTTCAAAATGTAATGGATGGTTGACACTTGTTTTCATTTATTAGATTCTTATCGAGATAGATCATTTACAAGATGTCCCGAATCCTTACCTTCAAATAAAGGGGGTAAATAAAGAAACAGTGGTGGCTGCAGGCTCGACTCTTAAGCTGGATGGTTCATATACCACAAAGGTTTCTGCAGAGTAGCTTTTCATTTATGTGTTATTGAATCGTACTTATCCCAATTTCGGCCAGTTCACTCTTCTCTTCTATCTCAGAGTTATCTTCAGATAATTCTGGAAACATTACCTGCAGTCGAGAGGAGTTCTAGTGGGATCCATTCTCAGCAAGCTGCAAGATTGCAAGGACTTGTAGAATACATACTGTCTCAGGTATCTTTTCTTCTCATTTTAGGTTGAATTGTGCATGGGAAAATGTTGCATTAATGACATTTTACCTCCATGATTATGCATGAAATGGCCATCTGGTGTTGTGTGGAAATTAAGTTCACTGACATGAAAAGTTTGTAGTTGAGAGATTATAATCTGGTGTGGTTGTGGTGCTGAACAGGGTAGTAGTTCAGCTTCAGAATCATCACCAAGTAGAGAAGCTTCTCCATTAGAAGGCGTTATTGAAGATATGCAATCAAGAATTAAACGTCTTGAAAGATGGCACGCAATTAATACCGTATTCCCTTCAACTCCTCTCTCTCTCTCTCTCTCTCTCTCTCTGCTATCAATCTTGTTAAACTGATATTTGTTGGTGTAGGTGCTTTGGACATTTCTAATGTCTGCATTCCTTGGGTATTCACTCTACCAGAGGAAGCGCCAATGAGTTTTTAGCACTCTAGTATGCAAATCTTCCTGGAAAATGACTCACAAAAAGTGTTTTCATTTAATTTGGCATTCAAAAATAACCTGTTCCAAGTATGCTTTAACAATGGCAGAGCTTCAGAACAATAGATTCTCCTAACCCTCAAAAAGTTGTTACAAGTAGGAAATGCATGCTATATTTGAGCATGAATTTGGCATTGAAAACATGCAGGTTTTGCCCCCTGTAAATTATTGAAGAAGAAGAAACCTTTAGCATAGTACAAAACATTTGTTTTATACTAGAGTACTGTGTAGGCTAGGCTTTATAAAGATTGATTTTACTTTTATAAAAGTACTCTAATTATAAATGACATGCCATTAGTTTATGATGATGACCTATTGGATCCCGTCTTCTCTCTCTCTCTCTCTCTCTCTCTCTCATGCCATTAGTTTATGATGATGACCTATTGGATCCCGTCTTCTCTCTCTCTCTCTCTCTCTCTCTCTCTCTCATGTATGTCTAGCACATATATACATAGAATAAATCCCACAACTGCGAATAAAAACAAATTCATTCTCTTGCCGTCTTTTGGTAAATTGTATTTTTTTTTTAATAATTATTCAATATTCCAATGGAATATAAAGAAAATACTAGGAGTTAAACAAACAATGTTACATTCACTCATTCTAACAAGAACAGAAAAAAGACCCTGGTTTTCAAATGAATCGGTGAACATAATTTTACAGACTTTCAGTACATAGTTGAAGCAACTCTATCCATAACCACCACCTGCAACACATATATTTTAAAACTTCGAGATCTTCAATAACTTGCAAAGAACGCACTAAGATCCATAGCAAAATCATGGTTTCAGAGGTAACAATTCTTTGGTTTTGGCATAGTACAGAGCTATAGCTAGTAAAATGATGAACAAGATGGTCCACAAGCTCATTCCTGCAAAACCATATCAAGCGATGAGCAAATAGAAACATATATATCCAGATAAATGATATGTAGAAAACTGTAAGCATGTCCAAATATAAATTAATCACGCTCGTGCAACAAAGAGTGAGGTATGATCTATTAAATTCAAACACTAGCAATTTCTAATCTTATTCCATATCCTCTGACTGAACAATTTGAGAGGGTGAGAAATAACTTTTACTGTGTGCCACTCCATTAGCTGTCAACAGACAATTTCTTTAAAAAGCTATATATCTGGTGGGTGAGTAAATGGTAAGAAGGAATATTAACATTCCAACTGTCAAATTGGAGATCGCAGATATTCCAACTGGTTAACTGAGGTATGTTTCAAATCTTCAGATCGAACTAATAAAAAAACTAAGCCAATGCTGATTTATTTTGGTAAATAAGAAGACAAAAGGAATCTGCACCTTCTTTCTTCTTATCCTTGATCAAAGTCACTCTTGAACTGGAATCTAGGGATGCAGAGACAAGAGCCCTGTTGGACCACACAGATATCAGTAATGCTTAGATTGCAAGAACTACCCAAACGTTACAAAGAAAAGCACAAGATTCTTAACCTTGAATCTAGTGAGAATGCCAATGCTGTTACAAGGCCAAGATGTGCTTTCTTGACAACAGTCTGCACCCGCATGTTGGCAGAACTTATAATCAAAATGTCTCCTTGAATTGTTCCTCTGCAACATTGGAAAATGGTGTGTTAATTAGAGGACCTATGACTATGCTAATGGCATTTCCATAGGAGTTTATAATTAAGAAATTGGCTTATTTTCTCCTAGTTGAGAAATCAGGGAAAAAAGTTCGGGTGGATTATCTTGCTCCAGCAGTCAAGGCTTGAAAACCGTTGGCAGTACAAAAATAGTTTACCTCCAAAAAAGAAAGATGAAATTCTGAAAAAGGGAAAAAAAGTATCCTTACATTGCAAGGTGCTTTCCATCAGGTGACACATTAAAAGCAGAAACTGGATCTCGGGTGACATATGTTGAACTTATCCTTTTCCATGTAGTAGTGTTCCACTTCACAATACTACCACCTTTATCTGTAGATATCACAGACACCGGAAATGCTATTAACATAAAGATTTCATTTTTACAGAAAAAGTACGTGCTAGAAGATACTAACCACGCATTACTGTTATATATAGAACCGGATCTGTGTCAGAAGTCCGTGAGAACCGACAAAAGACAATAATCTCATCCTGGATAAGTATAAGAAATTTAGACCATAAGATTAAAGTGGTGCAACAGCTCAATCACTGAAAACAAACACATCCATTTTTAATTGCAGCTGAAACACAGAAACTATATCCAAAGATACTGAAAAAAACATGAACAAACCATGTCATAACATTTACATTTTCCTTTGGCAGAGAAGCTACAGAAGCTGATGTCGTGACATTCCAAATCCTTCCAGGGCCACTTCCAACAGAAACAAGAAACTTGCCATCAGGGCTGCATGAGACAACAAATGTAATTAAATCAAAACATCATTTCTAATATCAAGTTGTTCCCAAACACTGCATTGCAAAATGTGCTAAATGATGCAATTTTAACGAGAACCTGAAATCTAAATCTTTCACAGAAGGATGAGCTTTAGCCTCATTGAGAATGCATTCCATGGATGGCCACTTAAAAACCCTTAACTTGCCATCCTGTGCTGCACCAATACAAGAGAATTAAAAGAACATAAAAACACAACACTGCTGGCGCCACTTGAAAGCATCATCATAGGCAAGAAATAGCAATCATTCGGCAAGGAAATCAAGAACCCCCATCATTCATAATGGGTTACCATGCCCACAGCGATAAACATTGCTAGGAAACACATATCAAACAGACTTTTAGGCATGAAAGTCTAGGTGTTAGATGGTTGGCATTAAATAGGAATAGAAGTTCATTCTGAAGAAGTGGAATCAAGCCGCTTCTCAAAACCCTAAAGTGCACGAAGTTGGTATATCTCACTCTTTTTCTTCTTTTCGTTTTAAATCAAAGTCACTTTTTGACAGGAATCTTCACCAATCATCCCTTAGTAGATACCAAAATGCTTACTAAAAAGTCCATCTTCTCAAATGAGATTTTATTATGCACAGAGAAATCATGATTGAAAAAGATGCAGACATCTAAAAAGTTTACACAACACATATGCACATCATGTAATAGGAATAATTAATATACTGGAAGAAACAAATTTCAAGCAATAATACATCATCATGCACATGAAACTAGCTGTAAGTTTAATTTCATTACGTTTCCTTGTGGTATAACTTAAGTCTTTGGCCGATAAGTGGTTCTTCTCAGTTACATGGTTTTCAGGATAAAAAAAAACGTCGTATAATTTCTATCAGAAACCGACTATATTTGAGGCTGGCGAATATAATTGAAAGTAAAATGACAAAGCACAAAAAAATTCTGAAATTGTTTATACCTTTAACTTAAAAGTTAAAATGATTGCATGATTCAAAGTCTGTTTCTCAACATGAAATGAATAATTTAATGGCATAATGACAATCTATAACCCTTTACCTCACCACCAACAGCAAGTAAACTTCCCTCGTTGTTGAAGGTCATAGATAACTGTTGCCCAACATCTTCCAACTGCAAAAGGACTTTCTCAGATGACTTCAGACTCAAAGTATGGTCATCTGTGCTTGGTGTCGAATCCCAATCAAACCATCTGCATAATGTACAAATGGAAGTAAGACTATGAAAAAGCTTCAGCAATAACTCATAAAGGTCATTAAAAAGTCAAAGTGCAAAGCCAACCAAAATTTGCAATTATTTTCCCATAGTGGTGGATAAACCAAAAACTATATTTTGGGAGCATAGAGAATTTCAGCTGAACTTTTGGTCCTCCTTATACCTCTTGTGATTACATGCTTTGTGTGTACACATAGAACAGGTAGCTGGACTCAAGACCAATAATCAGAAATTGTGTTATTTGAGCCACTGATAGAATTTGTAATGCATACTTATCTGAAGGTCCATCCTCACAATAAGGAATAGAAGATATCTAAGAGGTTACAGAAAAAGGAAACAAAAAAGGAAAGACTGAACATAGAAATAAAAGTATCTCTTAAGATGTAAAGTCAGCACGAAGCAAGTTGTACTAAAAAAAATGATGTAAAGATCAACAGGGTTTTTGAATATTCCATTTGGATGATCATTGAGCCAATTATAAAGATCAAATCCTAAGCTGATATAGCAGTATCACATCAATCAGCATATAAGGAGCAGAAAATACCTGCAACTTTTGGGAAATGAACATATTAAACCTTCTCCTCCAGGATGCACTGCTATTCTGTATGGCAAATCGCTACCAGTTCCAAGTTTGGCCACCTTATATAATGAAATCAAGAGACATTGTAAGTATCCCCAATGGAAAAAGGAAAAAAAAAGAAAAAAACAAAATCAAGCAAATAACTAAACGTTTTAGATCTTTTCATCTGCATTATATATCATACAAGTTTCAGAGATAATTGCATAGCATATTTCTACATCTATAGTTGTTAGAGGTATGAGGCGCAGGCTGTAGCACCTCTAAAAGCAAGAGCTGACACTGTTCATGGAGTCGGTGCCTTTCAGTGTCTTCGGCACCTTTTTCATGTAGTTGAGGCACGCCTCTTGAACACCCCATCCCCAATTATAATGTTTTTGTTCTTTTCTTGGCATTTAAACTGATTTTTAGAATTTATTACAACAATTTTTTCAAAGTACACACAAATTTAAATTGTTTTAGATGTTTATTATTTTATTAAATTTCACACCTCATGTTCAAGAGATGCATGCCTTGGCCCCAGGACCACCTTTGCACTTCTAAAAACTATATCTACATCCAAACATACATATGCTAATTCCCAGCATAAAAAGAAAATTTGCTGTTATCAGCAATATAGCAATAAAATTTCCCTTTACTTTTAACAAGATAAATATGAAACAATCAGATCCTCAATGTTGGGTGAGTTTTAAAAACAAGGCTCTGCACTAAAATTGATAGATGAAATTTGACCCCAAATTACAAATCAATATCGAAGATAGTACAAATAAATTAAAAGAAGAGTTTTAAACTATATATAGATGACAGGTACACAAATATGTCCGCGTGAATCATTAATACGAAATCTCACCGGCTGATCGGTGAGGGAGCTCGTTTCCAAATCAAAGGCCGAAAGGAGAAGAGCATTTGGTATTCCGCTGTGGCCTTCTCCGCCACCTCCGGCTAGGACAACAAGGCTTTTCACAGTGGTGGCGGCGGGAGTTTCCGAGTCTCCGCCGCTATCTTCTTTCACAGCGGCAGCACTGGGTGGTACCCACGCTGCTCCATAGAGTGGGACCCCATACTTTTGGGAGCTCACTTCGTCGTCGTTTTTATTGCCCTTCGCCATTCTATCTTGCTCCCGTGAGTTTTGGCTTGTGATCTAACTGCACTAGAAAAAATCAATGCTTGTTTACATATTAAATTGGAAAAAAAAAATTGATTTGTGAATAACTGAAATTATTTACTTTCTTTGTTTAAAACTTTACCAATCGAAATACACCAACGACATCGAGAATCATTGATAATCCAAATACTAATTTGACATACCTTGACACCAGCGTAGCGGATGACGATCGTGGATTGGTTTCTTCAGCCACAAGAAGATGGAAAGAAATTAGGGAAAGAAGAAGGGGAATTAGGGATTTGAGATTATCAGAATTGAGACAATGGGTCTTAGATCTGCTAATTGGGCTTCTGCAATGCCAATTGCCAGGGATGGAAGGGAAGAAGGGTTACTATTATTACTTTCTTCAATTTAACGTTTTTATGGCCCGACTTTTAAAATGAGGCAGAAAATAAATAAGCAAACAAAGCTATTTTTTATTTTATTTTTTCAATTTATTATTATATGTGAATTATCATTATCATTACTTTTAAAATTAAAATTTAATTTTTTTAAAAAAGCTATTCTTCAAAACAAATTGAATTATTATCCATTTAGTACGTCTATCTATTTAACCATGTAAAACCATCCCAAATTGAGGATTTTATGTAGTGCAAAAGTCAATAGGCCATGTTATGAACAAGGATATTACATTCTAAACATTAATCTTTAATTATCATCAAATAATTTAAATTGTATTTTGCTGACAGAGAACTTGGGCCTTGCATGTATTCAATTAATGACGCTGAAATCTCCACCAATAATAACTGAGAAAGCCAAGGGACTACACATTCAACCAATCAAAAGGCTTGAAGCCATCATACTTTGTGTAAATACAATTATGTTATAAATTTTGAACTCAGAACCTTCCATAATTGAAATATATTTTTCTGACAATTAGGGATGTCAATATGGACTCAGCCCGTAACCATTCTGGACCGGGTCGGGTCGGATTGATATTAAAATATTTGAGATACAGTTTGCCAAGAAAGGGTATCAGATACAATTCTATTCATGGATTTGAGTGTTTCAACAATGTTGTTGACCCAAGGGAAGCTACTGCTTCTCCTACACTCAAGAACAGAGAATCGGGCCTCGCCAACTCTTGCGCCTCGCCAGCTCGTTGCAGCTTCTCTATAACCTCACCAACTGGATTCACCAACACAAGCTGCAAAAGTTGAAACAAATTCAGAAATGCATTGCAAATATATACTATTTGGAGTTTTAAGGACTTAAATTCTTTCAACTTACCCCCAGATTCTTTTTGTCCAGTGCCATTCTCAGATCTTTGAAGAATGAGACTCCATTTGTGTCTATTGCACTTACACCTAAAAGAAATGAGATCATGAGTTTTTAGTTATTGCTTATTTTCTCTTTATATGCTTTTGATCAATCATCAATGAATGGCTCACCTGATAAATCCAATACTACAAACTTGAGTCCACATTCTGTTTTGCAATTTCCTTCATTTGATCCACATTCTTCAACCCATCTCATGATCCTTACAGCAATCAAGAAACTCGTCATACAAGACCAAACCAAACAAAAAGGCAAAAATTTTAACAAACAATGCACATAAATAATACCTTTCCTTGAGATAAGTGGCATTGACAAAGTTAATAGGAGCTTCAATGCTCAAAATCAAGAATCCAGGGATGCTTACAGCTTCCCTATAATGATGAACGTCGCGATAAATATCTGTTCCGGCTATATTTCCCAACATTACAGTCTTTGGCCTCGTGATTTGCAGAAGGACCTTAAAAATAGACACTCCCACCTGACCATTACATGTGTTCAAACATCAGAGACACGACAATGTAACAACAAGAACACTGAAACATAAGTATGATGATCATTACCGCGATAGCAAGGCCATCTTGAACAGAGATAAAGAGGACTCCCAAGAAAGCACATAGCATCACAATAAAGTCAAATTTGTCGATCTTCCAAATTTCACAGGCTGAAGGGATGTCGATTAGGCCAACAACTGCAGTGACAATGATAGCTCCCAAAACAACGTTGGGAGTGTACTGAAAGAGGGGCATGAGGAAGAGAAGTGTCACCATAACCGTAATCGCCATCACAATGTTGGAAACAGCGGTTTTGCAACCTGCATTGTGGTTCACAGCTGACCTCGAAAAGGCACCTGTATAAATCCAACCCGGTTTTGCAAATTGGAACACGATAGAATCATGATTCGGAGATGGGAGTTTAAAATTATTAGTATGAAACCTGTTGTAACATAGCAAGAAGTGGAAGAGCCAACTATGTTCATAAGCCCAATAGCAATCATCTCCTTATTTCCATCCACTTGATAGTTCTTCAATGCAGCAAAAGTCCTTCCAACTGCAATTCCTTCCTGTTCAACAAAGTATTCACTCATCCAAATGCATTCAAAATTACACTTTGAAAGTTGGGATAGCTCTTAAAGAGATGCTTACAGTGAGAGAGATGATGCCGGTGACGAGGCCGGTTTTGATTACTAGGCCTAAGTAGCTTCCATGGAAATGCAGCATGTTCCATGATGGAGGATTTAGTCCTTCTTGTAGTTTTCCAATCTTCATTATTTGATGAAATATAATGTTAGAAAAATTAAAAAAAAAAAAAAAGAAAGAAAAGGGCCAGAAAATGTTGTAGCATAGAATACTTACAACACTGATGCCATGATTTTGAGCTTTAAATGCAAAAACTAGCAGAGTTGAAAGGATGACAGAGGTTAAAGGGGCACCAGCTGATACCCAAAATAAATTTGGCTTTCTAATACTCTGCAAATTCATCAAATAATGTGACAATAATAATTAATTAAATATCTATGCAAATCTGGATGTCTTAAATTGATCAATACTCAATTGACCTACATATCTTCTCACTGTTACAATAAAATTAGCTGATTGTTTAATTTTAATTTTTAGAGAAATAATAGAATACACACACATCTGTATTTGTCAATTAATCAATATATATTAAAAAATAATTCACCAAAAAAAAGGGGGGGAAAGAAAGAAAGAACATACAATATGTCTTGCCAAAAGAAGTAAGACTAAGAAGCAAAATCCCATCAATATGGTTTGCCATGACCACTGCAAATAAAAAAGAAAGAAAAAAGTTAATATAGAGATTTATTGGTCCTTATCCAGAGTAAAATAAAGATGAAATGAGACAAGGAAAACGTGTCATCATGTGCGTAATTGTCTTGACATGCTATGCCTCTTTTGTTTTCTTTGCAAAATACAACAATTCCACTTTTACAAGGGTGGACTATTGAATTACTAATATTCCCTGTATTTTTTTGCTATTTCTTATACATTTATTAATAGTGCACACCATTATTTCCATGATGACAAAATCGTACTCCAAAGTAATGAATTCATGAATAAAATATACAAGATTAGAATCTGAATCGAATGCACCAAAATTCATCGAAAAAAAAGGTGGAGTAATTAACCTCATGTGTGTTGTGAAAGACAGAGGTCAAAACAGGAATTATCCCCATTTTCTTAGTAAAGTGGTGGATTCCAAGCAGGGCTTTAAGTTGCTGAAGAGATACAATAATTGCAGCACCAGCCATGAATCCAATCAGAGTTGCTTTTGAAAGAAAGTCAATGATAAATCCAAGCCTGGACAAAACATCAAAACCACTTCAAAAGTATAATAAATAAAATGTCGGGTACCATTTATGAGTCCCCTAAAACATGCAAGAAAAGCAGCAGAAGATAGAGAAGCCATTAAAGAGAAACAAACAGACCTTAAAAAGCCTAAAGAAGCTTGGAAAAGGCCAGCAAAGAAAGTAGAAGAAAATGCGAGTTGAAGAAACAATATGGGGTCTTTCACAGGTGAAATTTCTTGTCTCAACATTGATCCCATTATTAGTGAAGCAATTGAAACTGGGCCCACTGCAACATCTCTTGAGCTCCCAAGAACAGCATATATTAATGGAGGCACAAAACTCGAATCTGAATTTAATCCAAACCACAAATTAAAAAAAAATTAATCTTAAGGTGCAACAACTTTTCATGCAAAATTAATGAATAGAAATTAAAGAGGATATTACTTACAAAGTCCAACAATTGGAGGCAAATTTGCCAGCTTTGCATAGCTTATTCCCTAAAGAACCAAACATGCATCATATAATTTAAAACATGGTTTAATTTAAAAAAAAAAAGAATTAGAAAAAATATATATAGCATTAAATAAACCTGAGGAATGGCAAGGCTGGCAATGGTGAGGCCAGAAACAACATCAGATTTGAGGAGATGAAGGCTATACTTAGGGCCCCACTCTAGTACAGGGAAAATATACTGAGCTGCGAGTATTATTTTAGTCCGACGTGGCTGGTTCTGGAACCGTCGGAGAGGGTCATCGGAGAAGAAGGTTTCTTTGAGGCGAGTCTTTAGTTTCTGGAAGGTGCTCCGGTGAGGCGGAAGCGCCACGCGGTGCACCTCCGTGTCCATCGGAATCTCCACCGTGTGAGAGGTGGTGAAGGTGTCCATGTGGCGGTGGTGAGATTGTGAGGGTGTGGTGGTGCAGCTGCTGCCCCACTGTTAAACCGACTTTGAAGAAAGGACTATTACCACTCTGCAAATTACTAGTAATTGTCCACTTGGTTGTGTATATATAGAGTGCTTGGCTGTTTGTGTGTGCATGTGTTGTCCTCTGTTATTTGCATGAATATAATGACAATGTTACTGTTTACATCATCTTTTCTTTTATTATTAATTTATTATTAATAATATTTTATTTATTGTCACTCCTTAATTAAAAACAATTTCTGTTTTCAAAAGTTTTTTTTTCCTGAAAAAAAGTTGTTTTTTTATTATAATAACCCAAAAAAGAGAAAAAAGAAAAAGAAAAGGGATTATAGTAATTAATTCTTAGTCGGTTAGTACCATATTTATTGATCTTCATTGTGAAGTATTCATAGAAGTGCACAATGAGCTTTTGGCCTTTTGCATTCTATAAGGATATAATGAGAGTTTTTATCCTAGAATCTGGTGTATCACAATTGAAATACGTAGTATTGAGAATAATTTTGATTACTATTTTAATTATTAAAATTATGTCGTTTTAACTATGATGCAGAAATAAATATCTCAGAGGTTCTGAATGGATTGGACCATCTCAAGTCATGTTATATTTTTATTTATAAATATAATTCAAAATAAAATCATATTTCTATATAATTTAATTGCATGAGAATTTCACAATGTGGGCATCCTTATACAATAAATTTAATTAAGTGGAAATTGATAAATAGATAACAAAAATTTTATTTTAATCAAGTCATGATAACAAGGTTTTTCTAGTCAATGACGCATGTGTATGATATGTACGAACCATATGTGGATGCATTTGTGATCAGTGCATTGCACAAACCTTGAATGTGGGGATTTTTACAATGCACGAATGGTGTGCATGTATATTAATGAATGGCACACTTTTCTAAGCCATGTATGAAATTTATGCCCAAAATGGTGACACATTTGTGTGAAGTGGTCAGATATGCAAAGGGTGCAATTACCTAAACACCCCTTCAATTCTTTTTTTTTTTTTCTTCCTATCAGACTCAACTTCGACATTTCAAAGTTGTTATCATGTAGATCGCGAGATGTGTTTCAATAACCTAGTTTTAAGGTTGAGATTTACTAATATCATCAATAAGTCCTAACCAAGAAGATAACATATTTACTCTGTAGGATTTGAACTCATTTAATAATTTATACATGAAAATAATATTCTTTTATTTAGACAAGTTTTCATATATGTTCTATTTTTCTCTCTATTGGGTTATGGAGTCTGATCGTCTATCCGATAACCACAGTTTTTTCCTAGTTAGATAGATTTTAGGATTCCTAGTCAGATAAGACTTTAGGATTTCTAGTTAGATAATCTTCTGGCTTGGTAGTGCCCCCAAACGTAGTTAATTGACGAACTGGGTGAACAAATCGTTCTCTTATTTTTCGTTCATATCAAATTATCTATAATTGCTCTTAAAATCCTAACAACTGGTATCTAGAGCATCGGGTTTAGTAGATCTGGTGGGAGCAATTACGATGGTTGAAGAGAAATCGCTTGTTGAGAAGTTTGATGGATCAAATTTCGGATTCTGGAAAATGCAGATCGAGGATTACCTGTACGGTAAAGATCTGTATCAACCTTTGGGTACAAAACCCGAATATATGAAGGACGATGTGTGGGAGCTGTTGGATAGAAAGACGATGAGTGTGGTTCGTCTGTCGTTTTCTAGGAACGTTGTGCTCCACACAGTAAAGACAAAAACCACGAATAAGATGTTAGAGATTATGATCGAGATATACGAGAAGCCATCAGCTGCGAACAAGGTTCATCTGATGCGGCGGTTGTTTAACCTAAAGATGGTAAAGGGTGCTACGATGGCCAATCATCTAAACGAGTTCAATATTATCATTGCCCAATTGAGCTCAGTTGAGATCAATTTCGATGATGAGATACAAGCCCTAATTTTGTTATCCTCTCTACTAGAAAGTTGGAGTGGGACAATGATAGTCGTTAGTGTCTCAGCAGGAAAGGTGAAACTCAGATTTGATGAAGTTAGAGACCTGATCATAAGCGAAGAAATTCACAGAAAAGAATTAGGTGTGACGGCAGGATCAGCCTTGAGTATAGGAAATAGAGGCAGATCAGAATCAATATCGAATTCGAATCGAGATAGATCAAAGTCGAAGGGTAAAAATAAGCCGAAGAATGACAAGAGTCAGATTGAGTGCTATAATTGTCATGAACTCGGGTATTATAAAAATCAGTGTAAGGCACCAAAGAAGGATAACAAATCAGCAAACACAACCATTGAGGAGAACACGGATGTGTTAATCCTGGGCTAGACAGTCCATTAGAATCTTGGGTATTAGATTCTGAAGCATCATTTCATTCATGCAGCAGTGCTGACGTAATGGAACATTACACCTCTGGAGATTTTGGGAAGGTTTATCTTGCTGATGATGAGCCTCTGGAAATCGTGGGAAAAGATGATGTTCGGATCAAGGCACCAAATGGAACTGTTTTGCAGCTACGTGATGTGAGACATATTCTTGTATTGAAGAGGAATTTACTTTCCGTTGGGCAGCTTGATGATGAAGGTTACATTGTGACATTTAGCTGTAAAACATGGAAGATATCCAAAAGAGCTATGGTGGTGGCTTGAGGCAATAAAGAAGGAATGTTGTATATCACAGGCAACACTCGAGACAACATTGCTCTTGCAGGTGCAAAGAATGATGTGGATTTGTGGCATTGTCGTCTTGGCCATATGAGTGAGAAAGTAATGAAAGTGTTATGTTCGAAAGGTAAACTGTCAGGCCTCAAGACAGTTGAAATCGGGTTGTGTGAGGATTGTGTATTCGAAAAACAGAAAATAGTAAGTTTTTCGAAAGGAAGCAGAACCTTGAAGAAACAAAATTGGAGTTAGTCCATAGCGACTTGTGGGGACCAACACCAGTGACATCTCTTGGTGGTGCGTCTTATTACATGACTTTCATAGATGACTCAACAAGAAAGGTATGGGTTTATTTTCTGAAAAATAAATCTGATGCCTTTGATGTTTTCAAGAAGTGGAAGGCTTTTGTAGAAACTAAGACGGGTCTCAAGGTGAAGTGTTTGAGATCTGATAATGGTGGAGAGTATGAGCTCTGAGAGTTCAAAGAATTTTGTGCTGCAAATGGAATTCGCATGGAGAAAACTGTGAAAGGAACCCCTCAACAAAACGGTGTTGCAGAACGTATGAACAGAACACTATGTGAGCGTGCTAGAAGCATGAGATTAAAGTGTGGGCTGCCGAAGATGTTTTGGGCAAATGCAGTTAACACTGTAGCTTATTTAATAAATAGAGAACCATCAACTCCTTTGGAAAATTGTATACCAGATGAGGTCTGGAGCGGTAAAGAGGTAAATTTGTCATTTCTTCGAGTATTTGGTTGTGTTTCATACGTGCATATTGATGCTGCTAATAGAAGTAAGTTGAATGCTAAATCTGTTAAATGTACGTTTATTGGATATGGTGGTGATGAATTTGGCTATCGATTTTGGGATGAGAAGAATCGAAAGGTAATTTATAGTCGAGATGTCATATTTAATGAACAGATCTTGTATAAAGACAGGTTGGGTGCACTTGAATCAGTTGGTTCTGAGAAATAAGTTGTCGAGTTAGACATCTCGAACTCACGTAGGAGCAAAGTGGCTGATGATAATGAGGTGGTAGGTGACGAGGAACCACACACGTCATAGCCGATAATTCCACTGCGAAGGTCCACCAGAATACATAAATCACCTGATACGTATTCACCTTTTCTTCATTAATTATTGTTGACAGATGGTGGTAAACCAGAATGTTATGCAAAAGCAACACGCATTGAACACGTGAGCAAGTGGAAACAAACGATGGATGATGAAATGAATTCGTTGAAGGTTAACGAAATGTGAGAACTAGTTGAGCTTCCAAAAAGGAAAAAGGCGTTGCATAACAAGTGAGTTTACATAATTAAAGAGGAGTCTGATGAAAGCAAGCATTATAAGGCACGACTGGTTGTAAAAGGGTTTGAGCAGAAACATGGTATTGATTATAGCGATATTTTCACACCTATTGTAAAATTAACAACCATTCAGTTAGTTTTAAGTATGGTGGCTGTAGAAAACTTGATGTTAAAGCAGATGGATGTGAAAACAGATTTTCTTCATGGGGATTTGGTGGAAGAAATCTACATGGAGCAACCAAAAAGATACTTGTTAGAGGGGAACAGTAAGTTTGTTTGTAAATTGAAGAAGCTCTTGTATGGCCTAAAACAAGCTCCATTACAGTGGTACAAGAAGTCCGATGGATTCATGCATGAGATTGAATTCTATAGATGCGAGGCTGACCATTGTTGCTATTTTAAGAGGTATGACAAGGGTTATATTATTTTGTTGTTATATGTTGATGACATGTTGATAGCAGGTTCTAGTGCTCGAGAGGTGAGCAAGTTGAAGAAACAGTTGTCTGACTGGTTTGCTATGAAGGACCTTGGAGAGGCTAAACAAATTTTGGGCATGCGCATTGAGCATGATAGGGTGGCAGGAAAGTTGTATCTTTCGTAGGCTGAGTATATCAAGAAGGTTTTGAAGAGGTTCAGCATGGAAAATGCAAAGCCAATTAGTGTCCCTTTGGGTAGCCAGTTCAAGCTATCAAACAAGAACTCACCCAATAGTGAAGAAGAACGTGCCTATATGCAGAAAACTCCATATGCCTCTATAATTGGCAGTCTGATGTATGCTATGGTATGCACAAGACCTGATATTGCACATACAGTAGGAGTAGTTAGTCGGTTCATGGGTAATTCGGGGAAGCAATATTGGGAGGCAATAAAGTGGATTCTCAAGTACTTAAGAGGTACTACAGAGAAAGCCTTGTGCTTTGAAGGCACAAATATCGAATTGGCAGGGTATGTTGATGCAGACTTAGCATCAAGATATCTTGACAAAAGAAGAAGTACAATCGGATATGTGTTTACATTTGGTGATACATCAATCTCTTGGGCTTCTAAGTTGCAGAAGATTGTAGCACAGTCCACTGCAGAAGAAAAGTATGTAGCAGTGACTGAGGCTAGTAAAGAGATGGTATGGTTGCAGAAGATTGTAGCACGGTCCATTGCAGAAGTAGAGTATGTAGCAGTGACTGAGGTTAGTAAAGAGATGGTATGGTTGCAGAATATATTGCGTGAATTGGGGAATGAGCAGAAGGATAGTATTCTGTATAGTGATAGTCAGAGTGCTATTCATTTATCAAAAAATCCAGTTTTTCACTCGAGAACAAAGCACATTGAGTTGAGGTATCATTACATTCATTACCTCATGGAGAATAAAATCTTGCAGCTGATGAAGATTCGAGGAAGTGAGAATCCTGCTGATATATTGACTAAGGTTGTGACCTTAGAGAAGTTGAAATCTATCTGACACTACTACCAGTGAGAGACATTGATGAAATGGAGAAGACAAGTTACAATTTGAAGTCAGTCTCTCGATGGGAGATTGTTGGGTTATGGAGTCTAATCATATATCCGATAACCACGGTTTTTTCCTAATTAGATTGACTTTAGGATTCCTAGTCAGATAAGACTTCAGAATTCATAGTTAGATAGACATTAGGACTACATCCCAGTTTTGCCTATAAATAACCCTTTGACTCATTGTATTTGTCAACACAAGAAAATTAGTAAATTCTTCTGGGTTGATAGTGCCCCCAGACGTAGTCAATTGACAAATTGGACGAACAAATCGTTGTCTCTTATTTTTTTGTTCATATCAAATTCTCTATAATTACTTTTAAAATCCTAACACTCTCACTTTTACTTTCACAATTATTAATTCACAAAATTTTCTTGTTGACAAGTTTGCCTATGTTTCGCAGATATACAGTAAGACTATATATAGATTTTGCATCTTTAATAATTGGTTTATAAAACATAGTTGAAATATCCTTGGATTAATTTCGATAGATATAAATTTATATACTCATAATAGCAAAGTTTAATAAATTTAAATAAATAGCTTTATACAGGTGATTAAGAAGTAATCTTAAACTTTTTATTCTAAATTTATTTTAAAATTTCATTATTCAAAATGCAACAGCGGAAATGAGAAATTGAATTCAAATAAAGAATTTGAGGAGTGTTTTGAATTAATCATACATAACGTCTGAAATTGAGTCATAAAAAAAAAATTTACAACAAAATCAAACACAATAAAAAAATTGAAAATTCCATTTTGAGAAGGAGGTGTACAAACAATCATTAAACACTGCAGTGTCAACTGCAGAATACATTGTCTTACAAAAGAAAGCAAAAAGTAGTGAAGTGGATCAAAAAGAAGAGTTATGATCGAGATTATGGAAATAAATATAGATAGAGCTTATCTGCAATGCCCTTTTCAACGCATGATAAATTCAACTATTCAAGCCTCTCTTTTTATGTAATGGCCCACCATTGGTAATGAATGATATCCTATATATTAGAACAATCGAGAAGTGATATCAAATCAAGTATTTATCATTCATTTCATATGTAAATCGGTTCCAACTGTGTATAAAATCAGAAAATCAAATTATAGGGATGATGTTTGCTAGCCAATGCGACCAATTTGGTTCATGTACATTGTGCAATACAATTTTGATCGGAACCCCAAATTTAATCACTTATTGAAAAAGAAAATGTTCCAACTACAATTTAAATTTCTTTTTTTTTTTTTGTTTAATACAAAAATTGACAATTATGTCATTTTGGGTTCTGAATCTTTTGATAGTGTATTTTCTTTTGATATTGATTAAGATAGAGTAACTTGAGTTTCAATAATACGTACTCGTATAAGTATATAATACAATTTATTTTTTTAGTTATATATAATTGGGGATGAAGAGACTCAAATCTAAGACCTTGTCAAGGTCTGCCATGACATTTTCAGAAATTATGGAGAATATAGAAAAAATAAATATTTTTATCTAAAACAAATATAACTTAAATATTTGGAAAAAGAAACTCATTCAAAAAGTAGTGTACATAAATCAAAGAATCAATATATATATATATATATATATATATATATATATATATATATATATTGTCCGTACTTAAGTCAAATAAGCATGTTTTGTTTTTTCTTAAAAAAAAATTAAGCAAAAATGTTTTATTATCAATTATAACAGATCAAATACATATAATATAATAAATATATATACCTAGAGTGATTAAAAATTGAATCCACATACCTTAGCTTAGGATCGATCTGGATCTTACTCAAATGAGAAAATATGCATATGACTAAACTTAATGATATACACTGCTATAGTTAAATCTTATGTTTATTGCAAATGTTAAATAAATTTATTAAACTTCAAAATTATGTGTCTCATAAAAAAATAGAAAAAAAGTGTGAAAGTCGTGGTCGGCAGGATTCGAACCTGCGCGGGCAAAGCCCACATGATTTCTAGTCATGCCCGATAACCACTCCGGCACGACCACTACATTTTCGTATTATACTCTCTCAGTTTTTACTATTTATACCTATTGATCAAATTTTAATGTTAATTGATTTTGATTTTTATTTTTATTATTATTTAGTTCCAAAACTAATAACCACCCCCCTCCCTCTCTTTTTCTTTTTAAGAAGTCAACTAATAAATTCAGAATATCCTTTTATACTTTTTCTAAATATCTAGATTAAAATATATGAAATCTCGGCTCATCAAACTGGAACTTAATTTCTTTGTCAAGCAACTTTTGTTTTAATTAAGATTCTCTTATCCAAATAACAACATCTAATAATTTTAATCTTACCATGTGTATAAGATTACATTATAATATTGAGATAGACTCAACTATAATTATTTACACTATATAAGTAGAATACATCCTGGTTTTAAGTTTGTTACATGGCAATCAAAATCACTCATTGTATACAAATTAAAACCACATTTAGTGGGGGGGGGGGGGGGACTAATATATTGTACAACATCAATGGATTGTACTAAATATGTGGGCTATATGGCTTCCTGAATTATGGTTTAGATGATTTACCCGTTCACATCACAAGAATTAGAGAAAATGTGTGGTAAATCTATGATTTGCAAGCAAATAATCAATAAGTGGATACAGACATGCATATTGTTGCAATATAATGTAGTTAGAAATGAAAATTATATAAATAATGCAATAAACCATCAAAAGTCAAGACTTAATTGGGGTTATTTACTTTTCAAATAGCTCATATATATTAATCGAGTCAAATTTAAATATATATTTAAAATACCAGGCACAAACATACACTCTTATCTATATATAGTGTACAGTATAATGTACCCATCACTAGTGCACATTAACAATTAATAGACACAATTTAAATCGGAAACAATGGAACTAGACTAATATTTGGCATTACCACTAACAAAACATGCATCATTACTCAAGTGATGGGCTTTCATAAAAAAAAAAGTTGGGACATTTGCCTAATTTATTCAGAACAATATACAAAAGAGTCATATAATAGAGAGTAGTAAAATTTTCTCAAGAGTTGTGTTACAATGATATGAACATTGAATTTTAGCTTGGAAGATGCATTCTCCTCATCATCTGTTTTGGAAGTGCAGGCCCACAACACTAGGATTGAAGATACCAAGTGTTTGTGCACCATTCATATTGCATATTCTTGTTATGGGCCAAAGCAAAAGCTTTAGATTCTTTCATTATGGACAAACCATGTCCTTGGAGCTTCCACATAAACTATCATTCAGCTTAAAGTGGTCTGATAATGGGATAAAAGCTGCATTTCCCATTTAGTTAAATTTCCATCTTCTATTTTCTTATTTTCTTTAGTTTGATGTTTTTTTTTTCTATCTTATATATAGAATTTGATATCATTAACATACATAAATTCTGAACTTATAAAATAAAATATAGGATTGAAAATTTAAATAAATTTCATGGAGAAACTCATATACCTTGAATATAAGTGTACTAGTTTTTAACCTTTTCTATATACATAATAATTAATATGCAATATACATGTGCGTGTGAATGTATGCATATAAAAGAGACATGAAAAAGAGATTATCATTATTATTATATATAAAGTTATGATGCATAGGAGATGCATCAAAATGATTGAGAGGGATTTTGTTAACTAACATGACAGATTTAATAATGTGAAATGAGCCAGTCCTACAGTTCAAAACTTCTAAACTGGAGTTTGATTTGTAAAAATGAGATATATATATATATAGTGAAACTTTATCTCATAGAATTATATTCTTAAAAACAATTATATATATATATGTGTGTTTATGATTTAATTCAAAGTCAAACCGTTAGATACCAAATAAATATTATTGGGGGATAAGTGTACGAATCGCTAGCTAGTGCCTTAAAAATTATTATTAGTTGGATTAAGTGGATGTCAATTCAAGAATTTAAATCATAACTTGATTTGAAAGATTATTCTTGATGATAAATTATGTGGTAGTAAAAAAATACTAAATGCATGATAATATCGGAGGTGCATAAGATAATCATCATACATAGATCTGATAAACTTTGTATGGATGATATATTGGATCTAATTTTTAAGGGTTAATTTTCTTAGGCCTCCATTTTAATTGAGTACCAATATTCTCCATAATTTCAATCGTATTATTTTATCCCTAGGTTTTCATTTTTCTGTTTAGTTATTTGCTTTCCTGAATCTTTTTAGAAAAAAATTGGATTTTAAGTGGCTAATTCTAACTATTTTATTATTATTATTATTATTATTATTATTATTATTATTATTATTATTATATTAATCCTATATGATGTATGGTGTGTGGTATTTTTTTTTTTATAAATATTGTATATGACACTTATATAAATTATTGCAATATATAACAGGGTATAATTTTACCTCCGAATAACATTTGATAAAGTTGTCTCCATTATGTGAAACAAGAATTTGTGTTCCTCCAATAATAAATCACTGTGTGTAACATTTTGTTACATGTCAGATTATATAGTAGTAACAACATTCTGAACACACTTTCTATTTTTTTTTCTTTTTTTTAACAAATACTTTCTATTGACTTCGTAAACACAAAATCTGCAGCATTAAAATATTAATAACAAACTCCTATATAAATGATATTATGACTCAAATAAAATAGATAGAGATAGTCAAATAAGACTCATTTGATTCAACACAGGAAACCCCTGACTACCTTATCAATTCAAATTAATAGAGAAAATATATTATATTCCTATGTTTTGGCGTTGTTTAACATGATCTAAATACCTACTTATAACAATTTGGTGTCTTAATGGACACTTGGTCTGGGCTTGCATAGGTTTCACTTAAATTTGGATCTTTTAATATTAAAAAATAAAATTGAGTACATTTCTGAACGAATCATATTGAGCGAATATCAAACTGAATTCAGCTAGGCTTACCCAACTCAGTTGCCCAACTGAGATCTAAGTATGGCCTTATGGGCCATAATAAAATCTTTAGTTGGGCTGATATGATAATTGCTGCGGCCCATAAAATGCTGACCAGTAATATATCAAATTTCTTCAAAAAGTAAAATCTATTCCAATATTTCAACTTTGAACCATATTTACACTTCACAAAATGCTCACGTGGACATATTTTATGCACATGGTTGATGTATAAATATCACATATATGAAAAAAAATAAAAGAATAGAATAATATAAATATATTTTAGATCTTAAATTGATAAAACTTCTATGGGTATATAAGTGATAATTTCATCTTTCAAACTCTCAATTTATAGCTTTTATCTATTAGATTTCAAATTAATAATTGAAATATATTTTAAATCTTAAATTAATAAAATTTCTATTGAAAATAATATCAGAACATTAGTAATACAGTATTGATGCAGTGATTATTCATAACATTTTGAACCAAAACTAAAGAAATGTGAATATTTAAACTTTTTTTTTTCTTTTGGGTGAAATGTGAATATTAAATTTGGGATTCTAAGACCCGTCTAAAACCCTAAAACCCTAAAAGTAAAAACCCTTTGAACAAGAAAGCCTAGAACATTCTACCATCATCTTGCAAACTTCTCTTTCTATTTATTAAGCCCTTTCACAACTGTGCAACCCTAATTCTACACACTCTTCGCAGCTGCTAAGTAGAATAACTTACATTTGGAGCAATGGCAAAGCGTTTGATTCCAACTTTTAACAGAGTTCTTGTGGAGAAAATCCTCCCACCCTCCAAAACCACAACCGGAATTCTCCTTCCTGAAAAATCATCCAAGGTACAACTGGTTTCCCAATTTATTTATGGTGTTTGATAAATTTATGGTTTCGTATTGATGAAATCGTGATGTGGATATTAATCGGTTTTCTCTGCAGTTGAACTCCGGCAAAGTGGTTGCAGTTGGACCGGGGCTGACGGACAAATCAGGGAATAAAATCCCAGTAGCTGTTAAAGAAGGTGAAACTGTTCTCTTGCCTGAATACGGTGGGACCCAAGTGAAATTGGGTGAAAAAGAGTAAGTGTTATTTTTATTTTTTATTAATTAATCAAGATTGTATCTATTTTGGTTTCTCTTTTCTGACCTATGGTGGGTTGAAAAATGCAGGTACAGCTTGTACAGAGATGAGGATATCTTGGGTATTTTACATGATTGATTGATGATGTTAACCGTGGAATGGAATGCCAATTGAGCGTGGAGTATTTTGATTTCATGTATTGGAGTTTCTTACTGATTAAAGATGCTGCCTTTAATTGCTACTTTCTTCTTTTGAAATCTAATGATAATTGAATTGCTAGGCTTTGTGCTGATCTTGTTTTAATTTATTATTTATTTATATGAAGCAACTTGGGAAGTGACATCTAGCAAATACCTGAATGCTGTAGGCTTGCTCTGTAAGCATTTTATAGATGGTCTTCGAAATGCTTTTTGGAGTCTTATTGAACTTACTATCTTGAATGTTAGAATCCTGCTATGGTGATTAATTAGATGTGTTTTTATTGAGCTAGCTAAGAATGTGCAAATAAATGACTTCAGAAATAACTTTCAGAATCTGTTTTATGACATGTAGTTAGAGACCAGAACTAATTGAACTAGGTTGCTTTGTAATGTCTAGAATGAAGGTTGATGGGATTCTAATAAGCCTAATTATGATCTCTAATTCACTAGAACTTATTCTTATTTTATCCCCCATTTTAGAAAGAATAGCACTAAGGACTTTAACTGTGGAAGACCAACTATAATGTCATGTTCATGTATCCTTTTTGTAGGCTTTAACATGCTGATTATCTTAAAGTATGGCTACTAAGTTTATTATTCAATTGTTTTCTGATAATTTAGCATGATATGCTTCTACATCAGATTCTTTCTCAGGAAAGATATTTGATATTCAAATAAGAGGCACAACATCTGGAATATGTAGAAGCGTTTAATAATAAGTTAGTATCTTCCATTATCAAAACTGGAATCAAAGCTCTTTTGGTGTCTTGATGGGAAAGAGTAAGGATCTAAATCATGATCACAATCTATGTATGTTTGAAGTGGCCTTCATGAGTCTGGATTTCGGGTTTTGAAATCCGAAATCCTTATTTGATTTAAGTTTAAATTTTACATTCACCAAAGTTCTATCCCAACTATCTACCTTCTCCGATGTTGATTTAAAATCTACAATAGTATATGTTCCTATTTGTTTATTATCAAGTGTTCACTGTTCAGTGATTTTAAAGTTAGGACTTCCTCTAATACACCTAAGCCTATTCAAAACATGCTTTATGGATTTGTATATGTGAGATGTGTTAGAGAATAACCACCCAAACCAGGGGGATAGAGTTTGTACATATTATTGGTATTTTATTTGGTCATATGTATAGTCCCTACTAGTATGATTGGCATTGCCATTCATGTATAGGAGTGGAACTCTTAGCCAACCTTAATGTACAAAAAAAAAGAATCCAGATGAGTTTAGCTATACTTCTGAAAAAAAGGTTGTTCTTGCAGTTTTTGCTGAGGGTGTTATTTGTTCTGGGGAAAGATTACTTGGGTGGATAGTTGTAAAATGTGTTTGCAGTTTTATTCATTATATTTGATGTGGTGTTATGAACCTTAAAATCTAGACCAATCTTTGGTCTTTGCTTTACCAATGATAATTAAGCTTTTGTATATATGTTTGCATTCTGTTCTTTTACAGTGATCTTTAGCTCAAGCATTTGATTGAAATAACTAGAGCCTTGATTTGATCACTGGAAATGCTTTGGGATATGACCATATCTGAAACATTGTTTAGAGCAGATGTATGTGCAAAATACATTGTGAAATATCTTTTGAAAGAAACCATGTACTTAAAATTGTTTCACACTGTCAAACTTTGAAACCACCATGAATGTATTTTTGGATTTTCTATTTTTATTTAACTTGCTTTCTATTAAGCCAGTTTTAGCTATTATTTCGAATATTTTATAATAAATATCAAAATAAGAGAGTGATACTCATTGTATATGAAAAAAAGTGATGCATATTTTCTTACCCAGACAAGAAATTCCTGATATGAATTTTAGTCGCTGTATATAATGTCAACAATGTTGGTCACAATAACATTATAATTCAGTTAGTGATAAATTCCATGTATGCATAATCTCTCTTTAGTAGAGTTGACAAATTGAGTTTGATGGGAAGAGCCAATGATTAAAAAAGCGAAAAGCACCCCGAGGTGACAGACTTGTTATACTGCCTAGGCGCGAGGCGAGGCGCCCGCCTCACTGAAGCGAGACGTCCAAACTAAAAAACACATATATACTGTAAAACATTTCATAATACGAAAACATAACAATATTAATGTCTCAAACTCCAAACATAATAATAGCATGAAATATAAATATATCCAAAAGATCTAATATCCAAACTTCAAACATAATAATAGCATGAAAGATTCAAACATAATAGCAAACACGTTGTCTCCGGTGGTCGTCGTCGGTTGCCGATGGTGGAACTTCTGAGGGAGAGAAGAGAGATAGTGGAGGGAGGGAGAAGAGAAGTGAGGGAGTCGTTGTTTTTGTGTGCTAGGGTTTAGGATTTTAGTTCTTTTTATGTAATTTAATTTTTAAAAAAAAAACAGCAAATACAAGAAAGTTGTTTTTGTGTGCTAGGGTTTAGGATTTTAGTTCTTTTTATGTAATTTAATTTAAAAAAAAAACAGCAAATACAAGAAAGTGTGTTTTTTAGCGCCTAAAAAAAGACATAGGCGTCCGAGGTGTCCGCCTAGGTGCCGCTTTTTTGGCATCCGCCACCGAGGCGCTAAAGATCCTAATCGCCTCGCCTCACCCCTAGGCGCGCTTTTTTAATCAATGGGAAGAGCCTAGGTTAGGTTGGGCTAGAGTATTGCTGTGGAAAAAACCCAAGAATAAAATTGGATTTGTTTGACCTAGAAGGGATTTGATGGGCTTTGGAAGGTTTGTTGGCCTAACAAATATATTTTTTTTTTTAAACATAAAAAGGTAGGTTTATTACATTAGTGATTTAAATCATTAAACATGAAACTCATTTGCCAGAAAACGCATACCCACAATCCATTTATCATGACTTTTCATCTTTTGTCATAAGTATTCACTTTGGGTTGTAGTTAAATAATTATTGTGATAGTAATACTTTATTTTTTCAGTATTCGAAGTGTTATATTTCTTGTAGACAATTGGGGATCGAAACAAATTTTAATTTCTCCACAAGAAACAAATTCGATAGAAATCGAAATTAACGAGTTGGAGATTCCCCCATCGAATTGAGAATTGTGAGGGATTAAGGTTCACTACTTAAACAACACCTCATTCATCCTCGATCCTAAAATTGGTCTCATTTGAAAGTTATTGATTTTAAAATATTTCTAATTATATATATATATATATATTAAAATAGTATACTTAATAAAATACTTAAGTTTTTTATTTAATTTATATTGATTTATTATTTCATATTTCTTATTTCGAACTACGTCTAAAAGTGAATGTCACAACTATCAAATCTTCTTCTTGCCTCGACTCATGCCATCTACGACTCATGTAAAATAGACTTTCTAATTTATGAAAACAACTCTCATGTAGGCAACACAATAATTAGGAGTATTAGAATGGCAATTTTGTTTTGGAGGTAATAAAGACAATTTTGTTGCCATTAAAGCTAGTAGCCTAGTTGCCAAATTCTCATTGAAAACACAATTGACTAAAATAGAGGAAAAAAATAAAAATAATGAAAAAGAATGGAAGCGTTGACCAGGAATTTGACGGTCAAAATCAAGAAACACAAGACAACAGAACCCAATCCCGTTGCGGTGCTCTCACACACAACTGTGTGCATCGACATCCTCATCATTCTCCACTGTTTGCTGTTCATCCTCCAAGCACGTGCGCCCCTCTCTCACGTCACGTGCCCCACCACCTCGCCAGCTCCTCCTCTCTCTCTCTCTCTCTCCCTCTCTCTCTCTACCCATACACACAATCACGCCAGAACCTATACATCATTATTTGAATCATTTCGTGTTCAAATTATAATAATCATTACTATGATGTGAAGAAAAGCGCGATGCACGCGTACAATCGGCTCCCGAGCAGCGGACAAACCAGCCCATCTTCGCCGCCGGCGTCGCCGCTCAGCCGCTCCCCGCGATACCGCCGCTCCAAATCGGGCCGACCCCCTCCCAAGACACTCGTGCAGCGCCTCGCGTGGATCCTACTCTCTGTTCTCCTAAAGCGCCAGGGAATTTTCCTCTTCGCCCCTCTCCTCTATATCGCCGGGATGTTGTTTTACATGGGAACGGTGTCGTTTGATGTCGTTCCCGTTATTAAGCACAGGGCTGCCCCAGGGTCCGTTTACCGGAGCCCGCAGTTGTATGCCAAGCTCCGACCCGAAATGGACTCCGATAATTCCACAGCGGATGCGGTTAGTTTCCCCCTATTTTGTTTGTAAAATGTTTATTGTCATCTCTTCTCTCAATTCTGGAAATTATATAATGCTGCAGAGTTCAGTTATTGTGATTCAGATTGATAGAGACTTAGCCTTGTTTATTGATTTCAAAACTTCACATTCTTAGCACTTGATATTTATGTCTGGAAAATTTCAATGTAGCTAGAACGGATGTCCTATAACAATTAACTCTGATTTTTCTGGTAATGTTTCTAAAATTCTGTAGTGAATTTAGTTATCTTCACGGACAAGGCTCCATTTCTTGAGATTATAAAAGAAATTTCTTTCTTTTGATCAAGACAGTTGCTTTATGCCAACCTTTGACTTTTGAATGTGATATTGATAACTACTACTACTGCATTTCACAGGTTAAGATATTCATTGCTTTACTAGTTTGTTGTTACTTGCACTTTAGTTTAGAGTAGAGTTTTTTTCTCATATTCAAAATTGGCGATTTTTTTCCAGCTAATTAGAACGGGTACTAGAACCCATATACTTAAGATTTAATTGGAAGAATAGCACATGCTTGCTGATGAAGATTATCCGTGAAGGGAGAAAGAATTAGGCGGCAAAATTTCAGGACTAGAGATGTAGGATTAGCACTAAGTTTATGAAACCTTGGCATTGATAGTTTGGAGCAACCTTTTGATTTATTTTACATTTCCCATGTACTGGATATAGAAATCATATAATGGAAGGCAATTTGCTTTCAGATCAAGAAAAGGGGAGATGATGTTATTTAGGTTGTTTCATGTTTTTGCAATGCCCTCTCATAGTGCTATCATATGTATTTATTTATGTATTTATGAACACGAGTTGAGAGAGATTCTTAGCTGTCTTTTTGCAATACTTGGTTCTGCAATGCTGTCTGCTTTCAGATCAACAAAAGGGATAATTATGTTACTTGGGATGTTTCATGTTCTGTGATGTCCTTTCATAGTGCTATAACATGTATGATTTTATTTATGTTTATGCACACGAGTATGCTTGTGAGAGAAATAATTGGCTGTCTGGTCATTTTAAAAGTCTTTAATCTTTTATTTCTGATCTGCTCAATGCTGTAAATGGATCAGATTTTGACTATATGGAAACACTCTTATAAAGTTGGAGAATGGAGACCATGCATCAACAAGTCTTCTGAAGGTATGTGACTTTCTAGAGCTAGACTTCAAGATATCTTTTTTTTTTCTCCCCTCATTTTTGTTTAATTTCAAACCTTAATATATAATGCTATAAACTAGGTCTTTTGTTGGAAAATCTACCTTGTGGCATAATGCATATAATTAGGCAATTATAGTTTCACTATTACCAGGCAAAAAAAAAAAAAATATATATATATATATATATAGACTCATATGTACTTACGAAATAACTGAAGCAAAGACATTTTATTCTCTTGTAACCTGCATGGATTCGAACCCTACTAATATTTTTTTCCACTGACTATATGTGGAGACTTAATTTCATATTTTATTTGGTTTCTGATGTATGAATTGATTTTTTCTCTCAGCTTCAGGCTTCAGCTAAGTTTGATTCTAATAAGATTACTAATACACTTTAATAGCATACATGGATTGATAATTTATGAAGGAAGGCTTAAAAGTGGCCTTTTTTCTGAGGCATCCAACTGTGCTTATCTAAAATGGAAATATGCTACTCATTCTTATCTTCTCATTGATCACATCATGAGAATTGTTTTCTTTATAAGAAAAGAAGCAGCCGATTGCTGCTCCTGATGTGCTCTGTTGCCCTTAGGTTTGTTTCTTAATTCTTCATGTTTCCATCATTGGAAAATCTAAATTCTGGTAACCCTTATTTCTGCTGTTCAATGCTTGGGATATACTAAGGCTGATTCTCTACTTAGTTGATTAATGCTTTTATCTCTAATGGGGAACTCAGATGGCAAAAATTGATTTCTTCAAGGGAACAGATGGATAAACCATGTTTGTTAGTGCTATTAGGATGCAAATAATTACTTCACTACCGATCTGATTGTAGTCGAATCCATGACTAAGCTAACCCTTTTATATACGCTGTATCCCTCCTGATGTGACATATTTACACCGACATCGTTCACTATTGTATTTCATTCCTGAAGTACCTCAACGCTTCATACACCCTTAAAGATCACTTAGCATTGTGTGCTATTCTCAGTGTATTTGAGAATCACCATTACTTTTTATGGCATAGTTTCTCTTTCTCTATTGTATTTCACTCCTAAAGTACCTTAACTCTTCGTACTCCCTTAAGGATCACCTGGCACTGTATGCTATACTCTGTGTGAGTGTGTATGTGTGTGTGTGAATCGCCATTACTTTGTATTGCATAGTTACTCTTTCTCTTTCTTTTCCCCCCTGCATCTAGTTGTGCCTTTTCTAAGTTCTCACATTTGCTGTGTCATGAATGATTATTGTTGCAGTCTTCCCCATGGTTGGGGTTCTGCTGAATGTGAGGTTTTTTAATAAATCCTTTTGCTATTGTAGGCTTACCTGAGTCAAATGGATATATATTTGTTGAGGCCAATGGTGGTCTGAATCAGCAGAGAACATCGGTAGTTTTTATGTGTTCTGTTTCTATATTATGTCAAAACAAATATGTTGCACTGTGGGCTTACAAACCCTAAAATTATATTGTTGCTTTCAGATATGCAATGCTGTGGCTGTGGCAGGCTACCTCAATGCAACTCTTGTAATTCCAAACTTCCATTTTCACAGCATTTGGAGAGATCCAAGGTGGGAATCTCTACTGGATATGGTTATCAGTTAATTAAAGATTTTCTAATGTTCCTACCATACCAATGCACAGATGAAAAAATGTATTTTTAGATGTTATTTGGTTCTAATGGAAATGATGGTCATGTTGCCTGTACCACAGCATACGCAAAATTTGCATTCTTTTGATTTATCATCTCCTGCTTCACTAGTTTCTTCTTTTGATTGATTTAATTAATCAATGCTGGGAAAATATGATCTATAACTTACACAAAATTGCTTCATCTATTGGATCAACCAATCAATTGAATTTATATGTCTAATTTAGTTTTGGGTTCATGATGACGTTATAGTTTGTTTGCACATAAAATTTGGGAATTACTTGTCCATCTTTGGCTAAAAAATTTCCAGATGAAGTGAAATAAACAATAGAGTTGAGTAGAGGGAAGATTTATCAAGCTTTATTGTATTTCTCGGAAAGCATGTTTGTGTTTAAGCTTAATATGTTCTCAATGGCCATTCTTGAAAACACTTAGAAACAAGCCAAAAAAGAGTTTGATCTCAGTTACTTTACAGTATTCTATGTAACCTAGTGTTCCTTAGCTCATGGTGGTCAAGTGCCAAGGTCCATCCAGCTACCAAAGGCCTTTTGGGGCTTAGACTCAGGGTTAAGGTGAGACTTAATCACATAAAGTTCAAAAGGTAATATTTTAACATATTGTGGATCAGTATAATTTATAGAAAGTTTAGGACATGAATGCACACATTTCTGAGAAGAGGATGAATTTTCTCCACCCAATGTTGAATTTGCCTCTCTTTTTATGTATGGCCACCTGTGCATAATTTTCGTTTTCTAAATGTAAGCTGCTGCCTTAGTAAATAACATTGAGTTCCTGTTAACCTGCATATACTATATAAAAATCAGAAGTCTTGAAGCTACCTGTCTGAGAATGGCTACATTCATATCGTTCTCTATTAAGTTTCTGATAATGTAATGTCTGTCAGGCTTTATTGTACTTTTTCTAGTTTTTTATTTGTATGTATGTATGTATGTATGTATTTATGTATGTATGCTTTTCAAATGTTGTACTTGTTTATATGTTCACATCGACAATGAATAATTTGGGGCATGCCTTCGGTCATGGGAGTATGGGATGAATGTTTATAGCACTATTTTGCATATGGTTGACATCTTTTTAATTTCAGAAAATGAATTTTGATACATCTTTTCTATGTACAGCAAATTTGGTGACATATATGATGAAGAATTCTTCATAAAAACCCTAGAAAATGACGTTCGGATAGTTAAAACGGTTCCAGGGTACATAATGGAGCGATTTGACTATAACATGAGCAATGTGTTCAACTTCAGAATAAAAGCATGGTCATCTATTCGATACTACACCGATACAGTTCTACCAAAGCTACTTGAAGAAAAGTGAGTCTTCCTTGTTTTCTGTGTTCATTTCTTCCCTTTAGTTTGCATTCAGAATGAGTCTTTGTTATACATTTTAAAGAGTGGTTTTGTCAATTTAATGTCCATCCATAGAAGCTGTATCATTTGTAATATGAAAGCAACAATAGCTGCACTTGGTGATTTTATAACATTATACAGGGCAGAAATGGATTGGAAAAACATATTTTCTGTCTAATATAAGCTTCTAAGATGCATTGAAATCTGTTTTTACTTGTTGGTGCTTATTCTGCAAGTCAAGGAATGATTGTTTGTCCTGAAGAAGAAGCTAAAACTCATGCACCATCATGATAATAAACAATACAATGACATTCTGAATCAGAATTAGTTACAATAGAGATCTTATAGAAACCCTTGGTACTAATTGACTGTTTCTTCTTGTTGTTTATGTTTTTATTTTTGGTTTATTCCAACCCCTATTCATCATTATTAGCTTGAAACCTATTTAATTGCATGCTAACTTGTGATATTTCTATGTTGTGTGTGCGAATAGATATTTGGGATAATTCTCGTAGTGCAGCTTCTTTTCAATTCTTAAACTGTTGAATTTCATTTACATAAGATAATATCGTAGACTTTTCTAAGATGCTTTCTCTATACCTATTCTGAATTCTCTCATAGTGCATGTCTTTTCATTTCAAGTGCATAAAAGTTTCAGTTCATTCTTCATGTTTCGGAACAAATAACCTTGTAGTTGGCTGACTCAGGATTATAAGGATTTCCCCCTTTGCAAACCGTCTGTCATTTGATGCTCCTCCAGCAGTACAACGACTTAGATGCTTGGCAAATTATCAAGCTCTAAGGTTTTCTAATCCGATATCAACTTTAGGTGAAACTTTGGTTGAAAGAATGAAAAAACTCAGTGCAAATAATAGTGGCAATTATATATCAGTGCATCTTCGCTTCGAGGAGGTTAGTTTGGATGAAATGGGATCTCATTTTACCTGAACTGTAGTGAAATAATTTCATTTCTAATCATCTTCTTCTGTAGGATATGGTTGCTTTCTCTTGTTGCGTATATGATGGTGGAGAACAAGAAAAACTAGACATGGATGCTGCTAGGGAAAGAGGTTGGAAGGGAAAATTTACTAAACGTGGACGAGTCATTCGTCCTGGAGCCATTAGAGTAAATGGGAAATGTCCGCTAACACCTTTAGAGGTACTATCTTTTTTTTTTTTGAATATTTTTCAGTTTTCCTCTTTTTTCTTTACATACAGTTTTGTAAAAGACTCTGAATACCCATTTTCTAGGTTCTAGCATATAATTTTGTGTTTCAATTATTCAAGGAAATCCACATTTCATGTTTTCAATTTCTGGGGACATTCAACAATGAGTAAATCTTAAATACTGATCTCTTGACTGAAATGAGTGCATGAAATCTTTGAAGACTTTTCCTTTCTCTGTTAAAAATATCATTCAAGGAAATCCACATTTTGTGTTCATTCTCTGGGGACATTCAGCAATGAGGAAATCATAAATATTGATCTTTTGACTGAAGTGAGTACTCTGCATGAAATCTTTGAAGAATTTTCTTTTCTCTGTTAAAAATATCATTTTAGTATGACTTATCTGGTGGGGAAGATATTAAGAAAATAGAAATTGAGTTGATTTAAATGAGGCATATGCAATAACAATGGTTGCAACTCTCCTCCCTCAATACATAGTTTTTTGTGTTACTTGATTTTTTCTTAGCAGGAAGGTGTTCAAAGACTATTTATGTTTTACCTAAAATAACCCTAGAAACATAGAAAAGTGTGATGAATAATTACATGGGCAAAAGTGTCTTTTGTTGGTTCCATGTTAGTTAAACTTCATGGGCTAAGTGCTAGCCCGCTTGTAATTACATTGTTTGATTGATCTCTATTGTTACTGTTGTGCAGTTGAAAAAAATGTTGTGAAATGCTCTATTAATATGTTCTGTATTTGAATAAATAGTTTAATTTTGTCAGCATGCTTGTTTATAAGCCTCTAAGAAACAAGTTTGCTCTTGTTATAATCTTATAATACCTTATATTTATATCTCTGACTTGATCAGGTAGGTTTGATGCTCAGGGCAATGGGCTTCGACAGAAGTACATCAATCTATTTGGCATCTGGAAAGATATATGACTCTGAGAGGTATATGGCTCCACTGTTGGAAATGTTTCCACTGCTACAAACGAAAGAGATGCTCGCATCAGTTGAAGAACTATCTCCATTTCAGGTGATGATCAAAAACTAGCATCCTTCTTTCTGTTATCTTTCCTCTCACCTCATGTATTCCCAATCCTGATCTCATGAATCCATGATGTTATACGTTTTGACGTTATTTACTTATTCTCAGAATTACTCATCCAGAATGGCTGCTATAGACTACACTGTTTGTCTTCACAGTGAAGTATTTGTAACTACTCAAGGTGGAAATTTCCCTCAATTTCTTTTGGGGCACAGAAGATATATGTATGGTGGACACTCTAGGACAATTAGACCTGACAAGCGGAAGCTGGCATTATTATTTGATAATCCAAATATTGGGTAATGTCTAGGAAACTTTTAGTAAAAGTTATGATTATTCTGTTCTTATAAGTATCTTGTTTGACTGATGATGTTTGCTTCCACACCGTCCCAAATAACCAAATTTTTTAATGATTTTTTCTTCCAGGTGGAAAAGCTTCAAGCGACAAATGCTAAATATCCGAGCACACAGTGATTCAAAAGGTATAGAAATCAAGAGACCAAATGACTCTATATATTCATTTCCTTGTCCTGATTGCATGTGCAAAGTGAACAAGACTGAGGATTCAAGATCATCATCATCTGCATTGTGATATTTCCAGGGTCAGAACACGAGACATTGTTCTGTTCCTTAATATTAGTGTGCACATCTGGCTGCTAACCCCATATATTGATTGTGATTCTTTCATTTTTTTCTGCTCTCCCTAGGAGAGAGGGCAAAGACACTGCTTTTTTGGATTCGTAGGAAGAATATGATTGTTGAATGGGTAATATTATCTGCATCATTTTTGTGCACGATGCAATGAGTAGGTATAATATACCGAATAGCACGAATTTACCCAGGGATTAGCTATACATCAATTCTTCGGTTAGCTTCTGTATCTGACCAATTGTGAATCGACTTTGAAAAGTTTGGACATATGTATATGTCCATGTTTGTACTGTACATTAGTGGTTTCAACTGTACAAGACTGTAGGACAGGATCAACATTATACATCAATCAAAAGTTTTCAATTTGTGATTTATACTTTAATTTCTCTTTTATATATTTCAAACCTTCAATTTCTACTCTCTGTGTCCAAACAGTAGTTGCTATTTCTCTTTATATACAACCCACCTATTTACAGTTTATTTCATGATACATCACTTGGTGAGCTGCTTGAGGTGATTTATTCACAATTGTTACTTTACTGCTTGTAAATATTGTTCCATGTCCTGTTATCATTCTTTTTTTTTTTTTTTTCAAATAATTCATTTGATCTAACTTATTTTGATGTATGTGTTACTATTGCGACACTGTTAGAAAAATCACAACATTAATTATATGCTATGTATGAGCATTGCATCAAGCAGATGACATTTAACTCGAAAATAAAGAAAAGGAAGTCGCATAGACATAGTTCATCTTCTCCCTATCTACCTATCAACCACATACAATCCCAACATCAATTTTTCGTTGGAAGAAACTCGAAAAATTGATTAGGAATCAATCTGGTTCCCAAACTCGAACCATCATAGCTAATCTCGTCCTTAACCACACCAACGGTGCCCAAATTGCTGCTCGTAATGGGGAAGAGCTCAAGAGTTTGATCTTCTTTAATTTCACTCTGAAAATAGTGATCATTCTTGGGAGGCAACAGTTTGCACAAGTTGAGTGTGACAAATGAATGTGCATTTTCTTGGCCTGTAGCTTTCTCATTAGTAAATTTGTGTTGCAATTCATGTGTTGTACATTGTTGTACCACTTCTCCACGCATTGACCCAGAATTCTGCAAAAATATTTACAAGTGATAACAGAAAAGATGGGTGAATTTTGTGCACTCTGCCCAAGATATACTGATATCTTCATAACAACAGCCCCAACAGAAAGCATGGAATAGCAGCTTTTAGGCCTCATTCTTTTTCCAAAAGATAAACTAATTTTCTTTATTTATTTTTTGCTTACACCTTTATGACCTTTGTGTTTTTGGTATTTAGTTAGCTCATAACTTTTGCTTCTGCTTATGTCTTGTAAGAAATCAAGTCAATCTTGAGCTTTGGACAATGTTATTTTAGACTTTTTGGTTAACAAGCAATTTCATGCTACTTTTGTGTTTGAAGCACACATGTTTCGAAGTATATGACACTTAAACTAGGTCAATGACATTTTATTTAACAATTTTTTTTGAATATGTCACATGTTACACATCTCGAATTTCAAATACAATTCATGAAATATGAAATGTCCCTTAGTCAACTACTTTTGAAAGAGGGTCTATCCACATACAGCAGGTTACTCCGCTTGTTAGGTTCCATATTTTTCTAAGACTATTTTACGAAAATTAAGAGAATATTTAAAGGACATAATTATACATGTTAATTCACTATATTACCCTTGTTTATTAATACACTCCATGAAGAGAAGCAAAAACAAAACCTAGGCATATGTAAAGTTAGAAAAAGAATTTAATAGTTGTTGATAATTTAAAAGTGACAAATAATAAATTATTGAAAAAATGAGAGAGAGAATGAATTATACCTTTGAAGCTGGGCTGCAGTTTGACTTTGTAGGCAACTTTTTAGGGTGCTCAATTTCCAAACATCCACTGTTTAATCCTGCAAATCAGTCATGTTTTGAGAAAATTTTACTTTGCAAAGACGTCTAAGAAATAATATAGTTCTACAACCAGGATGTGCTCTTTTTGACCCCAAGGTTTTTTTACAGAATCCACTCTCAAGATTTCATTTATTACTAACAAAACAAATCCAATAAAATAACTTAAAATTATCAATGTCCTTTTGACATTAAAAAATTGCACCTATTGTGAGATCAGATAATTGTAAAAAAGAATAAAAAAATGCAAACCTCAAAAGGAATATTTGTTGTTTTGTAAATAAGTCCAAATTACGAGTTAAGCTTATGTTATAGACATTTTTCCAAGACCGTGGCATATATAACCATCTAAATTGTGGCAAATGAGATTCTTTATTTTAATGTATTTCAATTGATATTTTAAAATAATAATCAAATGTGTGTCAGCATTAACACACCACGACTAAATATATTAATTGACAAACTAAAGGTGTAAAAAGTATTTTCAACATTTTATAATTTTCATCTACAAAATCTTTATTGGTGTAGTAGATAGCTTTGAGTCATGTAGACAAAGACATGCAATAAAAGCATACACACCGACATGAAAAGAAACAAAAGTCATATCCCGATTGTTGCACTAAAACATATAAGTAATCAATCAAACATGCAACAACTCTTTACAAAAAAAAAAAGAAATTAGAACCTGATGGTTCATTATTTTTTGGAGGCAAGGAAGAGTGAATCTGGCGACGCTTTCTGTGTCGATCTCTAGCCTTATGATTCTGAAACCAGTAAAAGACATTTTTACCCTCAATCTTACCAAACCTTCGAAGCTTAGCAGCGATGTGCTGGATTTGGTCGGAAGAAGGGGTTTTGGTCCCTCGTCGATACATTTCTTCGAGGGCTTGCAGCTGCTCCGGTGTAGGGTTCCATCTTGAGCTCATCATTGTTATCTCTCTTCTACCTGATCCATACCCACTCACACCACCTACAACTATATATGTAAACACATGATTCATGATCGATCTTGTAAAGATAAAGAAGAGAGATGATATACTACATACATGATGAGGGGATGATACGGTTGAGGGAAGAACTTGTTGATAATGGCCTTGGCACTAGAGGCCGAAGCCTCCTGCTGTATTCACTCCTCATCATCAAGATCTTCTTCAAATTCAGAGAGAGAGAGAGAGAGAGAGAGAGAGAGATCTATATGTTGACTAAATGAGATTTGTTAGTTTCATAGATAAAGACATGACAAAGAAACACAAGGAGAGAATGCACGTATTCAGCAAATATGGTCTGCTTTTTGGTATTTTTCCAAAGATAAAACATGCAACTGTGAACCTGTACCATCTCACTTATATATGTATATTTCTTCTGTGTGTGTCCCCACGCCTTTTAGAGAGAGAGAGAGAGAGAGAGAGAGAGAGAGAGAGGTTAAAAGGACAGTGATTAATTCACACAAATTGAAATGAACAGATATAGGGTGATGTGAAATTCTGGGAGATTTTTCAGAGATAGATTAAATTTAAAGCGACGTGACAATGATGAGCTTATCACAACTCTCTCATTTGATCAGTTTTTGTTTCGTTGAAGACAAAAAAACAAAACAAATACAGTGAATTTCTTCAATGTATAGTTGCATTGTAAGAGATCAATCATTAATATAGAATTAGTGATCATCAATTAATCTGGTGCTTACGAAATTCATGTCGGCTCTTATGTCTCTATTGATACTATATATTTGAACAGAAATTACAACTTGTATGTTGGTCATCACACATGTAAATGTGTATCAATACCATTCTTCTTCTTCGATTTTTTAATTATGGAGAGATGAAGAACTTCTCCACTATATATATTTTCTTCTTCGACTTCTTCTATTATCAAGAAGTTGTGTCACATAAACCCACAAGGCATAGCCGAGTTGGCAAAGCTTGTGGTGATGTGAGGAGAAATCCCCCGACAACTAAGTTCAAACTCGACGTGGGGCAAATTTGTATCCTTATTGGGTGTTTACTTTCATACACATCCCTTGATTTACTTCTCATCCAATTGAGGGCCAATGATCGGATGAAAGAGTTCTTTCATCACTACCTAATAAAAGGATTAATTAGTCAATTGGATATGATTGTCAATTATTTTTCAAACTGATAATATCTACTATCAAAACGAAGAAAATAAATAAAAAAATCACCAAATATAACATCTACAAAACTCATTGCTGGGATAGGCCCCCACCTCATATATCACATTTACCTTTGTTGATATATAATATATATTCTGCCTAGCTTCACGCACACCTATGCACATAAAAGCACATACAATACAATAGACACACTTAAAGGTCATAGTTTTTCTTGATTAATGCTCAACTAAACCATTCACCTCACAATTTAGTTCTTTGTCTACCAAAGGAGTTGGCCTTTAATTCACTACTTGTTTGACTCAACCTAGCTTGCTAGCGTGCGTTTAATTTATATTATATGCTCCACATAATTAACAACTAGTATTACATTTGAAGCATTATTGGGAAATTATGCTACCTAGCATGTATTGTTGTCCACTTATTTCCATGCACACGTGCAACCATATTCTTTATTATTTCCCTTTATTGCTACCGATTTTTGTAACGACTAACCATATGGGGTAGGAGACTACCATTATTCTTTGTTTTAATATTGTCCGTGTTTACCGACCATCATTAATTAAATGCCACTAAAACTTATGTAAATTGTCTCACCATAACTATCTTCCTTCCAAAATAAATATCATTTTAAATTTTTTCACACATAATAATAAATATGATAAAAGTTTGATCTACCTTTAATTAAGTATAATTATTGAAGAGTTTTTTTCTCTATCCTCTTAACACATTTAATTTGATAATGAGTGTATTTTTAGTATATTAGAGGTAAATATGTCTTAAAATCCTATAGGGACATTTATTTGGAACTAAGAGAGTATAATTTTGTGAGACTAAACCCCATATTACCCATAATCCAAATCCATGTTCATAAGTCGGCTTTTATTTTAATTTGTAAGTTAAAAATTATGAATTGGCTTGTTTTATTAAATTAGATGTGAGACAATCTTTAAAAAGTCATATTAATTAAAATGACCAGTTTCGTCTGAACTTGTAATTTATGGCCAACAACATCAAAGGGAGATTAATATTCAGACAAACAAAACTTGTGATCCTCCATTCATCCTTGATACTTGATTAGGAAAAAAGAAAAGTGACAAAAAGGTTAATATATATGAAGACTAAGCATATGTTGTTGATAAATTAATGACTATAACTGTATAAGTAGACCATATCGTTCTCAAATTGTATCTACTGAAACTTGGTACTGTTTTTAATTGGGCTAGTGCCTCATCGCCTTTCTAGATGGTGAAATAATAAATTGATAAGACCTTTCTCCTATCTTATTACTAGCTACTAAAAATTAAGACAATCTTTACTCTAATACTATCTCCATCCAATAAAAATATCTCATTTCTTATTCGAAGATAATAAATTACGTACAACAGATCTCTTGTGAAATCGTTCCATAAATCTAATTTTGTGGAACAGATTAATTCACAATTTACATATGAATTTGGAATAATGAGGTCTCACAAAATTATATTCGTAAAACCGTCTCATTTGAGTTTTGTGAATTAAGTAGTTTATTTTGAAATTCCTATTACACCCACTCCGTTTCGATGTATCTAACGTTTAAGGTTTTTTTATACTGCAAGTTAAGAAACCATTCAGTAGCTATAATTATGTGTATAAAATTGCATTAGTACCTCTTTTTAGAGTACCAATAAATGGGTTTTTAATAAAAAAATTATGATCATTTATAATAAATGAATACCGAGTACAAAATGCAAGACAATGGTAAAATTGTAAGATAAAAAATAGTTCTTCTTGGTAATCATAAAAAACTATCGATAAATTGAAAGAAATTAATCTAATAGCATTTAATACACTTTAATAAAGATATTGAACTATAAATGTGAGATAGATAAAAAAGAAACGACTCTCTTTATGAGATGATAATACTCCTATGCTTATTTTAAAGGAATGTTCACCAACAAATTTAGTTGTACTATTTAGTATTTATGTAAATTATTTCCGACTTACTAGCCATTGATTTGTATTTATGCTTCTTCAACTATATTCAAACTGTGCGCACCTGCTTCAATGAATGCCTTGCTTTTATTTTTAATTCTTGCAATTTATAGGCATTTCTGCATTCACCACCCATTGTGGTAAAAAAGTTAAAAAGGAAAATGTAACAATGGAATATTATGATAGAATTACACTGGCACATCATGTTTAAGAGAGAGAGAGAGAGAGGGTCATGCCTACAGTTCACATTCTCAAGAAAGATATATGAAAAAGACAAGGGCATAAAGGCAAAAATTTAATGAAGCAGAGTTCAATAAACATAAACTTTATAGCCCATATATATTTCTAAAAAATATGTGATTTCTTGCCTGTTGTCTCACTAGAACAGGAAACCAAAGAATAGTAAAGAAGCATAGATACAATGGTTTATATGTATATTACACTAATCAAACGCATAGATAGACGACTCTGGAGATTCATGAACTGGATGATTTTCGGCAGATTAATGAGGATGAATTAAGAGTACTTACTCCCTATCTAGGTCAATAGTTTGTTGCAAGTGCCGACTCCAACAGCAGCAGCGAGATGCCAACCGGCATGTAGATACGGGATTTCAGGGAAAATATCTTCAGTAATGAAAAGTGCACCTCCTACTAATGACGACATTTTATGCACATTATGGGCCATCCTCAGATCTGGATCTTCAAATGCTCGCTTCGCGAATGCAACCTGAATGAGTTATTACTTATTAGATGTGCTGGTAAGAAACGCTTGTCAACCTTATGTAATAGCTAATGAAAAATAAGGAAAAATAATGCAACTTTCATCAGTTCAACAGAGGATTAACTGCTAGTATCATGAACAAAATAAAATAAAATAAAATTTAGAGTTAAATTTACTCAGCCTCTTAAGAAACTGTTCTTGAGTTTAGGGAGAGTCTTCTTATGCAATAAAGTCAAAGACTCAATTAGTGATGTACTCATAACTGGCTAATATGGTGCCTTTTCTTTTTTTCTTTATTTATTTATTTTAAAATCCCAACATATTAATTTAGGGATGATTGATCAGGGCATAAATAATATGATTAGTAACCCTCAGGGTTGTATGAACTTGTACCAAAAAGATGAAACCAGAATGCCATCAGAGAATAGAGACTAATGATCGATGGAAACAACATTATTATGCAGAAATAGTAAAGTAAATCTTATTACAAATAGTAAGGTAAATCTTATTTTTTCTAAAAAGGAGTTCCTGTGGCCTGCTAATGAAGATAAAACACCAAATATAGCAAGAAGTTTGCATTTACCCCATGTAACAGAAAGCAGAATTCCACAATTACTTTCAGCATGTTTCACCAGTAAGTGGCTTAGAGTAACCCTCATAAAAACTCACAATTTTGATTTTGGTTGTACCAAAAAGCACAAATATTACACCATAAGTCACATAAAACATAATCACAAGAGCAGAGGGTAAGGAAAAGCCAGCTTGAAAAACTTTAATAGAACCACAAACAGTGCACCACATAGGTAGATAGATAGAGTATAAGTCTTAACTTTAATCATTTATCCATCAATATCATCTATGATGTTGCCAATTCTTATCGACAAAGCAAGTGATAATAGACATAATACTTTAAGAAACTAATACAGAATAAATCCATTTGCCTAACCAACATACAAAGAACCACAAATGCTATCCTTTGTTTAAGAATATTATCTTTTGTAATTTCACTATAAGCAGAATGGTATAGGTGTTCAAGTTTCTACAACATGAATAATTTTTTTTTCCCTGGAAGTTACAGCCTGTTACAGGCCGAATGAATTTAACAGATAATCAAGTGCTGAAAATATGATGAGAGAAATACATCCAAAACGTGAATTGACAAAATACCAAAATACTCAAATAAGGAGGCTACCTCCATCAATCCTGTGTGAACTGCTGAAACCATCAGAGGCTGTATTGGTAGAAACAGAGCAGATGTGGCCATCAACAAGTTTGAGTTCTCGTTCCTAATTGCTCTTGACAAACACTGTTAAAGAATTATGTTGCTTTAGCAAGGATATCCAAGAAAGGTAAAAATGCACAAGATAGGTTAGAATCACCCAAAAAACGACAAGATAGGGTTTGTAAAGGATTTTTTGAGATATAAGCTATTTGATTTTATTTTCTACAAGTTTTGTTAACTTTCTTTTACATAAGATCACCAAGTTTACCTTCTTATAAATATGGCTTCTAGACTGCGTTTGCTTTCAAAACTAAGATTTTGTGAAGTACATCTATTTTACTTCTTCTGAAGGATTACAAGTTGAAAGTAGAGGCACTCAATAAGCTTTTACTGACCTAACACTATGATAGTCTAGAATAGATCAGCACCAATCACCATAGTAGAAGAAGTTGGTTCACTTAATTTCAGACAAAGAGTAGGGTTTCTCACTAGTATGCTCTAGGTCATAGGGATGTCTAGCTCTACAACTCAACAGCATTGAAGCAAAGTAATGATCTGTATTATGAAATTCCAATGTTTGATATCAAAAGCATTTTCGTGGACATAAAATTATAGTCACTCTTTAGTAGTGCAGGTGCATTTGACCTTGATTCAGATAAATATACTATTTTTATAAGATTCAGAAAAATATACTAAAAGACATGCTAAATACAAGGACCAGCACTAAAACAACACAATTTCCAGAAAATAGGGAGAATTTAGAGCTGCATTGAAAACTTATTCTTGCAAGTGTGAATATAAAGGTCACAATAAATTTAGAGCCCATAGATTACAATTTATATCTCACCACCGTTGCCGTTGCTATCATCGTGTAGTCAGCCCATCTGAGATACTTCCTCCATTTCCCTCTTGAAGCATGATATAAACTGGATGCAACTCCTACTCCAATTAGTGAATTGGCATATATTGTACAATTAAGATTTTTCCTGCATCCTCCAGAGAAAACTATTACAAAATAACATAAAATTTAGAATTGTACTTTTGGTGCAACTTTGGTGGATTTAACATTATCACCTCGGGGCCTGGATTCCAAGGGCAACAAAAGGAAGTGATGTAAGCACATTAACAACTGTTTCAGCAAGGTTTCTATCACCTGAAATCACCAAATAATTAATTAGTTCTAAAATCGAAGACCAATAAATATTAAACAAATAAATAGGTAAAAGAAAAGTAGATAGCAGATGTGCACGAAATACCATTAAGACCACAATGGATCGGCCTCAGGAAAGAAGGTCTTTCCTGCCAAAGCTTCCTGATAAATAACATACTTAAGTTAATGACAGAGCAAATGGTAAAATAAATAGCTACCGACTCTGTAGAGGATTGCATATAATTTGGTTAAAAAAAAAAAAAACACTACAATCAAATGTTAAACAACAATGAATCTAGACTCACAGCGGTATTAGCCGTTGGTTGCTCCTAATGTTGGAAGTCCTCTTAGCTGACTGGTTGAATTCTCCATGTTGCTTTATCTCTTGAAGTGTAAATGGTGAGTGTGGTAACAACTGAATCCCGTGCACTCCATTTAATGTTTTACTAGGCCTCAATGCACCCTCGGCAGTCATATGCTATTTGGCAATCAGTCAATCAAATTCGACTGATTGCCAAAGGGGTAACATATAGTCCTCAATATGGAGTAGGGGGCATTCACCACTGGATGTCACTGCAGTTCATTCAAGCGCAACAAAATACTTCGTCAAGATATCAGAAATTCTACCTACATCCGCCAAAACATCAATATGCAAAGATGTAATTTAACAAGAACAAACTATGAAAGCATCAATCTTTACAGTAAAGCATTTATTTTAACTAGCATACCCATATTTAACCAAAAACATCCTAATCCTCTCACAACTGTCCAACTTTTGTCCTCCTATCATGCTTAAGCTAACATAAATTTTGCCAATTCTATATAGATTTACACTCAAGAATCATTAATCCTTTCGCTCATTGGTTCGTAGATTTCCTAAATAAATTGTGATCAAACAAGAATTCAATTTACAAAATTGATATTCTAGCCTTCCTAATTGATGGAGTGTCTCGCAATCAAACTTAATCAACAGAGCATCAGAAGTCATCAAGAAAATAAAAAAGCTAACGCGTTCAAATCAAAGAAAAGACGCAATCAGAAGATTAAACCGAAAGAATCCTCAAATAAGCATAAACAAGCATCGCAACAGCTACATCACGCAGCATGTTTGCGAAAGAGGTTCAGAAATTGACAAGCATAATACCACAACACATCGAACTTCCATTACAACATCATCTTGAGAATTAAGAAACGGAAAGAAAATTACCCGATAATTACGGAGTTCCGTGGCAACTTGAGCAGAAACGAAAGAGATAATCAGTAATGTAAAGGAATTGATTGCAAGAAAGTCAAAATTAGGGCAACTATTTGTCCGATGTATCAACAGTAGGAAAATATGCAAGTGAGATTTGGGGAATCTTCTTGATTTGGCTGTGCTCTCCGCGGCATATTCTCTTCACTCTTTCCAATTGCCTTCTTTCTATTTACATCCACATGAATTCTAAGATATTTTTAAGAAATTTGAAATTCTTAAGCATCTATGGCCCATTCACGTGTTATGACACAATTCATGAATCAACTTATAATCATTTTCCCAAGTTTTGATACATTAAAGAAAATAATTTTTAAAAAGGTTAATTAAAAATACTTTGGAATCCTTAGTTTCCTTTTTATTAGGGATGTAAACGAGCCGAGCCGAGCCGAGCCGAACAGTATCAGGCTCGAGTTCGGCTCGTTTGGTATCAGCTCGGGCTCGAGCTCGGTTTGAGCTCGGAAAATCAGGCTCGAGCTCGGCTCGAAATCAGAAGATTGAGCTCGATATGGGCTCGAGTTCGGCTCGAACAAAGCTCGAATACAAGGCTCGAATACAGGCTCGAACAAAGGCTCGTCAAAGGCTCGATAACAAGGCTCATCAAAAGCTCGAAATGGGCTCGAATACAGGTTCGAACAAAGGCTCGAAATAAGGGCTCGAATACAGGCTCGATAAAAGCTCGTCAAAAGTTCGAAATGGGCTCGAATGCAGGCTCGATAAGTAAAGCTTGAGTTCGGCTCAAAAAAATTAGATTTAGAGCTCATTAACACTAATTTTGGCATATATATTTCAAAATTTACAAGAAATCACAAACATAGGTCACACATCATATAAATTTTCTTTTTATTACTAATTACTAATTATCTAAATTTCAAAAACTTATAAAATTCATAATCATATTTAAATAAAATATATAAACGAACAGGCTCACGAACTATAAACGAGCCTATTCACGAACCCCTAAACGAACATGTTCGCGAGCCAAACTCGTTTAGGGGTTCGTGAGCCAGGCTCGCGAACATGTTCGCGAGCTATCGAGCCGAACATGTCTAGGCTTGAGTTTGGCTCGTTAAGCTTAACGAGCTCGAAACTTGGGCTCGAGCTCGGCTCGTTAAGCTAACGAGTCGAGCTCGAACGAATATTTATCGAGCCGAGCCACGAACTGTTCGCGAACGGCTCGGCTCGTTTACATCCCTACTTTTTATAATTTACAATTGTTACAAGGTTAATAATTTGCATTCATCAACAATTTAATCATTTTAACATGAAATCGTTAATAAACTATGAATATAATGAAAAAGATCGAATTTGAACATGAGATAAATTTGATTTTCAATTTGATTTTGAGAAAACTATTCTCTCACCCTCAAAACAACATCTATAAAATGTAAAACTAATGAAAAATAACGTATAAATATATGAAGGGATAATTTTTTAATAGTGACAAGAGCTAGTAACTATGTTGCCATTATTGACATTTGATCATTTATAGTAAAATATTTACAGTAGTACCACATTGACTATAAAATTCATGACTATTATATAAATATATATATTATATACTATAGTCATTCATTGTGTATGACTAATTATTACGACTCATAAAGAAAAGGGAAACAATTCATTAATTCCTCTTAGTATACTTGTAAGAATAATATTATACTAAATAATATAATTGTACATAGTTTATTTTATTATTTTCCTTATACTACAGTCAAATTATTTTTTATTAAAGATCATCACACACTTACCTCCATCGTGAACTTAACTCTGAGTCTATATTTAGAATAAATGGAATTGTAAATTTTTCTTTTTAAAATAAATTTGCTAGTAAAACTGTTTATGTGTAGTATTTGGATTCTTAGTTAATTTTCAAAATATACATATTAAAAGAACGAAAATGAAAAAAAGCTAAAAAAAAGAAAATTAATAGAGAAGAAAACTTATGAAAAGAAGGTGAGAAAGAACCGTTACTTTTTTATTTTTGTGCAACGAGTCCAGATCAGCACACAGTGTTTGATAAGAATGAATAAGAGGAATAGTTGGGCTTAGCATTTAATGGTAAGATATTGGACTTTTGGATGAAGCCAGGCCCTGTCAAGTGCGGGTCCATTTTTTATTTCAAAGTGAGAGCCTGTGAAATCAAATTAGTATACAAAATGTTGTTCAACTTATGGCAGGAATATGTCAAATTCTAATTTCACGTGGGCCAAGATTTAGGCCTAGGACAGATTACTGAAATAGGGAAAAAAAAAAAAAAAAAAAAAACTTCCTTCAGTGTTTAGTAGTATTTTTTTTTTAATGAGTTGGACTTCAACGTTGAATGTATTGAGAAATTTTATAATATGGATAATATGAATATCTAATTTTATTTTAAAGTACTTATAGATACTTTATGACAATAGTAATATATATATATATATATATATATATATATATATAAAATATGAAATAGAACTTTAAAAAGCTCTAGCATTAAAAATGAAAAGATTAATTTAAAAATGAGTTGGGTATACACACCTCAAAATTTATTGAACACATTTCATTCTTTGAAAAATAAAAAGTATAAAATTATATAATTTTGGAATGTATACAACATTTTGGGAGTGTGCATGGACTCAAACTTTAAAAATATGTAATGTTAATGATAAAGAAACGTAGAAAATCTAAATCTATACATACATTAAAAAGAACATGTATCTTGATGGATGATGATATCCGCATCAATATTTAAATGAATATTTGGATGATGAGAGACCGAATTAATTTGTATAAAATTAAGGAAAAAAAGATAATAAAAAAGTGCAAGTCAAATCCGATAGAGCATATATAAAACATCAAATATGTATAGAAATGCAAATAAGAATAGACTTTCTCTCTCTCTCTCTCTCTCTGACACACACATGCTGAAGTCAAACTTTTCTTGAAGGCCGAACTCAGACTCCTTAAACTACAAACACAAGCAATCTTTTAAGGAACTAACTCAACTCATGTCCTATAACTACATTTCTAACCAATTAAGTTTTCATTTATTGGGATTTTATTTTTTAAAATTCTTCTATATTGGTTTATTAAAATAAAAAAAGAAACTTTTACACTCCTTAACTAAGTCTGCAAAATTTGTTTATTTTGTTTCTCATGATCAAATTTGTCTCGAATACATTTGAAAGATCAACAAAAAAAGAGAAATGCGATTGATTTTTCTCATGAACAATTCAGTCAAGTTGTTATTTAAGTTATAACAAATAAAGTCCACAAAGACATGGACTAAACAACCTTTAATAAAGAGTAGGGATCCTTTATTACAATTAGCAATGTTTTATCTTATGTTTCAATAATATTTATATCAACATAGTCATCTAATACACAAATCACGATGAAAAGATAAAACATACAAGACAAGTGATGTACACAACAAGTTTGAATTAAACACCTGAGAGTAATATATATTGGTTAGTGTAAGATAACATGAGAACACATTTGTGTGGGGCCCATTAAGGCCCCGAACCCTAGGTGCACCTCATAAAGGAGAAAGCTAGATACATAGCTAGGAAAGGCGAAGCTATTTAAAAGGAAAGAGAGAAAATTGCTTTCAAAGGGCAAGCACAACTGGTACTGCAAATTCACGTTTCACAAAGCCCTCCATTTCCATTAACATTCAAAACTTGTTAATATATACTCTCTCTCTCTCTAGAAACCACATTTGTGCATATGCAACAAACCCACGTCCACAACTAACATGCACATCAAACCCATTCTTTGTTTAGATCACAAATAACATAGGTCCAAAGTTCGAAGATATTCATTCACCAAGAGAAACTTAAGTTACGTATAAGAAGCTTCCACGAATCAAGCTGGGTCAATCTCCAATCCTTCTTACCCACTGTCACTATTTCTCTCTCTAGAAAACAAAAATGACAGTTTCTTTCCATGGCACTTCAAGAATCGCAATTCTCTCTCTAGGGTTCCTCTTACTCCTCTCAGAAGTCTGCTCACTCTCATCAGCGCACAAGATCGCCGTCGCCGCCGGCGGTCCACGGTGGCATCCGGCTAGGAAAGTACGGTTCTCCGGCCACCATGCAAGACCGGAAAGCCCATCGGAATTGGTGAGTGGTGTGAAGAGTAGAGATATTAATGGAAGTAGTTATGAAGATGAGAAGAGATTGGTACATACAGGGCCCAACCCTCTTCACAACTAAGTGACAAAATCATATGATGAGGCTTTGCTACTTTCGATTCTATTCTAATGGTTAGTTTTAGATTTCAGCTATAGAAAGTCTCTGCAACTTCCTTCTACTATTATTTTTTTTAAATATATTTTCTTCTGAATTAGAATTAAAGGTAGCAAAGCTTTTTCAGTCATTGTTTTAAATGAGGTGTTATGGGTGCCAACCAAAAAAGAAAATGGACATCTCTTTTGTTCCGAATAGTGTTTCATCTCGTATTTCAAATATGGTCGAATAGAGGCCTTAATGTATATTAAACCAAGAGATAAAATACTATTTGGAACAGTATTGTATGGTGACCGGATATTGGTAGGTGTTAGTGATCTTTCTTCCTTTATTGCAGTGTTGTTTCTTATTAATTTTTTTTTTCTTGTACCTTCTGTTAAGACATTACTGTTGTTGTATTAATTGCTGTAGTTACTGATGTTCATCTACTCAATCTTTTTTTAGCATTTGATTCTTTTCCTTTGACAGCTAGCTAGCTGGAATTCTTTGTTATTCCCAGAAAAAAAAAAAAAAGGAAAAAAAAAAAAACAGACCAGTTGAGTAGAATTGCAGTGTTAAGATACTGCAAATCCTCTTAAATAAAACAATATAAAAAACTGAAAAATTAGGGGACAGATTTGATATTTCACCATCAAAGTGTAGTTAATTAGTCTGTAAAAAGTTATGCAAGTCTGAATCTAGACTGTTACTTTTTGAAGGGGGTTTCAGCTATTAGTGCTCAAAAAGGCAAACAAAAGCATTGAAATATATGGCAAAGCTATTGTTTATGCATGGACTCTAGGTTTACTTTTCAACAAGCTATTAGGTCAATACTTCACATCATATACATACTAATTGCTCTATTATTTATGTATCATTATATTTCATCATTATCCACTGATTGTGCTATTTAGCTTCTTCTTCTCTCTGCGCCTCGTTTACACTATATTCAGTATCATACCATTGAAATGGGAGAAATATTTCTAAAAATGTTTTATTTTTATTTATAATAAAAAAACTTATAAGAGCACAACAAGTACCAAATACAAAATATATATATATATATATATATAATATGGTGTGTATATAATCAAAATTTCCTGAAATGAACTCACACATTGGTCAGTAATGTGAAGCCACATGGATATGAAAGAAGTATATATGCCAATGTATTATTGATATAAAACATGATGTCCGGTTTTAATGGAGCTAACCAACATCGAAGACAAATTATTAATACTTTGTGTAGTAATAAAACAAATATAACATAAAGTACTACTAGTATTTTATATTGAAATTGATTGCATGAGAATCAAAGATACAATAAGGATATTTATATATCCATCTCTTCACCACATATATAGATGCTCGTCAAGAATTTATCGCATCACAGCTCTTTACATCTGTGAGATCTGAAGGTTTAGAATATTGGGTAAATGTGGGTATACATAAGTATTACATAGAGGTAAAAATTATATGTGATTTGAATTTTTTATTTTTTTATATAAAATTGGGACCGTTATATTTTACCAAATAACTTTAAATTTAATGAATTTTACTGTTACAAATCCTAGCCGTTTCAATGACTATATTTTAAGCCAATATATTATTGTTACGAATAAATAGTGTTATGTGTTTTTATTGACTTAAATGCACAGTTGAAATTTTATTCAAAGGGGATGCCTGTCTGTCTCACATGGGCAACACGCATTTTCAAGTTTAAGGACAGTGCAGCCCCATATTAATGGTACACATTAATCAATATGCATGCATTCTCAAGTAATTAATTAGGGATACTCATAAATCATATTTTATTGTCTATGCAGGTGACCAGGCTACGTAGAATATTCTACGTAACGATGATCTAAAAAGCAATTTAAGTTACGTAGGTTATGTCTCCTTTTTCTTGCAACTTTAATGGATCTCTAAAATAACTGCAGGATAATAACGTATTTGAAGTGAAAAAAAAAAAGAAAGAAGAAATTTAGTAAAATCATACTTTTAGGTATGTCCTAGACCTCTAAGTGAAATTACTTATTTAATAGCTAATTCTTTCGTGCGTGGGTCTTGACGTGGAGTATGACTTTTGTGACACCATTTTACCAATTTCAATTTGGTGAGATACATCAATTAACATTACACGATTTTGTGAAAAGGAAAAAAAAAAAAATTATTTATAGATAATTTGCGATTATAATTTTCAAAATATTAATAATCATATTATTTTTGAAATAAAATTTATAGAAAATCCATAAAATAAAAGGCCATTGGGTCAACTCACACTTACATAGTTCACATGCTTGGTTTGTTAGGTCCAGCGCCGCCGAAGTGTAGATGCACTCAGTCAATGAATTTTTCATAATTCTGTTCAAACCTTAATTATACCTAATTATTCAAATTTGAATTAAATATCTCCTCCTTCATAAATGAATATATTCAACAAAATGGATCTAAGTAATTTTTCAACTCAACCCCAAACCACTACCAACCTCTTCCAAACCCCCCCCCCCCCAAATTAATTAATTAATTGAGGAGAATTTTTTTTAATCACAACTCAAAATTTCATTTTCCATTAGCTAATTGAAATTTCTTTTCGACATTTTTACCCTTCTTTCTGCTACCATAAAAAAATCATGTTGCTCTTCCCAAATCCCGACCACCAAAGCCTAAAAAGGTCACAATTGTAGTTTCCTTTCTTTTTTGCTGGTTCCGACATTATTAATTCTCGTATTTCAATGTTTCTCAACTAATCTTTGAAGAGCTAAGATCGATATTTCTCTGGTTTAATATACGGTTACAATTTATAAACATTTGATACCCAATTAATTCTCCATATTACACATTGGTAATTTATCATTGTAGTATGTTTGGTAAAAAAGAAAAGGCTTATTTAAAATATAGAATATGCATGCAGTGGACCTTTGAATTTGGGTCAGTGAAAATAGAAGAAACAGTATAGTATGAGGATTTGGTGTTTCGATGCCACAAATTTTGGTTAAGTGTTGCTCATCTCAAGGCGAGATCCATAAAGTGGTCGTAGAAACTTCCTTGGAATTGAAATTTCCAACCAAACACATAAACAATTGGTATTGAAAGGAGAGACCAATTTTCTTGAAACCTAAGTACACTAATTTCGGAAGATTCTTAAAAGCGATAACTTAGATGCAACATCATCTCTTATCAACAACATAAAATTTCCCCCTATAAATGAATGTTTTTTGTTACATATATTATGTGGAGTGTTTGGGTTTGAGCTATCCCTATCCAATTTTTATTTTCTACTAAAATAATTTATGAAGAGCAAATTAATTATACTCGATGAAAATAGCAATTGAGTGCTACTTTATACATCGTTCAACGTTTATAATAGTCCCACTCTTTATGGGATAAGGGTGAATTATATAGTTTTAAAATCATGTATGAATATTTGTACGAGATCATTCTAGATATGATTCCGTGAGATGAAATCTCAATATCAATAGCAATATGAGAATTTCGCAAGTTTAGAATATTATCTTTACATCATTCATCAATGAATAACACTAATTTTAATTTCGGATCATTGAGACACAAAATTTTCAATTTGCTCGGTTTTAGGATGAAAATCTTGAGATTATGAATTTTAGGCCAAATCACACCAGCGAAAAGCCCAAATCTCATGCATGCGATTGGACCCGAAATTCATGATTTCAGGTTTCTTTTGTCTTAAAATTGCCCTTTTAGAACAAAAAGCCTAAAATCGTGAATTTCGCCCAAATTGTAAAGTTAGTGTTCAAATGTTGGGGTCCAAAAAGTTAGCATCCTGATTGATCTAAAGATTATGTACTAAATTTACAATTTCCCTCTAACTATAATCCAATTCTATCTTCGTAAGCCCTCTTTTTTTTTTTTTTTCTATTCCCCTTTTGGTTATTGGTTGACTCATCTCACAAATTAAATACATAAAAAGGTCTCATAAAAGTCATAATCACCATCACCATCATTATTTATTAAAAAAAAATTGAGAGAAAAGCAATAGCAAATTGAAACAGAGAAACAAAAAAAAAAGTTTGAGGATTGAGGAGTATGGAATTGTGAAAGAAGGTCCAACACATTCCACAGGCTGGTAGCAAGGACAGCCCTTTATGATTACTTCAATATCAACCACCCAAACGCGCCATATATTAATTAATGTCAGTAATTATATGAAATAAGGTCACTTTCATCCTATTCGACTAATTAACATTGTTTCCAGTGGGGTTGGTTTTAATTATAATCGATGACGATAATTTCATTTGGATAGAGTGATTTGAAATGTATGGATTTTAAATCCAATCATATTAATAAAAAATTAGTTCAAAATAAAAATGATTTAAATCCATATTTATTCAAACACACCACCAATGTTTAGTGCTAGAAATTTCAAATATCTTCTCAAGAATCTCCATTCAAATGAAGCCTAAATGTATTTTGTATGTGTCCATCAACATATGCATATACATGTGATGAGTATATATATAGTAAATAATGTCGCTAATTTGGAACTAAGGGATTCGAAATGCAACTACTTATATTAGAGTGAATTTTTAAATCCCTCAAAATTATTAAAATTATGAGTTTAAAATGAGAGTGATAAGTTCAAATTCATATCAATAAAATAAAAATAAAAACCTTATATTCGATATGTTAGGTGTAACATTTAAAAAAACCGTGATTAATCCTGAGATGGGTTGAAGGTGTGGATTAAATGGGCATTTTATTAAAGGTTTCTGTATTGAATGGGAATATTCAAATAACTAGGACAAATATCCCAAATGAGGAAAAGAAGTAATTGAGAAGGTGGATTGAAAGAGGAAAAAGTAGTAGTCATAAAGTGAGGATATGTGTATGTTGCAGGACCATCTTCAGCATAGTTGAGAGTATGAGAAATAACTTTGATGACAGTGGGAGAATGGAGGATCATTTTAGGTTATCATAATCCATAACTACCCAAGAATAGCAATGGCTTCAAAATTAAAACACAAGAAAAGAAAATGAATAATAAAATAGTAACAAGTTTAATTTTTTATAGAGTTTATTACTTTTTTCACCGGATTTGGCAATTTAGGACAAAAATATTTCAGATTAGCAATTTAGGATTTTTTGTTTTCAATTTTAGCAATTACGGCCCAATTTCAGTCCGAATTGCTTATTTGAGCTGAAATTGCACGTTTTTCGCACGTGTCACCCCTAATCGAACTCAATTTGCTGAAGTGACACCTTATTTACTGAGGTGGATTTTCATTAATAATTTGTGGCCTGCCATGTGGAGTGCCATGTGTATTATTACATGGTCCCACCACTGACACATCACAAAAATTAAAAAAAACGAATATATTGCAAAGGGGGAAATTAAATCTCCAAATCGCGACACCACCAATTTCAAGAACCCTAATTTCCCCAATGAAGAACACCCCTCGCTAGGTACAGAAATTTCTCCGGAGAATTCATCCCCAAATTGCTAACCCCCAAATCGGCGAACCCTAGTTTCTAGAAATCAAGAACAAAATTAATTTGGCAATGGAGTCTACAACGAAGGGGTCTTTACATACAGGGCAGAGCATAGTGGGTTCACTCTCGGCGGTGATAGTGACCTCTTCGTCCTAAACCTCTTCTTCGCGCCGCTGCTGCTCGGATTCGAGTAGTAATCCTCCATCTCACTACCGCCGCCGCCGCCGGAGCTCGACGGCAGAGCCAGCATCGCCGCCCTCTGCGTCGGCGCCACGTGGAGCTCGGTACCCAAAGTGGCCGTGCGGGTGCTGGTGGAAGGCGGCGAAGAACCCGCCGCCGCCGGGCTCGTTCTCTTTCCGGTGGAAATTGTGGTGGCAGCTGCAGGCGGCGCACCGGAGGGACTCGAGAGAGCCCTCCTCCCCCGCCGCGATGAACTCGCCGCAGCCGTCCACGGTGTGGCCGCCGATGCCGACGACTCCTTGTGCCTCGACTTCCTCAGCGGCAACGGCGGTGGCGGCAGTGGTCGAGGAATTTGCGGGTCGGTGGATAGGTATTGACTTGGAATTTGGAATCCGTGTGATGAATTTGGAATTTAGTTTACGGATTATTATTTTAGATTAGGTTGATTTTCGGATTAATTTAATTAGTTTAGTTAAATTCAATTTGGGGATGAATTTTCCCATTTTGTTTGAGTAGTGTGATGTGTCAATGGTGAGCCCCATTTAATAATATACATGACAGAATAAAATTATAAGTAAAAATTCATCTCGGTAAATAAGGTGCCACCTCAGTAAATTGAGTCCGATTAGGGGTATCACGTGAAAAAAACGTACAATTTCAGTCCGAATAAGCAATTCGGGTTGAAATTGGACAGTAATTACTAAAATTGAAAACAAGGTTCTAAATTGTCAGCCTGAAATATTTTTATCCTAAATTGTCAAATTCTTTATTTAATGGGCGGAAAAAAAAAAAATTCTTTTTTATATTGTTCTTGATGTTATAGATATAATCATGAAGAAATCCGCAGCCATTAGTGATCAAATATGTGCACTAAACCAAATGATATGGATAAATTACACAACATCAAATTCTATATAACATAGCTTTTATATTATATTTATTGTGAACACATGTTAATATATCTATTATTGATGTATCATAAAATATAATCATTACTTTCAAATCTCAATACTTAAATGGATGAGATTTTTAAACGTTATTTCTATGTAACCGGCTTAATTTGATAATAAATGTATCTCTATTCGAATAATCTCTCAAGTTTGAGGTCCCATATTCTGTTTTATTTAATTCCATAAATAAAAATTTGTTTATTGTGAAGCATATTAAAGTATGACATTTGGCATTTACACAAAATTAAAATATTGATGTTATACAGAGGAGGCTAAACTGGCAACTTCGTAATTTAAATATGGTAAAAAGGTGAATGGAGGATTGATGGGCCTTTTTAGAAAGAACCACTCCGTAAAGCCCATTATCAAATTAGGCCATGGCCCATATCCTTCTTGGGTTTGGTTTGTAAATGTTTAAAACTTTATGCTAAGTGTAAATTTCAATCAGATTCCGTTATTTTTATGAAATTTGTCTTTGATATTCTAAATTTTCAAAATTCAATCAGATTCCGTTATTTTTATGAAATTTGTCTTTGATATTCTAAATTTTCAAAATAAAGGTGTGATTAAAATCTGTATTTGTAAGAAGATTTTATAGAGTAAAATTGTTAATGTACATGTCAAATCAATGCTGAAAAAATGTATTTGTGTTTATTATATTGTTAGTTGATGTAACAACAATGATTTGATGGTTATAATAATAGAAATTTAGGTATGCGTTGAAATTTTTTTATTAATAAGTTAAATTGCAAATTTAATTATAGTTTTTTATTTTGTAAAAAAAAAAAGGGATCTCTAATCAGTGGCGTATCCAGGAATTTTAAATTGGAGATACGAATAAGTAAATAATAGATAATAGAAAAAAAATTACGCACAAACATTGTTTCATATATAAAGTCTTACAACCAAAATAATCAAATACATAAGATATTACAAAAGATTCAAGTTATAAGCTACAATTTGGTTCTTTGACTCTTCATTTTTTGGAAACGATCTATGACATCATCATCAAGAATTTGTAAGAACACATCTTTCTCAATGAAAGTGACCAAACAATCATTTAATAATTAATCACCCATGCTATTCCTCAATTTATTTTTGATATAGTCCATTCCTGAAAACACTCTTTCAACACCTGCAGTAGCGACCGCGAGAATCAACACCAACTTGATAAACAAAAAAATTATCGGATAAGTAATATGTTTGTTTGTTTCTACTAACATCTTCGAAAGGGCACCAAGATCGTGCAAATCCCAAAACCTGTCATCTTTTTGCATATTTTCAATGAATATATCGAGTTGGCATTCAAGAGTCATCAAATCAATATTTGAAAATTTGGATGGATAAAATGTGGCAAGTTTAATCACTTTTTATTTGTCAAAAGAAGAGAAACCATCTTTAGGACTTAAACAAGCCATGCGTGTAAGCAATTCCATATTCACCTTATCAAATCGATCATTGAGTTCATTAAGTTGTAAATCAATCACTCCTAGAAAAACTTGAATCCGAAAATGTTGAAGATTCGTCTCTTGTTGTACAAAACGTCTTGATCGTCCCCTTGCCTTATAAGGAACATCCGTATTGGGAACCTCAATGTCATACTTGTTGCAAAATAAAGTGATCTTATTCAAGAAAGTTTTGCATCCACAATCTCTTATTTTTTGCAATAGTTGCTTGGTTAAAAAAACAAGAGACATAACATTAACAATATCTTGATCTCTTCTTTGCAAAGCAAGACACAAATCATTAGTGTACCCAAAAATAGTCAACATCAAGTGTGCCATGAACACAAAATCAAACGACTCTAATGAGAACAAAATGGCTTGAGCTTTTACCTTATCTTCTGAACATGAGGCATTCTCCCCAACCATAACGAGTACCTCAACAATTGTAGAAAACAAATGGATAACATTCAAAAGAGTTTTATAATGAGACCCCCAATGAGTATCCCCCAATCTTTTCAAACCAACCTCTTGATTCAAACCTGACCCACTCTCAAGTTCACCAATTTCCAAGGCTTGAGCAATTTTTTGAGCTTGAACTACTCGAATCATTTCTCTTCTCTTACAAGAAACTCCAACTATATTCAACAAATTTGCAAGTATTTCAAAAAGCCAACCGCAATCATTGTTTTTTTTAGCAACAACAAGTGTTAATTGAAGTTGATGAGCAAAACAATGAACATAGTAGACACATGGAGTATCTTTCATAATCAAAGTCTTAAGACCATTAATCTCACCCTTCATGTTGCTCGCCCCATCATACCCTTGCCCTTGAATCTTCGATGGACTTAATGAATGCTCCACAAGTAAAGATATAATTACACTTTGAAGTGTCAAAGCAGTGGTATCACCAACATGTATTAGTCCAAGAAAACATTCCACTACCACTCCTGTTTTACAATCAACATAATGCAAGCAAAGAGCTAATTGTTCATTTTGAGACACCTCACTTGACTCATCAGCCAATATAGCAAAGTATTCATCACCAAGTTCTTCTATAATGCGCTTAGTTGTTTCTTTTGCACAAAAATTGATGAGATCTTTTTGAATTAAGGGAGACGTCATTTGATTATTAGTTGGAGCATTTATAAAAATAACATCTCTAACATCTTCATTATGTACTGCTAGTCATTTCAAAAGCTTAAGGAAATTTTCCCTATTAATTGATTCTTCACTTTCATCATGCCCATGAAATGCCAACCCTTGGCACAAAAGATACCTCAAACAACTAAGTGAAGCTTTCAAATGAGTTTCATACTCACTTCAAATCGTATCACTTGCATTATCAAAAGCATATACAATAGATTTCTTTTTTGAGTCTCTTAAATTCACGTACTTTTCAGAAGCAAGATTATGAGCACTTTTAACCCCACCAACAGGCTTCTCAAACCTATTCGGCTTATTCCATGATCTAAATCCTCCATTAACAAATGCATCTCCCCCCACATTAAGAAATACTTCATTCTTAAACAAATAACAAACAAAACAAAATGCTGCATATTTCTCAATACTATATTCAAGCCAATCATACCTTTTGAACCAAGAGATGCTAAATCGACATATACCTCACTACAACAAACAGAATGGCTAGCTGCGTTTTTTTTTTCACATGACGACGTTAACTAGCGTCATGAAATAAAGTACCCACACATGTAAAAGTGTCGCGAATTGCATTGTTAAATTTGCCGTCACGAATTTTTTTGTGACGTAAAAGTTATGCGTGGATAAACTTCATTTAGGGACGTTTTTGATAATTACGTCACTAACTTTAAAAATGACGACACTAATTTGTGTCACTATTTTAAAGGATCTATAGTGTTTTTTTAATATCTTGCCAACACTTATCATTCGTGTAACAAAAAATAACCACACTTTTTATAATATTCGTGGTTAAATTCACAACATTGTAGAAAATTAGTGTAGTCTACTTAGCAACATTTAGATCAAATAACATCATTAATTTGGTGACATAATTTATATCTAAAGTTATAAATTAATAACCGTTTATAAATAAAAAAAGTGTCCTTAAATCCGCATCTATTTTATATAAACATTCTTAAAATTTGTGACGCTATTAAAAAGATATGTACCAAAATTGTCAACGCTATCTATCTACAATTTGTGTTATTAAAATAACAGAACACTATGGGTTGTGTCATTATAATAGTGACGCTATACAAAATTTTTGTTCTAAAAATGGCAACAGTTTTTAGCGTCATAAAATCAACGACATTTTGAAAATTGTAAAAAAAAATGGTGACATTGACTTCAACAAATGTCCTCAAATTAGTAACATTGTTTTAGATATTTAGTAGTTAGATTGGTGACATTTTTCTCTACGAGTAGTATCACAAATTAAATACATTAATATTAAATGGCCCAACATCAGCATTACACAAAACAATATTTAATCAAAAATACGAAAATGAGCAATAAGTCAATTATTCATTTCAATAAAAAATAAATAATTTTAAATCTAATTCCAATCCCAAATAATCAAATTGGTCATCAAAGATCTTATTATAAATTAATAAATTGTTCTTCAGTGGAAATAAACTAAAAATAGAATTACCCAAAAAAAAAATACTGGTCAATCAAAGACCTTATTACAAGTACTTGAGCTGGTTCATTTGATTCTCTCTAAGTTCCTGTGTCAAATATGAAAAAAAAACAAAAAAGAAAACAAATAAGAGTTCTTTTAAAGCATTAGAAAGATAAAATAATTAAATTAAAATATAATAAAATAAATTAATCAAATACATATAACATGTATAATATATAACTTACATTCAATACAACCATGAAGAAACTTCACTCATTTTCAAAACTTACAGATTCTGAAAAGTTCGGCATATTCTGCTGAAGACATGTAACAAACAATGAATTGCAAAATAAAAAATAACTTATCATTAGAAGTAAATATGTCTACACAAACTTATGACATCATAGTCTTAAACTGAAGAAAATCCAGTCAAAGATTATTCACGTCTTCTTGTATTTTTTCATTATCAGATTTCATTTTTGACATCTTTTTCTCGTTTTCCTATTTCAGTTGAGTTATTTTTTCTTCATACTCAACTTTCAAATCTGCAATCTTGGTTTCATAATGTACCTCCATATCAGCAAGTTCCTTTTGAAGATTTACAAGTTCACTATGTTTCGTTTCTCTTGAATGAATTTTTGGGCCATGTACTTTTATTGGTGTTACTCCTAAAGTCTCATATCCTTTCACCCTTCCATATTGATCTTCCCTTACAATTTCATTGAATACTTCATCTTCTATAGCATTGGAATCAACATTTTCAACTGTCGCACTACGTTCTGCAACCAAATTCGTAGCTGTCCTCTGTTTACACAAAAATAAATAAACTCTATGATTTAACTAATGGAAAAGTTAAATTATCCATCCATTGATCTTTAAATTAAAAAAGAAAGCACAACACTTACCATAATTTTCTTTGCTTCTTTGTTGACAAACTTTCCATTCTTTCTTTTACGTGTAATTCCATAGAACTCTAATCGTCCAAGCTCTTTTCCATACTTCTCTTTCTGCCACAATATTCCCACAATTAAAAACAAGTACTGATATTAGATTGATGAGTCACAAGCATAAGATCATACTTGAAAAAATGATAAAAAATAATTTATCGATCATTACGATATCCCACTTAATATATAATCATTGGAAGTGAATGAAATTATAAGAAATTCAGCATATTTGAACTTCACTCATTTCTCTGCCATTATCTCAATAATTTGTTAGAGCCTAACCTGCAATAGCAAGATGCCCAAATTCTATACATTCATTACCACCCAATATCAAATAGCTGAAACTTTCAAATGAATTCCTCAATCATCTAGATAGGAAAGCAGAAGCACACCATCCCTCTTGTTCTTTCACAAGTATAAGATCATGCCACAATATTCCCACAAGTAAAAATGATAAGGTCATGCTCACAAAATGAAATACAATTAAAACTGTAACTCACATGTTCTTCTTTACGTCGTGCAAAACTCTTTAAACCACAAGTATGAGGTGTTTTGTGGTGTGCCCTTGCGGTCTTACCTCTATCAGATAATTTCTGCAATAAAAAAAACTAGTATAATATTTATTTAAATATTTAAACTTTGTAAGAATAAACGATATTATTTATACCTGCCCCTTCGCTGAATACTAATATTCAACCAATTTCTTCCACTGATTTGGTGGCACTCCAGCTGGAATTGAAGTTATTGTATTTGTTATAGTCTTGTCGCCACTATAATACTTACATTTTAACTCATGTTTGTGACACTTCCACTTATTGTCAAGTGATTTCATTGTCCATCTTTTAACATAAGCATTATCAGGTAGCTCAAAATACGTCTACATCAACCAATTAAGCAAAAAAGTTATAAAACATATAACAAAGACTGAAATTATATTATAAGACAATTAAAAGAATCTAATATATTTAAAATAACCTTAGTCAACTTCCATAAATGTTCTTTTTGCTCACGAGGCATTAGCCTCCAATCTATCCATTCAACGGAACACAACTCCTTTTTCCTAGCAACAGTTCCAAGCCAACCACCCAAAATTCCTCCACTTTTCTTAATTGGTTGTCCCAAATTATTAAACTCCACAACAACACATTCACCTTTAGGTAGAGTCCAAATGTCTTTGGCACGGGTTGCCCCATGCTTTTTTCGCACATTACCTTGACTATCTAAATATAAACAAATATATACTCGATTGTTATAGTCATCAATAAATCTTTATGTATAGTTAATGAAAATATTTAAAAAAAACGCATATACTTTCAAGATTCAGTTTTAATATGAATGATTGATAGTACCTCTTATTTCAATATCATAGAAAACTTCCTCGATAGAATCACCTTCAGGTTCATCACTTTCATCCTCTAGACTATCAGGTGGTTGGGTCTCATCGTCATCACATGATTGAGTCTCATCATTTTCATCAGAACTTTGTTGGATAGCTTCTATAGTTTTGTCATTGTTTATTTCTTCGGTGGTCATCACATCCCGTGGACGACGTTCGTATTCCATGTCAAAATAGACCTAAAATAAAACAAAAACCAACCTGTCAAATAAGTAAAGATTACATCTATTTTTTCAAGAATTGAGTTAATCTGTCCATTAAATAAGTAGTAAGTGTCAATGCAGAGCAGAAAGTAACATTCCAATGTGAATACCGAGTAACAAAATGCTTCACAATAAATGTGTATAGTAGAAGTAGGCCCAAGTGAAGTTAAAATCATTCAAAAAGAGCTCAAGCAGTATGGAAAGTTTGAGAGGAAAAATTTACAGACCGGATGGACAGATCAGCGAGGTGCTCTTGATGTTTTTCTTATTGCTAGTGTCCTTGAGAAGAAAAATAAAGAACTCTTAAAAGAGGCTCAAGGCATGGATGATGTTGTCCAGACACTTCTTCTATTTGTTGCTTATTTCAACTTTTTCTTTAATAAATGTGTAGTTTTTTTATTGTTGGAAACCTCAATCCATATCCTAGGTGAACTGACCGGGAATTTGGATGTAAAAAAGGCGTTGAAAGTGGCACTAAAAATTCACAAGAAATACTTGTACAAGGCAAGCTTCATCCTACTTTATATTCTCTCCCTCCTTACATATAGTTATCGACCTTTTTGTGTGTCTTATTAAGTGATTTTCAGTGTAGGCCAAAGCATCACAGTAACAGCTGTTGCAAATCTCAGCAACAATTACTTCAGTTTCTAATGTTTTATTCTTTCCCTGTTTATCATATTTCTTGTATCCATTCTTTTGTATGTAAATAAGATTTTGACTCTAAGTAAATCTTAGTTCTTTCTTCAAAATCATAAAACCAATTAAAGATGCAGAGGATACTTGAGAAATATCACATATTATTCTGATACCATCTCTCAATATGTTACCTCCAAGGTTTTACTAATAAACTATCCACATTATCTATAAAGAACATAGACCAGAATGAAAAATATAGCAACAGATCATTAAGTAAACATCCCCACAGAGCAACCACTATTGTTAAGAAAATTAACAAATGACTTATCTCTTTTTCTTCCTTTTGATGAGCAATACTAAAAATGATATTAGTTATAATCCTAGTCAACATGAATCATTCTTGGAACGAAAAATTCAAATTAAAAGAAAAATCATGATTTACATAAAATTTAATAATTTCAAAACTTCCACTGATATGCTTCATGAAAATGTCAAGTATCTTAGAAATTTGAGAAAAATATTCATGTGCAGGTACCAAACATTAGATTTAGGTAAGACATCCAAACTAAAAACAAGAGTAGCTAGTGCAGTAGTTATTATATATTCATACACCCTAACACAAAGCAGAATAACTATGATGCAAGCAAAGACAAATAGCAACCTGTGTTTTCTGTATATAACTCGATTTAGATTGTTTGTCCCGGTAAGCCAAACCAAGCAAAGACAAATAGTACCCTATGGTTTCTGCATATTACAAGAATTTTCAACATAGTAACTAATTTTTGTAAAACCATAATCTGCACACATAAATCCACTACAAGGCTTATATAGTTGTTTATAAAAATTTAAGGAAATTACAGACTAGTCTTATGAAATAGAGAAACAACAGTAGCAAGAAACATCATACCAAAAATATCATAATCGAAAGTAAGGAGATTACCAGTTTATTATTTTTTCCGAGAGAAATGACAGTAAAGAACGCAGGAAATTATAAATCCCAAATCTGAATTTGCAGAAAATGAATGATTTGAAGCCTTTACAATAAGATGAATCTTAATTCGAGGCAAAATTTGTATTCCCAAATCTCAACGATTCAAATTGTGTATTCCAAGCATCAACATATACTAAAAGACTGATTTCCATATATAAAATCCCAAATTGCAGCCCTATTGTGTAGAATCAATTTGGAACAAACCTCAATCTAAGATCTAATTTAGAGAGATTTCCCAAATCACAGCCGCACTAAGAATCGAATTGAAATATCAGCCGATTTGATTATTCTTCCTACAATTAAAAAAAAGCCTAATTCTTAAATCATGAAGATGGTATGAAATATAATGTGGTAAAAAAGGATTTTATACTCAGCTTGAAGCCGCGATAAGGGTTTGAATATATATATATATATATATATTATACTCAGATGAAAATTGGAAAAAAAAAAAAAATATATATATATATATATGAGAACCAAAACAGAATAACACCTACGTTATACAAAAGGTTAATGAAGATTTTCAGTATTTGTTAGATTATTTGCATATTGGAAGATGTAAACTATTTGTATATTTAATAAATGATAAACCAATTTATTCAGATCATAAAAATGCCAAATATAACCCAATTATTTATCAACGTTCTAAACATAGAATCTCAGTTTTATAGAAGTATTAGTATGAGGTTCGTGTAATACACGAGATTTAATTAAAAAAATTAAATTTAGTGAAATTAAAAAAAATTAAATATCATAAATGCAACAAAATTAAATTTATGATCTGTGCAACATATATCGTCTAATTTAACATTAAATATAATAAAATATGATCAAATAATTATTTAAATGTTAAAATATGTGTTGCATTTGTAGATGATCAGTTAATAAATTATTATTATTTTGAAAAGAATATACATTGCTATACCTATTATATTATTCAACCCACCCATCATTTTGTTCTTTAGTTTGATTTTTATTGTTTACATTTGTAACAACCCTCAACTTTTATTTTCAATTAAATGATAAAAAATGAAAGTCAAAATTTCACAAATAAATTCCATAGTTTATTTTAAAGCATATATTCCAAAAATTATTTGATTTCAATAATTAATAAGTTTGAATAATAATTTTCAAGCTGCCCACCTTTATTTTAGTTTTTTTTTCTTTTGTATCTATTTATATTTTTTCTTTACATTTTTAAATTTAAGAAATTTGAAATATATAATAATACATATCATTGAACTTTAGAATACATTTTAGGCTTGTCATGTGACACTTTGGTCTTACTTATATATTTATATATAAAGATAACAATAATAATCTATAATTAGGAAAATTAATAATGGGTGGGACGAGAGGGGCTGGCGACGGCGGGCTGGGGCTGATAGGGGCTGGCTGGTGCTAATGAGGCTGGACCGGTGGGGTTGGGTTGGAAAAATATAAATTTCATTCGATTGTGCAAAGTTGGTTATTTCAATTGAAATATGTAACATGACTTTTTTTTTAATTGAAACATTTTTTTTCTTTGAGCCAGGAAGAGTAATTAGTAAATAGAGAGTAAATAGTAAATCCGAATACTGACCGGTGGTCAAAATAACATCTATTGTATAAGATTGTGTTATATATGATACAGGGAGAAACAGAGAAAGTTGATATCTACAAACTATAGAAATAAGCTACTCTGAATTTACGAGTCTTGTTGCTCCGATTTCACAACAATGTGAGATGACGACGAACAGCTTCCATTCTGGACGTAAAGTCTGTTAGCAACCACCGAGTATGTGGCCAAACCCACATCAACATCATCAAAGTTGAGGGTTCCTTTGACCTTTCTATTTCTGAAATGAAGACCAAAACTTAGTACATAGAATAGAACCGAAAATGAGAAAACATTGTTTGTACTAAGAATCTAAAGCAGTGCAGAATCTCAGCGGCCAAGCAATTACCTAACAAAAATATACAAGCAATTGCCAATAGCAAGTAAATATAATGTGGCATTGTGTTTTTCTGGATGATGGCAACCAAATGATAAGATAGTATAAACAATGATTATGAAGAAAAATTATATTAATTATGTAAAGCTCCAATTCACTTAACCAACTAGCAACTGCTTCGAGGCTAAAAGTGCTAGAGATACGTTCTGGTGCATGGGAATTGCTTCAGTATCACATTCTCAATAGCTACAAACAGTGCCATTGAATTTTCTCTAGTTAAAGAAAGAATCTTTACAACTTATACTACTGAAAAAGTGAATGAAGTACAACCAGCCTTTCGTCACAGGGTTATTTTCTACTTAACCTTTTTCTTTAGCAACAAGGTACTTATAATAAACAAGAGGACAACTCTAGAAAGAAGAGTCCACAGGTGTGTATAGCATTCTGAATTTGTAATTCCCTGAATCTGGAGGATCATAACACCATACATATTGTATAAATAGAGCAACTCTCCCCAACTTAGTTGCAACCATTAACCAGCTTACTCCATTGTTCGAGTTAAAAAAATTTGGAACTGAAGATAGAAAAAAAAAAAAAACAAGTATGAGGAAAAAATAGAAGTATTCCAGTTATTAGGTATCCTTTATGTGACATCCATGAAACCACACCATGAAAATCAATCCAAATTTCTCAAGCATAGGGCATATATATATATATATATAAAACAGTACCTGGACTCCTTTAACTTGCATCTGCTGTATAAGTTCAGTGAAAACACCTGTAGTGCAAGAGTAAACATAATATGCTTTATGTATAATCTTGGCATAATAGGAATAACACCACTATCACATCTTCACGGTAAAAAATATAAGGAATCAAACTATCATTTCTTATATTTTGAAAAAACAAACATAAGGAAACAAATACATAACTAAAGTGGAATTTCCATGCTTCTAATATGCCATATACAAATTAAAACCATGTCCAAGGTGTTAACAAATTTTTCCTTACAACTTAATGTGATTAAACATTCTACCATGATAGTTATAGTTAAATTTTATTCTTTATTCTCACTTTTTTCCAGTGATAAAGAAGATGACAAATTAAATCTACATCAAATCATTTACATGCCACTAGAAATCATAGCAGAAGTGTTTCAACAGAGAGGAATGTGAATAATAGTACCATAATCTATCCAAAAACAATTTATGCTTGCAAAAGAATTCCCAAGATGAGGAGTGATTTTCTAAAGCTCCTTTAAAATTTTGTCACAATTGAGGAAAAATTATAATAAAATGTCGTATACTAAGGAGACTACGACTTTAACAACCTGGAACCAAAAAAACAAAATTAATATTGAACTAATAAAAGTACCACAAGTATGCAGCAAGAGCAAAAATGCTGTAAATAAACCTGTTCTAAAGCAGCAAAGTCTTCATTCTGCTTCTGTGAAAAAAAGTCTTGTTTGTTTTCCATGAGATGATTGAATAATCCAACCCCATTCCCAGATCCAACTGAATTGTTAGTAGATATGTGAGAAACTGATAATCTCAAACCATCAACTGGGTATGACAAAAGATTCAGAGAGAAAACACAATGAATGCATAGGTATGATGCTTTTACAACCATAACATGCAAGAAAAAATACTAGAGTCCTCAAACCTTGCATATTTCTTCAAATTCTATAGAACTGACTATCTAAAAGTAAGGTGGAAAAACCCAGAGAATGATGCACCCAAAAAGTTTCTTCTAATTTTCATATCATGTGATGGCTACATATACTTTCAAATTACGTGTACACTTACTTTTCTTGTTAAAGAACCTGTTGCAGCTTCGTTACAACACGTTCTTGTATTGTATTAACAATCAATGTTATCATTTTCATCTTCTTCATCGAGCCTAGCCCAATTGCTGCAACCAGATTCGTTGTTAGTTGCATTCACATTGTGAGGCATGCATTCCATGTACGTATCATCATCCTCTTGTTGTGATCCCAATCCCATATCATACAGATCCCTCGGTTTTGTACAAATCACTTGAGACCATTCATTATTTTTAGGATCTTGCACATAAAATACTTGTTTTGCTTGTGATGAGAATACAAACGGATCATCCTGAAGAGAGTTTCCTATGTGTATTAGCCTAGACAAGTTCAGTAATAGACAACCATTTGAATTCCTTTTCAGTCCTCTTGTTGTATTGACATCAACCCAATCACACCTAAACATCACAATCTTAAACATTCTATAGTAATCTAACTCAAATATATCGTTAAGCACACCATAATAAGATTTTCCATCCACTACAACAACTACTCCACTATTTTGTGTTTTTCTTAATCTATCACGAGTTTTTGTATGGTATCTAAAACCATTAATAATAAACCCACTAAACCGTCGAGCAATGTTGTTTGGTCCTCAAGCAATGGCTACTAGTTCATCTGAACATTTATTGTTTACCATGATTGGAACCTGACATATCATATATTCAATAATTATAAAATTTGACATTTACTTATATATATTTCATAAATATACTAATGAAATAAATATTTTAGATTAGATTCTTACTTGGTTAAAAAGCCATTCTGGAAATTTTTCCAATAACCATTTTTGTTCAACTCTTTGGGTTGCTCGATTTGGGTGATAAGCTCTCATTTGGGACGCCAAAAATTCACTGAATTACACTTTATAATTATTACCCCAAACAATTATAAAGATAAAATTCAAAAACACTTAAATTATAAAAAATAGAGTCAATACCTACGATAGAAGAATATTTGTTCATAATGAAGCATCACATATCGATGGGCTTGTGCCAAAGTTATGTCATCAAGAACCACAGTTTCAATTTTCCCTATTATACGTCCACCACTTGAGAAAAAAAAAATCTCTCCATTGTCAACATTATCGAAATTCCTTCGAGTACGAGAAAATGTAGTTTCCACATCTTGAAGATAACGTGAGCAAAATGTTAAACACTTGTTCGCAATAAAACCTTCAGCAATGGATCCTTCAGGCTGAGCTCTATTTCGCACAAGAGATTTTAAAAGCACCAAGTCCCTTCAAAATGTAATTTGAACAACATTTGCACATAAGAATTCATTCAAGTGAAATACATTATGAAACTTCAAATAACATTAAAATCTAACCACTCAATAGGATATGCATCCATCTGTAGTGTACAGGACCACCAAACATAGCCTCTTCAGCTAGATGTATAATCAAGTGAACCATAATAGTAAAAAAACCAGAGGGAAAATCTTCTCTAGGCGATATAATGTTACTACCACATTTTCTTGTAATTGTTTAAACTCTTCCTGATCAAGAGTTTTAGAGCACAACAACATAAAGAATGACGATAATTCAGAGATGACGACTACTAAATAAGGAGGCACAAAAACTCGTAAAGCTATTGGAAGAATATCTTGCATCAAAATGTGAGCATCATGACTTTTGAGGTTAGTGAGCTTGCATTCTTTGAGATTTACACACCTTGAGATTTTTTAGCACAGTTAAGAATAAGAATTTTTCTTTTGCATTCAAACTGTAGCATGCATGAGGTAAATGGGCCACATTATTAGGTCTACTAATAGGATGAAGCTCATGTCTTATACCTATTTCCACCAGATCAAGTCGTGCCTTGTAGTTGTCTTTACTTTTACCTTCAACATTCAGTAAAGTGTTGATGATGTTATCACATACATTCTTCTCTATGTGCATCACATCTAAGTTATGATGCAAAAGATTAAACTCCCAATATGGTAGGTTAAAGAAAATACTCATTTTCTTCCACATGCAATGTTGGTTTCCTTGTGACATTTGTTCTGATATCCTCTGACCAGTGGCTATACTATCAACATTAGCATTTTTTTCGATGAAATCATCAATATTATCAAATACACCTGCAACTGATTGCTCATTAGTGGTGGTCGTACCTGTGGATTTCTCCATTTTTTCCCTTGTTCTTTTGGTTGATGCTTGTTTAGTTTTCCCATAAATGAATTTGACCCCAGAAAGTTGTGTCAAGACGTCACTACCAGAAGATGAAGAATGAGCAGACCGTAACTCTTCAGTGCCATCAAATTCATCACTTTGAAATCGAAAAAGATGATTCGGTGGTAGCCATCTGCGGTGTCCCATATAACAAAACTTTTTCCCATGTTGTAACCATCGAGAATGAGTTGAATTCCCACAACAAGAACATGCAACATGACCCTTGGTACTCCAGCCCGATAAATTGGCATAAGTAGGGAAATCTTTGATGGTCCATAATAAAGCTGCTCGTAGTTTGAAATTTTGACCACTTGAAGCATCAAATGCATCTACACCTTCCCATAGTTGCTTTAATTCCCCAATTAATGGTTCTAAGAAAACATCAATATCATTTCCTGGACCTTTTTCTCCTGGAATAACCATTGAGAGTATCAATGATGATTGTTTTATACAAACCAAAGGTTCCAAATTATATGGGATCAGTAAAACAGGCCAAGTACTAGACGTAGTGCTCATCATTTGGAATGGGTTAAACCCATCACTTGCTAGTGTTAAACTTACACTACGAGGATCAGAAAAAAATTCTAGAAATCTATTATCAAACTCTTTCCAAGCTTTTCCATCAGTTGGATGCCTCAATTTTCAATATTTTGTACGACCTTCCATATGCTATCGCATGGAAGATGTCATTTTTGAAGACAAGTAAAGTCGTTTTAGTCTTGGGATTAAAGGAAAATAGCGTAGAACTTTAGTTGTGATAAGTGTCATTTTTCACGTATTTTTGCGTATGTTTATGTATACATTTGAATATGTTTAAATACATTTTTATGATGATTTATGATATTATATTATATAAGTTGCATTTGACATGTTTGTGCTTAGTTTCATGATTTTAATGAGAAAAGTGTAAGTTTTAAGTGTAATTGATGATCAAGGAAGGAATCACGGAAAAACGATGAAGAATAGAAGTATGAGATCGTGTGGAAGATTTGGTGGCGCACGGTCTGGTCATGTCATGCAGCACGATCGTGCGCCATTATGCAGAGAAGTGCACGATGGTGGGGCACGGTCGACTCCATAAAAAAACCAATGACCTCTTGGTAGGGCACGGTCGACCGTGCCGTGGGGCAGGACCGTGCCTGAGAGAACAGGAACGTGTAGAAAGTTAGTTTTCTTGGAGTGTTTTCACCTCTTACTTCACTTGGAAGATTCCCAAAGCCATATAAATACTCAATATGAAGAGAGAGAAAAGATATATAGAGAGAAATTTATAAAGAGAAACACGAGAGTCTGAGAAACAGCGAGAGGATTTGAAGAAGAATTCAAGAGATCGAGGAATTGCAAGATCGTCGTCTAATAGAGTTTTTAATCTTTTCTTCCTTTGTTGAATATTAGTAGATATGATATTTTCAATCTTGTCTATGAGTTTTTTTATCATCATGTCTAACTAATTTCCTAGGGTTTCTAGGGCTTGTTAGTAATTTGATTCGAATCTTAATGGATCTTTAATTTCAATTCAATGTTCATGATCGTTTATCCTATTTGTGTGTTTATGAGTTGATTGCTTGTTTGGTTATGTGGCCAGTAATTGAACATGTTTTAGTAATTAGATCAAAATTTGGAAGATGAGATTTAATTATGGAAGAATAAACACGACACATAAAAAGACTTAGATCGGGAGATTAAGGAATTTATGTGATGAGAAATCAATCCTAGGTACTTTTGGAGTTGTTATGTTTCAATCAGATTGAGTAGGGATACTTCTGGTGACATAATAATCAATCGGTTAACTGACTCGGGAGAGCTGTTAATTCGACATATGTGATTGCTCATATAGGATGATTTATTAATGAACTTGAATTGGTTAAAGTGATGTTTTGATGAGAATTAGATGAAAGCATGTCCTAGAACCTGTCTTAGATATCTGTTATTCTTGAGTAAATTTGTCTGCATAGTTAGTTTTCTATTGAATTAATCTGCGATCAGTGTGATTTGTTTTCCCTAGATAAAACTGAGAACTGAATTTGAGTAATTAGTTAGTGCATAGATAATTAGTCTCTGTCGGATCGACCTTGCTCACCAGTCCTACACCCTACACCGTACACTTGCGGAAGTAGCTAAAAGAAATTAGTGAACAAACTGTTTTTTTCTTCCTTGGCTTATCTTTATCCTCAAGTATAGTAGCACCATCATCTTTTTTGTTCACTACCCACCTTGAAGAAGAACAGATATTACAAGTTTCAACATTCACTTCATCCCCCCAAAACAACATACAATCATTAAGGCAAGAGTCAATTTTCTGATATCCAAGACCCAACTCCCTAATTATCTTTCTGGCTTCATAATAAGATGACGGTAGTGAAACACCTAATGGAAATGCATCTATCAATAACTCAAGAAGCATGCTGAAAGACTTTGCTGACCAACTATAGAGACATTTTAGGTGGAATAATCGCAATACAAAAGAGACTTTAGAGAAATTTACACATCCCGAATACAATTCTTGATCTCTTTCTTTCTCAAAAGTTGGATATTTGTGTCATTCATTATTTATAGTAAACTCTTCATCGGTAGGTTACGCCTGATCAGTTGGATTTTATCTTTCATTTGGTGTATTCAAATTTTCATATGCATCTCTGGTTGCATCTTACATATTATGTTCAAGTGTTTCTCCAAGTGCATCTCGAAGAAGTCCACTCATGTGATAACCACCATCAAGATTCTCTTCAATATTTCTTGAAATTGACTCACTAAAGCTGCAATGATTATCTGATGAAGAATAAATATTTTCACCATGAAACACCCAACAATTATAACCTGCTTGAAAACCATCCCACACCAAGTGCTCTTGTACAGTCTTAGCATCAAACGCAAATCTATTAAAACACCTTCGACATGGGCAATAAATTTTTCCATTAATTGATGATTTATGAACGGCAAATTTGATAAAATCTGACAATCCCTTTGTAAATGCTTTACTTGATCTAGGCTCTTGCATCCAAGTTTTATCCATTACTGTAAAATCAATCCAACTTTTGAGTTGCTAATTCGTAATTCCTTGATAGAAGAATGATGAAAAAATAGATTTGAAAATAATAAGTTTACATACTTGTCCAAGTTCATCACTCTATTCAAGCTTAAAAACCCAAAAAGTTCTTATTAAAAAAAAGAGTCAAAACATCATCAATAATCGACTTATCCGACACACCAAAGAAACTGATAATCTAAAGCAATGGTTGCACTTTTATCTTATATTATTGAAAACTCTCAACGATCAGATATACAATCAAGTGACAAACTAATAGGAACAATGAGCAGTACTAAATTAGTCAAGTATACTAAACCAACATAAGATTTTCAAAATACAAGAATCAACATTGAATCTTTTGTCTTTGTACTATCACAAATGATAGGACAGTACAAAGGGAACAAAGCAAGTGGTGAGTATACATTATTAATACATTATTTAGGGAACCTTTATACTTACATCATGCATGAGTCATCATCTCTATAAAGGAAATCACTAACCTTTCCTAGGTGATCATAGAGAGGAGAAATATTTGAAAATAGAAAAGAAATTCCCTAGATATCATCACAAAATAAAAACATAAGAAGACTTGGTCAATTAACCAGTAGATGTTCCATATTTGAGGAAGAGTACCTTGGTCAGAAAAGGTCGAACATAATTTTCAGATGCTGCACGAAACTTTTCACCACTTAGAAAATCAACTGGAATTCTCTGCAAAAAAAAAAATTCAAGAACAAAATTAATTGGAATCTAGAGAAATCTCACTCTCAAACCTGCCCAACTTAAACTTTCAACTTCTTTTTTTTATAAAATATTTATGAAAATGGAAGATGAGCATGATTAAAAAAACAGACAATATGACATCTGTCAAAGCAAAGTTCCATGAACATGAACTATGGTAAATTATTAGAAACAGAAGAGCAAATGAGATAGCATATCATTTTGAAAACTATAGTCCCCTTAGACCTTAACAAAGATTTTATTAACATAACAAAAGATACAAGTTGTTAAGAAAAATAATATCCATTAGCAGAATTTTGTTGGAATACAGGACTAATCAAGATATAACAGAATGCCCAATTCAGGAATGCACTCATAGGAAGCCTTACTGGAAAAGTTTAGCGACGTGAAAACATAATCTTAAATTCTATGCAATACAGGACAGAGTTCACTTTAGACAAATGCCACAGTTACAAGCGAGAAAAAACACAGGAACAAGAAAGCATTTCGTACCTTCACATCAGATGACCTACTATATTGCTTGCTGAGTGATTCATACAAGGCTTCTAGGCGATCAATTTCATCTGCAGAATATCCACCGCTTGCTAAATAAAGTCCTAGACACCGTTGTAGCCCTTTATAATATCTAATATCATGAGACATTTGGAAGTATGAAAATTACTGTTTAGAAGCTAACGAGAAGTGGATGCATGTTTTTTTATTTGACTTGCACTAGTGATCAGAAAAATATCCTCCACAATCAGTCCAAGATCCAAAAAACAACATTGCAAGGAAAAGGGATAACCCAAAAAATATTTGTATTAGAAGAAAACTAATTCATGTACTCAGCGTGAGAACCTCTGAACCTAGGTCCAAGAATGCAACAAAAACCCAATCAAGCTTCACCAGGGCACCAGGTCAAGCTTATAAATTGTCCATTAAGCACAAGCAGGTTTTAAGTTTAAGACCTTAATTTTCAATCCACCTTAGAATTGTCTCCCGTGAGGAACATAATAGACAAATGAACAAAGTATGAGACAGACAAATGCAGAAACAAAGTGAGACAGAGGCACAAAAGATTCATATCAGAGTGAACAAAGACTTTCAGTGCAAAAAGTTATTTCAGGTTGAATTATGTCAGTTATTTTACTAGTACGAAAGACTGCAGAGCAGTAGATGTCCTCTACCAAAAAAATGATCACTCCATTATTTTGAAAAAACATTATACCCAGATTAGTCTTACTCCATCGCCACATGGTAACTTTTAGTTAACATAAAACAAGTTCAACACATTTTATATTCACTACAAGAAAACTGCCCGACAGTGATGGATTTTAGTGACAGAAATATTCCGTCAAAAATTTGTTACGGAATAGTGACAGAAAAGTCTTTGTGACGGACTTTTGATGGAATAATCCATCACTACATGAATTCAAATTTTTAAAAAATTATAAATCATTGCTTTTTGTTGTGATGGAATTTTCCATCACAACGTCGTGACGGATATGAATCTGTTACTATTTTGTGACGGAATAATCCGTTACTACATGAATTAAAAATTTTAAAAAATTATAAATTCCTTGATTTTCCTTTTTGACGGAATTTTTCGTCGCTATATTAAGACAATATGACAAAATATGTGAATCAATAAAAGTTTAGTGACGGATATACATCCGTCAATAATTTACGACGGAAAATTCCGTCACCATATGGAATTAAATTCAGAAGCAACCCAATCAAGATTTCCCTCACGAATTTTCTCTACTTCTTTACAGCAACCCTCGCGAATTTTCTCTCTTTCTTCCCCTCTTTACACCAACCCTCGTTGTCTTAAACTTCTGATGATTCTATTGACATAGTTCATGGCGGAGTTGCGAAGACTGATGAAATTATCTCCACCGCCGTACACGGCGGCGTCTGTCTTTCTCTGCTTCCAGGAATTCCGGCGCCGAACCCAGGTGAGTCGAGTAACCCTAGGTTACATTTGCGCTCGAATATGCAACTCTTTTAAATATTTCATTTCATGGCCCATTTCTTTATTTTTATTGTCTCTTTAATCAAATTTTTTCCATATTTTGGCCTAAAATTACAGATTTCTCTTTATATTTTTGGCCCTAAGAAGTTATTTTCTAGCGATAAACGAGGAAATGAATTCTTTGTTATTGTTTAATTTCCAATTTTTTTCTTTCTTTATTTGAGAAGTGCATTCATTTGATTGTGATACATTAAGTTTGAAAGTGAAATCAGTTATTGTTCCTTTATAAAGTAAATTAATGTTTTGCTTAGTGGCTAAGGATGCTGAGTTGGAATAATTACTAGAAATTGAAACTGATTTTAGTCAAAGTTTATTCTGATTTGAAGAATGCAACTAGGAATTTCAAATTTGATATGGTGTTGGGGGAGGGAGGTTTTGGGACAGTGTATAAGGGCCGGGTTGATGAGAAGACTCTCAGCCCTTCTAAAATCGGCACTGGAATGAATAGCACAGAGTTCTCTTGAATGCATAGCACAGAGTTCTCTTGAATGAATAGCAGAGCTTTACTAGTACAGGTTAAGAGGCTGGGAGTTGTTGCCCTGTCGTATATTACTAGCCAATGTTGGGTTCTGATGAACTTCTGCAGATAACAGATGACCTTGTTATACCATGAAACAACTTCCTCTATTTGTTTTCTGTGTTCCGTGTTCTGATTACTCTTTTTCTACAAGCTGTCAATGCTATTAATAGGAAAACAGGTAGGAATCAGCTTCAATATGGGTGAAATTAAGACTAAGAACACTAATATCAAATAATATAATGGCCAAGAATGAAAAACATCTAAAGCTTATATTTCCTCTACAAATATCTAATATTTTGGTAGCATCTTATCAAACTTTAAATGGACAAAAGACAATTTTTGTTTTGTCTATCATAAGACAGATCTGATCAGAATGCTAATGCTGATATGTTTGAATCATAGAAAAGAAGTGGAAGCAATCTATGCCAACATATTGCATACATTTTATTAAAACAAAGCTCTAACTTAATACATTTTATATTAATTATACTTCAACAAAACTTTAACTATGTGGTGAGCTTGCCTCAGAAAGACAAGTACAAGAGGCACCCCTGGACCTTCATATTTAGGGATGACTACACATTCAGAACTTGAAGGAAATCTTTTCAATGTACCTAACTCATTCATTTTTATCTATTATTTTCTTATATTCTGTGGCCAATTTTAACCATAACATAAGTTTCTCAGATCACATCAGCTAAAAAGCCTAATTTTCAAGCATAATACCACTTAATACTTCAGGAAGTAAACAGTTGCAGCCACAATCTTTGAAAAACTCATTCACCTTCAGACTGTTGGGATATTATAGCAGCATATTAGTCTTTTCTTTCCCTCTGATCCTTCACAAGCCCTTTTAGTTCTTGGACTCTAGCTTTTGTAACATATATAGACATCATTGTCGCCAACCTCTTTGCCTATTTTCGAGTCTTCACTACAAATGTGGAAATAAAAAAAAGAAATAACACACACTCAGACAAATTAGCAGATAAAAAAGTTCAAATACCAGCAGTGGCCAAAACAATTTATAGTTGCAGTTAAATGGGCTGACTTTTTCCAAGATGCATGCTTCTCCTCTGAAATGTTGATTTCCTTAGAATGTTGGTATCATAAATTATAAAGGAATTCTGGAGTGGTTACTTCACAAACCTTTATCAAGTTGATTTGACATTATTTTATCTTTAAAATGCTCATCTTAGATTTATTAGCGGATTTATGTTTACATTTGTTTTGTTGTACTTAAATCCTGATAAGATCCTATTGAAGATAAAACAATTTATGTTTCCATGTATTCCAATTCATTGAACAAAATAACTTTTTTCAAGCCAAGACAAGCAACTGGAATCTACTCATAGCCTCATACGCTAGAGATGTTGCGATGATGATGTGAAAAGAGAAACACTTTGAATAATCATTCATTTAGAAAACAGAGTGTCTCAGTGGCACAATGTCTTTCCTGTACGTAATAAACATTAGAAAAGTTTTGATTCATTCTCTGAAGTGAGCAGCTAAACTATGTCAATTTAAGAGAACTCAGTATACCTTATGCGATTAAACCTTTTTGTGAGAAATGTTGAAAGCCTAGTAATAGAGGTCTTATGTAGATACAAGCCTAGATATGTCCATATTCTACTTCACAACTAACTTTCCCACAGAAAACCAGCTAATTCTTATGACTCTGCAATACTTTTAGCTTCTATTTTTGAACTTGTTCACGTGGTTGAAGGGGGAGATGAATGACATAATTGATGATTAACATTCATATCATTCTTCCAATCAACTTTCTAAACAGGCTTTTTTGCTAGCAATTTGCTGTCTGTTGAGATTTGAAATTGAAGATGGTTCTCTCATTTTAACTTTATTATGTTACACAATTCATCCAAATATGCTTCTAAATCATTGTTATTCCTTTAGCAGAATTGAGTCGTAGATTATCCATCATTATTGGTGTAGTAATTCTAGAAAGCATATTTGGTTCCTTACTTGTCTTGTACTTAAACATTTTGGTAAAATTACTTTCAGATTACCATATGTTACCTTGGTATTGATGGAGGATAAGGATATGGACTGTAGAATCACTCCTCTAGAATCACAATATTTGTTGAACGTGCTTTTTGTCTGCATTTTCTATATTTCTTCAAAAATTCTTTTTTATATTTTGAACTAAAATCTCATGGCAAACACTGATTGGCGTTGTGAAACATATTTTAGAATTATTTTTTGAGTATGTTGTTTACCCAGTTTCAGTCTCTGATATTAACTTCTTTTTGTGCATTACAGAAATTTGACTACTCTCTTTTTAGGTATCTATACAATAATTTCTGACATTATCATGTGGAGCAAATAGTAAACTCTTGTTTGGAGAGCAAGAATCCTCAGTTTGTTGAACATCTTCTTCGTGATTGCAATCTTATTGGGAGGATCTTAGAAGCAGAGAAAAACTTCACCTTGACTGCTAATACATGCAAGGTAAAGTTGAAACCAGGAGATGATTACTATCATTTGTCTAGTATCTCAGCAAGAACCATTAGTCATATCTAATTCCTACTTTTTAGCTTTATGTGATGCCTGAAATCATGCTAGAATCAATATGGTTTAATGTAATTTACAGCACACTGTACCTGCAGAGGGAAAAACACCAAGGATATGAAATTTTGGTCACCTGACACGTATTGCTAATAAACTTGTTCAATTGGGGAATAACAACAGCGAGATACAGATATTTCTACAGGTTTTCTCATTTTTAATTAATCGCTGATTTTGTCAGTTTGCAATTACTCTGCATCATAGCTACATTCATACCCCCATTTTCAACTTAGAGTGTTACTGCTGGTTGGCTTGGAGCCATCTATAAATTTGTTTTGTAAGCTCCTGTATCTCTATATTGACATTTTGTCATATATTGCCATCCTACGCATATGCTCTATTTTCCTTTTTTTTTTATTAAACTGCACATCCTAAGGAACTATTGTTATATATTTAATACAATGTGAATATAACCTGTGTCCATGCTGTTAAATATTTGGTATATCTGGTATAATTAAATCATATCTTATCCGAAAAAGTGGATAATTAAATTAGTTGTGTTGCCTTGACTGGTGCAACAAAACACACAAATCCTTTTGAATTTAGATGTTTTTACTTTATTCATCATTTTCTCCATCTTTCCTATAGAATAAAATTACCTTTGCCTTTTAGGACATTTATACCCCTAACATTTACACTACTCATCTTATCAATATCATCTAATTAATTCATCATATCAATAATTATTTATTAATACAATAACGTAGTATGGTTTGAGGATGAGAGTGGGGGCCCCGACAACCACCATTGGAGAGCCATTTAAGTAATAATGTTTTTCTTTCCACTAAAATAAATTATAATATGTATATATTATGTAATATGTAATATGGAGGTAATAAATTTCTTAACACTCATATATCTCTGAATTCCTTTAAATAAGAAAAGGGTACAGGTACAATGAGTTCAGATCGTACGTGGATGTATGCACAGATTAAGAATGGTCTTTTAACACAAGAATTCATGGATGGACTTGAAAGTTTTATCCATTTCGCCACTAGCCAGCCTAGATGGATGAATGGGGAAAAGCTTAGGTGCCCATGCAATAAACATAAATGCCAAAATACCAAATACCTAGATGCAGACACAGTAAGGATCCACTTAACAAGATATGGTTTTGTACCAAATTATTATGTTTGGATTTTTCAAGGGGAAAGTAATGTGATGGAATATAATGTCAATAGAGGTGGTGAGGCATCTTATAATGACAGAGAAGAAGCATCTGGTGTCTACCATACAATGATCATGGATGCTGCTGGTCCTGAATTCATTTTGGAGGAGCCAAATGAACTGCCCAATCCCGAAGCTCAAAAGTTCTACGACATGTTGAAAACTGCTGATATGGAGTTATGGCCCGGGTGCCAAAAACACTCTCAATTATTTCTTGTAGCTCGACTAATGAGCTTAAAGTCTGAACACCACATGTCTGAAAGATTATTCGATCATATTACTGAGCTCATGAAAGAAATAGTTCCAAGTAATAATGTAGTGACTGAAAATTTCTACAATGCAAAGAAGTTATTAAGAGGAATGGGTTTGCCTATCGAAAAGATAGATTGTTGTGTAAATGGTTGCATGATTTATTGGAGGATGGATTCAGATATGACCACTTGTAAATTTTGTGGTAACCCTCGGTTTAAAACTCCTCGAGCTGTAGAAAAGCGGCGGAAGACCAATGTACCATTCAAAAAGATGTACTACTTTCTATTAATGTCTCGATTGCAGAGATTATATACATCAAATGCCACAGCGAAGGATATGAGGTGGCATGCAAACACAGTTGATGATGGGTACATGCGTCATCCTTTAAACTCGCTTGCTTGGAAGCATTTTAACCAAACTCATCCTGAATTTGCAGCTGAAAGTCGAAATGTGAGGCTTGGTCTTAGCACAAATGGTTTTCAACCATTTGGACAATCTGGGCAACAATATTCATATTGGCCTGTGCTATTGACACCTTATAATATGCCCCCTTGGATGTGTATGAAAGAACAATACATGTTTCTTACAATATTAGTGCCCGGACCAAGGAACCCAAAAGAAAAAATAGATGTATATTTGCAACCTCTCATCGCAGAGTTATTAGGGTTATGGGAGGTGGGTGTTTGTACATATGATATCTCCAAAAGGCAAAACTTTTAAATGCATGCAGCTCTTATGTGGACAATTAGTGATTTTCCTGCATACGCAATGTTGTCTGGTTGGAGTACTACTGGGAGATTGGCATGTCCATACTGTATGGATAAGTCAGCTGCTTTCACACTTAAGCACAGTAGGAAGCAATCCTGGTTTGACAACCATAGGAAATTCCTTTCCCCAGATCATACATTTCGAAGAAATAAAACAACATTCACAAAGAAAGAAACTGTTACATCAGATCCCCCACCTTTACGATCAGGTACTGAGATCCTGGAAGAGATAGAAATCTTATGTTTGATGAGGGTGATAGAATTAGGAGCTGCTGAAGTAAACAATTCAATAAGTTCTAGTGGTTGGAGGAAACGAAACATTTTTTGGGATTTGCCATATTGGAATATAAATCTTATTTGACACAAATTGGATGTAATGCACATAGAGAAAAATATGTTTGATAATGTGTTCAATACAGTAATGAATATTGAAGGGAAAACAAAAGACACATATAAATCTCGAGAAGAGTTGAACGATTATTGTCATCGTCCTGAGCTAAAGAGAAATGATACAACTGGCAAATATCCAAAAGCTTGTTATACTCTTGATAAGCCAACAAGGGAAGTATTATGCAAGTGGTTAACGAATCTCAAATTTCCCGATGTATATGCATCAAATATGGGACGTTGTGTGGATATGAAAAAGCTCAAGTTGTTTGGAATGAAAAGTCACGATTGTCATGTTTTCATTCAACGCTTGATACCAATTGCATTTCGTGAATTGTTACCTCCAAATGTGTGGAAAGCACTAACAAAATTAAGTTTGTTTTTCAAAAACTTGACCTCCAATGTCATCAAAACTGAGGATATGATGCGACTTGAAAGAGATATTCCCGTGATACTTTGCAAACTTGAGCGCATATTTCCTCCGAGCTTTTTTGACTCAATGGAACATCTAACTGTTCACTGGCATATGAAGCAAGGATCGCTGGGCCTGTTATATCTAATAAAGTTAATTTTATAAATAATATGTAAAAGAAATAACCTAACATGATATAAGATGGTTGTGTAGGTACCTTCGAAAGTTAAAAAATAATGTTAAGAACAAAGTAAAAGTTGAAGGTAGCATTTACAATGCATATTTGGTTGAAGAGGCATCATCTTTTTGCTCTTACTACTTTGAAGATCATGTTAGGACGAAGCATCGAAATGTGCCTCAGAATTTAGAAAATATTGGAGATATTGCAGATGAGGATGAAGGAAATATCTCTATATTCACATATCCTGGTCGAGCATTTGGTAAGGCAAGAAGACGATATTTGAAAAATGATGAGTTCAAAGTAGCTCATGCCTACATTTTGCTCAACTGTACTGAAGTTGAACCATATATTGAGTAAGTTCAAATTCTCTATATTTAATTGAAACTCCAATGCCTAATTAATCTTGACATTCCTTGTTTCAAGTGTTTATGTTGGATAGGTAAAAGAACAACAACCCAACATATCTGCTACTGATATTGATGCTAAGTTGCAAAATGAATTTCCAACTTGGTTTGATAACTATGTAAGATTCTTCATTCAAAATTTTGTTTGCACACTATAAACTTAATATTTATGTGTTAACAATATTAATTTAATGTCATACATGTAGGCAAATGATCCATCAAACAACATTTCTAACGAATTTATAAGGGATCTTGCAAAAGGGCCATTACGTGTTGTTTAAACGTATCCTGGTTATTATGTGAATGGATACAGATTCCACACTGTTGGACATGGTTCAGCTAGAGCAACAATGAATAGTGGTGTATGTATAAAAGGTACAAATTGCAATATAGCCGACAAAGATTACTATGGTTGCTTGGTAGAAGTTGTGCAATTAGAATATCCTGGTCTGCCAATCAAGAGAACAATATTGTTCAAATATGAGTGGTTTGATACATTGAGCATGGGCACAAAGGTCCATTCTGAATATAAGTTTGTTGATGTCCATAAAAAGCGTAGATTGAATCAGTATGATCCGTTTGTGCTAGCAATTCAAGCCACTCAAGTATTCTATTGCACATATCCAATTTCGAATCGGGCTGTGAGTGAGTGGCTTGCCGTTTGCAAAATCAAGGCTAGGTCCACTGTGGAACTCCCGGAAATGGCTCATGATAACCATCAATTAATTGTTCAAGAACCTTTTCAAGAAGAAACTATAAATATCCAAGATCTTGTACAAGATGATGATGATCCAACATCTTTGAATGACCTTTATTGTGGTGTTGAAGAACTTGCAGCTGAGCATGTTTACACTACTAGTGAGCAAGAAGAATCAGGAGAAGAACCAAATGAGTATAGAGACGATTCAGTTGAAAAAGATAGTGATGATGACAATATGTAGTAATGCATAAATCAGAGACAATTTTGGATAGGTTACCTATAAATGTTATTATAATCTTGAATTACATATTATATTATTCACATGTGCCAATATAAATTTATTATCAAAATTGTTACATTATGTTATATTCAAGTCACATCTGATATGTTTAGCTTTCTTTTTTAGATGGGACGAGATGGACGTATGGGTGAGAAAGGACGTGGTCGTGCTACTTCATCAACTGCTCAGTCCGGACAGGTTGTTGAACAACATCATTTGTTACATTAATTGACTTCAGTTAGATTTCCTATTTTATTACATGTCTTATGTCAAATTCTCAATATTTATTTATTTTGATAAATGATATATTATCTTGATTGCATAACTATTTTAGATCGCTCGAGGTAGAGGTTTAGGAAGGCAAGGGCGAGGTCGTGTGGTTTCATCAGTACCTGCATATTTAGCACAGATTACACGAGGTAAAGGTATAGTAGGGCATGGGCGAGGTGACATCGCTTCCTCCTCGAGTCTTCTTGATGTAGTCCCTCAATTGAGACAGGTTGATTGATATCATATTTAACTATATTGATGCATCTTGAATATTAAAACCCTCAACTTTAAATTTTAGACGACACAAGGTGAAAGTAGAGGAGGACGTGGACAAGGTCGTACGATTTCTTCATTAAGACTTCTAGATGTAGCAGCTCAAATAGGACCGGTTGGAAATTTTTACCTTATATATTTTTTCTAATATATGAACACATTTTACATATACTAATTTAGTTACATTTTAGATGTCATGAGATAATGATAGTGAAGGGCATGAACAGGGTAGCAATCAGCAGCCAAATGAGCTACCTATTCCAAATGCATTAGTTACTTCTCCACTCGCTTCTCCTATGTCCTCACCAGCTACTCACGCAGAAAATGTTGAGGCTTCGACATCCGCATAAGCCGCAGGTCCATCAACAAGTAGCGTTAAGATTCCGATTGTAATTTATCATGATAGGTATTCTTGAAAGTGTTTTTCACGAATTAGAAGTGATTTAGAATTATTATCTATGAAGTATACATATAAATCCAATTATCCAATTTTTTTAGATTTATTCCGGGTCATAAGACTACTGAAAAGATGACTGGTATATTTAAGCAAATGATCCATGAGAAAGGTACTGAGTGGAAGTCATTGTCATCATCATATCCAAAAAGATTTTATGAGGAGTTTTAGGTATGTTATGGCTAATTAATAATTGTAAAGAGTTAATAATTGCATTGATGGTGTTTGTAGTTTTGCTTGCTTTGAAATTGCAATTTTATTTGAATACCTATTCGCTTTTTTTTAAATATTTATTTTCTTGGTTTATGTCTTCACTATGAACATTGGTTTTGTAGAAGCACTTTAGTTGGGATGCCTCAATGAATCAGTTCGTGGAGAAGATATTCTACAAGCAAGCTCGGGCTAGCTACAGGCATATGGTCCATGGATTTAAGAAAACTTGGCTTAAGAAAAGAAAACAACCGAATTATATGTCTGATGAGATATGGAAGATTTGACTAGAGTATTGGAACCTGTCAAATATAAAAGAAACGTCTGAGAAGGCTCGCCAAAACAGGATGAGTGAGCCAACAGGACTAGGTACTGGTCCTTCATGCCACACATGAGGGTCTAGATTGTTTGTTGAGACTTGGAAGGATGTTGTAAGCAAGGATGAAAATATCGGTATCGGTGGACATATCGGTATCTTGATTTTACGGATATATCGATGGATATATCGATATCGGTAGATATATCGGTTTTTGCGCAAAAAATTGAAAAAATTTGAAAAAAATTTGAAAAATATATCTAGTACTTTATATAATATTATAAGTAACATTAATACATATATTGAACTTAAATTTCAAATAAAAAGTTATGTTTACAACAAATTTAGAGATAAACTATTATATAAACGTTGTCTCTTATAATAACATTTTCGTCACTGGTTATGATAACATGACAAATTTTGAATTCAAATACATATTTCATTGTTTAACACACTAGCCATGATAATTTATGATAGGAACCTAAATTCAAATACTTTACTAAATATAAGTTTACTAATTATTTAATTAAAACTATTAGTTGAATTCAAATACGTATTTCATTGTTTAACACACTAGCCTAATTAATTTATATGAGGAACCTAAATTCAAATACTTTACTAAATATAAGTTTACTAATTATTTAATTAAAACTATTAGTTGAATTCAAATACGTATTTCATTGTTTAACACACTAGCCTAATTAATTTATATGAGGAACCTAAATTCAAATAATTTACTAAATATAAGTTTACTAATTATTTAATTAAAAATATAGTTGAATTCAAATATGTATTTCATTATTTAACACACTAGCCTAATTAATTTACCATTAAAAAAAATTCAAAAAAAATCAAAAAAAAAAAAAAATTCCACCGACAACCGATATATCGGCGATATTTTGCCAAATTTGTGCACAACGTGACCGATATCGATATATCGCCGATATATCGCCGATATTTTGACAGAAAAATTCGTCGGAGCATATCGATATCGGTTGGCATTTTTTCGCGATAAATCGGCGATATATCGCCGATTTATCGCGATATTTTGTTCCTTGGTTGTAAGTGACTACATATTTATATAAAGTACATCAAACTTTATATAATTAAGTACATAGTAATGAAAGTTATTCCTTACTATATAGGAACTTAGTACTGGGAAAGATCTTAATAGATGAGATTTTTACAAATGCACCCATTACAAGAAGGGAGGGGGATTCGTGGATGGAAAAGCAAAGAAAGTTGTTGTGAGTTCAGCTCTATTCATATTAAAATCAATTAGTTCTTCTTTTTTTTTGATAAATTTAACATTAATATTATTTCATACTTTATTTGGTAGGCTGATGTTGAAGCACGTATAGAGGCTGCTATGCAATCTGGTCAATCGATGTACAATTCTGACCAATCACAGGCATTTATGGATGTTGCTGGTGGAGTAGATAAGAAGCGGCGCGTTTATGGTCTTGGAGTTGTGGGAAGTTCATTAGCTTCGAAGAGTGATAGCAACTCAACCACATCAGCCTCGAATCAGGATCAAATACGGAAGGAGATTGAAGAGCAAGTGGGCCTTCGAGTTGAAGCCATGAGAGATGAGATAGAGGCTCGGATGGAGGCCACAATGGATTCTTGGGTACAATCAGTTGTCACACTTATGTTAGAGTAGCTACGAAATATGGGATTTATTCCACCATTAGATCCCTCGCCCACTTTACAGGATCCACCTGCAGAAGATGATGATATCTATTTAGGGGATAAATAGACATTCATATCTTATTTTAGATAACTAGACTTTGAAACTTAAATTAGACTTACGTATATTTTGATTTTGTGCGTACGTTATTATGGATGAAAACATATGGTTTATTGATAACATTGGTTTATTATGGTTTATTGATAAAATTGTTTGGATGTGTTGAGCTTAGTACAGGTTTAAAAAAAATTGCAGTAATAAAAAATAAAATATTTATTTATTTAAAATAAAAAAAATAGTGACGGATTTTTTCTGTCATAAATTATTTCTGTCAATTTTAGTGACGGAATTTTTCGTCACACAATTAGTGACGGATAATTTCCGTCACAAATTAGTGACAGTAATTTCTGTCACCAATTATTGTGATAGATATTTCCGTCATTAATTTCGTCACTACTCAACCAGAGAGTGAAAATGACGACCAAATCTGGTGACAGAATTTTTCATCTTAGTGACGGAAATTCTGTCAAAAATTTAGCGACAGAATAAAATCTGTCACTAAAATTTAGTGACAAAGCTCCTTTTGACAGAAATTTTCCGTCACTAATACATGTTAGTGATAGAATTTTTGGTTTTAGTGATGGATTTTTCCGTCACTGTCGGGCAGTTTTCTTGTAGTGATTTCAATAATTACTAAAGTTCAGGAGATTTATTTTTATCGTGATGAATCATTTAACCCAAGAATGCACTAGAATTTCACAAATGAATCTCATAATATACACTGCTTGGTTTTTGGATTGCTTGCCACCAATTCTGTTCTGAACTCTGATAATGGGAGAGGACTTCCCCAAATTAACCTAGAACATAAAAGAATAACTTGAATCTAACAGATATCTACACTAATCTACGACTCCCCACATGAGTATTTGCTATTAGGTCAAAGAAGATAATGATAATGGAAATTAGTCTTAAAATTTAAGAAAAAAATCACGTTAGAATCATAAAATTTCCAATTTCTACCAAAACAATTAACAAAAAATAGTAATTTCAAACCTAATTTGGAAGGAATTTCAAACCTGATTAGCAAAACTAAGAAAAAACAAAAAAAAAACTGAGAGATGAGAAAATACCTCAGGTATGCTGGTGACCGCGATGGGTGAGACGAGAGGGGCTAGCGACGATGGGCAGAGGCGGGTGGGATTGGGATTCTGCTTTGCTCCTCGATTGATTTTAGGTATGTGGTGGAGGCATCTCTCCGAAATAGATTGTATCGATATAGATTGTATCAATGTGTTATTAAAATCTAGATTGGGATTCTGCTTTGCTCCTCGATTGATTTCAGGTACGTGGTGGAGGCATCTCTCCGATTCTTGAGAAGAAAAACTAGAAAGGAAAATCAGGAAATGAAAAAAGCAGAGAGAGAGAGAAGAGGGTGTTTAAAATATTTAAAAGTGATTAACGGCTATAATCTATTTTTTTCTTTTTAACAACTAAAGGATATTATATATGTGTGTGTAAATTCGTTTTTTTTAAAATAATTTTTAAGTTTATTTTAGGTCATTTATTTTTAATTATTTGGAAGGAATTTCAAACCTGATTGGCAAAACTAAGAATTTACATTGTAACATTTTTTGTTAAATGTCATATAGTTAGCGACGCAAGCAATAAAAGTGTTTGCAAGCATTACAACACTTTAAATAGCGTGACAATTAAATTTTCGACAATATTTTTTTAAGCATGATATTCTTAACGACACAGACAATAAAAGTGTTTGCAAGTATCGCAACACTCTTAAGTAGCGTGATAATTATATTTTTCAAAAACAACATTTTTTAATAGTGTTGTAAAATATGTGTCAAGACAAAACTAAATTATACAATTTTAAACCCAAAATATAATGTGTTATCGATTTAATGACGTATAAAATTAAATGTTACTGCTTTAATGACACAAGCAGAAAAAGCGTCACTAAATTTATTCTTAATTGCAACACTTTTTAAAATATGTCAATAATGTTTTAAAATTATGATGTTTTTATAATAACGTCTCTAAATTTTTAAAAATGCACACATTTTTTTTATGTTAGTAAAATTCATACCTTAAGTACCCTTTTTTTAAAGTGTCATTAAAATTTTCTTTTTAATAACACATTTTACAAGCGTCATTAAATTAGTGTAGCTAGACACCTATTTTGTTATAGTGCCTCCAAGTTCTCTTTGAGGGAAGTCATGATTTTTTGGTTGACATGGTTCTTTAAGAATATATGTTCTTCTCACTGCATTTCGTTGTTTAGGGGAATAATCAATTATATTTATTCTTTTTCATGGATCGTGGGGAAGAAGTTTGACATCATATAAAAATTCTTCCTCTTCTAATGCTACTCTACTTTCCCTTGAACCACTTGATTCCATTTTATTTTCTTGAATTTGGGGTGAATTAAGTGATTGAGAAGGAGACTCACCATTTTCTTGAGGAACTTCGATATCTCTTTGTAAAGAATAAGAAGTTCCTTGAGATTTTGTTTTCTTAAACATAAATTGTCAAAGATTGGGTTGCTTTTCCATTGTCTTTATTTTCTTTGATTTAGGAGTATTCTTCATCCTAATAGAATTGATAGTAAATAATAAGAATAAAATCAATTCTATAGTAAATTAACAATTACAATTACAACTCATAAAAAAATAACAACACATTTGTCACAAAATCAATAAATTTCATTCATAAACATGAAAAAACACAAACCCTAAATTATGAATAAAAACAACATCAAATTCACTAAATAATAATCTAAATCATATAATAAATAAGAATACATATAAAATATGAAGATAAAATAAGTAAATAAATTCAAAATAAAAATACCTCAAATATGACAAAGCTTTGCGCCTCTGTTTCCTCGAGAGAGAGAGAGAGTAGCCTAAATGATCTACCTTTCTGTTGCCTCTCTGTTTGTTCTCTTTCAATTTGACTGTAATGACATTTTGGTAATTATCATATCAACTAAGGTTATTTTAATAAATATTAAATATATATATATATATAAATTTAATTCCGGGGTACAGTTGTACCCCTTGTCCCCTTCTGTATCCGCCGCTATCTCTAACAAACAAGAATTTAAGATTTTAAATTTTTTAATCTTGACTCATCAAACTCCAAAATAAAAATGACCTTAAAATTCAAAAAATCTAAGTTGTTAAGATTTTGTAGGTCTTGATGTCAATAATATACATTTGTTTTTTTTTTCTTCCATATATATATTACTGTTTGAGTTTTATCAATAATACTACTATCATTTCACCCAAAAAAAATATGTTTGCGAAAGAAAATTGTATTTTAAAATAAAGTTGTAAAATTCTCTATGAAGTTAGATGTGTACTCATATGGCAGGATACAATGAACCATCTATATATCATATCTACCCCATTTTTTGAGTAATTAATCCATGGATAACACCTTTTTCTCTGTTCTTATTCCACCTTTAAAAGGGTAGGTATTACGTGAGACTGTCTCACAAACTTTATTATGTGAGATGGGTCAACTCATAATTCATTCTTAACAATTTATATTAGAATTTGTGAAAATGAGTTTAATTTATGGGTAATAGGGATCCATCTCACAGAAACTATCGTGAGACCGTCTCACGTGAGTTTTTGTATTTAAAAAACGGAAAGACAAAATTTCCTTTTTTAGTGGCTCAATTAAACAACCAAAAAACATCATGTCCCACAGATGATGGGTATTACGTCTCTTGTGATTTGCTTATTTATTTATAATCCATAATATATAAAGAATCTCATGTGACTATACGTTTACAGTGCGTATAGAATATAATTCCATCATATTGCATATAATTGATCAAAGTGGGAATAAATTCAGATCAAGTGTACTTAATTTCTCCCATATATATAAGACAGCCAATTACAAGCTCTACTTCACTATCAAGTCTCCATATTAGTTGAGTGATCATAAATCAAATAGTATGGCTCAACTTCATAAGCTAGAGATTGAAACTCAAATAAGATCAGCTGCAGAAAAATTCTTTGATATTTACAAGAACAAAACCTATCTAATGCCCATTATTAGTCCCGACAAAGTACAAAGCATTGAGGTGTTTGAAGGTGATGGAAAAAGTGTTGGTTCTGTTAGGCTCTGGACTTATGTGATGGGTAAGCTCGAATGAATTAATACGACTTAATTCATTCATTATTTATTAATTATATTTTTTTAGATTAGCAGATATTGGTGTTTGATCAGGTATTCCAGTGATTGCTAAAGACAAGATTGTTGCTGTCGACGAAAAGAATAAGTCAATCACATTCGAGCTCATCGATGGCGAGGTTATGAAGTACTTCAAAAGTTTCAATGCAACACTAAAAGCTGGTGAGAATGGAGTAAAATGGAGTCTTGAATATGAGAAGGCAAGTGAAGAAGTGCCCCATCCACACTCTCATCTTGACTTTCTGGTTAATATGTCTAAAGAGATTGATACTTACCTTCAAAATATTGCATACTAAATAATTATTGTTAATTTATATTGTGTGCTATATATGGTGTGCTATGGCACGTTGTTAAATGTACTTAATTATGATCTAGCATTCAGAGTTTGCAATTATTATGCTAGGTTTTCCAAGACTGTGTTTAAGTTATATGTGGGTTGTGATGATTAAGTTATATGTAGCCTCTTGTACCAAGTATGGTTATTCGATCACTTCAACGTGATTTTCTTTCATGACTATTTATATTCTTGGATGTTAGAAAGATGTTGTTTATAAGTTGTATGTGAGGCAAACAAACATACCCCTTAATTTAGATGGGTCAATTTTAATTCAACACAAAAACTTTATTTATGAATATTTCATGTATTTTGAGACTTTTGAAAGAAGTGATTTTTCTACAATGTTTTTACTTAAAATCACAATCAGTAAGGGGGTGTTTGTCATATGAGTTAGTTGGGTTATGGGGTTTTAAACCACCTTAACCCATGTTTGTAACGAGGGTTAGAGTTCCAGTTGTGTGAACCAAATATAATCTCCATGTTTATAAATCCACCAAAATAGGTGAGTTGTCATTCAAATTACATTTGCACCCTCTACTTTCCTTATTATTTTAATTTTGCAACCCACCAAAATTTATTGATCCATGTTGAGAAGGGTATATTTGGAATTTTACACCCATTCTCAAGCTAATACATGTGCCAACAAGGAATTGTATTATTAAACATATATCTAAATTAATAATTTATTGTTTACCAAACAAAATTTGAAACCAAACTTAACATCTCACTCACACCAAACACACAAATAACAAATGAATAGTACAAACTCATTGTAACACCAAAGTATTAACTAACCCAACACATATTATTTCACTTTTTCGTAGACCTTCTTACAAATTTCATCCCATATAACAGCTCGATTTTGAAATCAAATTAATCAGAAATTGGGATTTTTAAACAAATTTTAATGATGTAAACCCAATTTAGCTGATGTGGAAAGATCTTATAAAAAGGTTTTTAATAGAAAATTACATATCGTAAATAGAAAATTATACTCCACACAGACACTGCGTGCAACAAAGACGTTCATCCTTCTTTGTCATCGCCATTTCTCATCAATTCATCTGCTAACAGAATTGCAGATTTGCACATAATTGATCTGCTTACATTATCATTTATCCAAAACGCGATTTCTCATCTCTTTCTCTCTCATCCTTTTCGTCCAACGATTTTTGTTCAATAACACGTGTCCATTCCCGACGAGCTCGACATCTCCGGCGCGCCACCCTCGGCGGCGGTGCCCATAGCAACTCTCTGTCCACAGCAACAAACCACTTTGCCACATCTACATCCACGCGGATGCTTTCACCAAATTTGGGGATTTTTTTAGGGGTTAGGGTTCTTAACTTCTTATAATTGGGGATTTTTTTTTTTTTTTTTTTATAGTAAGATTGTTGATGTCAAGTAAAGTATGATGTGTCCCGAGAAATAACTGAATAGTTGAAAAGGGGCTGGAAGTTATGTTGAAAGTTACTATCATTTGAGAGTAAAAGTTATTCTTTTTTAGTATAGTACTTATTAGTGATACCAAACCTCAAAACGATAAGAATTATGATTGGCAAGCAGAAACCAAGTCATATTGAAAAGGAAGATTAAATGCCTACCATTTTAAAATTTTATGGTGTTTCAAGTTATAAAATGTATGATAAGTGATTCAATAATTCGAAAAAAGAAGAAGAAAGTAATAATGTATTTTTATTTTATTATTTTATCTTTTTTAAGATATAATTATACCACATGGAAGTATTGAATTCATTTTTATTTTTGTTCTAGAACAAGTGCCTGAAATTGATTTCATCAATTTTAAAAAATCAATTTCAGTTCTGTATTTGAAATAATTGTTCAATATTATTTTTTTTTTCATTGGAAATTTTAAATTTAGGTGGAGTTTTCGCATATAAGTCATACACACATTAAAATTCATCTTAAAATTAACGGGACTCGTGCATAAAGAATCCACTAAAGTTTAGAAATTTTAGTGGAAAATGACTAAAATTAGACAATTTTTTAAATACAAAACTAAGATTGAATTTTTAAGATTAACGGGATTAGGTGCTAGGATATGACTTAGAAATATATTTGGCCCATATCATATGTGTTTCTTAGGAATAATAAATTCCTTTTTCTTTTTCTTTTTTAAATTTAAGATTACATGCGTGGCAGAGAGAGAGGAGAAACTCTAGTTTTATCTATATAGATTATTTGATAAGGTTTCATCTTTGTTGAAGAATAAGAATATACAGTATAAGAAAATGATATGTGGGGTCAATATATATTCTTGCTAGAAGTGGTCATCTACGATTATTGAATCAAAAAGAAAAATGTTTCCATAAAACTAGATCATAATTCTGAATCAAATTGATTGGTTTTTTTTTTTTTAATGATCCGGAGGAGGGGAGATAATAAAGAATAATAAATTTGCTTGATTCAAATTCGAATCTTGGTTATTACAATTTGTATTTTTTTATAAAGATGAAGTACTCCACTTGAATTACAAGACTTGTGATAATCGACTTTAAGGCTTAATCGATAGAGAAACAATTGAAATTTTAATCCTTCCAAGTGTTAAAATACTACAAGAAAAACAATTACTTTTATTAAAATAAAAAGAAGCTGAGCTTTTAAAGATTCCTTTTATGGCAGCACAAGTATAAAAGACCATGCATGGTGTGAGAATTCATCTAATAAAAAAATCATTAGTTGTGTGTAATTTTAGTGAGAAGAAATAAAAAAAAAAATGGGTGTGAAGGGTAAGCTTGTTTCTCAAATAAGCATAAAATCAAAAGGGGATGTGTTCGAATTCTTTAGATTTCCCAACCAACTTTCAAATGCCTGCCCAGAAATTGTTCCACGTGTTGATTTGCATTCTGGTCATTGGGGAACTGTTGGTTCTGTCATCCTCTTCCACTTCATCTTAGGTCTCTCAATTCATTACTATTCTGTTGCTCAAATCTTGTTTATAATTATTTGTATTTTTAGATTTTCTCCATAACTTTATTATCTTCATCACAGTCCCTACGAAAATTGCTAATTTGATAGAATTATAAAGGTATGAATTTTTATTCTGTTTTAACTTTTGAATCATAAAGTTGTTGATTAGTTAAGAGTACATAAATTAAATGGAAATTTGGACAGATGAAAAAACGATGGTTGCAAAGGAGCTAATTGAAGCGATTGATGAGAAGAAGAAATCGATAACGTTCAAGGTGATTGAAGGAGAATTGATGGGATTATACAATGCTTTTAAAATAATTGTTGATGTGGATTCAAATGGGGCAGACAATTTGGTTACATGGACCTTTGAGTACGACAAGAAGAGTGAGGATGTGCCTGAACCCCACGCGTTCTTGGACAAGGCCCAAGCTCTCACTAAACAAATTCAGCGATACACTTCTCTCGTTCCTAATTAATTAACATCAAATATATCTAATATGTATGTGTGTGCTATGATTACCACTGCAATGTTCTATTATTGTTATGTATACTTGATGGTTGTTATATAAATAAGACAGACTTAAAATGTTATGTGCTGCTTATTATGAATGCTATGTATATGAGAAGAAAGATGTTACAAAATTTGGAGTTCTATTAGTGTGTATCTATGAGTATTTAGGATACTTCTGTTCCTTTTCTATTTAAATCCTTGGATAAAGTTTTCTTGATTTTCCATTGTTAGATAATCAAATAATTTAAATTACTTGCTATCTGCAACATATTTCATCGGTTAATGGAATAAAAAAAAGGAACAACTTTCTCGACAGCTTCGATCCGTTATATTAATCACTTATTCTCCACCATATACCTTCTTCACCATTACAAATTGAACCTATAAATTGAGTTCCCAATTTCACAACTTATTTGATATTTCTGTTCTGTGGACAACACATATATCTATCAATCATATATGCGTTGATTGTTGAATTCTTAATCCTGATTGGAATTCCTCAATAAATTAATACCTTTCGATCAATCAATTAAAACCATTAAGCATAATGTATTCATCTTGATCAGGACAATATCCTTCAATTTTCACCTAAATCTTAGAACAACAGTGAATTTTGGAAATGAATCATTTATCAGTGACTTTGTCTTCATTATCTATGATGTGCTTACGAAAAAACAAACTAATTATTTTATATAATTATCTCCTTGTTTATGGGGTAGTGGCCACTACTAATTTGTGTCATTATGTTGGTAGTGGACAATAGGTCCGTAGTTATTTTCATCTTATGTTTTGTGCATGTAAGAGTGAGTTTATTAATAAATAAATAAAAGAATTATATATATAGTTACATATACTATAACTATATATAGCTAGTTAATATTTTATTGTATATTCGGGAAAAAATTACTTTATATCAATTTGTAGCATATTTTCTTTGTTGAATTTGACCGGCCACAAGAATCCTTTATGGGGTCACCATTCTTGTAAGAAGTGGTATATATGTAGAATCATAAAAATCAAAGAGAATCCTTTTTAAAAGAATAGTTATTTTAGAAAAGTTCCAGAAAATGAAATAATCAGAGAATATAAGTAGATGATTTACTCGAGATTGTGCTAATTAAAAGCCACTACCTCTATAAATAATGGCATCTCAACCAAATAATAAAATAAAGGCTAATTAAATATAATATCGGATTCCCCAATAGTCATCCATTTCTTTTAAAATCACCAAGCACTATCAATTTCTTCTCTTTTAATAATGTATGGAGCTAGAACCTTTGAAAGAGAAAAATTGTACTATTAAAAGAAACAAACCAGTTCAATTTAATTTATTCCGTGATGAAGAGATATTTAGATACAAGTTTAGGGACATGCACGGTTCGCGTTGATTTAAAAATTAAAAAATCTTTGGAACTGAACCAAATTTTGAATAATTTCAAAAACAATTTTTTGGAACCAGAATATTAAAATAATAATAATAATAAATACTACGGAACCAAAACGAACCATATTTGGGAATATTAGTTTGGAACAGTTCAGAATGGAGATTCAGATATTCAAAAAATTAAAAAAAAAAAAAAAGAAGAGAAAATTTATAAATGTACTTATGAAGGAAAAAAACCAACAGATAAAAACTAACTTAGCATACACCAACACAATTTCATAAACAACTAAAAACCAAATACTTTACTTCATAAGTTACAAAGCTACATAATTAATTTATTTGATGTTTGATCAATGTTAGTGTTATTTTAACACTAATTAATTTTGCCTTTTCTTGGATATTTTATTACCATATTTAATTTTAAATATATTGATGTATTTAATAGTATATTTTATATACTTTAAGATACTTAATATATTTGATTTGGTTGTTGAGATTTTGTAGGATCTTTTATCCAAGGAATTTAAAGATTTGAAGAAGTCTTTAACATTAAGTCTTTCCTACAAAATAGGAGATTTGTTTCTTGCTCTCTTACTCTCTTTTGCAGATTTAATCACGTGGAATTTATCAAGAGAGAAACAAATCAAAGACGTGCCAAACACAAGAGAAAAGACGTGCAAGAAGAAAGAGTGGAGAAAGTGGATCAATTCCATAAAGATGGAGAAAGAAGGAATGGAGAAAGTGGATCAATTCCATAAAGAAGGAGAAAGAAGAGAAGTGGAAAGGTGGAGAAGATGGAATCATGGAGAGTGTTGAAGATGGATGAAGATCATGAATCATGGACAACATGGAAGATGGATGATGAAGATCATGGATCATGGAGAAGGTGGAGTATGATGATCATGGATAGATCATGGACAAGAAGCACGATCTGCTAGGTCTATAAATAGCATAATCCAGGCTGCAGATCAGAGTGCACTTTCCAGAGAAATCCGAGAGCAAAACAAGAGCGTAGTGTGAGAGTTTTAAGGACAGTTTCAAAGCAACAGATTGTTGGAACATCTGTGACAACATTCTGTTTAATAGTCTTTCCTTTGTTAGATTCTAGGTTTGTTGCTTTGTAAACCCTATAGAGGGTTTTAACATTCTTTGAGAGTCGGGAGATAATCATAGAGTGTTTGATAGTTTTCAAAGAGATTCTTTCAAAAGATCTCTTTGAGATTGTTTTTGTAAATTACTCTTGTAGTAATAAAGAGTTTTGCCCTGCTGGCGTTTCCACAAGTATCTTTAAATACTCGTGGATAAATTCTCTGTCCTTGTTCGTTTTTATATTCCGCTGCATATTCTGATTTTTACTAAGTGTATGAATGTGTTGGTAAATGTTGTGACATTTGGAACAACATTATCAATATGTTCATTTTGTTTTAAGTCTTGCAGGTAATTTTGGGGCACCATTCCTTTCAATCAAAAATTATAATTCGATTATATTGTTAATATGTTACTTCTCCAATTAAAGAAAAATATGTATTCCTTTTAAGGATTATTAGAATATAAATAATTACTATTAATTATTTAGTAAAAAACGGGTTGTAAATTATGTTGAAAGTTAACATTCAATCCTTTGAGAGAACAAAAATTATTATTTTCTAGCATAGTACTTGTTAGTGATACCCGACCTAAAAGCAAGTTATATTAAAACGGAACATTAAATGCCTACCATTTTAATATTTTATGGTGTTTGAAGTTATACAATGTATGATAAGTAATTCAATAATTTGGAAAAAAAAAACAATTATTTTTATTATTTTATCTTTTCAAAGAATATTTACCACATATCGTGGGGTTGAATTAATTTTGAGTAAGTCTTTTGTGAAACTGTCTAATGAAATTTTAGTGCATTGTGTGAGATAAGTCAATGCACAACCCAATTGCCCACCCCGCAAATCCTACAATTTACATATTGTTTGTGGGTGATGGGCTCCATCTCACAGAAACTATTCGCGAGACCGTCTCACATGAGTTTTTGTAATTAATTTTTAGCTTTATTCTAGAACAAGTGTGTCACGCCCCATTTTCATACTTTAAAATATTAGAGTTTACGTGTGGGCGTGCAGGAAGAAATGAAGAAAGAGACATATCTTTTAAAGTTTACGAATGAATTAACGAACAAGGTTCTTAAAGATCATCATACCGATCAAACCGCGTAAAGCAGTCAAGGCAAAAGATTTTCTTTACATATCCAAATACATCGGCACATCACCGGAAGAAAGCATTTTAACTTGACAACGGAACATAACAGGATTCGTCGTAAGAAAATAAACAGTTTTACAAACATAAAATATTTTTAAAGTATTGTTCGACATCCAAAAGTAATTAAAACATAAGTGTCACTGGATACGGCACCTCCCTCGCTGCATGTCTTAATTGTCATCATTTCCTATAGTGTGAGTACAGATAGGGGTGAGTGCTTTTGAATACACTCGTGGGAGTAATTTTTATTTCCAGATATATATATATATATGTTTATATACAAATTTCGCAAGCAAGTATCGACACATCAAGTAAACACAACACATAACAATGCATAACGCGTAAATCGGTGCACTAACAGATGACCAAATCCGGAAGATGCGGGAACAACCCGTCTTACCCCTTCAATACGGGATTTTTCTCCCATCGGTATCTTTACGGACGACCCAGTCCTTAAACGATTATCGATGCCTTTTATGGACGACCTAGTCCAAAACCAAACACAACAGATTTATACAACGAGCCCACATATTCACGATAACTTAACACAATAAATAATTCACAAGACATTACATCTAAGGCTCATATCATTATCAAGCGTTCATATAACATAGTAATCATGGTTCGCTTCATCACGTCAAGGCTCATACTCATGTATTCGTTCATCAAAATACTACTCGTACTAATGTAACGTAAACGTAAGTTATTAGGGCTTAGAAGTTACCCCCACCTGATTAGATGATGTTTGACTTCGAGAGATGCAAGCTTTAAAGATAATAGGAACACTCCTAATTGCGATAGTCTACACATGCAAACGTAATCTATTAGTTCGTAATAGGATCGTTACGTATATTATTTAAAGAACTCTCTCAGAAAGAAACAATGATGGAAGGAAAAACGATTCAAGAAGCTTAGAGCTTGATCACATATCGAAGGGGGTTCGATAACGGTTCTATAGGCGAAAGAATGAGCTTAAACGAATGAAAAATGAGTTAGAACGGAGCGTTTTAGGGTTCAGGGGCATAAACGTAATTTCTGGTAAAGGTTGATTTTGACTAGGGGTAAAACTGTAATTACAGAGAAGTTTTGGGGTCAAAGTGAAGTTTCTGAAATTCTGGAGGTCGAAATGTAATTTTCGAAAGTTTTGGGGATGAAAATCAAAGACTTGGAAACTTTTGGGGGTGAAAATGTAGTTTCCAGAAGTTGGAGGACTAAAATGAACAAAACGAAAGTTTAGGGGTTGAAATGAGAGGATCCTAAATTTTCTAGGGTTTGCAAGTAGGTCCCTAGGGTTTTGGAATTTGCAAGGAGGCCCTTGCCTCCTCACACCTTTCCCCCCGCCTGCTCCCCTTGCCACCGCCGCCTGCAACACACCGCCAGCGACACCACGTCGTCGGCCACCACACGAAACCACCACCACTCGCGCCGGCCACCACAGCACACGACGACGCTAGATGCGCCACCCACACACATGACCAACCTCACACACACACACAAAACACAGCACACTGTCGTGGCGACGCACCGCTGGCCGCGGCGACTCCGACGCACGGCGACACTCAAGGCGTCGCCCTAACCACACCCGACAACAACCCAACAGCGGTGACGGCAAGGGAGCAGCGAGGTCGATGAGAGAGAGAGAAGAGAGAGAGGCAGCCGCGACTTTGATCACCAATTGCCGGAGGAGGAGAAAGTCGATCGATGATCCGAGCCCGGATTCGTGACGGGCTCGGTGAGAGCTTCAAAAGCATGTGTAAATCGGGCTGAAATGAGGGTGGATCAGAGAAGGGAGGAGGAGAGAGAAAGGGGGAGGAGAGAGAGAGAGACCGCGCTTTTACCGGCCGATTTCCGACGGAGGCGGCGGCAGCTCGGTGAACCGAGCCCGGATCCGTGACGGGCTCGGCGAGGGCTACGTTTGGTGCAAAAATGGGTGGAAACGGGGAGAAGGAGCGGTGGCTCCGGCGGTGGCGTCACCTCCGGCACGGCAGCGACGCGGCGGCGCTTCGGCCGCCGGCCGCCGGAAAACAGAGAGAGAGATGAAGGTGAGGGAGAGAGTAAATTCCATTTTTTTTACCTTGGTTAGTTTTTGCCAAATGTGGTAACTTTTAAAGTGTGGGGATGTTTTATCTATCTTCATTTTCATTTACATGGGCCTCGTTTGGGCCTCGGAACTCCGATTGGTCCGATACTCGTTTCATTTTCTTCGTTTTTCGATTGCAATCGTTCACATAACATGTATTCTTCGTTTTCAATTAAATTAAACTTTCGATAATTCTAATCAAACATACGATAAATTAAATTATGCATTATCTCGATTAATCTGAAACGCACAAAATTAAGTCACATAATTAAGGTTAAATTATTTAATCGTCAAATTATGCGTGGTTTTTTTTCCTAGGCGTTACAAAGTCTCCAAAACTAATCCCACTAATTTTGAAAAATCAATTTTATTTGTGTATTTAAAAAAATTGTCCAATAGTACCAATCATTTTTTTAATTGGAAATTTTAAATTCTGGTGAAGTTTTCGCGAATGAGTCACATAAACATTAAAATTAACGGGATTCGTGCACAAAAGATCCACTAGAGTTTGGAAATTAAAAATAACTAAAATTAGACCATTTCTTTTTAAGTATAAGACTAATTAAAATTGATTTTTCAAATTAACGGGATTGGCTTCATACGCTTGTTCTAGGATAGACTTAAAAATGATTTTGACCACATATCATATGTGTTTCTTAAGAATAATAAATCCATTATTTTTTTATTTCACAAAAAATTATATGAAACCGTTTCACATAAAATCTTACATAAGACGAAATTTTATATAATTATACGTGAAATTGATTGACTATATTAAATTAATTGACTCACTTTTATTAATTCATATAAAATTCAGTTTATATAAGATTTCACGTGTGAGTATCTTAATTCTTACATGAGACCTATATTTTTTTATTTAAGCCTACGTGGCACAGAGAGAGGAGAAACTCTGTCTTTATCTCTGTTGATAAGGTTTCATCTTTGTTGAAGAATAAGAACAGTAAGAAAATGATATGTGGGGTCAATATATATTCTTGCTAGAAGTGGTCATACACGATAATTGAATCGAAAAGAAAAATGTTTACATATAAACCTACTGAACATAATTTTGAATCAAAGTGAACGTTTAATCGACAGAGTAACAATTCAAGTTTAATATATCCTCCCAAATGTTAAAATACTAAAAAGATAAAAAAACAAAATACTTTATTAAAATAAAAAGAAGCAAGCCTTTTTAGATTCCTTGTATGGCAGCACAAGTATAAAAAGACATGCATGCTATGAGTATTCACAGATAAAATCATTAGTTGTGTGTAATTTAGTAAGAAGAAATAAATAAAAAAGATGGGTTTGAAGTGTAAGCTTGTTTCTCAAACAAGCATAAAATCAGGGGATGTATTCGAACGGTTTAGATTTACCAACCATCTTTCAAATGCCTGCCCAGAAATTATTCAGAGTGTTGATTTGTGTGCTGGTCATTGGGGAACTGTTGGTTCTATTGTCATCTTCAACTGTCTCTTAGGTTTTACATTTATTTCTGTTTTTAAACTTGTATGTAATTTTATCCCAAGGTTATAATTATCATTATGCTATGAGAATTGCTAATTTTCAACTTCACATGTGAACTTTTAGTTAAAATTTAAGAATTTGATACAAATCACTCTTTTTTGAAATGAATTTATCATTTTATGTCTTTTAGCTTTTGAATCATAAATTATTTCTTAATTAATTAATGATATATTAGTAAAATTTTACATTCCTCAAACTCTTTACAAAATTCTAAAACGAGATTTAATTGGAATTTGAGGGAGTATTACTTTCTTAAAACCATATTTACATTTAGGTAGAGATTTTATGGAAGGATTTCATTTACTGGATTTTAAATCGATCTTACTTAGAATATGAGTTTTGTAGCTCAAGTGATATTCCATATAAAGGTACAAATTATGTGATGATCAGAATTTGAACTTAGATCACGCAAATTTTATAGTCTTTATTCTCTCCATTCCACCCCTCTAATTTATTCAAAAAATCAGTCTTACTTAGAACTTTCTAATTAAGTATATATGGAATATTGAAAGTAGAAAGGATTAATTGAAAACCATTTATATAGTATTTAACTAATAAAATATATATTTCTATGTTGCCCCATCTTGTAGCATATATGAAATAGAATATAACCTTTTCCATAATAGTTAGTATTTATTTTTCAAACTAATTATTATAACATGTTATCTAATTAGTTATTCGATTTATTAATTCTAACAAGAGTAAGTTGAATGGAATTTTGGACAGATGGAAAACTCATCGCTGCAAAGGAGATAATTGAAGCCATTGACGAAGAGAAGAAATCGATAACGTTCAAGGTGCTTGAAGGAGAATTTATGGGATTATACAATTCTTTCAAAATAATTCTTAATGAGGATTCGAATGGAGCAGACAAGTTGGTTACGTGGACCTTTGATTACGACAAGAAGACTGAGGATGTGCCTGAACCCCACGCGCTCATGGACAGGGCCAATGCTATCACTAAACAAATTGAGCGCTACACATCGCTCGTTCCTAATTAATATATGTGTTATCATTACCATTAATGCAACGTTCCATTATTATTATCTATACTTTGTGATTTATATATAAATAAGACGACTTAAAATGTCGTTTCTTACTTATTATGAATTAATATGCCTGCTTCATTTTATTCGACGTACATGAGAAGAAAGATGTTACATAATTTTGAGACGGTCTATTAGTGTCTTCTGTTCCTATTCTAATTGAATCCTTGAATGAAGTTTTCATAAATTTTCATTGTTAGATTTTAATCAAATAATTTAAAACTACTATTTGCAACATATCCCTTCGGTTAATGAATTAGAAAAAAAAAAAAAAAAGGAACAACTTGCCCCACAGCTTCCATTAATCACTTATCCATCATTGAATTGGTACCATCTTCACCATAACAAATTGAATCTATAAATTGAGTTCCCAATTTGACAACTTATTTATTTCTATTGTGTGAGCAACGCACACACAAATAAATAAATATATGTATATATATATCATGTGCGATGATTGTTGAATTTTTACTGATTGGAGTTCCTCAATAAATTCCTACCTTCAAATCAATCAATTAAAATCTTTAAACATAATGTATTCATCTTATAGTGGTAATTTTTTCCTTTTTAAGAGTGAGTTTATTAATGAAAAATGAATTATGTTTTTTTTTTTGGTTACATACACTATATATAGCTAGTTAACATTTATTGTATATTTGGGAAAAAATTACTTTATATCAGTTTGCAGCATATTTTCACTGTTGAGTTTGACTACAAGAATCCTTAACTTTTACGGAATGGACGTTTGGATTCTTGACGTTAAAAATAATAAGGTTAGTACAAAAAGATATGTAGAATATTAAAAATCAAAGGGAATCCTTTTTAAAAGAATAGTTATTTTAGAACAGTTCCAGAAAATGAAATAATCAGGGAATATAATTAGATGATTTACTAAAGATTGTTCTAATTAAAAGACACTATATACCTACATAAATAATGGCATTTCAACCAAAGAATAAAATAAAGACTAATTAAATATAATATCGGATTCCCCGATGGTCACCCATTTCTTATAAATTCACCAAGCATTATCAATTTCCTCTAATTTTGAATATATAAATGCACTAGTTAGGGATAAAAAAATACCAACAACTAAAAACTTACTTAACATGCATCAACAAAATTTCATAAACAACTTCAAAAGTTACAAAGCTCAAATATTATAATTTGACTATAATTTTAATTTATTACTTACTTCTCTAATAAAAAATATGTATTCTTGAAAAGGACCATTAGAATATTGTTAATTACTATTTATTATCATTAATTATTAGTAAATTTGAAATTTAAATTATTTGCAGTATTATAAATTATTAACTTAATAAAGTGTGTGGCTTAAAAACTTAATTAATTAATTATTAACTTAATAAAGTGTGTGGCTTAAAAACTTAATTAATTAATTAGTAACTTAATAAAGTGTGTGGCTTAAAAACTTAATTAACTAATAGTGTATTATATAACTATATCATATATATATATATAAACTTTTTAACATCGGTAATTTAATTTGGTCAAATTCAGTATGACAGTATGGTAAGATGCAATTCAGTTTGATTTTCAATTTGAATAATTGAGAAATCTCTAAAATCGTATAACAAAAATATCATTTTATTAGTTCAGTTTGGAAAAGTAAAAAAGTTAACATAAATTTAACTTTTTCATTCGATTATCAATTTGATTTCAATAATCTCCAAGACCATAGGCGGATCTACATATGGGCTATATACCCAAAGTTGATTTTTTAAGTGAGTCCAGTGTAACAAAATTACACAACCCCACAAAAGATAAAACTCATCCCAAATATAAAACTTCTAATTACTTGAGAATGACTAGTTTTTATCCTAATGCATATCATAAATTTTGAATAATACAATTATATTGTAGTTAATAAAATGTATAAATATTTAAATATTTAAATTTATGTTATGACTTAGGATATATAAATTTCATGAAATAAATGTGTTTATTAATAGATTATATATTTTAAACAATTAACATTGATAAAAGAGGTTTTTATGTTTTGAAATCTCACGGGACACAACTTAAGTAAACATCGAAATATTTCGTTTTGTAGAAATTTTAATATACCCAAACATTTATTTTTTTGTCCACCTTACTCTTAAATTCTGAATCTGCCCGGAGACTTGTGCACATACCTCCAAGCAATATTGTACGTTAATCAAGATTAGCTGCCTAACTAATTAATTACATCTAACCAAGTGATTGGTTCGGTTACTAATTATTTATTTTCTAAACAAACCTATTAACCAACTATTGATGCATTTTATATAATGAATAAGATTGTAGTGAGATATTATATCATATGTCAAACCCTCAACTTATATCTTATAATTCATACGTTTGTTTGTGAGTAATGAGACTCCATTTCTTATAATTATTTGTGAGATCGTTTTATATAACTTTTATGTTATATGATATACCTAGTTAAACTAATGGTTGTCATGCTAGTATGATCAAATTATATTAATTGGATGCACATAACCATTTCTATGTGTCTAGATATTTACCATAGATATTTGTAAAATAAAACATGCATTAGGATCGTTGCAATGAAATTAATCCTTCCGTTTGGTAATGAAGTTTTGACAAAGTACTAGAGCAAGAACATGGAAGATAAACATCAGAAGAAATTCAAACAATTATAGAACCATCCGAATAAAGACAAGTGCATTAAATTTTTGTATGTATAATGTTGTTTAATTTCAAGCACTTTTCTTACCATCTTCTATTTCAGTCTAACTAATCAATGCATCGTACATAGAATCTTAGCTATAGATTAACTTAAGATGCATCATGCATATTTGCATTAGTTAAAATGTACTACATAAAAACATAAATAATATTCTCATTGAAAATGATATTTAATTAAGAGGGTATTAGATTCGTAATGTGGGTGCACAAGTACTATATAAGATCACCAGGTACTACTCCACAACACAGACAAAAACATTAATTAGTGCAATTTTAGTGAGAAAAATAAATAAAGAGATGGGTTTGAAGGGTAAGCTTGTTTCTCAAATAAGCATCAAGTATTCAAAAGGGGATGTGTTCGAGCTGTTTAAATATCCCAGCCACATTGCACAAATCTGTCCCCAAATGGTTCAAAGTGCTGAATTGGAGTCTGGCCAATGGGGAATTGTTGGTTCTGTCGTCATTTGGAACTATACCATTAGTATTATTTCTTTACTTCTATCATTTTCTGTTTTTTTTTTTCATTACACTGTTTTATATGCGTTTTTATAAAAAAAAATTAAAAATGGTACAGACTGCTGGATATGAGTGACAGTTATTATATTAAAATAGTGTAAAAGGTGAATTATTTTTTTGTGCACAGCTGGAAAGCCCTGCATGATGACAAAAATTGAAGACAAGTACTGTTTGATAACAGTACTTTATATTTTGTAAAACAATTATAAATATATATTTCTAATTTTATTATATAATATTGAATTACTTATATAATATATTTACTCCAACAGAAGGAAAAAATGTGGTTGGAAAAGAGATGATTGAAGCTGTGGACGAGAAGAAGAAGCTGATCAGGTACAAGGTGATTGAAGGGCGAGATTTGATGAAATTATACAGTTCATTTAAAATAAGTTTTAAAGTGGATAGTAATGGTTCGGACAAAGAGCACCTTATTACGACCACGTTTGAGTACGAGAAAACAAGTGAGGGTGTAGGTGAACCTAAGGCAATGATGGATGACATGCTGCTCGCTACTAAAGAAATTGAGCGCCACCATTTGCTCATTCCCAATTAATAATATATCCGAATTAATTCCTATATAGTATAATTGGAACACTACCTCAAGTATATATATGTTGTGTGTAAAGTATGAATAATGTTCCATTGATTGTAATAATGTACTTGTGGTTGATTAATAAATAAGACAGACTTTACGTTTTAATTTGTATTATATATCACCAATTGATTAAGGATCAAATCAATCTCATATGTATGAATGAAAAAAATATAATTTATTAAGGATATAATAATAGCCTTGTTTTTATTTGAAATTATAAAAAACCAAGAAAGCATGCAATTAGCCTGCCTACTTGTAGGTTATTTGTATCTATATATGTGTATTAAACAAAGGCAAACTTCCATTATAGTGATAGTAAAATGTCTACCACGCAAGTGTGAATGTTGGGCCATATATGTTCTAGGCCTATTTTAATTCTTGGCAAGACAAGTCCTTATTGCCTGGGCCTATGAACTCAGGCCCGCTCCCCATTTTGATCTCTTGATCTCTACCCTCCATTTTAGGGCTTTTGATCTGGCCCCTTCATTTACTCTTATATCTACCCTCTTTTCCCATTTCGTGCAAACCCTATTTTCCCCCTTTTCTCTTCTCGCAGCGCTTCCCTCTCTCTCTCTCCCTCGTACAGTTCGTACCCCACCGTCTGCCATGGTTGCCCAACGGTCCTGGTCTTGTCCACGCCGTCCCTCTAGTCCTCGGTTGCCACAACCTATACCTTTCTCACCTCTTTGTCGGCTCCCTTGTTCTATATATATGGGATATGAGAGAGGGTGGAAGTGTAGCTCGAATATCTCTGTTCTCTCCAGTCTTTTGCTGAGTGTTGTGAGAAGGGGGAAAACCTAAGTGAGATACTGTCTTTGTGCACCTGAATTAGTCATACATGCGTTGATAGACTGATTCAGTCTCTTTTGAAGGGTTTGGGGGTAGATCTAGGGTGAGTGCTCTGAGTTCTGGGCTATCTGTGTGATACCTTGGTGCTACCGTTGGATCCTGGTGTTTAGCTACGTGTTTTGGACATAAAAGGAAATTGGGGACTGAGCCAAGATCACAACATTGATGTATTTGTGATATCTGGTGACTTCTATCCTTACCTTCTGTTGGGTATCGGTCCAAATACACATAGCTAAACAAGCTATTACACTGAGTATAACTTACATACATATCTTCTGGATCAAAACATAAAGAAACGGACCAGATAAATAGAAGGTAAGGATAGAAGTCACCAGATATCACAAATACATCAATGTTGTGATCTTGGCTCAGTCCCCAACTTCATTTTCTGTCCAAAACACGTAGCTAAACACCAGGATCCAACGGTAGCACCAAGGTATCACACAGATAGCCCAAAACTCAGAGCACTCACCCTAGATCCACCCCCAAACCCTTCAAAAGAGACTGAATCAGTCTATCAACGCATGTATGACTGATTCAGGTGCACAAAGACATTATCTCACTCAGGTTTTCCCCCCTTCTCACAACACTCAGCAAAAGATTGGAGAGAATAAAGATATTCGAGCTACACTTCCACCCTCTCTCATATCCCATATATATAGAACAAGAAAGCCGACAAAGAGGTGAGAAAGGTACAGGTTGTGGCCACTGAGGACCAGAGGGACGGCGAGGACAAGACCAGGACCGTCGGGCAACCATGGCAGACGGCGGGGTACGAACTGTACGAGGGAGAGAGAGAGGGGAGCGCCGTGAGAAGAGAAAAGGGGGAAAAATAGGGTTTGCACAAAATGGAAAAAGAAGGTAGATATAAGAGCATATGAAGGGGCCAGATCAAAAGCCCTAAAATGGAGAGTAGAGATCAAGAGATCAAAACGGGGAGGAGGCCTGAGTTCATGGGCCCAGGCAATAAGGACTTGGGCTGCCAAGAATTAGAATAAGCCTAGAACATATATAGCCCAACATTCACATTCTCCACCTTGGGCCAGATATGGTGTTTAGTGGACTTTCTTTTAGGACTAGGGGTCATCATCGTCAATCTTTTCCATTTCCTGCACACACACAAAGAACCATCACAAAGATGGGTGCAAGAATAGGAAAAACATAAAGTGTGCTCAAAGCACTAAACAACAGGGAAAAACACAGATGATCACAAAGACCAAAAACAATAATCACAAAGACTGCAGAAGCAACAACATAAACATCACAGGGCAGGGGAAATGTTCAGAGCCTTCAAGCAGGATCTGAACTTCTCCAAAGGCAAGCACTTGGTACCCATGTCAGCTGGATTGAATTCAGAGGGGATCTTCTCAAGATCAACTATCCCTGTTTCAACAATATTACGGATAAAATGGAATTTAACATCAATATGTTTAGTTCTATCATGAAACACAGGATTTTTACATAGTTGAATTTCAGACTGACTATCAGAGAACACAGTAACTTTCCCATGCAGAAAACCAATTTCAGACAACATGCCTTTCAACCAAACAACTTCTTTAATAGCTTCAGTAGTAGCTATATACTCAGATTCAGTTGTAGAGAGAGCAACAATGTTTTGCAATTGTGATTTCCAACTAATGCATGCACCATTTAAAGTAAACACATAGGAGGTAGAGGATTTCCTATTGTCCCTATCATTTGCAAAATTGGAATCAACATAACCACATAGATTAACTCATTTTTCACACTTAGAGAACACAAGCCCATAATTCACAGAACCTTTAAGATATCTCAACAACCATTTCAAGGCTTCCCAGTGAGGAACACCAGGGTTAGCCATATACCTGCTCAGACAACTTACAGCATAGGCAATGTCAGGCCTAGTGCTGACCATCAAGTACATAACACATCCAATGGCATTCGCATAAGGAACATTCTTCATATCAGATATTTCAGAATCAGTCTTTGGAGACTGATCCTTACTTAGCATAAAATGAGCAGCAAGAGGCACATAGACAGGTTTAGCAGCAGTCATGGAGAATTTCTCAAGTATCTTTTCAATGTATGAGGATTGATTAAGAAACAAAATACACAAAGTTCTATCCCTGACAATGTTCATACCAAGTATTCTTTTAGCATCACCAAGCAATTTCATATCAAATTCATCACTTAGACATTTGATCACATTGTCAACAGATTGGATACAAGAACTAGCCAGCAGCATATCATCCACATACAAAAGCAAGAACACAGAGGCCTTAGCAGATTCTTTAAAGTATAGACATGGATCATATGAGCTTCTTTTAAACTGTAAGGATATCATGAAAGCATCAAATTTCTTGTTCCATTGCCTAGGTGACTGTTTTAAGCCATACAAAGATTTTTTAAGCAAACAAACATGATTAGAGTGTTTTTTATCCTCATAACCTTCAGGTTGTTTCATGTGAATATTCTCTTCAAGATCACCATTTAGAAAGGCAGTTTTAACATCAAGTTGTTTCAGTTCCCAGTTAAAGTGAGCAACTAATGCAAGCATTATTCTAACAGTAGTGAACTTAACAACAGGAGAAAATATTTCAGTGTAATCAATGTCTTCCTTTTGAGTGAATCATTTTGCAATAAGTCTAGCTTTAAATCTAACAGAATCAGTTTCATGTTTGACCTTAAACAACCACTTACAATCAACAACAGAGCACATAGCAGGTTTAGGTACAAGTATCCAAGTATGGTTATCATGCAAAGATTTAATCTCTTCATTCATAGCTTTTAACCATTTTCCAGATTCTTTAGATTTCAAAGCTTCACTGTAAGTTTTGGGTTCATTTCCATCCAAAGAGTCAAACACATTATGCACAAAGGAAAAAAGCTGATAATCATTCAGATATGAAGGAATCCTAACATCTCTCCTAGTTCTATCTCTAGCAAGCACATAATCACTCAGATCATCATTAGGAGGTGTATCAACTATTTGATCAGGTTCTTCATTATCAGATTGATTGTTAACAGATTCAGCTTCATTTTCTATAGCATCAGTTTGAACAGACATAACAGGATGAGCAAGTACAGGTGCAGTCAGAATGGGTGGAGTCTCCACCTCAACAGGAACATTCATAGAAGGAGCACATAAGCATGGAAATTCATCTTCATTAAAGATCACATTTCTACTAGTGATAGTTTTAAATCCAGGTTCAGATTTCATCCAACACCTATAGCCTTTTATACCTTCTGGGTAACCTAAGAAGACACACTTCATAGATCTAGGTTCAAGTTTATCAATCTTCTGATGCACATAAGCAGAGCACCCAAACACTCTCAAATTGGACAGATCTACAGGCTTACCAAACCACAAAGTTTCAGGTAATTCCCCCTTCAAGGGCACAGAAGGAGATCTATTTATCACATAGGCAGCAGTCAATAAAGCTTCACCCCAAAATTGTTTTGACAAACCAGATGAATTTAGCATGGATCTAACCCTATCAAGCAAAGTTCTATTCATTCTTTCAGCTATGCCATTTTGCTGAGGTGTGTATGCAACAGTTTTATACCTTCTAATGCCACATTCAATGCATAAAGAATCAAATTCAGCATTACAAAATTCAGTTCCATTGTCAGTTCTTAGAGTCTTAACTTTCTTTCCAGTTTGAGTTTCAACCAAGTTTTTCCATGTTTTAAACTTATCAAAAACATCAGATTTGTTCTTCATTAGAAACACAAACACTTTTCTGGAGAAGTCATCAACAATGGACAGAAAATATCTATTACCACCATGAGTATGCATAGGGGCTGGACCCCACACATCAGCATGCACATATTCAAGAATGGAAGAACATTTAGAGGGATTAGGGGGAGAGGAGACAGGGAATGACATCTTGTGTTGCTTTCCAAAGATGCATGAATCACATAGAGGCATATTTGAAATCATGTCATTACCCAAGTATGATTTTTTATGCAAGATTTCAAGACCTTTTCCACTTATATGACCTAAACTTTTATGTCATGTATTGGTCATATCATGTTTCACAGAGTTAGCATGCAAGACAGGTTCAGCAGAGCAGACATAAAGATTTTGCATTCTCACAGCCTTGAAAGCACACATATTACCCTTCATAATCATTTGGCAACCCTTCCCCCAATTACCATGCAAACCACAGTCCTCAAGGATAGCAACAGAAAACAGGTTACTCTTCAAATTAGGAACATGTCTTACTTGTTTTAAAGTCAATTCAAAACCGGTTTCAAACTTAAGACAAATAGTTCCAATTCGAATTACATTGCTTTCACTACTATTAGCCATAGAGACATTGTCATTTTCCAGTTCCACATAGGATGAAAATAAGTGTCTGTGGGGTGTCATATGATGTGTGCATGCAGAATCAAAAATCCAGTCATTATCACATAGAGATGCAATCACAGAGTTCACATAATCATTTGTGATAAACACATCACCAAGATTATCAGCCACAACATTAGCTTAACCATTGATTTTGTTTTCCTTTTTAGGTTCAGTACACACATTAGCATAATGACCCGGTTTCCCACAGTTATAGTATTTTCTATTTTTAGTTTTAGGCTTAAAACCATCTTTTTTCTGATTCTGATTCTGACTCTGACCTTGATTGTGATTCTGATTGTGGTTCTGATTAGGTTTATCTTGATTACCAGTTGAGGGTCTGTTCTGAGCATTGTTTTTGTGTTTTCCTTTAACAAAATTAACATCACCAAAAGACCTATTTGTTTTAGAAGATTTTAAGTCCAATTCTTTGCTTTTCAGACCATTTATAACAGTTTCCAAGGTAACCTGATCTCTACCATATTTAATTGCAGACTTAACATCACTGTAGGAGTCAAGAATAACATTCAAAAACACAATAAGAGTGTATTCATCTATATTATTATCACCAGTCAGCTTTATATCTTGAACCAGTTTAGTGAAAACATCAAGGTTAGCATCTATATCTTTACTTAAATCTAGTTTGAACCTAAAGAACTTTTCAAGCAAAAACATTTTAGATGACAAAGATGTTTCAGTGTAGAATTCCTCCAACTTTTCCCACAGAGATTTAGCAGATTCATGCTTTCCTAGTTTCCTTATCACTGAGTCAGACAAGTTCAGAATAATCAATGAGTAAGCAAGTTCATCTAGTTCACTTTTTACATCATCAGTAATCTTATCATCATAAGACAAGGTTATAGCCTTAAAACACTTTTGTTGTACCAAAACACCTTTCATTTTCTGCTGCCAGATTGAGAAATCTCTCTTTCTATCAAATGATGCAACCGGATAAGCATTCATGATGTATATGCAAAGCACAAAGCAAGATGACAGAGAGATATCACACAGAAGACAAGCAACAGGATGAGACAGGGTATCACAGAGAAAAGGCACACAGAGCCTGGTTTCCCCCCCAATCCTAGATTCCAGGGACACTAAAGGTCCGGACAAGATGGGTATACCGGGGATACCAGATAACAAGAATACGCAGCGAAAAAGGTGCAAAGAAAAGGTACAAAGAAGGCAAATCAACAACACATAGAGAGACCTAGACATATATCAGTACAAAGGAGCCCAACAGACAGATCACACAGGATCTTACCAGAAATTAAACGAGAGAAAGAGTTAAAACCAAGATACCTGACCACCTCAGCACCAAAAGTAAATGAGAGAGAGAGAGATAAAGCCAAGATACCTGACCTCCACAGCACCAATGGACCGACACCGTTCAACAACGGTGCTCTGATACCACTGTTGGGTATCGGTCCAAATACACATAGCTAAACAAGCTATTACACTGAGTATAACTTACATACATATCTTCTGGATCAAAACATAAAGAAACAGACCAGAGAAATAGAAGGTAAGGATAGAAGTCACCAGATATCACAAATATGTATGTGTTGATGTATTTGTAATATCTGGTGACTTCTATCCTTACCTTCTATTTCTCTGGTCTATTTCTTTATGTTTTGATCCAGAAGATATGTATGTAAGTTATACTCAGTGTAATAGCTTGTTTAGCTATGTGTATTTGGACCGATACCCAACAGTGGTATCAGAGCACTGTTGTTGAACGGTGTCGGTCCATTGGTGCTATGGAGGTCAGGTATCTTGGTTTTATCTCTCTCTCTCGTTTACTTTTGGTGCTGAGGTGGTCAGGTATCTTGGCTTTAACTCTTTCTCTCGTTTAATTTCTGGTAAGATCCTGTGTGATCTGTCTGTTGGGCTCCTTTGTGCTGATATAGGTCTAGGTCTCTCTGTGTGTTGGTTGATCTGCCTTCTTTGTGCCTTTTCTTGAGTTGGGATTTTCAATTGGTGTTTTATTTAGGTATTTAAAGACACTAGTTGGATCTGTTTTTTATATTTAATTATCTTATTTCGTTCTGTGTTTTTATATTGTTGAAATTTATTGTATATTTCGTTTAAAAAAACATTTTATGTCAGTTTGTAGCATATTATGTATAAAAATATAAAGTATAACAGTTACTTGAGAACTTATTTTTCTGCTAAAAATGCATGTTTTTATTCCATCAACGTTGGAAATGCATGTTTTTTTTGGTGATTATTGCAATAATAAAAAAAGAAATTCTGAGTTGAGTTGGGCCAGAAAAAACATTTTTAAATGCAATAATTCTGAAGCATAAATAATTAAGTAAGTCTTATGTGAGACCGTCTCACGGATTATGTTATGTGAGACGGGTCAACCCACAACCCACATTATACACGTAAATTAATGAAAAGAGTAAGTCTCTTGTGAGACCGTCTCACGGAATTTTAATACATTGCGTGAGACGGGTCAACCCACAACCCAATTATCTACCACCCAAACCCTACAATTCATATGTTTGTGAGTGATGGGGCTCCGTCTCACGGAAACTATCCGTGAGACCGTCTCACATGAGTTTTTATGTAATGAAAATGGGTTGGGATTGTGGGTAAAAAGAATCAATTTCAAAGAAACTATCCGTGAGACCGTCTCACACAAGTTTTTGCGTAGGTTTTAGGAATCTTGCGTTAAATTAATAAAGATGGTACTATAATGATATGTGGGGTTATTCTTGCAAAGTGGCATGTTGCTGGCCTGTAGGATGGTAAATTCAAAGAGATTTTTTTTTTTTTTTAAAGAATCTTAAAAAGAAAAAGGTTATGAAAATAACGAGAGAATATTTGATGATTTAATTTCCATAAAGAATAAAATAAAGGCTAACTAATTAAATAGAAATCAATTTCCCAAATGTCCTACTTCTATGGTCTATTTCGTTAGAAACCACCAATTGTATCATCAATTTCATCAACTTTAAATGTATTAATTCTTTATCTCATACATTTTCCTTTCATTTATTTGTTCTTTTATTTTCTGGGAGAGAAAATGAAAGATGCTTGCTTTGTATGGAGCTAGGACCAACACAATTCATATCCACAAGAGAAAAAAAAAAAGGCTCGTGTGCACAAGAATTATGCTTGGTAGCAAAAGCAAATTATGTCAAGTGAAAATTAACTAATTAATCTGGCTAGGAAGATCTATCCTCAAAATATGTTTCATTATTGAAGATCTATCCTCAAAATATGTTTCATTATTGAGCATAACTTTGTTACCCTATCAACCGTGAACATATATTAATGTGTGCATTATTGATGTATCATGTATACAAATCCAATACAATTTTTAATTAAAATCACAATATTTAAAGAGATATAAATATTTACACATCGGTGATTGACATATTAAGACATACAGATCATCGTGAGTATGGGATCATCATTTCAATATAGTGAGTATATTAAGACATATTCGTCACAAAATGAAAGAGATCATTAATTATTTCTATTGAGTATGATTGTTTAACCCAAAATAGGTCAAATGTATTTGCTTAAATATGATACTTAACATTGTAGTTGTGGGTGAACAAATAGAGATAAATTAGTGAATGCTCTTTTATCTAAAAAAAAAGAAGAAAAAAAAAAGATACTTTACTTTACTTGACTAGTTATTCAAAGTAGAGACCTATTGGACTTAAAAAAATTTTTAAAATTATTATACTAATATAATTATTAACTTAGCTTAAAAATTATCATTCAGTTGGATTCTTGACAAAAATCACATGCCAAACCATGTTAACAAAGATAATGACATATTAATGATCTATTAATTAATAAAATTAATATCATAACAACTAACCTTTTTCTAAAAATAAATTTATATATATATATATATATATATATATATATATTAACAAAGAACGGGTCTTGTGTAAGACCATCTCACATATCCCATTTCATGAGATGAGATAGGTAGTCTTGGATATAAAAAATTATGTAATACTTTTGTGTGTATTAATTAGTAACATTTTTTTATATATGTTAGGTAATACTTGTATATTTTATTAAACATAGAAAAATACTTTTTTTAATATTATATTTTTATTTTTAAGGTGTTATTATTGTGTTTAATTATCATATTATACTGAATATCTAAATTAATTGGAAGTTTTAAATTAAAATAAATACATAAATAAATATGTGAAATTATACTGGGATCACCCAATTCTTCAATTGGGAAATTCAACGACAAAGTTGGAATGAGATTCTAAACGGAGATGTCATATTTAATACCATCCCTAATAATTCCTTATACCTATCAATTGCCATCCCAAGTCCTGGGAATGCACTGTAAAGCTTTGTAGGAAAAATAATAAAATTTGAGTATATATACAAATACAACAATGTAACCTATGTATAGAGAAATCGACGTGGGGTTGTAACATTTACAAAACAATAATATGTATAATACTCCTAATATGCACTTCTCCTTAATTACCCTTTTATTAATAATTTTAATTTCAAAACCCATTTATGTTATATTTCCAAATTTTAGTAGAGATGATGATGCATCATGATCAACTTCAAAGACAGAGTAGATAGATAGATAGATATGAAATCGGTCTTATATCTAAATATCATATTTTAGAATAAAAAACAATAAAAATATATTTTTAAAAAATTATATGAAATGATCTCACGGATTATTATTGTGAGATGAATCCTCATTACTTCAAACAAAATTCATTTCCATAAATTCATTTATTCACTGTGAAGTATGGGTTGTGGATTGACTAGTCTTACGTAATTAGATTTGTAAGATGGTCTCATATAAAACATACTCAAACATATTTTCAATTAGATTCAAAATTGTAAAAGAAAGTTAAGATTCTCCTTTCTATTAGATTCATTCTTATCTGGCTTCACAAGTGTGTGTGTGTATATATATATATAAACCAGTATCTCACACATATATCAAAAAAGTTGTACAAGTAAAAGAAATGGGTGTGAAGGGTAAGCTTGTTTCACAAATAAGCATAAAATCAGAGCAAGATGTGTTTCACCTCTTTCTATTTCCAAGCCCTATGCACAACATTAGCCCTGAAAAGGTCCAAAGTGTTGATTTAATAAGTGGCCACTGGGGAACTCTTGGCTCCATTCTCTCTTGGAACTACACTCAAGGTTTTATGTATTAATATAGTAGCAATGCACAATATATATATAACTTGTACAGAAATTATTAATTCAATTTAAAATGGAAATTTTAACAGGTGGAGAGAAGAAGGTTAACACAGCAATAATTGAAGCCGTGGATGAGAAGAATAAATCAATCACGTTCACATCGATCAAAGGAAACTTGTTGGAAATATTCAACGCGTTTAAAGTTATTGTAGATGTTCATAGCAATGGGGATGAACACATGATGACGTGGACCTTGGAGTATGAGAAGAAAAGTGCGGGTGTACCGGATCCCCGCCCATTCATGGATTTTCTCCTTAATTTCTCCAAAGATATAGAGACAAACTCTAAGCCTGTCCCCAATTAAGATCATCCCATCATTAATAAGTGGATAACATCTCCACATTAAGTGATCTCTATAATAACAAGTATATAATGTACTTGTGACTATTAAATAAATTAAGTGAAAACACTACATGTAAATGATAATTTCGAAATTCTATTTGTGTTTTACCCAATATTTTGTTGTCTTTAATGTGTGCAACATATTAATATTAATTTCAATACATACATACATATATATATATATATGATCTGGATAATATAGTGGTTAATTTCATAATTTTCGAAATCCACTTAAAATGGAATAATGCAAAATAATTATTCGCATCAGAAATGATTAATCTGGACAAAGTCACCAATTTTTTTTGTGAAAAGGTGGGCAAGTACTAAAAGGGTATCTCTCTAATTTATTAGAAAATGTACACACCAACAAATATCTGTACAAAATTCTGTATACAAATAAACACACACACACACGCTTTAATTAATAAATGCTAATATTTCTTAGCTTTACAGTGTCCCATTTGTGGCGTATTTCTCAATTTGAAAAATATCAAGAAATTTATCCAACCCACTCGCTATAATAAACCTGCATACAAACATAAGAAAACACAATTTTATCAATTTTAATCTAAATGGAACAAAAAAAAAAAAGATGGAAATATTTTTTGGTTGTAATAAATAGAAACATACTTATCCTTGAGTTCTCTTGTCATGGATTGGCAACCTCCTGGAATAGTGGATTGAAGATTAATAGCTATATTTGGGTTGTGAATACTCTGTCGGATATGTACCCACCCAACCTCACCCTTCTCTGCTATTGAAACTTTGGCCCTAAATCATACATAATATTTGTCCAATTAATAATAAGTTTATAATATTTATAGAGAATTAATTAAGTGGAAATGATACCTGTACATATGAGCATCAATGGGAGATGGGGTTTCATTAGAGTCCACTAGACAGCCTTCACTTACCCAGCAATCTCCACATGAATCAAGCTCCCACCCTTCTATTCTTCCTTGCTGTTCACAAATATATTGTTCCATTTTTTTAATAAAATAAATTCAAACAAAAAAAATTCTTACAAAGAAATATTAACTTGATATATGATCTCTCTTACCTCAATGTAATTCCTAAATTCCTCGACAACCTCAGCAGCTTTAGCCTTTGCAAATCTAGCCTCGGACAGAATATTCATTCTTAGTTCTGCAGATTCCAAAGGCTCCTCAAGATCCTTTATAAGACTTCCAATCCCTTCTTCCAATCCTTCAAGTTTCATCCTCACCATTTCAATTATAATTTTCACCACCATATATGCACCTGTAACTCAATCCCACATTCATATATAACAACAGAAAAACCCAGTAAGCTATTATAGATCTAAACAAACAACTTTTCTGCTCACTTTCTTAAATATTAATGTTTTTTCAAATTTAGTCCGATTGTTTCAGATAAATGCCGATGATACTGATGTGGTGCTTTAAATTGTCGATTTTGATTGTACAGGTGAAAATTGATTTATGTGACATTGACAAGAATCCTCAATTTGGAATACATAGATCAATTTTCTTTCAAGTTTGTGTCACATATATATTTTCCCTCTATTAAATAAAAATCCCAAATTTAAAGCTTCACATCTACATTGTCCACATTTGTATCATCATCAGAAATCAAATTTCCTATAATAGCTAACAGGACTAGTACAAAAACACTTAAAGTTAATGTTCCAATAAGAAAAGACATACCATCATCAAGAAAATGGTTTTCTTTGAGAGCACCATGGCCAGAAGTCTCCATCATAAGATGCGTTTCAATCCCTTGTTCGTTAAGATGGACTCCCTTATCAATCACATTCCGATACCCAACTCTGTACAAGCAATGAAACCCTTGTCTATCCGTGATAAACCGTGTTAGCGCCATGCTCGTACGCGCATCCGTCACTATAGTCGTGTTTGGGTGCTCCTTCAACACGATCGCCGACATTAGCGCGATTAGCCTATCGCCGTTGATAGGGTTGCCATGCTTATCGACCACCCCGCTCCGATCAACGTCCGTGTCGAAAACGATGCCCAGATCGGCCCCGTTTTCGAGCACGGATGCTCGAGTTAAGGACATGGCGATCTTGTCTTCTGGATTGGGAATGTGGTTTGGGAACATTCCATCTGGGTTGAGGTGGAGAGAACCGAAGGTGTCAGCTCCCAGCTTGTCAAGAACATCCCATGTCAAGAACCCTCCTGATCCATTTCCAGCATTTACTATTATCTGTGTTTCCAATTAACATCAGTTTTTCTTTGCCATTTATAATATAATATAATCTACCATGAAATATGGAATTTGCCAAAACTGTCTACTATCAATACATATTTGATAATGTTTCTAAGGAAATTCACAATTTTGGTCCCCTGCAACATAGGTTTTGAGGTTTTTTTTTTTTTTTTTTAATTTGTGTCTGATTTTACTTGTAATGTCAATTTCTATCTATACAACATTGAAATTGAATAAATCTACATCAGTTAAATTCCAAGCACAATCAAAAATGAAAATTGGAAAAAATATGATAATAGCATAACCAAAATTATAATTGTTAAATGAAAATGGACATGACCTGATGATGAAAATTGTAATTTTATGAAAATTTTAATTTAGTATGCATTAGTGATACTGATATGCATTTTTTTTAAGTACTATACTTGAGTAATTCCTAAAATAAGTATAACCATAAATAAAATATTGCGTGTTGGGCCAAATTAAGATTTTGGATTTCTTTGTCAGCCGCGTCGGCCCAAGAAGCTGGACTATTAATGTAAAGGCCCATTTACTGTATACTGTATAGAGGAAACATCAAGGCAAAATAAGGTAGATGGCCCAGTTGGCATCGATAAAACTCCATCATTGATTTTAACGGGCCTACTTATCTTTTAACAGAGGGTGATTCAATATTTTTTTACAATTACAATTCATTTAATTTTTTTATTTTATCCTTAAAATTTTTATTATTTTCACAACAACCATATCTCCACCATCTTCTCATCATCTCAATTGTCTACCTTCTTTTTCTCCAAACCAAAACACCATTCATTTCAATCTCCATTTTTCCATAAACTGCGCAATATTTAGATTTAAATGTATAATTTTTTTTATCAATATACATACATTTTTATTTGAAGTAATTATTTTTAAATTTAAAATTTTTCCAAAATATTATATCCCTCTACAACCACGACTCTCTCTTTTTCTATAATTGGTACTTTGATTAATTTGTATTGTATCAATATAAAAAAGTTTAAGTATTGTCCTATATTCCTCAATGTGGAAACAATTTTCTTGATTTTTTTAACAACGTATCTTATAATGTTAATTATTTTAGTGAAATATTTTAAGATATTAAAAAAAATGTTGAGGAATGAAATGAGTGAAAAGCTCATTTTTAATAATTAAAAAAAATTGATTTGGGTGGCTGTAAAAAAGATAAAAAAAAATTCAATATGGAAATAATTTTCTTAATTTTTTAAGGAGATATCTTATAATGTTAATTATTTAAGTGAAATATTTCGAGATATTAATAAAATGTCGAGGAATTACATGAGAGAAGATATAATTTTAAAAAATTAGATTTGGGTGGCTGTAAAAAAGAAAAAAAAAAGTTCAATGTAGAAACAATTTTCCACCAAATTTTTTTAAGGAGATATCTTATAATATTAATTATTTAAGTTAAATATTTTAGATATTAAAAAAATGTTGAGGAATTAAATGAGTGAAGAGATGATTTTTAATACTTTTAAAAAATTAGATTTGGGTGGCTGTAAAAAAGAAAAAAAAAATTGACTTAAAAGGTCAAAATAGAGAATTTACATGTATAATGGCTATGGAGAGAAATGATATAGCTATGAAAAGAATTACCCTTTAATAGATATCTATTTTAGTACAAGTGTACAACCTTTAGATTTCAAAATTTCAATAGAAATGTTACAATTTTTATTTTAATAAGCCAAAATTATTTTAACCAACATCTTAAAAAAGTTATAATGTTAGTTTACCTAACCAATTCTACAACTTATAAAAGATTATATAAAATTTCGTCTGACGAGTGTAAAACAATTTCACATAAGTTGAAAGATAAAGTTTAGAGAGAGGACCTGAAATCCTTGAAGAGGGTAGTCATAATGGAGAGGATGATTGACTCTTTGCTTGATGATGTCTCGGAGATGCTTAGCGTAGGCGCTCATGAAATCCACCCTCGTGGGCGGAATCCTAAGTGTGGTGGAGACCTTGGCGAGGCGGTTGGCGTATTTCCGAGCAGCCTTCTCACAGATCTCCTCCACTTCCGGCGATGTCAGCCCTCCTTTCCTTGTGAAAAATTTTAGTCCGTTCCGAGTGTAGGGCAAATGTGATGCTGTCATCTAACCAAACACTATTTATTTCACCTCTCTATTGTCATTTCCTATCATATTATCAATCCAGTTTTCTTTTAATCTATCTATCTATTTATATTTCTATTATGCCAAATAAGGTACTATCACTATATACGTAGTTACTGTAATTCAATGATTAGAAAAAAATTGAAAAAACAAAAAGATTAAAGTAATAAATAGTCATGTTTAATTAATATTCATCGTTTAAGCAGTAACTAAACATTTTAGGTGTTAGGCGAAAATCAAGCGTGTGATTGATGTCCAGCGAATTTTAGAACAAATAAACCAGACAAAATATTTTCTAATAGTGAGGTGTTAGGCGGAAATCAAGCTTTCGATTGATGTCTAGCAAATTTTATAGCATTATTCTAATTTATGTCAAATAAATCAGAAAAAATATTATTCTAATAGTGAATTTTGCTGAATGTATAGATTGTGTTTGGATTGAGGAATTAAATGAATGAAATTCAAATCCATTCGAATCAGAGTTTATTCAAAATTCACTCATACATACTGCTAAAAAAATTAATTTGAATTTCAAACTCATTTATACATTCAAACATCATCAATAAGTTTACTAATATGAATTCCAAATGTTTCATCAAATCCTACCATCCAAACATAACCACAGTGAATCTGCCGCCTTATCTAAATCATAATAACAGGAGTGCATGAGCAAAAGGCGCACACGATTTTATTAAATGATAGTAATTTTATTTTTTATTTGTATACTATTAAATCATCTTAATCCTAAAATAATATGGCATCACTAATTAATTGTTTAGTTATTTAAATTACATAAATGATATTCAAATTAAGAAAATAAATATACCATCTTTTCACGTGGAGGTGAATAGATTCATGGGTTGGAAGTAATTGATTAGATTAATCCATGGATCTAATATAGTATCACCACATGGCATCACACCCCACTTGTATTAAACAAATTTACAAATGAATCCATAAATCTATATCAAAACAATAAAATATAAGATAAAACATGACTGATTAGGGAATAGAATGCATGGCAATTACCAGAGTCCTCTTACCATCATAGAAGCATCATAAGCAAATTCAGGCAACATTGTACTCATGAAGCACGCCGGCGTTGTAGCAAGTCCCATGTCGAAAACCAGACACCCGGCCCGAGCAAGCCCGGAAAACACCGCCACGCTCAATGCTCCGCCGGAGATCCTCGGATCCCTTCCCAACGACACCCTAATCTCCGCCCCACCGCCGCCTCTTTCTCTCTCAACCTCACTCCTCACCCACTCTCCAAAGCTTTCCGCTATCGCCTCCACCGCTGGCGGCGTCAGGTCCACCTGCCGCCCCTTCTCCCCCTCCAACGCCACCCCCCTCACGTCGGAGCCGTTCTGCAACCTCCTGATCCTGTCCATTTCCTCGTCCACCACCACATCGTTGTACCTTGAAGCTGTGGAGTAGGACTCTAGTCTCAATGGGAGTTTTGGTGAAGTGAAAGTGGGGAATGTGATTAGGGTTTTGTTGGGGTGGAATGGTTTGGTTTTGAGGAATGAGGGTTTGGAGGAAATGGTGTGGCTTAGTGGTTGTGTTGGCGTTGAAGTGGAGGAAGCCATTGATGTGTTTTTGGCGCTCTGCAATGGGGTTTCAAGATTAATTTTGAAGAGATTATATGTTTGGGAAAATAAATGGGAAGATAAGATTTTGTGAGTGAAGGAGAACCCTACACTTGCAAATCGATTCTTGGGATAAAAAATATCTGTGAACAAGATTCCAAAAATGTGTGTAGATTTTTATCTTGTTTTATTTGAAATAATGTATATCCCGCGTTGCCTTCATTTGCATAAACTCTTGCCTTTGATAGTTATATATGCTCTACTGGATTTGGATGGTGCGATGGTATATTCTTTTATATATACATATATATATATATATATGCAGAATTTAACAAATTAATAATAATAATAATAATAATAAATCGGTCTAACTACCGGTTAGAGGGGCATTCCTTCATTGATCAGGAAATTTTATTTTCGAGAAGTATCGAGATCATCAATCCAATAAAAAGGGTTTTCATATTTTGAATGAACAATTTGAAGACCTGTCAATTCTAACAACTGGTTGTTGAGTTGATCATTTAGATCCTTCAATTCATAGATCGATGTAGATTTCGATCCCAAAATTGAGCTTCAGCTTGGCTCATTAATAGCTTAATAATTGATTCTTGAATGGGTTTTTTGAATCGAGATCCAAATGGATCAGTTGATTCATTTACATCATTTTTTCTCAACTATCTTTGTCTTCTTTTTTTTTGGTAGATCAATTTTATTAATTATATTATATTTGTTTAACAATCATATTTAAATAAGTGATTAAGATTTTCCAAATGTGACACAATAAACAAAATGTAATACGTGATTGGAATTTTCATAATGTGTCACATAACATAATTGGATTTTCAAAAGTATATATGATGAACAAAATTTAATACGAAGAATAATAAGGACTTTTATAAATGCACATGATGAACCGAATTTGAATTAAGAAGTGCAACAAAAATATGGCCGGGTGACCCATTGAATGAGCTTACTATGATGGGCCATGGCCCATTCATGTATATGTAAATTGGGCCTATTTTTCTGCTAGCTTCCAGCTTTCTTTCATCGATATATCAAACTAGTACTGATATTATAAAAGTCTTTACATTATACTATAATACTATTTACATCATATTAAGATATTCAAATATTATAAACTAATTAAAATCTTGTTTGGATGTAGCAACTTGACTTGTCAACTGCAGCAAGTAAAACAATGTATGGATGGTATCGTAATTTTACTGTTACAGTGAGAGAGAGAGAGAGAGAGATTCTAAAGCAGTACTGAAAATATGATATTTGAAAGAAGCAAAAACATCCTTAGTAAATAGAGCGAAGTTAGAACTGAATTGTTTTATTTGGGCGCTAAAAAAAAAAATAATAAATAAAATAAAATCTAACAATCCAACTCAATCTTCTAATAAAATTTAAAATTCATTTCTCTCATCCACATACCAATCCAACTCCAACTCTTTTATACTTTATTATTGACACAAATCCTACCTAAAAATAATAATCTAGTTATTTATTATATAATTATATATTATTTATAATTAATTTTTATTATATTTAAAAGTTGTGAGAAATACATAAAAATGATTTGATGTTCTAAATTGTAATTTGATAAGTGGTTTAGATGAGTAAAGAGAGAACTTCAGATTGTGATTTAAATTATGTAATTATTTACAAAAAATCTTTTTCCACAAAAAAAAAAAAAAAAGGGTGATATATAAGCGTCACTTTATCAAAACTACATGGATGAGGATAATGGGGTGGCAATGGGTGTCATTTTTGTTTTTATTTTTTAATTTTTTTTTGTTTTAATTGTGATATTTGTACTGGTGTGAACCACGATATAAATGTAGTTTATAATTTACGATTGGACGTCCTACCTTACTTATAAGTGCTGTAATATTAATATGTTGAAGCTCATGTAATTTAATTGATGTTAATTTGGTAGGTCTAAATAATGTGTTACGTAAATTAATGAATAAGACAGAACATCAACATCTCATTTGAGTGATGACCACAAGCAGACAAGATTTAGATGTTACACCTTTAAGCAACTCCACATGAGTTGTAACTGGACAAAGTCTTGCATTACTTATAAAACAACATCATCCAGATTGCACTTAGCAGCACACACAATAAAATAAAAATAAAAAAAATAAAATAAAAAGACGAGGGAAGTTGTTTATTCCTATATATATTTCTGTAATCTCTAACATCCTGGAAGATGGAACCATTGGATTTGAAGCTCGACTTGACCACATTCTACGTTTCTTAGGTTGAGAATCATGTCTTGTGTCAATTTTCCCTTGTTCCAAACAACAAAGCTCTCAGTGGCTAAGCAGTTGGCCTTGCTCGGCTCGACTTTGGACAGTTTGGTGCCATCTGGCAGACCTTCCAATCCCTGCATCTTCAGACACTCAACATAAGGCTTGATGTCTATTTCAGCATCCCCCATGCTGTCATCTCCACTCAACGTGTCATCGTCATACACTGACTGAACACAATCACATTAATTCATTTGCTTGTTCAAATTAATACTCAATATAAAGAGATTTACGAATAAAATTGGGGCTTACAAGAATGATGGGAACATTTAGATCCTTGATATAAATAGTCAACTCTTCATTCCAAACTGGGTTGCAGTTATCCTTCTCAACTCTAGTCTTCACCTTCTGTATTACCAATTAATTATGTCTAACATTAATTAGTATACATAGACTCATATATGCAAGAATTTTTTTTTGTCGTGGGCTGTAATTGATAATTTGATACTAACCATCCCTTTGTTTGTTCTTTCTTTTCTTTTTTTTTTTCTTTTTTTAATGATCGGATTTTAAGGGTATAGAAATTCTCTAATTTTTTTTTTCTTTCTACTTAATCTGTCTCCATTTTTCCCCGTCAATCTTCAATTTTTAACTTCCATATTAGAAAAAAGCATCTTACACAGTTTTAATGCTATTAGAAAGCAGATTTCTAGAAGAAGTTGACTATTAAAATATTAATTGCCGACTTAAAAAAAAATGCAAGAAGATCAATTTCATGACTAATTAATTGCAAGCTAGGTAGGTAGGTCCATCTTTTTCTCTATGATGAATGGTATGGAAACTATTTATAGCGTATTTTTATTTGGATTCGATTGGAAGCATTAAAGTTTAAATGTGATGAAATTATCTTCATAACATTGTTATCTTCCAAAAAAAAAACATTCAAAAAAAAAAAACTAAAGCATACAAATCATGGAAAGTTGTGAGAAAATGGAGAGAGAGAGAGAGAGAGAGAGAGAGCAGGCCTGAGAGTGGGATTGGACAAGAACATAAGGATCACTGGTCCGAAGGTCACGCACAGCAAGATTGAATCCTCTGCGAACCCTAATCCTTAGAAGACCCAAAGCATCCATTGAAGAAGAGTACTATGATACACACTTTTTCTTTTATATTTCTCTTTCCCCTTCTCTTTAAATAAACACCAAATCTATATATAGGAATGAATAATATTAATAAAGCTTAAAGGAAATTCATTAATATGACATCATCTTATAATTAAGAAGACTCTATCCACACACTCAACCAGCCACATATATATGTCCACTAACTAAAGAATATTCTTAGCTACAGTGAAACGTGATTTGGCATTTCATCATAATTACCACCACATGCAATTTAATCCACTCATTTCAATTCTACTGTTTTACTCTTTTATATGTCGACCCCAAAAATATATGTATATATTGTTTTATTTTATAAAATAACTACATAATAAATGATTTACTTATCTAGATGTAGCATATATTGAAAGTTTTAAAACACAAAATAACATACAATTTGCAATTTTTAATAGGGAAAACTTGTTATTAAGCTCAACAACTTTCAAGGTTTGTTTATATTTCTTTCCTTTTTTAAACCTTTAAACCTCATTTTTTACTTAGTCTTTAACTTTATATGTATATATATATACATTTTCAAATTTTTGTTTCATTAATGATAATAGAGGTTGAAGGGCTTATAACTTATAAGTAAAACAAAATAAAATGCAGATTGGCTTAATAAAACAATAACAAATTAAATACAGGGTTTACCAATATTAAATTAATATGTACAGTGTGGTTATAAAAAACTAAATCTAAAAGTTCAAAAACATAAAATGCATTTTGCTAATTGTTGAAGTCAGATTTTGTAGAGCACAAAATCCTAGCCAAACACCAAAGAAGTCGATCCGGCTTTAATGAATCGGACCGAATAGAATTTAGAAAATCAAATGAAGTAAAAGAAAGACTGTGTCCGGTGCCTACTCGGGCAATTTTTTTAGGCTCGTTCGGACAGAACGTTTTATTATATCAGATTTAGAGAAAACAACTCTCTAAGTGCTTTGAATACAATCATTTCGGATCCAGAATTTTGGCGCTAGAAGGAGGGGGGCTGTGAAACAACACATAGCTCAAAGACTACCAACACAGCAATGTCCTACCTAGTCTCCAAGGCCAAAATCTATAATCGGGCCCATTAAGAGTTGCGTATTTTTATCTAAGGTATTGTATATTTTACATATATCACACAATGTGTCATTAGAAAATAATCATGATCATCATAGAAGAAAACTTCCACTAAAAAATAAAAGTCGAACGAGTGCTCGGGAGGAAAACGAGGGCTACGGCCCGAACTTCCAAAGAGCTGAACAGTGCTCGGGAGGAAAACGAGGGCTACGACCCGAACTCCCAAAGAGCCGAACAGTGCTCAGGAGGAAAACGAGGGCTACAGCCCGAACTCCCAAAGAACCGAACGAGTGCTCGGGAGGAAACGGGCAGGTGCAATTTTAAAATTTGCAAAGTTCTCCAATAAATCTAATTCTTCGTATTTTTGTTTCAATATTCATTTGATCCTCCTTATTAATTAATGCGTTGAATTCTTCCTCCAATAATTGTACGAGCATGATCGATACATCTTTCATACAAGTTGACAGTGTCAGGGTCATAAAAGCCGAGCCCAGGCTATGAATCAGAGTCACACCAACCAAGCTCGAGGCCCAATCAGGGTTCGGCCTGTACCGAGCTCGGGGGCTAAATTAGGGCAACGAGCCGTATCGAATTCAGGGTCCGAATCGGAGCTCCAAACCAAGCTATACCGATTGGTCAAACCCCAATACATGGGATATCAAACATTAAAGCAACAAACCGAGCGCTAGATCCAAGCCAGAAAAGAGTCGAGTGAGCGAAATACTACCCAAGCACAATGAAGTACATTGGGAAAGAAAATTTCTACAAGTATAAACTGACCACCTAATCCAACCAATGAGCTCTCGACACGTCGCAAAGGTGAGTCAGCTTCGCGGGGCTGTCTTGAGTTAGGCCCCGGCCAGAACGAGATCCGACCACTGCCTAAGGGGCTAATGTTATACCACACTAATCTGACCCAACCGGGAAGGCAGAAAGCTTCGCGGGGCTATCTTGAGTTAGGCCCCGGCCAGAACGAGATCCGACCACTGCCTAACGGGCTAATGTTATACCCCACTAATCTAACCCGACCAGGAAGGCAGAAGACCCAGCCAGGGTCCGACTAGAGATATTTGAGGGGCACGCCAGATTTAGTTTATTTCACAAAGGAGTCCACAAAAAAAGAAACAAATCGTATCCAATTTGATAGGATTAAATCTAATTTTATCTTATTTAGACCCTAAATCCTAGGGATTTATTTCTTATTGTTCAAGTAATGTATCTTAATTTTAGCCTATAAATAGGGCCCTAAACCCTCTCGAAAGAGGATCGGAAATCATTGTATTCAAAGCATTTAGAAAGTTGTTTTCTTTAAATCTGATATAATAAAATGTTCTGTCCGAACGAGCCTAAAAAATTTGCCCGAGTAGGCACCGGGCACAGTCTTTTTTTTACTTCATTTGATTTTCTAAATTCTATTCGGTCCGATTCATTAAAGCCGGATCGACTTCTTCGGTGTTTGGCTAGGATTTTGTGCTCTACAAAATCCGGATCGACTTCTTCGGTGTTTGGCTAGGATTTTGTGTTCTACAAAATCTGACGTCTAATACTAATAGAAGCCATTTCTATATTAATTATATTGTTTAATTTATAGCTTCTCGTCTTCTTCTACTTCCTTTTTTTTTTAAGAGAAAGTAAACTCTTATAGCTTTAATAGATGCATGCATTATTCAGACTTTAGATAATGCTGGTTACATTTATTTGAATTGTTCATAGATTTTGATGTATGTTTAAGATTTATCAACATTTTTTTTTATAAATCTGTAATATCTTAATTTGTACGATGTCATCAGTAATAAATTAAAAAAATTAATATCACCTCTAAAGAAAAAGAAAAACAGAGAGTTTAAAAATTCTGATAAATATCTTAATTAGGACGTCGTGACGTCGTCATTGTCCCTGCACGTTTTTTCCATGGGAAAGTGAATTTGCTGTCCTTTGCTTTCTGTTTGGCTACATCAAATTGATTTCAAAATTCAAATACGATAACTTTATGTTTTGTTTTTTAGTTTTTTTAAATTAGTTATTGTTTAGATGGCCTTATATAATTTGGTGAACTAATTTATTCTGCAACTGAAAAAATAATGTTAAGAGTTTTTTTTTTCAAGGTGGTATAGTGCATCTTGTTTGCATTTAGAGAATTATTGACTTACCTATTTGCTTCGAGATTTAATTTTATTCAAGTCAAGTGATATCACAATCTTAGCATAAATTAATAATACACATGTTATCTACACTATTATAGTTTACATATATAGTCAAACTCATCGTCACTAACACCGCAATCTTTCCTTTGGTTAAGCACTTGCACACGCAAATTATTTCTTACACAAGCTTGCATCTCATTTTCAAGGGGGAAAATATCTTGTTTAATTTAAATTGGAATGATTTTCAAATCCGATTAAGTTATTTAAAGTATTATTTATCTTACTAAAGTTTTCACATCATTCTCAAGGGGGGCAAAAAAAAAGACTTGCTTATAGATTTAAGTTCAAATTAATTAAAATAGCTAGGAAGAATTTGAAAATCTACTTAAATTATTTATAGTTGAAAATGAGAGTGATTCATTTATATCCATCAATATTCTAACTTCTAACCAATAATTTGTATAAAAGTCAAATGACACCATAAATTTGATACAATGAAACATTTCAATGTTCATATGCAGATAGGCGATTGCTAGGATGCTAATAGAGTATATTGGCAATGGGATGATTTCAACATATCTGAAAAATATTATTAAAAAATTTAAATTAATAATTATCCGTTTTGTAATTTAATCACCAATTTCAAATTTTTGTAATTCAACACAGAATTTTTTTTTAAAAAAATTGCATTTCAATCATGATTTTTTTGTTTTTACAATTTCATATGTGAAATTTAATTAAAATTTCAATTTAATCAGGAATTATTAATTTTTAGAATTTGATAAACAAATTTTAAAAACTATATATAATTTGCAATATATATATATATATATATATATATATATATATATATATATATATATATTAAGGTTCTTATTTGGGTTTAAGTTTCATAAGTCCAAAAGTAATTGGATGGTGTGGTGAAATTAAAAGCTTCATATATTCTGGGTTGACGAAAAATAAGCTTACGGCCCATTTAATATGGGCCAGCCCAAGATTTAATTGCGAAAAATAGAAATGTAAACAATTAAAGAAAAATTCTACTATGTATGAAATAAATATATACTAAAACATTTTGTGTGATGAGGCATAAAGATTATAAATCTTAGTGGTGGTGAATTTAGGAAAATAAATTAATTGATGAATAAACATCTTTCTAAAAGTTTAACTACTAGGGTAGGGAGACATGATATAGTACTCAAAATGATCCTTAAAAATTAGTTATCTGATTTGTTTTTATTTTAGTTTTTCAAAATATAAACACCAAATATAGAAATAGATAATTTTATAATAAAGGAAGAAATTTGATAAAATTAATTAATACTTCAATTGGTTTTACTCTCTTTCTAATTTTGCCAACAAAAGTAGTATGTGTATTAGTATATGCCAAGGAAACAACAACAGGATTGAATTCAGAAAATTTGTTGGCATTTCAAATCAATATTAATGCAGGCATGTGCAACCACAACCAATCTTGGCTAAACAAACTGAGAATCCTAAAAGCCAAACAACTTTAAAAACATAAATGGAATAAAATAAAAGAATAGAAAAATTAATATTAGATTATGCTACAGAATCTTGAGTATATTCTTGTATTAATTTTATTAATTATTATACATAGACAGTCAGAAGAAGATGGTGCAAAATAATAGATGAATCTGGAGTGTGATAGGCGGACAAACAACTTTATTTATTTGATAGATCATTTGTACGAAGAATCGAATAAGGAAGACAACGTATCAAGTATTATGCTGAATTTGATAAGATTTGTTGGTGATGAGTAATCAAATCCATGTGAAGTTACATACATGTTACTCTTGCAGTTTTATTTCAATTTTGTCCACTCATTTTTTGCAGCGATATATCACCCTTCTATAAAGATATAAATATTATTTACAAAAGCAGAAGATTTTGATATATAATAACATCATCAACAACAAAAATCCTCGAATTTATGGGCCGTCAATATCAGAAAATAAAGGCTTGGTTGCAAAATAAAAAATGAAATTTCATGAAATTCTATTTTAACATGGATTTTCAAATTTAGCTATATAAATCAGGAATGTAACATTATTTCACAATTCGAACCACCATAGATTTTCTGATTAATTTGCTCGTGTTTGTTACCAAATTGTCAATAAAACAAAACTTTAGGGAAAAAATAAAAAGAAATCAAGATAAACGAAGATGTGTATTCTATTTTATAATTTGTACAATCATAATAAGCTCCAAATGAAGATCCCAAAATCTCAGATTCACTAAAGATTTATTTGGATCGATGAATTTAAGGAGAGATTTGAAATCATTTGTAGTAAATCCACTGGTGGTGCTTGGTTAGATATGGATTTGAAATTCATTCATTTCAAATTATGGATTTTCAATCACTTTATTCAAACACAACCTCAATGTTATTGTGAAGTAAATGATTTGATCACCGTATTAATTTGGTGATTGATATTCTCATTATAAATAGATGAATTACAACTTGCTGTACAAGAAACAATCCTATTTACATGGAAAGGATAGCTACAAAATCTACAACAGTATGTATAATATATGAATTTGATTTTTTAAACCTGGTACCAAGTCAAATATTCTCTATTACCCCCCTCAAGCGAAGTGTGGGATGTTGATCAACACGGAGCTTGGACCGTAGAAACTCAAAAAGTGGACGAGGTAAGCTCTTCGTGAAAATATCCGCTAGTTGGAGATTGGAAGAGACAAATTGTGTCTCCAAACACTTGTTTGCAACAAGTTCTCGTACAAAGTAACAACCTATGTCGATGTGTTTTGCACGTTTGTGAGCAATGGAATTTTGACTCAGAATTAGTGCACTCTTGTTGTCACAGAGTAGTAGCGGGCGAGAAGAGGGTAGTGCACGCAGCTCCTTTAGTAAATGAGTTAACCAAACCATTTCCTGAGCTGTATTTACAAGTGCACGGTATTCGGACTCACAACTGGAACGAGCAACAGTTGGTTGTTTCTTTGCACTCCATGAAACTAAATTACCGCCCAAAAATATAGCATAGCCATATGTGAAGCGTCGAGTGTCAACACAACGGGCCCAGTCAGCATCAAAATAACCAAGAATGTTGTAGTCCGAAGTGGGAGTGAAGGTTAAGCCAAATTGAATAGTTCTCTTCACATATCGAAGGATCCTCTTAACAACCAAGAAATGATCATATGTTGGATTCTGTAGGAATTGGCTGACATGATTCACAGCATAGGACAGGTCAAGGTGAGTAATAGTAAGGTACTGAAGAGCACCACAAGTGACCTGTAAAGCGTAAGATCCTTGAATGGGTCGCCAGATTTGACTAAACAATCACTTGCAACTAATGGAGTTGAAACAGTTTTTGAATTGAGCAATTCAGCTCTAGTGAGAATATCATTAGCGTTTTAGTCTGTCCCAAGAATAGACCAGAATCAGTGTGAGTAATCTCGAGACCAAGAAAATAATTTAGTTTCCCCAAATCTTTGACAGCAAACTCCTTGTTGATACGATCAATGAACCTCTGTAGGAAAAATGAATTACTCCCTGTAACAATTATGTCATCAACATAGAGGAGTAAGTATATAGTAAAATCTAGATGATGGAGATAAAAAAGAGATGTATCAGATTTACTACGATTAAAACCCAAAGAAGTGAGAAAATTATTAAAGCGATCAAACCAAGCATGGGGCGCTTGACGAAGACCGTAAAGTGACTTCTTTAGTTTGCAGACGTGATCTGGAAAACGTGGGTCAGTAAAACCGGGAGGCTGTGACATGAAAACTGGTTTTTCAAGAATGCCATGTAAGAAGGCATTTTTAACATCAAGTTGATGTAATGGCCAACATCACTGTACAACAAGAGCTATGATCAAACGAACTGTGGCAGCCCAAACGACTGGGCTAAATGTATGGGAGAAATCAAAACCCGGTACTTGAGTAAAACCTTGAGCTTTATAGCGCTCGATTGAGCCGTCAGACTTATACTTGGTCCAAAATACCCACTTTGAACCAACAATGTTCTCATTAGGTGGACGCGGAATAAGATCCCAAGTGTTGTTTGAATGTAGAGCATCCATTTTCTCACGCATAGCAGTGAGCCAATGAGGAATTTTGAGAGCAGATTTGAAGCCCTTTGGTTCTGTAGACAAAGACAAAGAAGAAAGTAACACAGTAGATGCAATATCAACAGGATATCTTGGTTTAAAAATACCAGACTTAGAACAGGTTTGCATGGAATGTGTGGGTACAACCGGCTGGATTAGAGGAGATGGTGGCTGATCAAGATTGACACCGAGCATGGGTTAATCAATATTGACCATAACCGGATCAGGCTCAATGTCAGGACCATGCACAACAATGTTGAGTGCACCATGCACATCTACGTCGGATGGAACCAAGGGTGCTGAAGGACAAAGGGGTCATAAGCCTTTGTGTGAGTGTAATGATGGTTATTGAGTGCATGCATGTGACAATGGAATCGTTGAGATAGGGTCATGTTGGGAAGTAGACTTATGAATTTGTTCCTGAAAGTCAATATATTGAGAAATATCCAAGTCAGTACTAGGAGTATGTGCATCAGTGTTAGAGAAGAGAAAAGAAGACTCATCAAATTGAGCATGACGAGTAATGTATATGCGGGGAAGCGATAGGATCGTAACACTGAAAATCCTTATGAAGACTACTATAACCCAGGAAAATACACGGTTGGCTACGAGGTGCCAATTTATGTGAAGCAAAATCACGTAAATAAGGAAAAACATGACATCCAAAAACCTTAAAATTTCGATAGTTTAGGCAAATAATTGAACAATAACTCAAATGGAGACTTGTTGTCCAAAACAGGAGTTGGCAGTTGGTTTATAAGATAAATGGCAGTAGAAAATGCATGAATCCAATAGGGAATGGGGGCATGTGAATGAAAAAGTAGAGAAATTCCAATTTTGGTTATATGTCGATGCTTACGTTCTGCCCGTCCATTTTGCTGAGGTGTATATGGACAAGAGAAACGATGCAAGACACCATAGGATTCAAAAATTCACGCACTCGATTATTAGTGAACTCAGTTCCTCCATCACTTTGAAATTTTTTGATTTTAGAGTTAAATTGATTGCATACCAATTTTGTGAAGCGTTTAAGCACATCAAAAAACTCAGATTTAGCATGCATAGGATATAACCAAGTGAAACGTAAAAAATCATCCACAAATATAGCATAGTACCGAAAACCATCAACAGAAACAACAGGAGAAGGACCCCATAGATCACAATGTACTAAATCCAAAACACATGAAGCACGTTTTTCATTTAAGGAAAAAGACAATTTCTTGCTCTTTGCCATTTGACAGGATGAACAGAGAGAAGATTTGGGTAAAAGAGAAGTAACTTCCAAACAACCTAATTTATTTATCATATAAATAATAGAAAAGGGTGCATGTCCCAAATGAGAGTGCCACAACTCAAAAGACGACTTAAAAGCTTTCGATTGTAAAACTGCAATTAAAATGGAAGCTCCTTGATCCAAAATGTAAAGACCATCTTTACACCTGCCCTTTGCTAGTATCTCCTTTGTCATTCGAGTTTGAATCAAAAAAGATTGATTAGAAAATAGAACATCAACAGGTAGATCAGTGGTGAGTTTGCTAATTGATAAAAGATTTTTAGTAATATGTGGAACAACTAAAACATCTAATAATGGAAGGTTATTATTGATAGTACGAGAACCCAAATGAGAAATTGAAAGAGCATCACCATTACCAACAATGACGCTACCATTACCAATATAAGGCTAAAAGGAGTCCAAGTTGGAAGTAGATGAAGTCATGTGCGCAGATGCATCAGTGTACACATACCAATCTGACTTAACTTGAGATGAAGGATTTACCGCACACTGAGCCTCGAAGGCTTGAGCAATATGAGCAGCTGAATCACGTGTATAACGATCAAGACAGTGATTGGCATAGTAAGGACCCCTGCAAATTTAACAACGTGTAGTATAGGGTTTCTTTGTACTATCAGCACGACCTTGCTGATTTGATGAACCACGACCAGATGAGTTGCGTCCATCGTGAGAACCTGAACCTCGACCACCAGAACCACGACTTGCACTATTGATATTGTTCGAACCACGACCCTACTGAAATGAGCGATTGGCATAGAATGCCGCCAATGGTGGTGCCGAGTCGATAGCTTCCATAGCTTTCTCAAGGAGTTCGTGGTTACGAGCTTAACTAGCAAGGTCACAAAAAGCAGGCATGGGTGAGATGGCGAGACGTACCTCAGTAAAAGCATGAAATTGAGGACCTAAGCCCCTGAGAAACCAACTACATTTATCGGCGTCGGAAATATGTTGGCCGATTGCTGCAAGTTGATGGCATCTGCCATTGAACTTGCGAGTAAAATCCATGACCGATAAAGAACTATGTTTGAGGAATTGAAGTTCATCACAAAGTTGTTGCGGGTGAGAGGGAGAAGACGGACTGAAAGCAGATTCAAGCGCCGTCCACACATCACGAGCTATGGTGAGGCCAACGACCTCTATCATGGCTTCCTTACTGAGAGAAGAGAGGAGAAGGCTTAGAACATGATCGTGACGCTTACGCCACGTCTGTAACGCCGGATTGGCGATGTCAGCATTGTCGACGTCCTTGATGGTCGAAAGTGGCTCTGTGGTTGTACCATCAACGAAGGACTCGAGATTGTGGCATCGAAGCATCGGTAGGACTTGGCTTTTCCAGAGTAGATAGTTGGAGGGAGATAATCATATGGATGAGTGTGGCGAGAGGGATAGCATCAAAAGTGGTATTTGTCGAGCCATGAAGAAGAGAGAAGAGAGAAATTAAGAATGGTAAGAGAAATTAAGAATGGCGAGAGAAAGAAAATATGAGGTTTTCAGTATATACTGTTGATACCATGTGAAGTAAATGATTTGATCACCATATTAATTTGGTGATTGATATTCTCATTATAAATAGATGAATTACAACTTGTTGTACAAGAAACAATCCTATTTACATGGAAAAGATAGCTACAAAATCTACAACAGTATGTATAATATATGAATTTGATTGTTTAAATCTGGCCATATCTTTATTTGACTTGGTTGGTCATATATTCTCTATTAGTTATCATATATATATACTCCTTAAAAATTTAAATCTGCTCCTAGTTTTCATCAGAAATTCAACAATTAGTTGAATTTCAAATAATAATATAAATTTAATGATTTTTTTTTACTAAATTTGAGAGTTCATTAATGTTGCAATTTCATAAAAGTTAGGAATTTATTTTTTAACTAAGCCAAAAATAAATTACATTAACAAAATACTTAAAATCGATACCTACTTCATGGAAACAATGTGATGAGATTGAATTAGTACACTGCTACCTTTTCCAGATTAACAAAATAATTTATTGACAGTGAAAGTAGAATAATAATAGTTGTATCTAGGGGTGGAAATCGGACGGATCAGATCGGAAATAGGGTGTTTCGGAAAAATTCCGAAAATTTTTGGAAATGAAAAACCAATTCCGATCCGAAATTTTCGGAATTGTAAAATCCAATCCGAATCCGATTTTTCGGAAATTTTGGAAATTTCAAAAAAATTCGGAAATTTCGGAAATTTTGAATAATGAGCATTGTGGTAAGAGTAGTGAACACGGTTCAAGATTCAACAATAATATCTAGATCAAATCTTACACAACTAAAATAAACAGTACATAAATGAACACTGCACATACATAGTTAATGCATATGCTTGTATTAGTTTGACAAAGGTAAATGTTAGAAATTGCAACACAGTCGAAGGCAAATATATAATGAGTCACATGGTTTGTTCCTTATCAATAAAACAAATTCTAATTATAGTTCACATTGTTTTAGAAATGATACACAATCATTTGGGCCACTCAAACAGTTAATCTTTGGAGCTCTTCAATACCTACAATGAACAAATAAGAAAAAATATTACGATTTTTCATTAAAAATAATAGCGATCATAAAAAAAACTAAGTAAATAATTAGAACATACCTTTTCCAATTTCAAAAAGAGTTTGTTCATTTTCTTCATCCTCAACATGTGACAAACCGCTTCTCAACCAATCTTGGGCACACACTAAAGACTCTAGTAGTTTAGATGTCAATGAACTACGAAATGGATCAAGTACTCGACCCGCCGAACTAAAAGCACACTCCGAAGCAACCGATGTGATAGGAATGGAAAAAATATCTCGTGTCATTATTGCAACGGCACGATAAGTTGCAAACTTTCCTTGCCACCATCCCAAAAGATTAAAGTTATCACAACCATCCTCTATCCCATCATTCAAGTACTTCTCCAAATCATTCACCGTCTCTAAAGTAATCTTCCTTTTCAATTTCGTCATAATCTCATCTTTCACATTACTTACTTTGTTAACATCCTTGCTTGTCGAACCATCTTCAACATTAGAGCTTTCAACATTCACAACACTCATAGATTCCGCCTTGTAACATTCAAAAAGGCCTGACATGAAGCTCTTCACATCCCCCAAAAATTTTCAACCTTCATCTTTCTACTCTCCATGGTGAGTAAGGGATCATACTCTAACAACTTATCATACCAAAACTCTAAATATTCCACCTTATTATGAGGGTCCAAAACAACCGACAAAAGAAAAATTGGGTTCAACTTTTCAATCTCACAATATTTTTCAAATTTTTCATTCATTTTCATTACCATGGAAACACGAGTATAATCATCGCTACCCAATTCCCGAATTAGAAACAATTTGACTGTGGTCACCTCATCAAAATATGTGTGAGAAGAGACATGACAAGTAAAATTCTTCTAAAAATGTGTGCAAACTTTTCAATTTACCCCAATCATAACTCTCCAAAGCACCCACATTCTCCAATTCATTTTTGTAATTTGGGTTTTGGTCCTTAAACCTATCAAATGCTTTTTCAAGAGGTAAAGCCGCATTTATCATGTGATAGGTTGAGTTCCATCGAGTTTTGACATCCAAGCACACATTCTTTTTAGACCCCATTTTTTCTTCTTCAACACATTTTTTAAACATTTGCAAACGAGATGGGCTACTCTTCATGTACTTCACACTTCTCCAAAGATGCTTAATATTTGACTTAAATTTATCAATCTCATCTCTCACAACAAGATTCATGATATGAGCAAAGCAACGTACATGAAAAAACTCACCCCCAAGCAACATGATTCTTTTATTTAATCTTTTCTTCAAATCTTCAACACAAGTGTCATTACTTCGTGCATTATCAAGGATAATACTCATAACCTTTTCTAAACCCCACTCCAATAAACAACTCTCCACCGCCTTTGCAATCACCTAACCTTTGTGTGGATGTGGTAGGACACGAAAGTTAAGAATTTTCTTCTTAAGGATCCAATTTTTGTCAATATAGTGAGCAGTAAGGACAATATATCCAAGATTTTGGATAGACGTCCACATATCGATAGTGATGCATATACGGGTGGAGTTCTCTTTCAAAGAAGCTTTTAATTTTTCTCTTTCTTCTTGAACAATTATATAACAATCTGTAGTTATGGTAGGTCTTTTGACTACAAGAAACTTCGGTTGCATTTGATTGCAAAACTCTATAAAACCTTCCTTTTCAACAATAAAAAATGGAAGCTCATCAAGAATAATCATCCTAGCAAGAGACATACAACACTTAACTTGGTCAAACTTCCAATTAGAAACTAAACCCCCCGTAAAGAACAATGAAGCTTGTGATTTATCTTTCAACTCATCGGGTAATTCCTTACACATTTTTTGATGATTCCACAATTTATTAGTTCCTATCGATGTGGGAGAAAAAATCCTCATATGACAAAACTTGCACTTAGAATCCCCAATCCATTTTTTAGACTCTTTATCATTAATCTTGTCAAAAAAATTCCATACCAGAGATCGACCGTGATTGCCCGGAAGTCCTGATTTTGCAAGAGTCTTTTGCTTCTTATTTGTCGTTGCAGTGCTTGCTTGAGATGATGACATACTTGATTTCTTGCCGTACTGAAAAAACACACTAAATTGAATCAACAAACCAAAATACACACCAAAATACTTCAAAAAATTTGGTTGAAGTTGAAGGGTTTCTGTTGCACCGGTTCATGCAAGCTTTGAAACACAAGATAAAATTAGCAGCCACATTATTTGTAAAAATAAATAGCAGAGAATAAATCAGCAGCCACATTATTTGCAGCAAGTTTTGAATCAATAGCCACATTAATTGTGTAATTCGTATGTTGTGAAGTTAATTAATTCAGAGATTTGTTCAATTTATATTTTTTAGTTAATGGGGTTTATTACAGAATCACCTCTGGTTCCCCAAAAACCAAGTGTAATATCATTTTTCTCTGGTTCCCCAAAATTGGGAAAACCCCACTATACCTCTAAATCATGAGCACCCAACTATGCTAGAGAATCCACTGAATTACAGTAATTTTCTAGCAAAACAAGTTGTACTTGATATAATTCAGTAAAACAAAAACTTCCCATTTAAAAGGAAATTGAGACACAGCAATTAGAGGAAAAAAGAACTCACCTGGAATTAGAGGTTTCGATAATCAATATTGAAAGAGGGAGGAGAGAGATGTGTCGGTGCGTACATCCGATTCGAACATGAAAGATGAAGATGGAGAGAAAGCGGTCGGAAGAGAGAATGATGAGGGATAGAGGGACGAATGGCTTTGACCTAATTCTTCAAAAAAGAGTTATAATTTTTGTTTTTTTTACCTTTAATTTTTATAGTTATAAAATAAAACTATAAATACTATATTAAAATTTTTACTTTTTTCACCTTTAATTTTTGAGTCATATTATATATTTAATATATACTTTAGTATATAGTATAAAATAAAACTATAAAATTTATATGAATAGTATATAGTATATAGTATAAAATAAAACTATAAAACTATATTATAAACTATTTATCATTTTGTAAGTAATTATGTTTATTAATTCATATTTATTGAGTTATTTTTCTTTCAGGAAGCTCAAATCAAATGAATATTTGAATCTATATTACGATTTATGATAATGCTTAGTTCGAAATCCTTCGATATTTAAAATACTTGTTTTATAATTTGTATAATTTTCTTTGTCATTATTCCTATTATTTCGTTAACTGAAATTCACTACTACTTATTACTAACATTAACGAACTAAGCTCGAGCTCAATTATAAAACTCATAAAATAAAGAAGCTGAACTCAAGCTTCGTATAGTTCAACTTGTATAACTTCGTAAACTATTTAGGGCCTTAGGCTCATTTATCCATATAGTTTGTCATTAAAATAATAAATTTATATAAAATGTTATCATTTTTAATGAAATTTATGATATATTTACCTTTGAAATTAAATATTTACTTTTTATTTTATATAATATATAGTATATAGTATTCTTCTATAGCATATAGTATACAGTATAAAATGTTTGAATTAATTGCAACATGAACTATTGGTCTAGTGGTTAGTTTCTTGCGAGGGGTCTTGAGTTTGATTCTCAAATGCCTCTATTCTACATTTTATATGGATTGGAAATTGGAATTTCGGATCGAATTTTTAAAACTAATTCTGATCCGAATTTTTTTGGAAAAATCGGAATTTCGGATTTCGGATTAAAAATATTCATTTCAAAATCCAAAAATTTCGGATCGGATTCGGCGGATATCGGAAATTCCATTCCAATTTCCACCCCTAGTTGTACCAGAAATTTGGCAAAAAGTTTGCCAGAAATTTGGAAGAAAAACCCTACTTTGTAGTTGTGCATATGCAAGTTTCAGTTTCGCCATAATAAGCAAATTATTGCATGATTAATCTTATACGCACCATAACATGCATTTCTCTAATGTGTCAAAACTATATATTATATGGAAATCAATGCTCTTACGGCGTGATTGGTATGATGGAATGGGGTGTGCTCTTACGGCGTGATTGGTATGATGGAATGGGGTGGGAATGGAATCATCATTCATACCTTCATTCTTATTCCTTTGATTGATATGTTTTATAAGTGGGAATGGTGATTCCCATATGAATTGGTATTAAATGTTGATTTTGACACACCAACCATAGATATTCTAACATGTACTTATAGACCAAAAACATACCTCATATTGTTTATAGTTTCATTTTAGTTCTCCACAAAAATTGGTATGTAATAGTCTAATAGATAGTGTTCATGAAACCGAGCCTCATTTATTAATACATAAAACCAGGGACGGAACCCTCCTTGAACTTTCATAATTATTCATTTTATATGTATTTTTTTGTAATGTTTTTCATTTTTATCATTAATTTATAAGAGTATTCCCCCTTACATTGTAAAAAATTGTCTAATATATAAATTTTAGCCTTCAAGATGCTTTATGTTTTGATCTGAATTTTTTTTGCCCATCTTAAAACAATATCCTAGATTTGTCCCTTCATAAAACTTATTTTCGCACATCCATATGTGATTTTTGGAATGTGGATTTGTGGATTAATCCATGTAACGAAATTCGATTCATACATAAAGATGGTCTCATATGTATCTTACTCATAGTTCTTGTTATTTTATATATATCAATGTACACCATGTCTATATTAATGATATATCTTATATATATATATATGATTGATGCATGCAATAGAGTAGACTCATACAAAATAAAATCGAAAAAAAGAAAAGTCCCTTGAGGTATAGATTGAGCCAAGTTATGTTTATTTTATATAATAAGAAATCTATCATTTTATGTCTCATTCGACCCTCTTAATATAATTGACTTAGTGTAACAGATTCTCAAGATTAATTAAGGGCTACAACCTCTCATGCATCCAATTAGTTGTAGCCTTATAATTGTGCAACTCTTTGTACTCAATTTTTTGAGAGGTGCTGCTGTGCAACTTGTGCACGGATCAGTTGATCCGTGCACAACAATCCAGATCAGTTCTGCCCCCACACGCACCACAGGACGCGCTCCAAACAGCTGGCGCGTGTTAACACACGCCATTAATTAAAAAAAATTCATTTTACTGTTCATCGTCTTCTCGCGCGGATTTGGGGGAAAAACTGCAACAACCATTGTTCATGGTAAGCTCTTCTTTTACCATGAAAACAGATTAATACTCTAATTTAATTTTGATCCATTGATATAACAACAAACATTGATAAAATTTCGACCATAAACACATATATTGTTTCTGAAAAAAAAATTCGTCATTGATACAGTGATTGAAGTTTTGAAGCAAGCGTAGGAGAAGAAAGGGATCCCAAAAGTGTTTTGGTTAACCATTAATTCAAGCGATTAACGATTCGAAGTCTTAATTCGAAGTCTTATTGGCGATTTGTGAATCGCTAGGGTTTTCAACAATAAGCTGATACAGAGTCTTTCAATTGAAGATTCAAGGACGAAACTGAAAAAAATATAGGAGAAATTACTGGTAATTTCTTTTTGAATCGCGAGGGTTTTCAAATCTGATACAGTATTCGATTAACCATTAATTCAAGGTTTGAAACTAATCGAATTGAAGATTCAATGACGAAACTGAAAAAATATAGGAGAAATTACAGATAATTTAAATTTAAATCCATGTAATTTCATACAGTTATATTAAGTTATGTACTGTTATATTAATTTATGTAGTACTGTTATATTAAGTTACGTATTACTATTATGTTAAGTTAGTAGTATTGTTATATTAATTTATATAGTACTGTTGTGTTATTTTAGTGGTACGGTTGTGTTTACTAAGTGGTACTGTTATTTATAAGTTAGTAGTACTGTTATGTATAAGTTATGTAGTACTGTTATGTGAAGTTATGTAGTACTGTTGTGTTATTTTAGTGATACGGTTGTGTTTATTAAGTGGTACTGTTATTTATAAGTCAGTGATACTGTTATATTGTTTGAATGACATTATACTTACAATTGCAGAATATATGACTGAGATTATTGTAGAATATGAAACAACAAATGTTGAAGTTTTTGCAAGTACTGCAACAATTGAAATTGATTCACGAAGTAGTCAATTGGTTGATGACATTGAAGATATTGAAGCCCTATCTAGTTCACTTATTGGATGTTAACGGAAGACTATTGATGAAATGTATGAGCTCTACAAAAAACATTCTCGTTTGATCGAATTTGGAGTACGGAAATCCAACAGTAGATACTCTACAATTGATACATCTATACTACTTGGGAAAATATATGTCTGTTCATCTGCTGGATGCAAAAACAAACAAAAACAGGTCATGTAGTACTATTATGTATAAATTATATAGAACTCTTATATTAATTTATGTAATACTGTTGTGTTATTTTAGTGATACTGTTATGTTTATTAAGTAGTACTGTTATGTATAAGTTAGTGGTACTGTTATACTTTTTGAATGACACTATACTTACAATTGCAGTTTTCAACAAAGAAGTCAAAAGCAACAAGGACAAACTGCAAGGCATCACTTACAGTCAAATTGAATTATGAAAATGAGTATGAGGTAGTAAAACATGAGACTATCCATAATCATGAACTGACAAGAAAAGAGTGGAGTCATTTGCATCGTTTAGAGAGACGTATAACAGATGAAAAACGTGCAGCGATTCAGACAATGCTAGATTCAGGAATGAAACCGTCAGACTCTTATCGTTACATGGCATGTGATTTTGGTGGAGAGGAAATAGTTGGGCATACAATGAAAGATCACTTGAACTTAGTTCACCGAATGAAAATGAAGAAAATCGAAGTAGGTGACGCACAAACAATTTTAGATATGATACAAGAGCAAGATGCAAAGGAACATCATTTCTTTTATAGAGTAAAATTGGATGACGAGGGCAGATTATCAAATATGTTTTGGAGGGACTATGATGAAGGAAGATTATGCATTATATGGTGATGTGATGATATTCGACACAACATATAGGACAAACAAATACAATTTGATTTGTGCCCCCTTTGTTGGTGTCAACAACCACATGAAAAATGTCATGTTCGCTTGTGCATTCATTTCGGATGAGAAAATAGAAATATTTGTATGGTTGTTCAATGTTTTCAAGAAATCAATGTGTAGACAAAGTCCCATCATAATTTTCACAGACCAAGATCAAGCAATAGCAAATGCAATTGAGAAGGTATAACTAAAATTGTACTATTTATTTTTTTACTGTTTTTTTTGTCATCATTCAATACTGTATAGATTAGTAAGTAATACGGTATAGCATATTTAGTAATACTTTGTAGCGTATTTAGTAATACTCTTTAGTATTACAAATATAACTGTTCAGTAATATTTTTTTTACTGTTTTTTTTTCATCATTCAATATTGTATAGACTAGTAAGTAATACTGTATAGCTTATTTTGTAATACTCTTTAGTATTACAAATATAATTGTTCAGTAATATTGTTGCGTTACTAATTTTGTCTTGACAAACATGTTTTTCCAGCAACAAGGCATAGATTGTGTATATGGCATCTTCAATAAAATGCAATAACCAGATTTGCAAAGTTGAAATCGGACAATTTGTTTAAGAGGCATAGATATCAGAAATGTCCTTCTTTTGTTTGTCAGATAACTGACTTATCAGACTATGGAGACGATTAGGCCTTGATTGTATAACAAAATCACTGCCAAATAAAAAAACAATCGACATTATAATTTTTCTAAGCTACAAACATGTTTTTTAACTAAAAAACAAAAGAAAACATACCAAACATCATAGTAAGAATTATCGATGGACTCCTTCTTCAATTTCCTGTCAACGGCTTCCTTCTTCGGAGCCTTGGTTTTATGTTCAATTTGTTTAAAATATTTTTTACTTTACTTTGTGGATGTTTGGTCAGCTGAATCAGTCTTTGCCATTTTCAAAACTGTATAACATTGAAAGCATCAATAGTCAAAAATTGAATAACAATTAAACAATTAAACATAAAACATAAACACTATAACAGTATCACTAACTTATACATAACATTACCAATTAATAAACACAACTGTATAAGTAAAATAACACAACAGTACTACATAACTTAAAATAACAATACTACATAACTTATACATAACAGTACTACTAACTTATACATAACAGTACCACTCAATGAACACAACCGTATATATAATTTATACATAACATTACTACTAACTTAACATAACAGTATTACATAACTTAACATAACAATACTACATAAATTAATATAACAGTACATAACTTAACATAATCTAGTTGTTCAAGTAATACTGTATAACAATAACACTAATACTGTATAATAAATATACTAATACTGTGTAACAATAACACTAATATTATTGGGAGTTTTTCATACTGTTATCTAACTGTTTCAACTTCAAACAAACAGTAGCACAAAATTCACAGAGTAATAGGAGCACACACATATTCTTATCATATAATATATATAATGAACTACTCCATTCTCTCTCCCAATTTCCATAGAATCACAGTTTAATCATTTTAACATAATAATATAATAACATGAAAACCACTTGCATCCATAAATTGTAGCAGCACTTAAACACTATGATTATCATCATCAGGTTGAATCATCTTATACTCAAATCTCTTAGCAACACAAACATAAACACAGAGATTAAGAGCACTCAACAACATAAATATACTAATACTACTTGATTTCAACTCAACAGACAACCAATTAACACAGAATGCACACTATTTTCCCACTCTAAAACCCTATCCCTCTCTCCACCTCCCCAATTTGGATAAGAGACAACAAATTCTTCGTAATATGTCTAAGAGTGTTACTAAATCCGCACAAATCCACCTCAAGCCTAACATTACCACATACTAAGTGTGTTTACAGGCAAAATATCAAACATGCAGAAGAATATCAAATATTCGATTCTACCATAAACTAATTTAGTCAATTTAAGAAATGAAAAAATCACGTCAAAAAATACAAAAAAACGAGAGAATAGCTCACGCATTGGTACTCACTCACGTCGAAGTCAAAGTTCACGGCGGTTTTGGCGACTGAGGAACTGTTCACGACGGAGACGAGATTCTTCTTCGAACTGAGTGCGTCGTGCGATTCTTCCTCCTACAGTATTTCTCTGTGTGTGTGAGAGAGGGAGAGACAATTTCTCTTCGATTCTTCTTTTCAAACTCCTATGTGTGCAAGAGTGTGTGCGAGAGGGAGACAGGGACGGTTCTTCTTCACGTTGCGCGATTTTTGCAATTTTGAATATGTGTGTGTGAGAATTAATACGTATGGGCCGAAAAGTTAATACTATTGGGCCAAAAAATTAATACAATTGGGTTGTACATCAATTAGGTTTGGATGTGGGCTGGACACCAAATTGTGGTGCACGGATCTAGGATCCGTGTACCTCGTGCACAAAAGTTTTTGCCCAATTTTTTTTATCTTTTTTTAAATTAGTTCAGTTCTCATATGTCCTCAATAATTTATGTGTTGAGTTTGTAAAAAGGAAAATCCGATTATCTGCTTAGAACGATTGCATGAAAATTGACATATGTGTGTGGACAAAATGAACTTAGATAATTTTTTTTTTTTTTTTTTTTTTTTTTACACTCATAAGGAAGAAAAAAAAAAAGGACAAAACATGTTAGGCATGAAGTTGATATAAAACTAATTGCTAAACAAATTCATGTACAGAAGTTGACATGTCGGCATGAATTAATCCAATTATGTTATTATTAACAAAGTATTATTAGTAGCAACACTAGATTATGAACAAAACTCAGTCAATTATTACAATAAATTAGCCGAAATATGGATTATGAAAGTTACAATTAAATTATTATTTTTGAATGTTTCGTCTTTTCACAATAATTTTTTGTCAAGGTTAGCTTATATATCCCCTTAATAATCTTTCAACAACAATGATGTTTTATTTTGAATTTGGGCATAATATAATCTCGATATATATAAGTATAGGCAAGAAATTGATTTAACCACAGATTAAAACGTATAAAGTCCAATTTTAGCTCCTTTATAAGATTAAGGAAATGGCGTATACCGATATATCTTATCGACAACCTTAAAATAACCATTCCTTTTATGTTACTTAATTTCATATACACTTCTCATATTAGCCACACTAATTAATTTCTTTAACGCATCATACATAATTAACGTACTAATTAATGTCACTAAGAGGGCGGATCTTTATAATTTGAAAAGGAAAAAAATAAATTATCATTTAATATAGTATCAATAAAGAGTAATTACGGTGGGTCAACACATAACAGCAAACTTTTTATTACTTGAAAAATATTATATTTGAAATGTATAACTTGCCTGAATTAAATGGAAGAAATACTTTAAAAATTATAAATGTGATTTTGAAAATTATTGTTTACTATATTTTTTAAAACTAATTAAACGAGTTACTTTTAAATTTTAAATTGAAAGTATAACTCGTTACTTCGAAAAATATTATGTTTAGCTCGAAAGTATATTATTTTACTCATCGCAAAAGGTATTACACTTAATATATTGCAAAAAACGAAAATAATATCCACTTAATTGATAAAAATTAAAGGTAGGTGAGTATTTCAAAGTCAGGATTGTATCCAAACAATATTAAAATATCAATGTCAAACTTGACTTAGAATTAGTACAACCTAATGTTTGAACTTAGTATTTAAGGCTTGGTTTTGTTTTCAATATCAAATTCGATTTTCTTAATTTTAAATGTAGTTTACAAAGCTGTACTAATTCTTGCAGCATTTTCAATTTTCAGTACTCATTTATATACAGTAGAAATGTTTTATACGACAAAAATATTTTTTGATCAATTTTTACTTTTTAGAAACCAGTAGACTTCAATTTGACTTAAAATATAAGAAAACCATATGAAAGTGGCATTAACACAAATTTCCCCACCTTATTATTATTCTAATTCAAACAATCACTCAATCAAAATAAAATATTACATCTACCCATGTTTTCCAACATTAATATTATATTATTCTCCCATATAATTATATAAACTCGAAACAAACATACATTTCTAATATACTCTTTATACCCACAAAAGGCCTTCACTAAAGAAACCTGGTGTAGAGCTCAACATCACATATTCATGTGTGTTTAAATGGTGAGAATTTCACCTCGCTGACACACACAACTTATACTACAAGAACAAAAAGAAAAACTCAAGACTGAAGAAGAAGCACACTAAAATTAAAACATGAACTCGAAAAAAATCGAGTCTAGGTTTATTAAGTCCACAAAACCACAAAGGTTTTCGTTATTCATCAACCGGGGCATGGACGATTCACTCAAAAAACCAACCAAAATAGATATTGAAAACATAAAGAAAACAACACACCACGAATATAACTCCATAGATTCAATGAGTAGATATCTTAAGATTGAGAGATTTATGGAACCATGCTCTCCAGCTTCCAGATCCCTTGCGAGACATTGCAGGCGACTTCTCACTGTCCGTGGACACCTCAGTTTGTGGCTTCTTGCAAAGCATGAAGTTCCGGAAACCAATTGACCCGATCGTCTCCCATGGACTCAGAGCTACAACGAACACTAACACATATCAATACTATGAATCATCAAACTCTTTCATGATGAAGTTAAAACATAGCCCATGAATTGATCATCAAACTAAAACTTGCAGAAAATATCCAAATATCAATTCAGCTTATCCACGAAAGAATTCAAAACAAATAAACAAGATTAGGCAGTGTAAACTAGCTCACAATTCACAAAGATGAAAACATGTTCAGTTATTACTGCAGATATCTATCTAAGAAACTACAGAAACAGGATCCTCAGAGGTGGTGTGAGCCTAATTTGAACACAAATTGCTCATTAATTTGTGATAAAAAAGACTGTTTTTCACTGCCTAATGAGATTACACATAAATTACTACCTAACGATAGTACAGACAAATCACTTCCTTACAATTCACACAAATTACAGTTGATTTTGCCCTGGCAGGGTATAATGGTCCAGAAAATACAGCAAAGTTGTAGTACATTCATAAAACAAGGAATAATAGAAAAGGTACAAACCCCACATGAGTTGTAAACATAAAAACAGAGTAAATCCAAATAAACCATACAAATAAATCTACCAATAAGAAAAAAGATTTAAAAAAAAAAAAAGACTACCTTCAGTTCCAGCAATAGGGCAATAAAGCATAAAATCCTTGAGATCAGATCCAAGAATCGGAAGTCTTCCCTCACGCGCATAGGATTTCAATGCCGTATCAATCACAGCAGCAACAAGCTCCTCCTCATTGACCACGAACCGGATCGGCCCAGCGCTCCCAAGAACCGTTACGCTAACCAAGAACCGGTTTCCCTTTGAGGGCTGATTCTTCTTCTGCTTGTAGAGCAACATTTTTTTTTCTTCGAATTTCTCTTAACAGAGTTCTTTTTTAGATTTGTAATAAATGATAGAAAATGAAGAAGAGAAGGAGAGAAAGCAACCAAAGAATTCAATCAAAGAAGAAAGAAAGGGGGTTCTTTTCGAAGAGAAGAAAAAGGAGAAAACAAAAATGGAGAATTCAAGGGTCGAGGCCGAGGCAGCGGTAGTACCAGCCTTCCATGCAGGATCCGAAGCAGAAAGAACTCGAAATCCCCCTTCTTGCCAAAGAAGGGATGACCATTAATTGTGCGCTCGAGATTTCTACCATTCACAAAGGAATTTCTTCAATTTATTTTGGGGAAACGCAATAATTTATCAATCCGACAAGGGATTGGGAAAAGAGAGGCCAAATGTTGAAGGAGAAAGAGGAATCGGTTGAGATATTGGAGGAGGAGAAGAGGAATACGTGACTGTATATATATATATATATATATATCTCTCTCAATGAGTATTCAAATCTATGAGGATTAGGGTTAGGGTAATGCAGTTTTCTTTTTATTTTGGTTTATTATTATTGAAAGATTTAATTGAAAGTGATATATATGAAATATGAGCTGGATTTTGTTGAGAGAGAAACAGTTGTTTACGAGTCCTACCACGCCGCTTCAACCGGCCCTTTCAACTAATTATGACGTCATTCTAGTTTCTTTTTTATTTTATTCTTTCAAAGTTTTTTTTTTCTTTTTGGCCCTTCTGTTACATTGATAAAACAAGCTAGTTTTACTTATGAATGAGTATTGCCATAATTTATAACATATAAGATATATGTCACATTTTGATAAAACAAAATTATTGGTTTTTTTAAATTGTATCGTATATTATGTAGTTTTAAAAATTTTGACAGAGAAAATGTAGAATTAACCAATGAAACAAGTATCACTGTACAAAAATCAATTGAGTCAACAAATTTAATTATCAATTTGACATTATGATTTACTAGCTCTGCAAAAATGTTCACATATCCATCAGAAATATGTATTAATATATTAATATTAAAAATAAAAATCACACCTCGTCAATTTTAGATAAAGGAATTATTTATTCAATTATACAATTTTAATACATCAATCAAATGTGCTTATATTACCACATATTAATCACGGCTTAATGGACATTGTTGACTTGGTTAGTAGGTTGTTTCATGAACAATTATATTTTTACATTTTCTAATAATCGAGTTTTTTGTTTGATTTTGGGATAATCTTAAACAATTTGATTTTTGGATTGAAAAATAAAGATCCAATAACGCCTAACAATCCAATAATATTGTCTAATAATCATATCGTTTCCGATAGACAGAGATATTTTCCCACTAAAAGTTTGGTTACATATATAATTTTATTTTCAAAATTTGTAGTACTCAATTTACCTAATCCATCATTATCATTGTACAATAAACACAATCAAAACGTAAATAATAAAATTATTTAAAATAGCTACTGTTATCAATTTTAAAAATAAAATTTAAATCTTATTTAATAAATACAAATTATTCAAAAGATACACATGAATTCTCAAAATGTGGCAGCCACCGTTTTCTGATTTATTAATAAATATAATGGGCAAATTAATTTATCTATTTAAAATATCATTTATTATTTATTTTTATGTTATGGAGTAGGAAATAAATGTTAAACGTGTTTTAGAATGGTAGACATGTGTTCCCAACATTCATTCTCTTTATTAAAGTATCTTTATTGGTGTGAGAATTGAGAGTTAATTAACACTCCATTACATGTATAACTTACCTCCACATATGAACAAGTATTTCGGTGTGTTAAAATAAATATAAACAAAAAAATTGAAATTCTATAATAACGATGAGCAAACCACTTTGTGTAATTGTGTAATTGTGAGTCTTACGAAATCCGAGACACATGTATGGGCGCGTGTTTTGCATGCGCCCAGGTTGGCCCATACGCTGAGACTCCTTTCTTTTTTCTTTTTTTTTTCTTTTTTCTTTTTTTCCTCACTTACTCAATTGTTTTTTATTTGTATACAATTTGCACAAATCAGTGGGATTTGAAGTAAAATTATATACACCGAAATGGTTTTTTTTTAATAAATGTTTTATTTTAGATTAGACTGATCGAGCCTAGAATTGATACCGATAAGAATCTTTTTATTATTATTCAATTTATTAAAAATTGAAGTGTTTAAGAATCAACTTTGTTGATTTGAATACAAATATTTAACACAAAAATATATCTTCACACAACCTAGGGTAATATTAAAATTGTGAGATAAAAAAATTTCATTATCTACCACTCAAAATTATTTTCACAAGTCAATTTCTATATTGTGGGTGTTACAAATTTCAGATTAATCTATTTCATAAAATTAGATTCGTAAAATAATATTACAAAGTCATACTCAATGTTTAAACCAATGAAATCAGACCATGTAATGACTATTTCAAGTTTCTAATAATTTTAGTGAAATGGGAATAAAATTTCATGGTACAGTTAAGGGAAAGAAAAAAAAAGAGCTAAAAAACGTTGGTTGTATGTATTTTGCTTAATATATAATCACACTTAAAGATTCCATCACATATGAAAGCAGCTGGCGATGCAGCAAAGTCCAAGCACAGCTTTACTCGTTCACACTTAATTATGAATATATATAACTGTTTTTGGTATATTTATATTTAGGATTCTACTAAGATAAACAACATTCATGTTTGCCTTGTTACGCATTGTTCTAAGAAGACAGACATTTTTTTTTTTTTTTGGTAATTTTGGATGAGAGACAATTGAAAATCCAAATTAAACAATTTCATATCTGAATTTAAAACGATATTTCCTTAAAAGATCATTTTAGTTTAACTTGATAGACCTAACACATTTTTATTTGCTTAAATCTAAAGCTAGTTAGGTTTGAGCGTGAGTAATAAGCAAATGACATAAAAATGAACTCTAGAAAAGTAACATATTTGAAGTTGACTAATATATATAGGCCTTGACCAAAGTTTTCTAGCTAGTTCAAATTTGATTAAGTTGAGGATAAAAGATATTTAAAAAAAAAAAACATATTATGTGTAAATATTCAAACAAATCCGAATACATGATAATGGAATAAGACTCTCTTGTTATGACGATGATTATATTCCAGGTAACATGCATTGAACATTCGAAGAACATAGCACACTATTCATGTTGTACTAAAATTATATGAAAATATAGTAAAATGATTAGAGGAGAATGCTGGAATTTTTTTTTTTATCCATTTTAGGATAAGGAAGATGTTTTATATATAATAGTACTTATTAATATAAGAATACATGCAGCATTTTAGTCACTTTCTACTTTATGACAAAAATACCCTTCAAACTAGAAAATATATTTTTAAATACTTTTTATGTATATTTTAGTCCTTATATGAAATATGATATCACACAAAATTTTTAAATGTGTTTTTTTTTTTTATGTTAGTAGTTGAAAAAACTAAAAAGGAACTGGTGGAACTATAACTTGCCCCTGTTCACAATGTGGAATAAGATCACACAAATTTTTTATATAAACTGATCCCACGTGAAAAAATCGTACTTTCAAAGTTCATAATGTCGTCGTATTCAAAATTGATTCTTAGTCATATATCACGTTTAAATAATGATAAAAAATAATGATAATAATAATAATGAGGATTTATTAGAAGATCATGTGGTAATCAAATAAATAGAACGCCATTATGGAAAACTTATTCTACATTTGACAATTATTAGCTCAGTAAGATTAGTTTATGCCATTGTAATTGTCACATCTAACCGATATATGGAATAAAAAATAAAAATTAATCCAGCTGGATTATGCATAAGTTCACGCACAATATATTTTACTATTTGTTACTTTGTTTTTTGGTTGTTTTATTGCATCATAATAAGTTTCATACATGCTACTTGTATAATAGTTCTTCTGTACCTAATTATGTGTTGTTCTATCGTTTTTGTTATAGATTAGAAAAATATAAAAATATGATAAATATATTCTTAATTAGAGAAATTTAAGATTCAAATTTGGAAAGAGAATCAAATTAATTTTATAAAAATTATTGTTGGGATATTTCCGTTTAGGTTTTGATGAGACAATGTAATCTTTTAGACAAGACTTTAGAGTATCCATTTTCCACATTTTATAATTGGATTATAGTTTGACAAGTTTATATTTCTTAGATATATTTGCTAAGTTATAAATATCAGAAAGATAGAGAAAGTTGATCATAAGCAGGTTTTTGGACCATAAGAAGGCTTGAAAGAATCAAGAAATTGAAAAATGAATAATGATCAGTAAGCAGATGAAACAAAAAGTTGACTGGAAGACTAAAAGTTGTCTGCAGGATTCTGGAATAGGAAGCTGTTCAGAATCAGGAAGTTGTCTGCAGGATTCTAGAACAGGAAGATGTTCAAAATCAGGAAGCTGACGCAGCTCAGAAAACTGGCAACTACAGTAAGCAAGCACTGCAACCTAAGCAGTAAACTGTAAGTCGAACTATCTTATTCAATGCAGTACGAGGATTATATTGAATGCTATACGAGGAATGACTCCTGTCAAGGATCCGTTGGAGAGAAGTTCGTGTCTGGCCAATGAAGTTATGCCACCTAAACTCGCGCCTCTACAAAAGCACTATAGTCGAAGTATGACGCCATTAATGCGGATCAGAGTAGGACATGTTCTATAACCCTAGTTCTTCAGTCGCATTAATTGCAAAGATTTGCAAGATCAACTTGAAATGCAACAAGGACAATGTCTCTCTTCAACGGGCATTTTCCCACTGATATAAATAGAAGGAAGGAGCGACCATGAAGACTACTGAACTACCAACTATTCTCAAGCATTCAAGCTCTTCATTTCCAAGCTTCTCAAGCTATCCAAGTTCAGTCACTCAACCTTCGAAGCAGTCTATTCAAGCACTCGAGATTTCTAGTTCAAGGTTGTTTCAAGTTTGCACCAGTTGAAAAAATACCATATACTTTTAACCAGCTGTTGTGTGCTAGGTTATTTTAAGTTCGGTGTACTTAGTTGATAGGATTGGATCCTTACTAAGTTTGTTAGTCGTGTGTAGGCTATTTACTCTGTGTGAGTTTTGTACCCTGTGTGAGATTTGACCTAAGAATCTGTTGACTCCAGTAGGTTTAACTTGTTAGGACGAGATTTGTAAAGCTGTTGTTTGTAAAACGAACTAACTTAAAGGTCCTCCTTGCGAAGGAGTAGAGTGGACGTAGAAGGTTTAGACCACCTTCGAACCACTATAAGCCATAAGTGTTTAATGCTTTCTTCTACCTATTGCATTGCATTGATATATCTTACTGCATACATCATCAGCATTCTGCATAAGGTTTCCTTTAAAAGCATACTTATCAAATAAAACGTTTTCCAAACAAAAGCTGTATCGTTATATTTTTTTTCCGCTGCATACTGTGATCACCGAGTAAGAAACCTGAATCAGCATACTGTCAGGTTTCTGATCGAGTCAGGTTACTGTTTCTCTATAGAATCAGAAACATCTTTCACTAAAAGTTTAAAAAATCACAAAATCGATAAATGTTCATTCACCCACTCCGAACCTCTGACCACTTAGGACCAACAATTATTATATATATCAAATTCCTACATTATTTATTTAAAATTTATTAATTAGAAAACATTTAAATATATTGAAAATTTGTCAAATAAAATTTAATATTCTTTAACATAAGTGTGGAAACTGAAAACTATGTTTAAAATATGCAGATTTATTTCTTACTATAAATAACCTGACTTATTTAGAAAAATATTTTGAACTTTTAAAAATCAAGTAAACTTTTTTAATATAATATAAACAAGTTCAATATACATAATAATTTGTTTTTGAATTCTTTTCCAATTTATTAAACTAATATAATAGAATTTTAATTTTATTAGTAATTATTTTAAATTTATTTATCTAATATTCAATTTTTTACTGGATTTTCAAATTTATTTTGTTAATTTAGAATATCAAATGATTTTCATATTTTGGATATGGTCTTACAGTTATCTAAACAGATGTTAAGATCCATTTCACAATTTTTGAATTTAATTAACTGGCTTATAAATTTTATTTTTCTATTTAATTTGGATTGTTATTTATTGTTTTTCAATTATTTGGCTATGTTCATATTTATTAGATAAATATTTAGATTTTGAATGTAATTTTTATACCTATCCAACATAATCCATATTTTATTCATGAAATTTTCAATATTATAAACAAGTTTTTGATGTCCATTGTAAAGCATTTCATATGTGCTAAACAAACTACCAAAGTTTTAATTAAATTTTTTAAAGGATGGGCTAGAATTTTAATAAAAAATGTGAAAGCTAATATGTATTTTTAATTTTTTTAATTTTTGGTGACTATTCGGCAAATAAAGGCTTGTTAGTCAACGGCTACGTGAAATCTGGGATACGTCCAGATGGGAAATAAACGATTTTTTTTGCTTTTTTAAATGTAAGATAAGATTGAAATTATGCACTATAATTAATAAAAAGTTATATAAGTACGGGATTAAATTGTAAGCGTAGCCTAATAAATGTTGTAACTTTAACTTTTATTTTTAGGGAAATAAAATCCATCAACTATCAATAGTAAATATATCAGTGCATACAGGGTTCTAGATCCACACAAGTGAAAGCTCCCACAATTTTAATTAAGATGGAAATCGGAAGATAGAAAAATTGAAAATAAAAATGAAGAGCTCAAAATTTTAAACATGCTCAAATTAATTTGAATTTAACTAAATTCTTGATTTATTTGCATGAATTAAGCAAGCATTCCAAAGTACAAAATTTCTCCAAATTAAATCTCTTTTTTATTTCATACATCAGTCATGCAACCACTCCACAACATGAGCTTTCCTAATGGCTTCTGATAGGAAGCAGAAGATGATTTGTTGAAGGTTTCAACAATTGATTTGCATGAATCCATGCCTGATTTCTCCCCTTTTCTTTCCTCTAAACATTTCTTCATTAATCTTTCTTCATCGGAAAGCCCTACATTCTCTTTATTCTCATTCAAAACATAATTTTCATTCTTCGTCTCCTTAGCACCATCCATTACTTTCAAATTTCACTCAGAAAAAAATTGAGATTTTTTGCTATTTTTGCACTACTGGTATTTCTTTGTGGGTGCTCGGCGCCGCTGGAGAGAGAAAGAGTGGTATTTGTACAAGGAAAATTTCGGAGGAAAAAGGTTAAGAAGATATTAATGCGTAGGGTAGGTCTACCAACCCCACATTTTTAACAGGGTAATATTGGAATTTTATTTTTTAATTGAAATATTATAATATTGGGGCGTGTCTAGAAAGAGGTGGGTAAAATTAGAATTTTATCATCATTTTAATTTTTTAATTAAAATATTATAATATAGGGACGTGTTTAGAAAAAGGTGGGGAGTCATGACCCCATTCTAATGCGTATTTGCTTTTCTTTTCTTTTATTCGTTTTTTTTTTTTGCTAGAATTTTGTTTTAGTATGTCTTTATTTAATTTCTTTCTATATTTTCTCTGTGTTCTATTAACACTTTGGCTTCATTTTGTTTGGTGGATTGGTGCAGTCAAAATTTAGACAGTCCATTCATACCCAATAATAATAATAATAATAATCTTTGAATTTGTGATTGCAATGGATAATTCAAACAACATTTCACATTTCTCTTTCTACCTATATCACTTTTTTTTAGATTATTATCTTTTCCAACCACAGAGAAAATGAATCCTTATGTTGGGACTTTTGGGTAAATAAAGTCCCCTGGTTATGAAAATGATCATGGAACTCTAAATCAAAAAAAAAAAGGTCAGAGGAAGAAATATTTTTAAAGAATTGATTGTTACTACTGAAACCAAAAATGGTGTCCTTTTTTTCTGTTTAGCCCAACCTAGCTCGATGGTCCAAGGGGTGGGCTGGCCCAACATTAGTTTAATTTAATAGCCGGATCAAGTTCATTTTAAAATAATCACTACTTTTGATCACTTCAGACTATCGGTGATTCTATACGCAGCCATGAAATTTCTCAATACAATCATTATAAAAATGAAATTTCATTTTTACCCTTAAATCTCACTATGGTATTTTCTATGGTTTATTTTCTCTCTTTTTTCCTTTAAACACCATTTCTTTTTTTTTCTTTTTTTTTTCTCTCTTTTTCCTTTATACAACCATTTCTTTTTTTTTTTTCTTTCTTTTTTTCTCTCGTTTTTCCTTTATACAGCCATTTCTTTTTTTTTTCTTTTTTTTCCTTTATACAGCCATTGATACAATCTTATTTTCTCTCTTTTCAATCTTATTTTCTCTATTTTTTTTCTTTATACAGCCATTGAGTATTTAATCAAGTTTCAATCCAATTGCTCAAAAAAAGAAAAAAAAAAATCATTGTTTGGAGTGGATTACAAATTTTATAAGGTAAAACTCATGATATTCCAAATAACTTTAATTTTTTTTTTTTTGATGAATATGACTTTTAATATTGAATTTTCAATGAATCATAATTATATCAATGTATACTTTTGAGTAGTTTCATTACTGATTTAGTATAATCGAGAGAATTAAAAAAAAAAAAAAAAAAGGGAAACAGATTTTCTGTTCAACCAAAAAACACGCCGTTTTCTGTTTTGTCTGTTTTGTTTACCTTCGTTCTATTTATCTCTATTTTTCTTCTTCTTCTTTCAACGATCGCATAAGATCAGAGATTTGGGGGTTCTCTCTATTTTTCTTCTCTGTTTTGTTTACCTCTGTTCTATTCATCTCTATTTTTCTTCTTCTTCTTTCAACGGTCGCATAAAATCAGATATTTGAGGGTTCTCTCTATTTTTCTTCTTCTTTTTTCAACTGCCGCACATAATCAGAGATTTGGGGGTTCTTAAAAAATCTACCAATACAAAATAATTAAAATACCATTGTGTAGCTTCAATTTCAATAATCGGTTGAGGTATCGAGCAAGAAAATTTGTCTTTTATTTTGGGTAAAAACTTTTGATGGTAGTTTGAATTGTGAAGAAAAAGAAAAAAAAGAAATAAGTGGTTGTGCAAAGGAGAAAAAAAAAAAAAAAAAAAAGAGAGAGAGAATGTGTCGTAGAAACAAGAAAATAATCTTAAAAAGGAAAAAAAATTTAGAAAAAATTAATAAGGTTAGAAATGAGATTTCATTTCTATTATGGCTGTATAGAGAAATTCTAAGGCTGTATATAGAAAGCATCCTCAGACTACTGAACAATAGGATTGTGGCCCAACTCATTCTATATGGGCTGGATTATTCAGGCCAGCAAATCGAACAAGGCCCAATTTGCCACCTCCAATTATTGGAGGCGAGACCCAATTGTTTTTATTCTTTTATTTTAATTCGAATTTCAAATGCGAGATATTTTTCATTATATGGATAGACACAAGTAGGATAGCGTAAAATTGATTGATTAAATTTTTTTAGCCCAGTCGAATAAGGCCCAATCACCCACTAAATGGGTTAAGGATCAAAATATGACCAAAATTTCAGCTGATATATGGGCTACTTAATGGCTCAAATTACTCAGTCTTGATCTAATCCAATTACCCATATTTTTATTGTAAGAAAAAAAAAAGACTATTTATTGAGGCCCAAGTTTATCCAATCTAATTCTAATAATTAATTTCTTTCCTTCCTTTTTTATCTTTTAAAACACAATTCACAACACTGAATTTTAATTAAATAGTTTATCAAAAATAATAGGGTTGATTACATTGAAACATTTACTTTTAGGTCGATTGTCATTTAAACAATGAATTTTGGATATTAACATCAACAATCACTAATTTTAAAATCATATTAATTTGATATATAATTTAGGTTTTAGTTACTGACGTGAATGTCGAGATTTGTATGGTCTTCTAATCATCAATAGTATATGCTCGGCTCCACTTGAATAGGAATACACATTTCAAGCTTCACGTCAACATAACTCTTTTGATGGTTGAGAATTATGCATTAAAATTAACATGGGCCAGCTGATGTCATTTTCATGGGCCAATTATCGGTTTTTAAACAAGCTCAATATTAAAGTGGTCCAACAATATGAGGTGACGAAATAAATAGAACTGAAGATATCATCATCTACATTTATCAAAGTTTTATCAAGGTTTAGAAATATTATTTTGAATTATATATTCATATTCATAGGTTTAGTTCGATGGTAAAGTGAGATTTCCCAAATTGAGAGCAAGTATGCAAGTTTTATTCTCCCTTTCTTCAATTGCAACTCAAAAATAGTTGATATGCGTAATTATATATACACTCAAATAAAGTAGGTAAATCGAGTCTTTTGACCGACCAAATCCTAACTTGAAGTAACTTGGGTCACTAATTTCACAAACCACCATTCTTATAATTTTAGTTATTTTTGCTATAAGGGATAATAAGACATTATATTATCATTGTCTCATCAAAATGTATGGGTTAAACGAGTCCGACATGTTAATTCTATGGATAATATATTATATATTGAAAGTTCAACTTATAGCTTACTTGGGTCGGTCCATCAACTAAGATCAAAATCACCACCTCTACAATCAATCAAAATTTTCATAAAATTCTAAACCAATTGAGGTTGACTAATTAAGACATTTTATAGTTACTCTATTTATTGAGGTCAAGCTCAAATCCTCAATTTGGAAATATGTTGGGCTGTTTAATTCAAGAACTTAAAGCTTAAAAAATCTTAACTACAAATATCAAATTATTTGACTCAACATATAATCCTATGTGTCATACTTGCATAAAATTAGAAAGTTAAAAGAGAAAAATATAATGAGGTGGCCTAAATCAATTAATTAAATAAAAAATGGTCAATTAGGTTTGGAACCGACTCGTGAATGTTTGGACCCAACGTTTATAGGATGAGAGTGACAAGACGAGTTAGTATGATAGCAGAGGCATTAACTCAAGTTTCATGTCACTATGACTGTTTCCTATAAATTGATGCGACATTGTTATTTATGAGAATTATCAATTTTTGAAATGTTTTTCTTTGATATTCATTTCACATTTAATTATTAAAACATAGGGTAAAAAACCATGAAACAATAGAGCTTTTAAAATGTCAGTATAATATTAAACTTATTACTGAAGTTATAAAAATTTAAAGGAATTTACTAAACACAGATTAATTGTTTTATAAATATAGTCATATCATTTTTATTCTTTCTCTAGACCAACTTATCAAATCCTAAATCTTCCTTAGAATTATTGTTTTTGAAAGAAAGTTTACCAAAACAAAATTTTAAATATCATAAACTCAGCATAATATCCATTTCAATTTAATTTAATTTAATTTCGTCGAACAAGAAATATTCTTGAAATATATGTAATTCATGTTGATCACTCCATCGATTTGTTGAAATTATATATACGTAAAAAAATAAAAATGAAAAGGTATATTCAAACCCAGGGTGCATGCATGGTTGGCATCAACAAAGACAGATATAGGGAAACATTTTCTAGTGGGACTCTATTCCAGTAGAAATTTGCATGTTCTATTTTAAAATTATATATTATTTTTAGTTTAACTAATGGATTGTATCATGCATATTTAAAACTCTCATTTTGCATATCATTAATCGAATGAGAATTTTAAAATATACATAACTACAATTCATGAATGAGTGAAATAGAAAATACAACACAACTTTTGAATAAAGAATGTCCTCCAACAAAAATCTCATGAGATTCACTATTTCACATAATATTTCGATTTTAAATTTGATTTTCATTTTATTACTATAGACTATATGCATATAGTAAAATCTTACATTATATAAATAATGTATATCAATAAAAAAAATATAAAACAAAACTTTGTGGTATATGTGACTAATCAATCTTATAAAATTTTATCAAATTTTTACAAGTTCATTTTAACAATCTAAACTAATTTTGAAAATTCGAATTACAATGTGACCCATTATGCAAAATCAAATTTGTTAAATAATATCACAAGAATTCTAGTAATTATAAAACTAAAAGACTAGAAGTGTGGCAGACAAGCCCAACTATTAGAAACCCACGAATGGGAATGATGTTGACAAATAAACTTAAAATCAAAATCAATTAGAATGTTTGTTATTAAAAATTTGACCCACTGTTAGAAATTCAAATGTAGAAGTCAATATCAGAAATCAATTGCATGTACATGCACTTATTCCATTTTTTTAATTTTCTCAACAAAAATATCTATATACGTACTTTCACATTGACTCTGTCAACCCATCTAGTTAATATATACTTTTCTTTTATTTTGCCAACTTCTCCACATTTAATTTTCAGCATTCTGGTTTGACTTGGGTTTGTGTTTGTGTTGCTACTTTTTCTTCTCCCAAGTTATCATCTTCCACTAGTTTTTCTGGAAAATTTTAGTGATATATATAATATCCCTTAAAAGTTGAATTCTTGATTCGCAATTCATTTTTTATAATTCTAAGAAATTCTCTTAGTTGTTGTGTTTGAATGAAGGGATTTTGAGAAAATATTTGAAATTAATAGATATTGGTCGATTTATCAAATTTATATAGTTTGTGTTTGGATTGAATAATTTGAAATAAATGTATTATTTCGAATTAATTTATATAATTCGAAAATCAGACCAAAATAAAAGTGATTTGAGAAAAGATTTAAAATTAAGAGTTGGTCTCTCGTGAGACTGTCTCACATGCGACAGAATTCAAGTATGTCTTTTACATGTATAAGTATGTATTTCTCATCTATAAGTATGTGTTTTATAAATATGTTTTTTACAGTATAAGTATGAGTTATTCAAGTATGTCTTTTATGGCTATAAATATGTTTTTTTGTGCTATAAGTGCCACCGTCGCACGGTGCGATAATTGCACATGAATTTTTGTCTAAAATTAATAGATAGTGGTTAATTGGACTATGATTCATGATTGATTTGCCAAATCTATATAGGTTGTGTTTGGATTGAGTTATTTGAAATGAATATATTATTTCAAATCAATTTTATTAATTCAAAAATCAGATCAAAATAAAAATAATAAATTTTAATTCATATCAATCTAAACATTATCAATAGATTTCTATAATTAATTTGAAAATCCTATAATCTAAAAGCAACCATAAAGATTTTATTAGCTTAATATGTATAATATCTACGTGATCAATAAATTTAACACATATATATTAAGATATAAGTATTGGAGAAAGTAGTGGAAAAGGACATTAGAATTATAAAGTGGATTTTGATGTGATCGTCGGAGAAATATTGAAGGAAAAAGTTTGATGTATTGGCCGCCGTTGTTTAATTATTACACAATTTGCAGTAATCTACAACCACTCATATTATATTAATATAAACCAATAATTACACTGGTTGACGTGTATGGTCCAATATCTATGGATTATTAATATCACAAATTCCCTTTTAAGCCACTTAATAAATGTTTAAACAATAAGCTTATACACACATAAAAAATGTTTCAATTAAATTTTCTAATTTTTATAAATAAAAAAATCACATGCTAGTGTATTTTCTAGCATGAGTTTTTTTTTTTTCCTTTTTTCTGGGATGTGCATGGGTTACGAAAATCTTAAAATAAGATCGTACTATAATTTCAAATTATAATTAATATATAACAATTAAGAAAAGTCACTTATTATGAATTGGAGGATTATTAGACTAATATTTTAATACCTGTTTTCTTTCTTTTCTTTCTTTCTTTCTTTTATTTTTTAAGAATTCTTGAATTCTATTTTTTGTGATGCCATAAATTGATGACCTTTGTTTTTAGAGGAATGATGGCATATAGAATCTCTAGAACATGTGGAGTGCTTGGTTGATTGAGGCATAATTGAAAAATCAACCCATAATTAAGGGGGACTTTAGTCTCCTAAATTTCCCCTCAAGTTTTTGTTCTCAATCTGCGAAGATATAATAATTGAAGATCAAATTTATTTTAACTCAAATACAACGTTTGTCACATCCTTATATAAGTCCGATTTAGCTAATTTCAGGTTATATAAAATGTAGGCTGTCTAAATAAATTACCGTAAATATTTTCCAATTATAGATAATCCAAAGATTTCCCGTCCAAAACCCATTTTCGAAATTGAACTATTTTTAATTATTTTTCTAAAAGTGTGAAATCTTTTTTATTCTTTCAAGTACTTTGAATCTTTTTGGAATATTATTTTCCATATCAATTTTGTCGGATTTATTATCAATTAATTTTTTAGAATTTAATTTTGAAAATAATATCCTTTTTTTTCCTATACATTTCTTATTTCTTCACCAGAATAAATTTAATAAATAAATTTTAAATATTATCAATACATAACCTACTTAACACAAAATTGTGTTCCTAATTTTCTGTTTATAATTAAACAATAATATAGATAATTATATATGGTTCTCTACTACAATTAGGTCTTAGAATTTTCTATTATCATTCCTAATTTTTTGATTTTCTATTATCATTCCTAATTTTTCGATTTCCATAAGATTAACAGAACATAACCTAATTTTTCTCAGTTTTGATCATGTAAACACATTTAGAATGTGCACTACACGCACTCTTTTAATAAAGAAGAATGAAAATCGATACAAACAGGTGAAATAGTTTATTAAGATTTTGAACCGTCATTATGAGATTTGTTTCTTAGTCAATGTGTAATAATTTAATATTGGACATTACTACAATTGAAATTGAGTTTTATTTATTTAATTTTGGTTTTCCTTCGGAAATTAAATCGAAATTAAGTTTTGTTTTTCATAGGAATGCAAAAAACAAAAAAAAAAACAAAAAAACGAGCAAACTAATATTAAAAATGCATGAATTAATGAGGGAGAAGCCATACAGAATTTCAAGTAAACCGATATTACATGTATTTTAGGTTATTGTTGACTCTTGTTATTTGATGATCATCGATTAAAAAGTGTGTTAGGGATATGTCTGACTAGGTTTCGATGAGACAATGTAATTTTAGATGAGATTTTAGAGTATTCATTTTCCACGTTTTATAAGTGGATTATAGCTTGATAAACTTATCTTTCTAAGTTATAATTTGTATAGATGTAAAAATAAAAAAGTTATAGGATACTGATGTTAGCAGGATTTTGGAGATGAAGAAGTCTTAAAGACTGATTTTTAAAGTCAGTAAGCTGAAGAAGTAATCAAAATCAGGAAGCTAGGTCAGTAAGCAGCAAACAGATAGCTATAAGGGAATCTGGAAGCTAACTGTAGGATTCTGGAACAGGAAGTTGTTCGGAATCAGGAAGCTAACGCAGGTTAGGAAGCTGACTGCAGGATTCTGGAACAAGAAACTGTTCAGGATCAGGAAGCAAACGCAGATTAGGAAGCTGACTATAGGTTTCAGGAACAGTAAGCTGTTCTGAAACAGAAAGCAGCTATTGCAATTTGAGCAGAAAGTTGTAAGTCTTTCTAACCTATTCAATGCAGTACGAGGAATATGCTGAATGCAGTATGAGGATTGGTTCTTGTCTAAGTTACTAGTAAATAAAAGTTAGCGTCGAGCCAATGAGGTGAAACTACCTGGATCGCGGCTCTGCAAAAGTACTGTAGCCGAAGTATGGCGCCATTAATGCGGATCAGAGTAGGACATGCCCTACATCCCAGATTTTTTCCCAAATGCATTTATTGTGAAGATTTGAAGATCATTTTGAATTGCAACAAGGACAATGTCTCTCTTCAACGGACATTTTCCTCATGATATAAATAGAAGATGGAGTGACTGTGGAGACTACTGAACGATTTGCAAAACTCACAAGCTATCAAACTCTCAAGCTATTCTCAAACTTTCTAAATTCAGTCACTCAACCTTCTGAAGCAGTCTACCAAAACATTCGAGCTTTCAAGTTCAAGGCTGACTTCAAAGTTGCACCAGTTGAAGAACCAACTTATATACTTTTAACCATTTGTTGTGTGCTAGGTTGTTTTTGTTTGGTGTCCTTAGTTGGAAGGATTAGATCCTCGCTAAGTGTTGTGTCTTATGTAGGCTTATAACTATGTGTGAGTTTTGTACCCTGTGTGGGATAGTGCCTAGGAATCTGTTGATTCTAGTAGGTTAACTTGATTGGGAAGATGTTTGTAAAGCTGTGTCTTGTAAAACAAATTGACCTAACAAAATTCCTCCTTGAGAATGAGTAGAATGGACGTAGAAGGATTATACCACCTTCGAACCACTATAAATCCTAAGTGTGTTTACTACTTTTGATTACTTGTTGTATTGCATTGTTGCATATTTATCTTGCTGCATTTGTCGTAAACATACTGCTAAAAGTATTCATTCAAAGTCATACTTGTGAAAAGAAAACTGTTTTTCAAAGAGAAACTCTATCTTTTTATTCCGCTACATACTATGATAACCGGGTCAGTAACCTGAAACAACATACTGTCAGGTTTCTGAATCGAGAGGTTACTGTATTTTCTGTAGAATCAGTAACCTGTTTATAGAAAAAGACGAAAAATTGATAGAAGTTCATTTACCCCTCTAAACCTCTGATCTGGGACCTTGAAAAAAAAGGTTAAGAAAAAAGTAAACATAATTTTTCCACACAAGGAGAGGACAAAACATTGATTTTAAGTACTCTTATAATACCGCACGTACTTAACAGACTGGTAGAAATCAACTAATTAATCAATACATGAATCATATATGACTAAACTAACTAATATAGTTGTTAATTAATACATTTTTACACTTTTGTACATATACAAGTACATTATATATTCCCTTTATCCTTTCAAATATCATATATAATCATTACTCAATTTAAAATGAACCAGCTGATTATTCTAAAATTGAATATTAAACCTGAAAAGTAACATGATATAAGGGCAAAATTATGCGTGCAAGAGAATTAAAGTCTCAATTCTCCAAGTCGTCGTTTATTCTTTAAATCTAAAGTGGATTATTTCATTATATAGATATACGAAAAAAGGATTTTGGTCAAGTAGAGCTATATTTTAGTAGAATTGACTTTTTTATTTATTGATCTACAATTAATTTCAAAATGACTCTTGCGATGGATTATATATGAAGATTATCAAGTAGGGTCATGGGACAAAATACCACCAAACATATATTTTATACCTTCAAATAACACCAAACATAATACCATACATCCATATACCATAAAATTTAAAACTATGCCCCTAAATGCCATCAACCATGAATAGTGAATATTGACTTTTTAACTATCTTCCAAAATGCATTAATTCCCATGATTTTCAACACTCATTCTATTTACTTGTTATATCCAGAAAATAATAAACGGATCAATATCAGGCCCAACATGCTTCCGTAAAATAAATTTATCCCCTAAAATTCATACCTTTATTTGACCGCAACAGCACCGGGTGAGATGGTTTGCAAAGCCACCAGCTGGAAGATTACTGCCCCCAGACCTTTCTACGAACAGCTCCTCACTGTTCAACTTCAACCCTCAGGGAAGATGGTCTGCAAGTTATCCAACTCCTTCAGCAACTGCACAGCACAACCTTGGTTCGTTTCCTACACCAGGTGTACAAAATATTCCTTCCAGGGGACGAACTAATGATACTAAGAACTCATGTTGAAGCAAAAGCCTTTATTTTATTAAGAACTTAGAAATATATATTACAACATATGTAATCTCCTTTTGGGAGGAGAATTACTGGTTTAGCCTCTCATAGAGAAGGCTTGAACTGGTAAACACATAAACTAGAAACACTCAAAACTATTACAGAAGAAACTTAGAAAGATAGATGTTTTGAAGAAAACTGAGGGGAATGCTCGATATCCTTAGCTTCCTTCGTTCTCTCTATTTATAGAGTGAAATCCGGATGTGAAATACGGATTCCAATTCCTCTTGAATGAGCTGGCTGCTTTCCTTAGTGCTCCATGTGATAGTTTGTTGGGGAGTCACTTTCAGCAATTAGTGCTCGTCCTCTTTTTCTTCCCCTTGACCCATTCCATGTGATAGTGGTTGGAGTGGTCGGGAAATCTTTTCTTTCTTCACATGGTCCATCCCATGTGATTTCTTGTCCTATCCCATTTAACTTTATCGGAGACGCTTTAATAATTTGGTCGTTGTGGTCCCCGGGGATACCTCTTCTTTTGTGCTGGGCCCTTATCTTTATTGGTTCCAGCTACCTGTCGGTCGGGTTTGGATCGGAATCCTTTCCCAAACTCGGGTTCTTTCTGTTCGGGGCACGCTTGACAGATCCGATCGATCCATCTTCCGATGTGTGCCATATTACAGAATTTCCGGTAAGTTTCTTTGCTCGCCGGAATCTTGTTCTCCCAAAGGATCTTTCTTTTTGTTTCAAAAAGTTCCTCTGCGAAACCTGTTGTCGATCCAGTCATTGTATTCAGCATGAAGGATCCATTGGCTGAATTCTGGAAGACCTTAAATGAGTACTTGACCTTGTCCATTTCTGTTAGACAAGTCCAAAGTCCCCAAGCTCGTCGTGTAAAAGCTTCATCTTCAGTAAATGCTCCTACCAATATCGGAACCTTTTCCGGGGATGTTGCCTTTATGTATTTTAAGGCATTTCCGTCTGGTCTCCGAAGTTTGATAAAATAAAAGGCCTCATGGAAGCCTTTTTTAGCTGGTTCTGGAGCTGCACTAATGAAATAGAGCTCCAGGATGTCTCCTCTGGACAAGTGTGGATTGTTTGTCCAGGTTTCATGAACTGTTTCTCCTATCCATCTCGGTAACTTCGAGATTTCTGGGAATCCTGGTGATGTGGTATAAATTGAAGCCAGAGCTCCGAAGTTATACCATTCTGGGACTTCGTTTGGATGACTGTCTGGTTTCATCCAAATCCTGGGATATTTTCCCGATATATCAACTGTCGTTCTTTCCGGGTTGATACCGTTTCTCGTCACTAATTTCTCCCATTGACGCTGATAAACCTGCAACGGAGAAACCTCGTTAGTGTGAGTTTGAACCTTAGCTTTGCCTGTCTGCGGCCTCAGGTTCAACTCGACCTCTTTAACCCCAGAGGTACTGGGTTGACTTGAAGACTCGGGTTGTGACACCGGAGCTTCAACATTCATTACTGATGGTACATCCTCAAGGAATGCATCACCTGTAACACTCGCAGGCATGGTATTTGAATCCATAGCCTTCGGGTTAGAGTCCCGATCTCGAAGTTCTCCTTTTAGCACCGAAGAAGATGCAGCCTGGAGAAGAGGTTTATGCAATGCTTGGAACATATGCCCCTGAGCGTATTGGCATGCTCGTATTAGATCAGAAACGGATTTCTGATCTTCTCGTTGAAGTCGTCCAGCAACTTCGGCATTGAGACATAACGTCCCAAATTCTCGTTCAAGACTCTCCAGGTTTTCCCTGAGATGTCTTACTCGTTTGAAGACCTCGTCAGCAACGTGTCCTTCCATCTCGTGTTAAGAAATCTGCAAGAACATTTTCGTGAGATTTCACAATGACAATATCATAATCATAATATTGGCATTCAGCTTGCCATCTAAGTATCCTAGCCTTTTCTGGTTTAGATTCAATTTTATTTTTCAGAAAAGCTTTGACACTTGAATTATCAATTTTTAGGATAAACTTTTTAGCCAGTAAAAAGAGAGGCCATTTTTTAAAAGCCTTTCTAACTGCAAAGAATTCCTTCTCGTTGATATGCCATCTGATTGCTTCTCCATCTGAGAACAAACCACTGCAATATCTGCATGGCACTTCTTCGTCTGGTGTGGCTTTCATAAGAACTGCTGCCCACCAATGATCACTGGCATCTGTGTAAAGAACCAGTTCATCTTCATCTTGGGGTATAGCAAGTTTCGGAAGCTTGCTACAGACTTCCTTAAGCTGCTTAATCCCTTCTCGATGTTCATCTTCCCATTTAAAAACCACATCTTTCTTAAGTAATGGGCTGAACACCTTCCTGTGAAATGCTAGATTATTGATGAACATTCCAGCAAAATTAACAACCCCAAGAAAGCTTTGAAGTTGTTTCTTGTCTGTGAGATCATCTGGAAATCCTTGTATTTTTTCCACAATGTGATTTTGTAGAATGATCCCAGATTCATCGATTTCAATTCCGAGGAATTCAATCTGTCTTGTTGCAATTACTGCCTTCTTTTCAGAAAGCACTAATCCTTCTTTATGGCAAACATCTGAGAAGATCGTCAAATGCTTGAGATGCTCATTCATGTTCTTCGATGCAATGAGAATATCATCGATGTAGACGAACATAAAGTTAAAATAATCCTTGAAGAGATTATCCATCTTTCTCTGATATATCTGGGGTGCATTTGCCAAACCCATAGGCATGACATTCCAGACATAGTGTCCTTGTGGTGTGGAGAAAACGGTGAACTTCTTACTTTCTTCCTCCATCTTAATCTGGTAGAAACCAGACTTGCAATCGAACTTAGAGAATATCTTGGCACCTCTGATACAGTTAACCAAGTGTTCTCTACGCGGGATATAGTACCCATCAAACTCCAGAATGTCATTAATTCCTTTGTAATTAATAACAAGTCTAGGTTTACCTCTTTTGATTTCTCCATGATTCCTCACAAGGAATCCCGGGCTGCTATATGGAGAAACTCCTGGTGAAATTAACTTAAGGTCCAGATGTTCCTTAAGTATCTTCTGCATATCCTCACGATCATTTTGATTCATCAGGATATGTTTGAGTCTCACGAACTCATGTTCCTTTCCAGGTTTAACTTTTAAGGATGCTTTGAGCTCGTTTCTGTCCCACCATACTAAAGGATCTTCATTGTAATTTCTTTGGATCCTTTTCTTGAAATCCTCGAGTGATATTTGTTCTTCAATGGTAACATCACTCTGTGGATTCTCCATTATGGCTTTTCGTAATTCTGCAATAGCCTCTGGAGGAACTCGTTCTTCTCCTTGTCTTCTAAACGAATACAAGGTAGTATCCCATCTTTTGGTATCTTTTTGTTTCGGACCAAATTGTCGATAGGATAATAAGGCATCACCAAATCTTCTTTTATCCGCCATTTTTGGATGTCGAAGTTTGGCTTCATCACCACGCTTGCTGCGAAAAGGAAAAGACATTTTTCTGTAAAATGCTTCCCGCAGTCTTTGGACAATAATCTTATGATCACATAACGTTGTGAAAATAAGCCTTCTTGTCTCATTTTCCTGTGTAAATCGCTTGAATGTTTGTAGGATATTATTTCCTAGCAAAACATCTGCACCTATATCATGGAAATAAATTGGTGGCGTCTTCACCTTATACCATGGGGTATCGCCGGCGCCTCCAATCATAATTTCCGCTTGTTTGATTCCTCTGTTAAGGATAAGAATCCTTTTGGAGAAATCTCGTCCTGCAATGGCTGGTAGATCTTCTCCCATTTCTTTAGGAAAAACCTCATGTTTTGCAGTACATATTCCTGCTCCTGAATCTACATAGGCTGCGAAATATTCAGCCTTGTATTCAGTATATAACATTCCAATTGAAATGTATATAGAGAATGGACTAGTGGTCATCTGATTCGGTATCTTTTATTAGCCACTGTAAATTCCATTCCATCTTGTAGTCTTTCCCAAGGCATATGATCCTCAAGAAAGTTAAGACCCAGTGTTAACTGTTCTGGGATTCTTCCTGCGACTCCGGAGATAGTCAATTCGATTTCACCCATCTTTAGGCATCCTTGAAATCTACCAACTATCGGTTGTTGCAGGTAATAGAGGACATCACAAGGAAAAATATTATCCTTCTGGTTGATGTCAAATATTACTTCAACTGCTCTCCAGCCTTCTGGACATTTTAGCTCTCCTGGTGTTTTGAATACACCTGGGATTCGCTGAACTGTACTAGGCCTTCTTTCTTCCCAACGACTGCTACTCATCAGCCTATCTTGTTGGAAAGACATTCTCTTTGTCTCCATTCTGAGGCTTTGACTCCGATTGAAGACCGGTTGATCTTGTATTTTCATATCTATCTCCTTTATTGTTGGAGATTCAATGAGTTCTGGCAAGACCACCTTGGCAAAATCATCAAAGATTTTTGGAACTTCGATAAATTCCTTCCTCAAGAATACATCAGAATGATGTGAATTCGAGAGAGCATAGGAAATCTTGTATGTGATCGAGTAGGGTCTATTCTCTTCTTTCATCAAGTCTTCTCTTTTAAAATCCTGATGAAGAGTTAGGACTCTGTTAAAATCTCGATCTCCCAGATTGTATGCAATTCTAGGATAGACATTGAATGCCAGTTTCCCTGCACACAAGTTTCCGGTAACTGCTCCAAGACATGAATCCTTGAGATTTGAGATTCGCTTGTCAAATATAGCAAGATTGAGAGGCGAATCAATTCCTTCTTTGAAAGTTGCTTTTATGATTACTCTTATGGCTCCGATATGAATCCATGAGAGTGTATTTGCAACTTCTCTTTTAACTTGATTCCTTATATCTTGAACCTCTTGGTAAGGAATCAACTGCATCTCGATCAGGTTACTTGTGAATTCCATAGGAATTGCGAATTCTCCCGTAGTAACCCTATGGATAATTTGGTGTTTTCTTTTACGAATTCCAAACTTATCCAAGGCTTTTTCCATAGCTCCAATGGTAAAACCATCATAAATTTGAAGCTTTGGATCCTCTTTCATAATCCTCATGAGAGTCTTATGAGAAACTGTTGTGTGAGAGAGAAATCCTGACATATCCTCTCTTATTGTTTGAAGAATTTCTTCTTCACTCTGATTCTGATGTGGATTCACTTCCATCATCCGAATAGATCTCTTCTTCATAGATGCTTTCATCTGAGGGCAGATCCTCAAATTGATACACCTGTATAAGATCTTGGTAATAGACAGCTTCTTCGAACTCTGGTGTTGCTTCGAACTGTCTAAGACCTCTCATTTGGTTGTCCGGGCAATCCGTTGAGATATGCCCTCTTGCTCCGCACGTCCAGCAATTACAGTCTTTGAAACTTTCATTAGCTCTAGTGTGAGCTCGCCTGAAAGTTCTTCTTCCCATAGTTCTGCTGGAACCTCCTTGGTTTGAACCTGTTGATGAGGTTCTACTCCTGTTTGGTGTTGGTCTTTGCCCTGATTTGTAACTTCGGGCTTTTTGTTTAGACCACATACTTCTGGGTCTCCAAGATCTCCTTGAAGGCATGTGATTCCGCCTGTTATTGTTGTTTCCACGGCTATAAGGGTGACTTCTTTGTTTCATCCTTTTATGCCTTCGTGGTTGACCTCCCACAATTGTTGGGATGTCATTTTCTTCGCAACATGAAGGAACTATTTTGTTGATTCCTCTTAATCTCTTGTAATTTTTATAGAGTGCTGTCTGGTGGCACCATTCAGATAACTTGGCTTTTAGAAAAGACATCCTTCTGGCCACTGTATCTAAATCGTCTGCACTCTTATATTCCCTGATAAGCATCTCTCTCCAGGGACTCGGTATCTTCGCAAAGAAAAGCTGCGAAGCTTCTTTGTCATCCACCTTGGATTTCCATCGATATTCGGTGAATAACTTGATATATTCGTCAATATGACAAATATCATGTAATTCGAGGCAGTAGAGGGCTTGTTTATATCTTTTCCTTTTTTCCTCTTCTATTCCCTCAAAATAGCCTATGCCGATAAAATGGATTTTGAATAATTTGGCCAACAATTCATTTCAATGACTCACCAGCAGTTACATTGTTCCTCATATCTGGTGGTGTCATATCCCATGCTCTTTTTACAGATTCTTCAAGACTCATTTCAAGGAGTAAAATGAATCCTTCCTTAGTAAGATCGAGCGTTCCTGCTGCAATTCTCATTGACGCTGCCCAGTCATCAATAAGGACTTCTCGATTTTTGAAATCTAGAATATCTAGATTTAGCATTAATCCATATGGATGTATCGGATTAAGCTGCGACTTTCCATAAGGCGTATTCTGAAGATCTGGCCTTTTGGATCGTTGTCTTATTCCCGAAACAATCGGGTCTCCTCTAGTAGTAAAATCACCAGCGTGTGGCATTGGTTCATCCACATGATGTGAACCTGAACTTTCTGCCACGTTGGGATCTACCGGTGGTTGTGGAGGTGGTCTTGGGTGTTGGTCACGAGTAACCAAGGCCGAACCATCTCCTGTATTCATCTTTAGATCCACTATGCCTAATCCTGCAAAGGATTCGGCAAGTTCTTGTAGATCTTCAAGATTCATCCTTTCCATATCCATCTTAATTTATGATGGATTTTCCTTTGATGATAGCAATGAGCTTTTCATCTCGGGTCATTGGTCGTATGACTTCAGTTGGTTTCCCCTTTTGATGTAAATAGGGAACCGTTCCGAAATCTATACGTCTCCTTCCTCCGGGAACACTTGGTCTGTCCTCCAGATTCTTGACTCTTTTCTCAATATCATGAAGGATTTCAAGAGTTTCCTTCTGATATTTAATCATCATCTCCATCTGGTTTTGGATCTGATGGACTTGTATCGGTAGATGATTATGGCGGTTGCCATAATTTTGCACCGTCTTCTGGATTTCTCTAAGATCAAGGCCGATCTTAGATGTATCCGGAATTATCTCGCTCCAGTCTGGTTCTCCTTCAAGACCCATGCTCCTGTCGATGGGCTGCCTCCTGTAAGGTCACCAATTCTGCGTATAACATTTGGTTAACCTGAAGGTAATCCAAATGATATGCTGCTTGTACATTGCATTGCCTCAAAGCTTCTTGGCAAGCTCCAACATTGGCTCGTTCAACATATTGGTCTTCCCAATATGTCATCTTGTGTATGTGTTCCTCTTTATACATCGTCAAAATTTGACGATATCTCCTGTATGGAATACATCTTGGACAATTGTCCAGATCCATAATTTCGCGAGAAATTCTCCTCACCAAAGTTAATTACATAACAATAATAAATATCATAAAAGTTCTTAATAAACCTAGGCTCTGATACCATTTTGTCCGCCCCACCCCAATTATGGAGTTTCTCAACAAAAGGCACCTATCAGCTTGCTAACCCAGAGCACCGGCTTTTTGATAAGGTGATAGGTCATCCCCTACGGAGAGCTGCGCTTCGGGGCCATACGTCACGCAGTAGAGGCTCGGGGTTTTTTATAAGCTCTGATACCATTTCGGGTCGGATACAACAAGTAAATATTTTGATGTTTAATTGTCAAAGAAATTTGTACGTGGCGTTGTTACTCATCCCAGACCACTGTTTTTTAGGCAGTATTGGCACGAGAGAAGTATTCCAGTCGATATACTTATTTCAAGATAATCAAACAAAATATCTTAGAATAGATCAAATTGAAAATATAGGGAAATAAGAAATTAAATTACAAATTTTTAGAAGTAGTTAAATGGTTGCACATGAGTAGTTAGGGTTATTTTGGTCTTTTTACCAAAAAGTGGCATTTTTGGGTATGGTATTATCTTTGATGGCATTTGAAGGTTTAAAAAATAGTTTTCATGGTATTTTGGTATATTTCCCCTATCAAGTATGCCAAATAAATATTGTTAGAGCCACGTGTCATTTTCTATTGGATTGGCAAGAAACTAGCGTTAATTATTTATGTTTCATATTTATTTTGTATATTGTATATATATGATCATCTATATATGGACGGCAAGGGCAAGATTATAGTCTTAGTTTCCAAGAATCATCGATCATACAAACAAATAGCAGTGAAGCGTCAAGACTCATTCTAATTATATAATTATTAAAAATAATTAGCACACAGATTTAGCGACCAGATCAATGAAGATTTTACCAATAGATCTATTGATTATGTTTAAAGGAAACTCTAATTATAAAAAAAAAAGGGTACATGACATATTATAGGATAATTAAACATCATTTTTCGTGAGCAACATTCAATGTTTGTAAGTAATTATGTATTTTTTTTTTTTTTGTCAAAAAAATTTCAATTTCAATTCGATTTTCATATTGCTTATGTGGTGTCCAAATTGAAAATCTTCGTAGAGTGAGGAAAATTTGAGCTTATGTGTCATTTTTTAATGTCACATCATGAAAATTTAATTGAAAAAGGAAAAAAATCCAAATCATTAAGAAAATTAACTAAATAAAAACAAAACTAAAAATGAAAAAGAAAACTTTAAACAAATTATAAAATTCAAAATTAAAAAAAATCAAATGAAGAACCCTAAAATCCTAAATTAATTTTTTTTTTCTGTTTCGCCTGACTTATGGAAGAGAATTTTGCTTTGAAAAAGTGAAAAAAAAAAACAATTAATAAATATTATTTCATGATATTATAGATACTGGGCACATATATAGTATAACATAAACCTTGTTACGAATTGCTATATATAGAAAAATGATAATGATGATGATTATTAATTGAGTTATGTGTAGTACTACTACTGCCTGCTACTGCAAAGAGAATAAGTCTTATCCACAAACTGTAATAGCTAGATTTGATCTAACATGATATTTTCCAGGTTGCAATCATTACAGAATAGATAAGATCGGAGGTTAAAGTACTTACGTGTCACATGCCCTGTAAAATTACACCATAATTATTTGTGGTTGATGCTGATACCCCTCTTAATTAATTACATTTATAATTGATCTAGTCACATCATTGAATTTATCTTCATATATATAAATTGTCAATCAATTTTGTTACAATTTGATCAGCTAGGGTTTTCAAACTTCAAATTCTAATTAATTGTCATAATAAATTACATATTAACTCCTATTAACTTCTTCAACACCATAATAACTATTTTTATATGTACCCAACACTATACATAGGTAGAAATTTTCCAAGGAGACACGCCCACTCGTTATTACACTTATGTTCTACACTATTTTTTCTATAATATAATTGAGCAACATGATAAAATTTTGTGCATTAATCTTATGTGAATCAAACGTGTTTAATTTTTTATTTTTTCTGTGGGTCGTGATGAGTTTATATCACCTATACCAAGGACCATGGAGAAACCATCGCCATGGTTTCAACGTGAGTACATTAATTAAGGGGCTAAAGGGAATAAATTATTTTGGAATGAAATTAATATAAAGAAAGGAAATTAAATTAATGTAAAGACATATTAAGGTAAAAAAAGTATAGGGTTAAAGGGGAACACCTCTGGCTATCGGGATCTTAACTAGGACTATGTCAATAGTTTTATTAATGACTATATATATATATATATATATATATATATATATATATGTTTAAAAGATAGTTATTAATTAGATCTTGTAGTTTTTGTTGAGATCTATCGTTTGGAGAACCCATGTCCAGATCCATTTGAAGTGTGAGATCGAAATTGTACGTAACGTTTAAGTTGAGAGGTATTAAGGTACTTGTAAAAGTTATAGAGTTGTTATACCTAGAAATCAATACCATGATGACCCTTCAATATTTGAATTTATCCTTGCTTCAAGTGTTGACCATAAGTAAGACCATTTGTTGCTTCTAATTACACACAATCATTTCCATATATGAGAAATTTGAAATTTTTAGTAGTAAACCAATTAGTCGTGTTTGAATGAATATGAATTTAAAATTCATTATTTTTAATTTAAATTTATTTTTCCAATGGATACCATCCATGCATTGATGTTACTATAATTTTTTGAAGATATGCATTAATGGTAATATATTATATACACAATATATGTATCAATAAAATAAAATATAAAATGAAATGAGAAATACAATATAGGATGTAAATGGTAGCTTTTCATTTTTTTTTTGAAAGAAATAATACAATTGTAGTTTTATGTCAACGTTAAAATTGGATAAAATTCGGCGACTTTCATGTTCGCATGTCAATTATGGAATAAGAACGAATTATAAAAGATCACAGCTACCTTTTAAAATTGGTCCTCCTTAGAAAGTTCGCTAACATGCGCCTTTTTTTTTATGCTTTGTTAAGCAAGCATAACAAAGAAAAAATCTCAACAAATAGAAACTTTTTAGAACTCTCAACAATCTGTGAGACGGATTAGTTTATAAAAAAAAATTGATTATTTAAAATTTATTAAGATTATAAATTATGATTTGTGAAACTTCAAATATTAGTGAAATTATATTTATAAGACGGTGATGTCATATAGTCAATGTGTCAATATAATTGTAGCTTCTTTCATAAGACCAAATTAAGTACTCCAACTCCCACAGGTAACATTGATCATCAAGATTTGCTAATGTATAATAGGATCAAAGCTGGTTATTAATTCATAGAATTGGAGAATTTGAATTTAAAGGGAAAATTCATGAAGAAAAATTAAATTACTCTATTAAGTGTGGGTATCAAATCTTGAATAAATTTGAAAAATTAGTTTTAAATAATGATTAAATAAGGATTCGAAATTCATCGTCCTCATTCAAGATAGGATAATATCAATTTTATAAATCATATCTATAGTCTCTTTAAATATATCATTGTAACAACAATTGCAAAACAAATATAGCCCTATTTCAATAAGATGGCTTATATCTTGCAATCAAGTGTCAAATTTATGGGTCAAATGTAAGATTTCAAGCGCTCGCAAGCTTATCCGAAGTTTCTTCTTACATAAAAAACATGAAAAAAATAAAATAAATATGTTCCTCCAATTAATAAAAAATTGTTAAATTGCATGACTTGAATACGTTGTATTATTCTATATACTATTCGAAATCTTTTATCCAAATAAAAGAACATTTATTATTTTATTAATAGACATCACATAGATATATGATTATTATAAATGAATAAACATTAATTATAAGCATATACGTACACGATCAAATTGGGGCATTACTCATTGAGATCATATATATAAAATTATTGGACATCCAGCACAATAGAGAAAACTACGTGGTATCGACATGGTCGAAGACTGTCATTATGCTTGATAACTAATTAACATTCGCAAAAACTTTTGTGCAGAAGGTGCACGGATCCAAATCTGTGCACAACAATATTATTATATTATATGAAGTAATACTGTTATATTATATGAGTGATACTATTATATTATATATAGTTTTAACAGTACTACTCATATAATATAACAGTATTACTTCATATAATATAACAGTATTGTAGTGCACAAATTTGGATTTATGCACCTTGTGCAGGAGTGTCACTCATTAACATTATTGAAGCTGTTTATATCCTTAATAATGATTATGGAGTGATTAAATGATTAAGCATCCATCCAGCTCATCAACATGCCATGAACATATTATTATACAAATTGATTGCAACCTACATTACCGATTCCCTTAATTATCGCTTCTGCCACTAATATTTATTAATTTTCATATTAAATTATTACATTGATGTTCAATTTAACGTTGTCGTAGACATAAATTAATATGAAAGGAAATTAACAATTCACATCAAATGCGATAAGTTTTAAGCAAACAATGAGAAAAAAATTTAGAACATGAACGGCCTTTTTGAAAAGAGTAGAAGCTTCCATTTGGTGAAATGTATATGTTATTATTATTATTTTATTTAAAAAATCATCGTCGTCCTCGTTGCAAAATTTATACAAAATCACTCTCATCTTAAAGAGACAAACATTAGTTGTTATCGTCAATGCAAACAAGTAATATTGTTCTCTGCTCAAGAGAAGTTGGGACGAATCAGGTCTGAAGAATCCCTAGAGTAGAAGAAATCAACAAAGGAATTAGTTATTAGTATTACAACTAAAATACTGAATATCCTTAGAAGATATTTCAAAAATTGTACCTCAAAAAGGCATATAACTAGAAATAAAAGAGCATTAGTTTAAGTTCGGCCAACTGGATCCAATTGAAGGGCTTTGACAGTTTTCCTAGCATAAATCTTCATCCTTTTGCATTTATTATCCTAAACCATTGATGCAAACCAAATCCAAATAGCTTTGATTTGATTATTCATGGTGTTGCATGATCTGGGTAAAATAATTAAAATTTGAAAAACCCAGGGTATTAATTGGTTTGGCCATAAGATGTAATTCCAACAAGCAAAAAAATGAATACAATAATTACCTACCTAGTTGCATCTTTTTGGTGACTACTATCATTAATTACATTGTACGGAAATCAAATTCCATTTGCAATTCAAAGAACTCAAATGTGACTACTTAAAACATTTCATGCTATGATTCAACGATGTGATTTTATTATTATTATTTTTATACAAGGTTAGTTATTTATTAGTTACTGTAGGTATAAAATGTGATGGTCCAAAGTCCAACAAGATAAACATTGGTGTGCAAGTAATAACAAACATTGCACATCCATATTTGGCTCTTTTTAAGTTTTACATCACCCACATTCAAACAATGGAAAAAGCAGCTTTTTATTAAGTAAAAGCCCATATTTAAATACACATTTGTATTTCCAGATTCACCCCTGAAAATTACAAGATCCCACCAAAGAAAATTCACTTTATAAAACCTAAAAAAAAAAAAAAAGGGAATGAAGAAGATGATCATTTTTCAAGTAGGAAATGAAACTAAAAATAAAATAGAAAAAGGTGTGGAGGGAGACAGAGTGGACAGGTGGTGGGTCTCACTCTTCACTAACAGCTCAGCCCGAGTCGACTCACTGAGTCTCAGCTGAGTTTCCAAGCTGAGGTTGCAATCAATGGCCTGGAGTGCCATCCCAACATCAAACACCCATTATTTTCCTCCACTCTATACCCATCCCCACCTGCGAAGTACTCTAGCAGCATGCTAGCTTGCTTGTAAGCATTCGAACCCAGATGAACCGGCTCGAACCCGGCCGAGCCCAACCGGTTCCTCCACTGAACCAGCGTCTCGTGTCTCTCCACCCGGTCCGCCCCCTCACACGCCACCACATTGCAAATCTGCCGCCCCAAGTAAACCTCACTCATCACCTTATCCTGGACACCCACTATGTCATCGCCGCCGCCGCCGCAGCTCTCCAATGAATCGAAAAGTGTGGAGTAGTAATGCAGCGACTCGGTGAACCGGTCCATGAACCCGTTTCCATTGTGATTGGCTTCTTGCTCAACCACAGTCAATATTTCTGGGTTCAATTCACGAACCACCTGCAAAATCTTGTCGATGGCCCCCGGCCTCGCTAGCGGCTGATGCAATTCGAAGATCGAATTCACCGCCACCGTTTCGCCCTCCCTTATGTCGAACATGGCCGCATCGAGATCGGCCAGCGAATTCGCCACAAACCCTCTGTACTCGAATTCCACGTTAATTGTTTCCGCGAGCTGGGCTAATCTCCACCCCACCTCCTGTAGATGGTCGGTGTCGTCGTGCGACGGTGGGCCAATTCCGGTCAATCGGAAGCTGGGAGGGCCACCGGGCCTCAGAGCCAATGCCTGCAACAGCGCCGGCCATTGCATCCCCTGTTTCATGCTGAAATCAATCACGTGGACTCTGGTTTTGCCTGCGAAGGCTTCGAAGATCGCTTGATTTGCAGTGAAATGGGCAAATTTCAGATATGGGCATGTCTCGTAGAAATGCATTTGTAGCATATCGGAGAAAGTAGAATCCTGTTGATTGGCGGGGTATAATCGGTAAATTCTTCGAGCCAAAGCTTCTGCGAAATAAGTCGCCACTTTTCTCATAGCCCCAGGCTGTGAAACCGCCAGAAATCCGATGTTTTTAACCAGAGCTTCCGCCAATTTGAAGTTCTCTTGCTGCACGGCTTCAGCGCAGGCCATCAGAGTATGAACGAGTCGGATACCGTTTTCCTGCGAGTCAACCAGGACAACGGGCAGAGTCGACTCAGCTGGGCGAGCGAAAACCGGCTCATTCGGGGAAGTTCCACCGGAATTTCCTGAATACTGACTGGTTTTAAGCTTCTTAGACTGGGGCGGTAGCGGTTGGGGTTTGGAGTAAACGGCCTTCCCGGGTATGGCGATAAGATCCGACCCGAAATCCAAGTCAACCGCCATCTGGCTGTTGACGCTGCTGGTGCTGTTGTCGATGGCAGGGGAATCGAGGAAGGGATCCGAGGAGGAGTCGAATCCGGGTACCGGGTTAAGCCCGGAGATCATGGATTCAAGCCAGGAGGAGAGATCGGAAGGGTTATAATGCACAGTTTCAGAAGCAATCTGAGAAAGGCCTTCCTGGTGAAAGGTGCCCATGACTTGCTCGAGGTGTTCGATCTTCTGCGCGACCTCGGCCATGTCGGAGGACTTGAGGTTGTAGCCGAGGACGGCGAAGAGCTCGTCAACGGCGGCGTCGTCGGAGTCAGAGGACCACATCTTGGGTTTGGGGGTGGAGCTGCTGGTGCTCCCACAGCTCGAGAAATTCTCTTGCTTGTTCATCATATGCTCGCCCCTTTTCATCTTCAAGGGTTAATCTGGGCAAGGAAAGGAGTGGTGAATGGGTGGTTAAGAAGAAAGAAGAATCAGAGCATTGGGGATTGGCCTGAGGATGCTTGGTTTTTCACATACCGCCTCTTTTTCTGAGTTTTTGCTATTTTGCCCAGAGAGCAACACTGTTTGTAGTGAGAGAAACAAAGCAGAATAATAGTGGTACGAAGAGAGAGAAAGCTCGTCAAGGCCGGCGCGAGACTCCATGCTCAATATATTTACAGGAAACAGGGTAGGGTATCTTTGCTAGTAAAAAAATGCTCTGTTAATTATATTTACTAGTACTATTTTGTACCCTAAAAATCATATATACTCGTTTCATCTATATTTGCTAACTTACCACTATTTTATTACTATATTAAATCACTAAATTATTTATAATTCAAGTACAACCTATTTTATCGAAAGATGTTTTGCTTATTAATAACTTTATTAAATACTACCCCTACTGCATTTAAACCACTTTTAAATTGAGTAAAAATGTAAAATGCACGCCTCCTATTTTATTTAGGGTAGGGGGGAAAATGAGAGAAATTAAATTTAATAAATTATTAGGAAGAAAAGTTGGGATTATAGCTAAAAGATCAAACTATTTGAAACAAGATCTGTACTGTTTAATATTTTTAAAATATGATATGATGGAATATTTAATAGGGGCATTTCAGCGAATTGAAAGATAACTAATATTAGAAAATTGGATTATAATTTAAGACATGCGAAAATGGAAAGTAAGTCTATCTTGTGGGATGAAAATGAAACGAGTATTTCATATTTCTATTTCATTTTATTTAAAGTTTATTTTACAAAAATTAAAAGTATTTAAAATATATAATTACTCTTTGTAAGATATAGTGAAGTTTGAAAAAATGACTTTAATTCTACTTGATTAAAATATAACAAGTTGTACGTGGTAAAATGACAAATAGAAGGAAACCGAGAGAGTAACAAATTAATAAACTTCTTTAAGAAAAAAATTTAATAAAGTTAATTAGATAAATGATTAAGTACGAACTTGAACTGCTTTATCACTAAACAAAGCCTTTTGTACTAATAAGTAATAATAAGTACTATCACCTTCAGTAAGGTAGGGAGAAATGGCGTTCGTCAATTAATATTCTACTGTTAATTTTATTTTGTAATACTAAGATTTAAAAAAGTAAACGTAAACAAAATTTGATAAAATATAATTAGTATTTAAGTCATTAAAAAAATCTTTGACTTTCCGTATGGTATGCCCTGCATACTTTAGGAAAAAAAAATCTCAACTTGCTAATTATTGATATTAATTTCAGATTTGTGATCAATTTAGTCTGGTTCAGGTCTTAGTTTTATTAACTAAAATTAAAACTTACAATTTTAAGTGAGAAAGCAAATATAGATTGTTAAATTTACTCAACTGCTTCATTACACCAGGGCTTAAAGTTTGAAATTTGTTTTATAATTAACATATTTAAATGTACGGCGCAAAAGTAAAATATCAATATTTGTTAAAAGAATTGATATCAAAATAATATATATTTTCGATTAAAGAGTAAATTTGAAGTTTGAGTTTTTCCCTAACTCTAATTTCTAGCTTTAAAATATTCAAACGTACAATAATAATTATTAAAAACCACTATATATATATTCTTGAATGTCAGTTAAAAGTGGAAGTAGGTAGTAGTTACACTGGATTGTAGCTGGTCCGAGTCTCAATTGGTAAAATATGGTGTTACTATTTTTTGCCCTTTTTGGGTAAATTAAATGCGGTTAATTATAGTCCTATAGTAGTTAAGGTATAATAACTTTTTATACTATAAAATCAAATAAAATTAATTTTTTTAAACAACAAAGTATTATTTTATTACTTTTTTACTATGATTTGGATAAAAAATAAAAAAATAACTCTTACACTTATGTGTATAATGTAAGATTGTTGAGTAATGTGGTAAAAATTATTATTTATGTTTTATCAAAGATAAAATTGTTAATATTTATATTTATGGTAAAAAAAAAAATTATTGTGATCTAACTGTGGTATAAATGGGTGATATTAGTTAATTTGATTTTGAACTCTTTCTTTCTCTTTCTATGGTGAATGGGAAGTTGTGATTATGAATTAATAAATAATAAAGATGTTTAAGAAGTGCTTTGATATGGGGTTAACTTGTGTACCAGTTTACTTTAGTCAACTTCATAAAATTTCTTAATAAAGGAGAAAAGGATCGGCTTGTGACTTACTTTTGCAGAATGAAGATTTACTTTATCAGAGTTTAATTATAATACATCTGACAATTTCACACTTTTGTTCTTGTAATAATAACCTTAACCTCTCTACACTACACCATCTACATATGGATTTTACTTTTATTAACATTATATTTATTTAAGTGTCACAGTAATAAATTTGGATATTGATAGGTAATCAAATGTTCGATTTTTTTGGTTTTAGGAACCCACCATATGTGGTACTTGGGAGGGAAGCCATTCATTCAATAGGGTTTGGCAGTAGACATTAAATAAGCTCATTAGGGTGAATCTGCTCAAAGACTTGTATTTTAAATGAAAGTGTTCAATTTCAAATTTATATAATCCAAATTCCAAACATCAATAAAAAATAATAATGTAATTCGAAAACAAAAGGAAAACACATTAAGGCTGAATTTCACTCCCTCCATTTTTTAAATAAAAAAAATCACCTTCTAATACGTGAATTCAATTTCTATAATTAAAGTTGATTTAGTTTATTCTCTCTATGTACAACACAGTTCATAAAAAATGACTTATTTTATTTTATTTGGAACAAGTAGGGAATCAAATAAATAGAAATTTAAGAGGTTAAATTATCTTTCCCAAGAACTGATTAGGGATATTATCGGGTGCAACTGGGAGTAACTTTGATAAAATATATGTAAATGAGGGTTGTATCAGAATCCCCGTGTGCAAAAGAACGTGCAACAATAATTCCAACGCCTTTTAATTTTTCTTCAATTTGCCCAAGAAATGCTTAACCATGATTATTAAAATCAGCTAATTAGTTATAGGTGCCACGTAGACATTGAAATGTTTACTAATCAACTTACTATTGGTTAAACATGGAAGCTACAACTGTGTTTGTTTTTACCTTTAACTCAACTGGCAAGACTTTCAAATTCAAATCAAAAGTTCTCAAACTACATATTCAACATTTTACTTTTAAGAAATTTATTCAACTTTCTAATAAATTAACTTCAATATTGAAGTTATTGAAATAGTTTGAAATTATTCAATTCCCTAAAATGTCAACCTATAAACCTTTAAATAAAAAAAATATGACTTGTAAAAATGAGTTTGAGTTATGGATAATATAGATCTATCTCACTAAAACGTTCTCATTAAAAAATTTAATGTTTCTTGAAGTATAAATCTCTGTCATAATATATTTAAATGTGTTGCTAATGTATGTTAATTACATTATGAAATATTTTATCAACTTTGATGTAAAATTTATTGTATGTTAGATTAATTTATTGTATCCGTTGAATTTATCACAACATAATGAGCCTTCAACCAATAATAATTTTTTTTGACTATCAAGGTATTGTAAGTTAATTTTATAAGGAATCTAAAATTCTCACTTTTGTTTTGAGCAATATTTTTACTTATTCCTACGGATTTGATATTTATACAATATGGTATAACTGCGTATTTATTTTTTTCACTTTTTCTTCCCAATTTAAGTCCTCCCTCTCAATGAAATAATGGTAAATTATCAAAAATTTCATTTTTTTTAATTTTTCAGTTTGATTAATTAGAAAAGACATTAATACTTTTAATTTCAAGAAGTTAGGGGATGTTTGAACTGGACTTAAGGTGGCTTGAGCAAATCTGGATTTTGGCTTGAGAAGGATTTTGTGAGTTTGAATTTTGAGTAGAATTATAGTTAAGATGTCATTTTCACATAGGGAATTGTAGAAAAAATAGATGTTTTTTGTTGGGAGTTGTAGAAAAAGTAGATGTTTTTATTGAGAATTGTAAAAAGTGGATGTTTTTATTGGGAGTTGTAGAAAAAGTAGGAATTTGCAATCCTTGTCCAAACATGGACTGGACTGAGTCCATCCAAAATCCGGATGTACCAAGTCCAGTCCAAACACCCCCTTAGAGACAACCAAAAAGATTCAGAAATCAAATTATAGAAATAGATCCAATCATTCAAACCGTGGCCTCCCAGCAACATCCTCCTCCCAAAGCAATTACAGGTTGGCATTAAATTAATTATTTTATAAATTATGAAAAATGAAATAAAAAAATAAAAAAGAGGAAAAGCGTGAGATTCACGCTCCGATAAGATTTGGTTGCGATGAATGATAAGCAGATTCAGTTTGAGATCTGCCCCACATATGGGAAACATAATGACCAGATGAGGAGCGCCGTCAACATCACCACCCCCTCCGTTAAAGCATGCACAGCAACAGAGCAGTACGGAGGACGGAGACATAACGGCGTTACTGAGGCCTTATCTTCTCAATTCCCTATGCGCTGCTTGAAACTTCCCTCTCGCACTATGCACCACTACTCCACACGTGTGCATTTACCTTTAGCTTCTTCTCTGCTACTTCTTTTTGACCTTTTTTTTTTTTTTTTTTTTTTCTGTTGCTCATTCTTACCAACTAAATAAAAATGAGCACAATAAAAATAAAAATAACTTATCTATATAAAAATAAACGCAGATAAAGTAGTTATATATTACCTCAAAATGAAGGGTATAAATTTATTATGATCATTTCTCTATGTTAGTGAATATGATCCATGTTAGTGAATATGATCCATTGCTCGATAAATTTTAACGTCATTTATGATCAGATGAAATCTAAGACCATACGCCTAGAAAATTTGTTCGACACTGAACGTGCATGATCTGTAATAAGGGGATGTAGACTTAACTAACCTTATCCAATCAAAATTTTCCCAACAAACAACATCTAAAGCTGGCTAACTCAACCTAAATTGAGCCCTTATAAGAGTAAATCTCACATTCTTGGAACAATTTACCTATCATAAGAACTACTATTAGAGTTGAAACTTATCTAATTAATTTTATCTATGTTCTAGTAGGACTGTTTCTAATACCCACCGTGACCTCTACTCGAGTCGGTGAGTTTGCATACCTCACAATTTTAACAAATCTTATCATGTCTATCAATTTCTGTTTGAATTTAGATAGATTACTAGATATGTCCAATATAAAGTGTTTAAAGTGTTTGAATTAACATCACATACCATGTATATTATCCTTTATATCTTATAGGTAAAGTATTTGCCTAAAATATATACATGTATGTCATGAATGAATATTATTTCTAGTTTTGTCCTAGAAGTAATACTTGTAAGAGATATATATGGATATAGCGGATAAATACTTGTCTTCACTATAAGAGAAATATATATTTAACTAACTTTATGGAGTGAAAAAGCTGGTTTCACAGATATCTCAAAGATTGTTAAATAATTTAACCTTAGATCTCACAAAGCAAATTTCATGATACTTTTATGACATAACTACTTCTAATTAGAGCTCAACCCTTTTAATTTGAAACATATCTCAGTAAGAACAATCATTAATTAGCTCTTTTCAATATAAATTATTTAAGTATTATTAACATTTGAATTTCTTAGTCAAGAACTTCACTAAAATATATACTTGCTTGTAAATGACAAATATCTTTAGTTCCACGCTAAACAAACTAGTTTTTAGAGATTTTTTTTTTCATGATTATCTTCTCGATTTAGTCGTCTAACCCTTCATCATAAAAAGGGTCAATTAACATTTGAATTTCTTAGTCAAGCATTTTTCTAAAATATATAAAGTAATCACTAATTTAATATTTGGTAATGAATCGAACGTTGATATACTAATATTATTACCTTTATATAATTGATAAAACCTGTGTCATTTATATAATATTGTAACGGCCAGCTTAGGTTGGAATTAATCATCGAATATGCTTCCATGGACCACCTCAACTTTATTTAATTCAGCTTTCAAGAATTGAGGATTGCCATGACAAACAAATACACATTAAATTCTTTGTTATAAATAAATATCGTACTATTTTAATTACTTATTAATTATTATCGTCATATGTATAAGAATTTACCATATAATAATGAAAAACATGGTACGATTTAATTTATAACAGAAGTTTCTATTAGGAAGGTAATTCTTCTTTTTCATAACCATTAACCATTTTCAATGTTGTTATATATTTATATTTTTACTCGAAAACACGAAAAAGAAAAGAATGAAACAATCTAAACCAAGGTATAAAAATATAATAATAAAAGTATACTTTTTTCCGTCCATGTCTCTATCAAACGTAACTATGGCAACATATTAAAAGCAATGTCACTATCTAATTGAGACCTTAAAATTAAAGACGAAACTGAAATTATGACAACATGTTGTAAAATATATAAAAGGTAAAGTTATTTCACAATTAATTAATTAAGCCACATCAAACTAGTTATAAAAAGTGGGCAATCATTTGGAACCATGTTGGATGATTAGTTTCATAACAAATATTTTCCTAAGTATGATATTTTATTTTTATAATAATATCCGCCGGCCTTAGGATGTGAGATTTTAGTAAATCCTACAAATATGTCAATTAGTCGATTAATTAATTTGATCTAAACATTATTATACATGTATCGATTAACTCCTGGAAGCTTTTTTTAAAATGAATTTTTATTTGTAATTTGTTTAAATATCAGCCTTGATGTAGTCTCAATATTAGATTAATTTCTTATAAAATCAAGTTAGTAGTATGACAAGCACTATCATCACTTACATTAAAATACATTCAGTTTAAAAATTAGCTGCATCTGGGATTTATTAGGGCAAAATCCATTTTTGGTCACGTTAATAAAATTTATTCAAAATAGTTATGTTAAGTTAAAATATCAATTGTAGTTATGTAATTTTAAAAATTGTCAAATTTCAATCATTAAATTTATAAAAATCCTCCGAAAATTACCACGTAACTTGTATATGATCCAAAATTTTGGTGACTTAATTAGATGAAGTGAGATCATTTTGCAGACTTTGATGTGGAAATATGTAAAAGAAAAAAATTCACAACATAATATTTCAAGACATCAAAATGGTATCAACTCATCTAAGTGTTGAAATTTCCTAAATTTCTAGGTCATATGGAAGTCTTGTGCCAATTTCTGATACTTTTTATAAATTTGGAAGAAAAAATTAACTAAAATTGAATAATTTTTGGAGTTATATATATAACTAAAATTGAACCAATAATCTATAATTCATAAAATAGAGATTGACTTAAAAAATGAATTTAAATTGTGAATGATACTTAAATGATTTGATATGAGGTTTTATGAATTTTAAAAAGTTTATTATTTATGCATTGCAAGTGACGCAATCGGGTGTTGGCATGCTTGACCAAGTCAAATTAAATGATTTGTGACTTGACATCAATGTAACCTTCAAATAATTAGTTGTTAACATACGAGCGGTTATGTATCACTATAGTTATAACAACAACAATAATAATAATTATTAAATGATAATATTAAATATTATTTATGGGGAAAGTCGATATTATATAAGGCACTGAATAATGCAATAATTATTATAATAAAACGGATTTGAAAGCAAAAATAATTATATTATCAAAAATACAATTTAATCAAAAAAAAAATTTGAAAAAAATTCCAAAATAAATCATTATTCTATTTCATTCAACCCCCAACCCTTGGTATTTAACTAAAAATCACGAATTTAGCAAACTGTTCAATTAATCCTCTATTCCATTCTATTTTGATGTGGGCAAGACACATATCAATGGCAATTGGCAAATCCTATTTTCTCATTTTGATATACAATTATATCTCATAAAAAAAGTATATTTTGTTTCGATTAATCACTTATTTCATTTTATATTTTAGCTTATATTTCTTTTTCTTCAATACACGACATATATTAATTAGTAATGTCATTTATACACGTGATATGTAGTGGTTATTTTAAAACATCATACGAAAAATGGAATAAAAATATTTTGCTTCTCCACTGACTATCAACAATCTTGCAAATAACTTTTTTTTTTCCAATAATTTTATTAAAAGATTTCACCTTTTCTTATGGTACAAAAGTATATGTACAGCTTTTTCGTCGAGAAAAAAGGTATGAAGCTTTGATTTCAAATGGTGAAAACAAAATGAAAAAGAAGTTGGCCTAGCAAGTAACAAAAATAGCTTTTCAAAACTATTTTATATAAACACGTTTTCTTGCATGCGTTGGGATTCCATTTACATCTTTCATAATTAATTAATAATAAAGATAAAGTTTTTTTTTTTTTCTTTTTACCAATTGAGAGATAATATAATGCGTGGTTCCAATGTTATTTGACATACGAAGCTCAACAATCTTCACACTGTAACTACTAACTACATTATTTGCTTTGAGGCCAAACGTGTGCATATTAGTATGATAAGGTTCATTTTAAATCCAAGTTTATACATATTTGCCTTTTAGTTTTCACAAAGCCGGCTAATACAATAACAAAATAATATTAGCTGCATTTCAGGACTAATCAAATTAAAATTATTATTATGGTCTTGAGAGAAGTTTCCTCATCAAGCAAAGTGAGCTTAGAAACAGGGGTAAGCAATCGATCTTTTCGGATGAAAACCAAACCGAACAAAAAAAATCGAAAACAGAAGGTTGTCTTTTTCGCAAATCCAAACCAAACCATATCACTCGAGTCGGTTCAGTTTTTCTTATATTTAGTGTAGTTTTGGTTGATTCGGTTTAAAATCTAACCGAAGCAAAACCAAAATAGTCTAATTATGATAAACCATATATGGGAAAAATCCGAACAAAACCGAATAACTCAGTTCTGGTCTTATTTGATTTTGTTCACTCCTACTTAGGAAGGTCCTTCAAAATAATTTTGGACTATACTGATGTTGTCATTTCTCAAACTTGTATCTAAATATAAAAAAACTACTTCTAATCTGATATTAAAATTTTAATTTTTTTTCCAAAGGAACAACAAATTATCAGAGGGATACACAAAACTTTCAAAACAAGAAAAAATATGTCATAATTAGACTAAAAGTTATAAGATTATAACTATTACTACTCCTATATATTCTTTTAGCTAAGCAATGGGGCATAACCAATGAAGAAGCTATTGCCATGAAAAGGTCCAATCAGGCACACCACCACTTTTATCCATTCAGAAATCAGTTGCAGCAAACTGACCAGAAATTTTAAAAAATGAAAAAATAGAAAGCAACAAGCATGGCCATAGAATTTGATTGGACAATTTAAAACCACTCAAAATGGCACTTGATACACCATAATGTGCTCTATTTAATTCAGGAAAAGAGAAATTTGAATTTTTCTATTACAAAGTTATATACCTTTACCTCCTATTTTTTTAATATTTATTTTAAATAAATCTATTACTTCATTCATTACATATGATATGTGGTGGTAACGTAAAAATAAGAGATAAAACACGTTGTAGAACAAAAAATGTGAAGAAACATAAGAGAAGGGATTGGGGTAAAAATGAAGGTATTAATATTATTGAGCAATGCCAGTTGAATCTGACCTACATTTCACATAAGTGGAATTTGAAAGGAAAAAAGAAAGTAGATTGTTTTCAAAAAGGGAAAGGGAAAAGAAAAAGAAAGAAATGATCAATAATCATGCATTTACTAACTTGTAGTGGGAAATGCTTTTTTCCCTTCTCATGCAACATAATTTCATGCTTTTCTTTTTTTCTTTTTAAAGATTATTGCAACTTATGGAAGATGTTCTAAGTGATTTGCATCTTGTACTTAAAGATAACTTCCACCAATTCTTATTGCCAAACTCTAACTTTGAAAATGGATCTTTTCTTTTAGTTCAAAAGTTGAAATCAGTGTCACTTTCTACTTAGGTAAATCATCTTGTTTGAAACTCTATGGGCGAAAATTTTAGCTTTTGGGATGAACTTTTGACACAATATAATTGTAGTTCATATCTTTTATGAGTAGTTTTACTATATTTCTACATCATCAAAAGATTTTAGTCCAATATTAGAAAATAAAGTGTGTTTCCAATGTGTATACGCAACTTCAGCTAGGTACTTAGGTGATGGTAAAAAAAATCTTAATTGATGAACATGTATTGTTGATTACATTTATTAATGTCTTTCATTAATCAAATTAAACATGACATGACATAGGAAATGCAATAATAGAAAGACACTATCGCAAATGATTTTTGAAAATAAAAGTGGTAAAACGAAATCTTGAAAGATTTCTCTACTTCAATAGTAAACAGTGGTGATAAATCACACACATGATTCTGTCTTTGACTTCTTTATTTGCTTCAGAGTCCATGAGAAACAACACTATGGATCTGTTTTTTTTGATCATCTTTTATTATATTTGCAACAACGAACTAACATTATCGACATATCTTTTGAGTAGTTGGTGAGGAACACACATTTCCTTTTCTTGTACATAATTCATGACCAATAATGATTTTCAAAAAACGCGTAGTCTCTCTCTCTCTCTCTCTCTCACACACACACACACACTCACAATATGTGGGGGAGAAGAGAAAAAGGTTAAAGGGAGAATTGCTTCTTTTGGTTATTTGAGAAGGGAAGAGCACATGCATATTCATGTGATGGGTGGCCCATTGCCCAGCTGAGAAATATGCACCATCCCATCATCTTCTGTTACAGTTTTTTCAAGAAATAATGTCCCTCATACACACATGCCTTGTTATTCATATCCATGGATTAGATTGAGCAACAAGATAACGTTCTTGGCATCACCATTAATTGATCTCAATTAGTGAAAAAGGCTGAATTCGAGATTATGATACAAAAGCTTGTTAGTTAACATAATTCAAATTTTTCATAAGCTCAAGGAAAACATATGACAACCTGAAACTTCGCAAGGAAGAACAAAGAAGATGTTCGTTCAAAGGCTGCTATAACAATGATGGTGCTATTCCTTTTGCATATTATATCACTCATAAATCATGATAGCTGCTTTTACACATCTTCACTGAAAAGCTAAACATGAAAATATAAGTAATTATTAGGTTCGAATAGAAACGCCATCTAACAGAATGAAAAGTAAATGAAGCACCTAATGTATTCTGATTCAATGTATCAGCACATTGAAAGAAAGCAACTGATAACGAATCTATTCAAAGCTCCAAGCTTTAGCAGACCTGAAACATGGTAAGAGTTCATTTCCCTCTTTATTTAACTATCTAGAATTTTACATGCTTCACAATCTTGAGCAAAAGAGTGAATTTTTTAGTTTCTCAACCTTAGTTCCATAAGCACTGATATTTGTTGATTTATCCGAAGAAATTTCAACTAAAATTGCACTCCGAGACCAAAACATTTAAAGAGGATAGAATGAGTTCTCATAAACATTTCTAAAGAATGGATAAACTCATTGAGTTAAAAAAAAAAGACATTATCAAACTATCAAAATTTTCTGGCATAAAGCCACTCTTAAGGAATTGATCAGGAGGAACATAATCCTGTGGGAGTCAAATGCAATTCGAGTGAGGAGTAATAGGATAAGGTTTACCAAATGACTTGAGAGGAATGCTTTTTGGATGCACATCTTCGTGGTTTTGACATGCAGACTGTCATGCAACAACGACCTGATTCTGGTGGCTCTACTGATATCAACGCAGACAATCAACCAAATTAACTTGAGAGATCTACAGGCTGCCAGACAAATGTGAGATGATATAGAAAAATTAAAAGAGTGAATTGACAACAAAAAATATGTACCTGCTGGAATCTCTCATGATATCATTCATCTATCAATGAATGCAACTGTTTCCTGAAGCTACAAACTTTACTAGCTTCAACAGCCATCACTAAACCCAAAGGCTGATAATTTTTTAGCTGCATTGGCGTGAACATTCAAATCAGCAGAAAAACAGTTTGTTATACAAGAATTACGAATTTGTACTTGGCCAAGAATGATGTGTATATGAGAGTATATGAGAGCAAATTACTGGTAACTAACGTCAAAAGCATCAGCAGAACATATGGAATGGAAGTGAAAGCAAAAGGTCTAGGCACACACAATGACGTTACTGAAATACAACAAGTTTTGAAATAATCAAATCAAATGATTATGGATGATTTGTGTTACGTCTCTTCTATACCTCTTTCTAGCAGTAATATATCACATATAATGAGCATGAGGGTTTCTAATGCAAGCACAATGCAGGAATCACACACAGATTGCGACTAGCGCTGTAGTTTAACACTGTGTATACATGCATAAAAGAGGGGTCGACAGCAGGGATAGGTCTTGATCCAAACTAGAAAGAATTACTAGTAGCAGTTAATTTGCTTGAATATATGCCTTTCTTTAATTCTATGGATGTTAGCACTTTGACTGAAAATACTTACCTCATTAGGTGTGACCTGCTGTGCATGTAAGGGAAAACTGAATGACCATGAGCTAAGCTGTAGAAGCATTTTAAAAAGAGTTGCCAAGGTTTAGAAACTGATAAGAGAGCATTGGCAAACATTTACACACAGTGTACCTCATTGAAAATTTCATCTTCAGGTCTGCTGTAGATTACAGTTTCCTCTCCGCTGTGAATTTTTCTTCTATTTTGGTCTGCATTTTTGTGCTAGATGCATGCATACAAATGAAATTATCAAAAATTGCTGATTACCCAGATCCTTTGCAGGAATTAATGGAAAACAGATGGTTCCTCCAACAGAATACCTTGTATATTTTGCTAATAATTAGATAAAATTTGAAGCAGAAGGATCTCTGGAGCTCCTCTGTAGGCTTTAACATGTTAAAGAAAATACGTAAGTACAAAATTGAGATGATGACATCAAACAAGTAGGCTATTGTAGGGGAAAAAAATATGAAGCTCAAGCATGACCAATAATAGAATGAACTAGATAGCTTCTCTATCACAGCAATATCATCATTAACCTCATCTTCTGTTGCCCACTCTACTTCATCAAAGAGGGCATCATAAAGCGGAGGTAAAAGCTGAGGGGGGAGATTTACAACACGTTGCGAGACCACAAGGCCAACATTCTGTGCATGCTCTCCAATTAAAGACCTGAGGTTAGTTATCACATCCAAATCCTGGCACACTTTAAGCAAGTAATCCTTGAGCTCGATGATACACTTGCTATCCTGATAGAAACCAAAGTATTATATGTTAAAAATGGCAACATTCCTAATTATTTCCAGAAGATAGAATACAGAAATTGTGCTTGTGTAGCCTGGCCATCATATAACACACAACATCAACCAAAGTAAACAATAATTGCAACAATTATTTTAAGAAAAACCAAAAGGAATGAAGGACAGAGATACTTGCATATCAAACAGGTTAAATGCTTGCCTTATATCTCCCCAGATTAAGAGCAGAAACAACGGAGTATACTCCATCATCTTCATCATTCTCTATCTTGACTACAGTCCCCACAGTTGGCTGTCCCAATATCAAGTCTACAAAGCCACTCAAATCCCACTGCTTATTATCAAGGTATGTCTGTAGAAGGACCTTCACTCCATGGAAATCACTAGGTTTTGGATCAAAGAAGACAAAATCTGCTTGAACAACTCCCTTTACAAATAATAAATTAATAAATAATTAAACTCTGAAAAGAATCAATTTAACTGTTGTGAACTAACAAGTAACAACAATCAAATTAAACTGGTGTACATGACGGCAGAAAACAAACCTCAAATTCTTCATTATCAGAAGAGTCAGACTGTCCAGTTCTATCTTTTTCATGGTTTATAAACCCATTACCTATAATCAATCAGTGACATTGAATCAATATTGACATGAAATATTGCCAGAAGTAATAAAAAGGCAAAAACAACAGAAGCAGGAAGCTCATTTAAAAGCATACTAGAAGAGGTTGGAATATATTTAGTCTGTAATTTGTGTTCCTGAGCCTCTCGGCTGGCTCTCTGACTGGATGCAGCCATAGCCATTGACCGAGCAAATGGAGAAAAGGTGAGTGGCCGATGTCTCAAGGATTGGTTCTGCCTTTTTGGTTTCCGCGGCATTCTGAAACTTACTGTACCAGTACATAGGAACAAGAGAAAGAAAGTGAAGACAAGATATAAGAAAATTCAGAATGTCAATTTATAAATGTAATAAACAAGTATTCTCACAATGAGTTTGTAAATAGGCCAAACACAACAAACAGAAATCTAACAAATATAACATTATATTATAAAGTCCTCCATGGATTTTAAAGCCATTATTATTGAACTCCCTCATCTGTTGCAGGAATATCACTACTTCTAAGGACACCCTAGTAGTGGCAGAAGGTTTTGCGACAGAGTTTGGAAAACCCAAGCCCTCTTTCAAACCTGAACCTAACAGGGTCGGATCAAGAGAACACCCCCCACCCCTCTTTTTTTTTTTATGACAGTTTTTTACAATTAAATTGAAACTATTAACTACTCAATAAATTACAGTGAATACACTCTCCCCATATCGATCGTCATCTTCTATTAAGTAAACTTTTCTAGAACCCACCTCGTTCTTAGGAGGAGGCCAGATACTATGCTGCTGGAGGTAGGACAGTGTGTCACAATTCTCAATTTGTTCTGTGGCCTAGTTTTGGGGACAAGTTCGTGGCCAAAGACCTTCAAATGATGAATATTTGGGATCTACTCCTGAATAAGTTAAGAAGCTCACTGCTCGCACCGTCTAAGGTTGGGCTCTAACAATCTGAATGATTACAAGAATTGGTGAATTAGCTAATTTGTATTGATAATGAAGCAACTGATCACTTGTGTAAATATAATAATTGACATGAAAAAAGAGAAAAAAAACCACTCATATCTACAACTAGAATTTAATAAGAGATTAAGCTTCAATGTATCATAAAATAAAATCCGACTATGTTTTTTCATTAAGAAAAAAAACATTTTATTAAATAGTAATAGGAAATAAGTATATCTGCATGGTTGCATCCAGTGGACAAGACATCCACTCCAAATTAAACAATAATTTCTATATCATACATCGGCATATACTATACGTAGAAAAAACTTTAACAATGCAAGCAATATTATGATAAAAATTATATGCTCAATTTAGGGATGTAAACGAGCTGAACCGAGCTGAACAGTACTGGGCTCGAGTTCGGCTCGTTTGTTATTATTCAGGCTCGAGTTTGGCTCGAGCTTTAAAAATGGAGTTCGAGCTTGGCTCGACATCAAAATTTTGAGTTCGATAACAAGCTAAACGAACTCAGCTCGAGTTCGGCTCGATAAAAGTTCGTCAAAAGTTCGAAATGGGCTCAAATACAGGCTCGTCAAAAGTTTGAAATGGGGGCTCGAATACAGGCTCGTCAAAAGTTTGAAATGGGCTCGAATACAGGCTCGTCAAAAGTTCAAAATGGGCTCGAATACAGGATCATAGATTACTACTTTGAGAGTGGTGGTTTAGATTTGCACACAAGTATACCAACTATTTCAACAACCACAAAATAAGAATTACTGAATGCATAAAGGTCATTTGGGGACCAAATGATTTCAAGAGTGAAATGATCGAGCCAAAAGAAAAAAAGAATAGATAACAATCCAAAAATAATGGACACAGACAGAAAATATACGAAAATAAGACTCTCACAGGCCACATTCATGCCAATCAAGCTGAGATATATCACATTCATGACAATCTGATCACAGAATTACACAAACCAAAATCTAAGAAAATCACTACTCATGAGACTTATTCAGGAAAAACAACAGCGCACAAGTTATATAAATTTGACCGTCTGATACACAAATTACTCATCAGAATCATACTTAAATCTCTCAATAGAAGCAAAATAAGATAATAAAGGTCCTAAATCATATAAAATTGCATTCGACTAAATTGCATAAGATCTTTGCAGTAAAATTTGAAATCATTAAATTAGGGCACTGAATCGTCAATTGACAAGACTGTTCTCTGTGTGAGAGAGAGAGGTATTAGCGGCGAACCTGCGGCGGCGGCGATGAGCTCCAATTGATTTCGAACGAGGAGTTGTAGTCGCGTTCCAGGTTCTACCCTGAGGCTTACCTCTATTACAACCCTCAGGCTTCTTGGTGTTTCCACAGGGGTAGAACTGTCAATTCGGTATATAGGAGAAATAATCTATATATATATTATATAAAACAATTACCCATAACAATAAAAATGTCAAAAATTTCCTATCTATTTTCATTTCCTAATAATAGAAATTTCATCAAATTTTATATTTTATTTTTTTATGATATTAATTGAGTTTATTGTAAATTTCTAAAAATATTACTTTTGTGTAATAAATATATATGATATATAATAATCTAACTTTGTTGATAAATATTTTCAATGATATATGACAAGAATTATTAATTGATATGTATATAATAAAAAAAAGGGTATACGTATCAATTAAATATCGTATCTTTTGAACTATTTTTTTCGAATACACATATAATTTTATTATGGTTTATTTTTCAAATCAATTAGTTATTCAATAATCAAAATCTAATTTTCAAGCTATCTTTTTCAAAATCAATATTATTGATCATAATATAATAATTATATAATTAATATATATACACACATATAAATGTAGAGTATATCATATATACCTATTTGAGTTTGCAAATATATGAATAATTCAATGAATAAACTATATGAAATTATTGCAATACACGTTCACATTAAATTTTTTCTAATTATATTTCATTTCATATAAATACATGATATTTTGGTATATACATACATTATTCTAGTGATGCCCGGTTTAACCGAATCGCCGGTTTCGGTTTCGAACCGACGGTTTGGAAAACCGGGAGAGGTCTAACCGGAACCGAACCGGGGTATGTTCGGTTTCGGTTCCGATTTGTAACTGGCTGTGGAACCGTCGGTTTCAGTTTGAACCAGCCGATTTTCCGGTTTTTCTATTTTTTTTTTTTTTATTGTTTAACTCAATTTTTTTCAATCATACAATGTGACAATATAAAACAATGTATCTATGTTAAAAAATAAACAATTTTGTATAAATATCAAAAAATTTACAACTTATAAAGTACAAACATCAAACTTCTAAGTTTGAATTAAAAAAAATTACAACTTACAAACAACAAACTTCTAAGTTTGAATTTAAAAAAAATTACAACTTACAAATTACAAATTGAAAGAGGAAAAAAAAATTTGAAAGAGCTTGAGTTTCATTCTAAGTTTGAAAGTCACTTTCAAACTTAGAATGAAATTGTCTGTGTATCCCTAAATTGAATTAGAGAATCAAAGTTCACGTAGTTCTTACTTCTCTTAATTGTAATGAACAAAGAATGTTGTGTGGTAGATGATGTGTCTCAAAGAAAAGAGGACATAATAAGATGTGCATCTAAGACACATCTTATTATCTCCTCCTTTCTTTGAGACATACCATCTACCACACAACATTCTTTGCTCATTACAATTAAGTGAGGGAAAAAAAAATGAAAGAGTTTGAGTTTCATCCTAAGTTTGAAAGTGAATATCAAACTTAGAATGAAATTGCCTACGTATCCCTAAATTGAATTAGGGAATCAAAACTCACGTAGTTCTCTTACCTCGCTTACCCTTCAAAGTTGGTCCCGGTGGAGGAGGATGTATTGGAATCGTAGCCATACTTGTCGGGGCCATCATCATCTAAGACTGACAAATCTAGATGTTGTTGACGTTTCTTGGCTCGAACCCAATCTTCAAGTAGAGTAATGTTTTGAACATTCTCTACTGTCAATCTTGCCCCTTTTGGATTCAACATATGTCATCCTTTGGGGAAGGCGCACTCGACGGAGACGTTGGACGTAGGACTTGCAAAAATCTCCCTTGCAATACTACTTAAAATAGGATAAGTGGTAGTCCTTTTTTACCACCACTTCAAAAGATCCATAGAGTTTTCAAAAGAAATAAATTCAAATGTACTACTTAAACATGTATCTAATTCTACCGTGGGATTAGACCCCCTAGCTCATTTTGTGTTCGGTTATCATAAAAATCATAAAATGCATTAAGACCACTAACATTATATGGATTTTGTGAAGAACTACTACTACTACCACCTACATTTTGAGCACCTAAATTATCCCCACAATCATCCCCTAATGCGGTTTTATATTCTTTAAATAATTCGGTCAAAGTTGTTCTAGCTCTACCTACAACTTCTATATAATTTGGAACATAGTCAAATGCATCATATTCGGATAACAAAAAATGGGGGAACAAAACACTATAATACATTCGTAATAATTCGATTAGACCATCTTCTCTAATTTTAGAATCTAATAATTTAGCTATTAAAAATAAATTGGGAAGTTCGAAATATTTTAACCATTTTACTTTAATGGCTATAATAGTATCACTTAAAATAGGACATGTAGAATATTCATTCAAAATTAAAGCAATTTTGACACAATGATCTAAGGCTAATGGAGAAGTAGGATAATAAGTGTCACTTAATTCTCTAGTGACTTCTTCAAAAAAATTTAATAGTTGAATTAAATTAATACATGCATCCCAAGAGTGTTATACAAATATACATATTCATGTGGGTTTTCTTGATAAAATTGAATTAACATTTCTTTATAATTGTAAGAATCTTGAAGCATATAATATGTTGAATTCCATCTATGTTTTACGTCCAACACAAATTTTCTTAACTTCAATTCCATTATTTTTACAAAATCGGGTCCATTTTTTATGTCATACCGTTGATTTAGCAATTTCATGAATTGCATCCTTAATAGGTTTAATTTAATCATGCAAATCAGTTAGACCATCTTGTACACATAAATTCAAACAATGAGGTACACAACGAATATGAAAAAGCTTACCATTTATTGGAGGCCTACAAAATTCTATTAATATCGGCATACTAGCGGTGTTAGGAGCGGCATTATCAAAACCAATCGAATTTTTTTTTGTAACTATATCATATTCATTAACAATTTTTATTATTTTTCTACTAATTGCTACAGAACTATGTTTTTCATCAAATTCGGCATAGGCAATTAATCGTTTTTGCATATGTCATGCATCATCTATCCAATGACATGTTACTCCTAAATAATCATGGTTTCCGTAAGGATCTTTCCACACATCACAAGAAATAGATACTCGTTGTGTTAAATTTTTTAATTCTTGAATTAAAGCAAATTTATATTCGCCCACAATTTTTTCTATGTCACGTGTAACGGTATTCCTAGATATTTTTCTACTAGCGGGTTGTAAATATTCTACTAGTAAATATTTTTCTACTAGTATATTCTTCAAAATCATCGTCGGTCGGAAATTGAAAAGGAAGATATTTTTAGCAACAAATTCGGCTACTCCTCTCCTATGATTTAATTGACTAAATTTAAAAAGGAAAGAAGGATCGTTACCATCGGTTCCCAAACTGGAATCAGTATTTTGTAGAGGAAGATGGGTTTAAGAGCGGTCATTAACCATCTTGTCTGGATGCTTTTTTATCACGTGGTTGTTGAACGTTCCGTAGCCCCCTCCGTGCTTGAATTTGTAGCTCTTTCCACAGTAATTGCATGTCACCATGTAGTCCACATTCGAATTTGATATTTTCTCCTTTTTAAAATGTACAGAGAAAATATCACTTCAAAGTGTCGAAGCGGATCGGCTACGTGTGTCACTCTCTTGAGTTGACCTCCTCGCCACCTCCTCTTCCTCTTCTTGCTCAGCAAAGGCGGTGGCGGTATTAGGTCCGAGAGCTTCCTCCAAATTAGCGTACTCCTCACTCCAATGAGAGTGAGGAGTATATTGATCGATAATTTCATCGAGTTGAACATCGTTTGGTGGTGGTATAGGCTCATTTCCTCTTCGAGAAGAACCGGCGGAAGAAAAACATCTTCGAGACATTTTCGATCGAGAAAAAGTAAATAAAATTGAATTGAAATTGAAATTAAGCAAAAAATTGAATCAAAACTTGAGAATCAAGAGAGAATCGAGAGAGAATTGAGAGAGAAGTGTTGGAATGATGTGAGAAAATGAATGGGGGAGGGAGGTATTTATAGAAAAATCTAGAAAAAAAAAATTCCGGCCGGTTTGAACCACCGGTTTCAAACGGTCATGAAATCTCGACCGTTGATCTACAATGGTCGAGCGATCCTGGCCCTCCACGTGTCCCTTTTCAAATTAAAAAAAAAATTGCATGCGAATCGGTGGTTTTGAACCGCCGGTTCCGGCCACAACGACTAGTTTTTGTTGGACTCCGGTGACAACGGCTACTTTTCGCCGGAGCTCCAACGGACACGTGTCGATTCCTCAATTTTTCAAAAAAAAGTAATAATAAAATAAAAATACTGAAAATCGGCGGTTGAATCGCCAGTTGAACCACCGGTTAAACCGGCGGTTTCCGGTTTCTAATACCCCTAACCAAAACCGAACCAGTTGAAACCGGTTCACGGTTTCGGTTTGTAACCGGAACCTTTGACTGCCGGTTTCGAACCGGCCGGTTCCGGTTTTTCCGAACCGTTGGGCACCACTATATTATTCTTATATAAAGATTTTGAATTCTGATACATATGTAGATCTACACATGTTTATGGTTTGATATCTTTCTATAACATATCATTAATGTATTTTAGGTAATTAGAAAACTAAGTGACTAAGTCCGATCTATTTTCAAAGTTTAAGCATGTTGAATTCAATCTTGAAAATGTATGAATTTTCTATATTTTTTTCATATTTAAAATTAAATATTATTTGTTAAGGGTTTATTTATTTTGATTATTGATTTTTTTTTAGATGATAGATAAGGTTTGAGGTTTCCACTCTCGAAAAGTCACTTTTGAAGTATGGTGATAATGATTATATCAAAATTACAACACTTTTTGTATTGACTATTTTTTACTTATTTTTACACCTTTTTAAATTAAACTACAAAATTTAAGATAATCGATCTATATTTTTGTTCAAAAAACTTTTGTAAATTGAGAAATTCTAACTTTAAGGCATTTGGAAAAAAAATTATATAGTTTTTTTAATGGTATGTTGAAATTAGATTTTTTTATTTTGGATTGTATAAATTTTTTATACTTGTTATGAATATATTATTAAGCATATATTTGTATACTTATTTTCAAGACCAAAACGCTAAATTATTATGTTGATCATTGGATTATACTTGAAACATCAATATAATTATATGGAACATCAATATAATTATATCTTTTATATTAAGATAATATATCATTGGTAAATTGTATCATTAATATCAAAATTTCAAAAAAATTTAGATGGCATGGCAAGCAATATATTAGCAATAAGTAAATTATATTTAAAAGAAAAGTACCCTTTCTACCATAAAAAATATAATGTATTACCCAATTTACCATGAAATATGATAGTTGGTCTCTTTATACCACAAAATATAGTTGTAGGACACTTTCTACCACTTTTTTTGTCAAAGTCAACTAGGAATAGTGGATGAAATGACAATTAATATTTTTTTTATTTTTGTGTTCATTGGATTCAAGCATACACGTGTATTAAATTGGGTTGCAACTATTAATTTGGCCATGGAACTCATAGTTACTATTACACCAATTTTTTTATTTTTTTGTTCTCATTATTTATGTTAGGGTTCATTGGATTTATCCATGCACGTGTATTAATTTGATTTTGCAACTATGAGTTACTATTACACCAAATTTTTTGTATTTTTGTTCTCATTATTTACTATGGATTCACTTGATACTGTAATTCACATGTAGTTTTCTTGTTTATTCACTTTATACTTGTATATAAGGTTGAAATTATTATCATACAACATTTTGAAGAACAAATTCTCTGTAAAAAAATTTCAAAATTTTAGCACTTTGAAGGCTTGAAGAATTATCGTTGAAATAAGAACTGTATGTTTAATAGTTAAATGAGGATTATGGGCATAATACCCGTTTAACCCTATATTTTTTGAATTATAGGAGTAAATGTGGATTATGGGCACAATCCCCGTTTAACCCTATTTTGTTTCGCATTATAGGGTTAAATGTGGATTATGGGCATAATCCACGTTTAACCCTATTTTTTTCGATAATAATTAAGGTTAAACGTGGTTTATGGACATAATTCACGTTTAACCCTAATTTTTTTGAAAATAATTAGGGTTAAACATGGTTTATGGGCATAATCCACGTTTAACCTTATTTTTTGGAATATAATTAGGGTTAAACATGGTTTATGGGAATAATCCATGTTTAACCCTATTTTTTTCGGAAAAAAATAGGAAAAGTTTAATCCCCGTTTAATAGGAAAAGGTTAAACCTCGTTTAATGATTCCCGTTTAATAATTTTAATAATCTCCCTTGAATAATTTTAATAATCCCCGTTTAATAATTAAAACAACATAATTTAATAATTCCTGTTTAATAATTAAAATAACATAATTTAATAATCCCCGTTTAATAATTTTATCAATCCCCTTTAATAATTAAAACAACATAGTTTAAAAATCTCCTTTTAATAATTAAAACAACATAATTTAATAATCCCCGTTTAATATTTTTAATAATCCTCCTTTAATAATTCCTCTTTAATAATTAAAACAACATAATTTAATAATCCTCGTTTCATAATCACCGTTTAATAATCCTTGTTTAATAATTTTTTGCAGAATCCCCCTTTAATAATTTATTTATTATGTTAATAAGGAAATATTATTTATTTATTTATTGGGTTAATTTATTTTGTTATAGGGTTAATTTTATTTATTATAGGGTTAATTTATTTATTTTGTTAATAAGGAAAATCCACTATTAATTATTTATTTTGTTAAAAAGGAAAATTATTATGTAGCTATTATTTAGTTACAATAGTTATAATCTTCGTGTGTACATTAAATTATATTTTTTACAATGTTATAGGGATTTCGTGACGAATTATTATTTAGTTATAATAATAGAACTATATTATTATGTAGTTATATTAGTTATTGGGAATTATTAGTCATCCACATTAGTTATAGTAACATTAGTTTATAAGTTCAACGAACTCTACTTATAAATTAGTTATAAATTATTAGTTATAAGAACATTAAAATTGAAACGAATATTAGTTAAAATTATTAGTTATGTGAACATGAATTAATTTTTGGTGGAGTGCCACTTTATTAGTAAATTGAATAATGTGATGCACAATAGTGTTAATTAAATAATTATTAGTAATATTAAGATTAATTAAAATTCGATTTATTGTTTTTAGATTTTATTAGTTTATTATTGAAATTGAATTTATTAATTAAATAATTTATTGTTGTATTAGTGGAAATAATTAATGTACTTTATTTGTTTTACTTTTTATTTATTTGTTTTGTTATTTATTATTGGTTTCATAATATTCACAAATTACAAAAAGATGACTTTTCAAGTTGTTGTATGGTATGGAGGCTATTGGGAAAATTTAGAATATACTAACGATTTTGAAGAGGTCATTCACCTTCGTGAAATGACATATTATGATTTATTATCCGGCATTCATGGACTTGTGGGTGCCGACATGGTGCAGTGGGGATATGTGATTCACTCACTAGTTGAAATTGAAGGAAGAGTGAATAGGATAAAAATTAAGAACGGTGTAGTGTTGCACCGAATATTGTCAATGATCAATGATGTTCTTGTTGTTTTTGTTTCTCTGAAGAGGATGGATGTTGGAGTATCCGATGTTGACGTGTCTCCGGATACTCAAAATACACCCTCTGAAGGTGGATTTTCTTACCCCGAACATCCAGAACAACATTATACTATGGATGAGCAAAATCAGCAATGTGGTGAAAGTTATATGAGGAACCATATGAGGAACCAAACTCATATGTGAATACCCAACAAAATCCTTATTTTTCATCTATTCCCCTTGGACTACAAAACGACGAGGGATTTCATGCAAGATGGGTAATACCGAATGAAAATGAAAATACTTATTTTGGGACTTATTCAGGAAGATAGTGGGAACCTTAGCTATCAGAGTTTGGTCATTATGAAGGTGGTGGATTAGGCAGACTCGACTTAAACATGCCGCTGAGGGGCTATGGAAGAAATAAGCAGTTGTCATGTGAAGAATTTACAGAAGCAGCAAGTGAAAGAAGACCAGAACAAGAAAATGATGAACGAAGTGGTAATTTTCTATTCTTCATTATTTCATTTAATTTTGAAGTTGATTTTCAGGTTAATTTATTTGTAATTCTATCTATCTGTATGTAGATTTGGATAATGAAGAAGATGACTTCAGATTAAATGAAGATGAGTAGAATACTTTGGATAGAGAGCAACGAGAGGAATATGAGGAATTTTGTACTTACATATTACGCCCAAAATGGTGCATCCCCGATATGTGGGAAATCGAGCCACCAAATTCCTCACCAATTGAGAATGTCGAGCCAGCTCCACACATTCTGCAAAAAGGATCCACCTTTTGCAATAAGGTTGAACTGAAGAATGTTGTTGGGTTTTACCATCTAGAGAATCAAGTTGAATATCGTGTGGACCATTCGGACAAACACAGATGGTTTGTGATATGTAGACAAAAAGATTGTCCGTTCATACTGCATGCAACTGAGAAACATGGGATTTGAAAAATCTCAAAGAGTGTTTTGCAACACACTTGTTCTTTCGATCTGAACCGGGGTTCTCCACGCCAACTTCCTTCTACTTTGATAGGTGAGTATATTACGAACACACTTCGGAAGGAGAAATCCAATCTCGGGCCAAGGGGGATCATTGAAGAAATGAACCGATGACATGGTTTGATTGAGTTATAAGTCCGCACTGGAGGCAAAACATCATGCAATGCAACTCGTATACGGTGATTCGAAGAAATCGTTTTGAATGCTTCCATCTTACTTGCAAGTTTTGAAAGACACTAATCCTGGTACTTATACAGACTGGAAGACAGATGTGAATGGAAAATTCAAATTCACATTTTTTGCATTGACTACCTCAATTGTGGGTTTTCAAAGATATTCAAAGCCGGTTATTGTGGTAGACGGATGTCACTTGAAAGGCCTGTATAAAGGTATTGGATTTGTCGCTGTTACACAAGATGGAAACGATCAAATATTTCCTCTCGCAATTGACATAGGAAATGTCGAGAATGATGAATCTTGAATATGATTTTTGAAAAATATTCGTACAGTATTTTGATGCCCAGATGAACTGCTTATTGTGTCTGATCAACACATTAGCATTGGTAATGCCATCACCGAGGCATTCCCAGAAGCAACCCATAGGCTGTGTTGTTTTCATCTTCAACAAAATTTGGCAAGACATGGATCACATTTGGTAAATCTTTTCAAGAGGGTTGCATATAGTTATGATCGTGATGAGTTCGAGAGGTACGTTATAACACCATTCAGTTTAAATAATTCACTTGATCTTTATATATATACATATGTTGTCGTTATAAAGTCAAAAAAAAAATCTTTCTTCTTGTTTTTTTCAGGAACATGACCAATCTGAATGCATTAGAGATTCAAGGTGCACTCGATACCTTGATCAAAGCCAAAAAAAGAGATGGTTGCGTGTCCATTGTCCCGTTTAAAGATAATTAACTTCACGACGTCGAATGCTGCCGAGATGTGGAATTCTCATCTCCTATAGGTACGAAGGCTACATGTGTGTTCGTTTCTGGAGGTAGCCCAGCGGATAAAAAAAAGTGGTTTTACGAGAGAAGAATGACTGCTGAGGATAGATAAAACATTCTGACAAAAGTTGCACATGATCGTGTCCTCAAATTCGTAAAGCTTGGCTGACAAATGCATGTGGATTGCTTGGACGCCACAAATTCAAGGTCATGGACCGTACTAACATTTTTATCGTTGACCTGAATTCATATCAGTGCACCTGTTCCATTTTCCAGATGGACTTGATATCATGCTCGCATGCATGTGCCGCAATAAGGTTTGTACTTCACTCAAACGTTGTCTTGTTTTTTCTTACCTTATATAATTTGATATACGCTTACACCAAAACACACTCTCTCTAACCTTTTCATACAGTTATACGAACCAATTAGTGACTAACGTAGCAGAGTACCACACGACCAGGTCTTTGAGGGGAATGTAGGCTGGTGATGTTAACTCTGTACCCGAAGCACAAGATTGGATCATGTCCGATGATGTTTGTAGACAAGTTTGTCAGGCGCCTGACAAACCAAAACAAGCTGGCCAACCGAAAGGTAAACGTATTCCTTCAAAAGGTGAGTTCTCTAGTCGAAGAAGGACCACATGGACATGTGGTTGTTGTGGCGATACCGGGCACAACATAGCTAGATGTACAGAACACATTCTCCTACAGTACCCAAATTGAGGTGAAGAACAACTCGATGAGGAAAATCCAACACCAAGAGACAATACAGTAAGGATGAGAAAACATAAAAAATATTTTTTGTGTCGTTCGGAAGAACATACGAGAAGAAAATGTCCTCTGTATAACGCCAATCCTAATGTGGATGAATAGTAGATTTTTCTTCTTTATTCATTTGTTCAATATGTAGGACGATTATTTCATGTTATTGAGATTTTCAGGTTTGTGCTATTTTTTAGGCTAAAATGAAAAAATAATTTGAAAATAAGGTTTTCAAATGAGATGTAAATTTTCATGTATGTTAAACACTATATATATAATTAAATTGGATGACAAAACATTAACAATACACGTTTTACAAGCACAAGGGCATTAATAGAGAGAAAATGAGTTTATCAATAACATTACTCAAAAGGAGAGCAAAATACAAGTTAAATTGTCCAAACAATATGTCAAAAATGGGTCCGAAATACAACACTAATCACTCCCACACATCAGGGGTAATCGTGTCCTGATCAGTACTCCATCTATATAGATGAACACCCATCTGTCACCTAATCCAATCAATGTCATTGAGGAGATAGGGTCTAGACCAAGTATGAGTCAATTGACTCTTGAGCAACATCAAGCAAAATATACCGCAAGAACTATTGTCCTCCTGTACATAACACTTTGCATGCTCACACATAAATAACTGGCACTCATCAGGATCAGGAAAATCCTCAAAACCAGCTTCCCGTCTTTTAGCATGGAAATTCGTGTACTGTAGAAGGGTTGGTATCACACGGCGGAACGACAATGTCTGTTTCAAGCGCCTTCGTGCCTTGTGGACATCATAGGTGTGTGCCATGCTATCGAATATGGTCACGCGTCCACTCAGGAGCTCTATCACACATGCCATACAATGTTTCTCAAGGTTCATTACTATAAGCAACTGCTTGAATAACCAGACAAAGAAAAATTAACTTACTCAGGAAAAACCTACATATGCTCAAAAACTAATATCATTAGACAAATTAAAGTAAAACTTACAACATCAATGCCCTTCCACTATAGTTTCACATGTCCCCACTTTGGATATGCACCGTCGACGTAGGAAGTCAACACATCTAGAGACGAAGATGAGAAATACTCCTACTGTGGCTTCAAGTTGTATTTGATGTGATCTTTTTAGCTGGTGTGTGCCTCGTCGAAAATCCACTTGTATTTTTCCTGTATAAAATAATACAATAACTTATGAGAGCGTGTTTCTAATAATAATAAATAAAATTATAAGATCAGATGAAAGTTGCTTACAAAGAAGTGTGTGTCTAAAAACTGGTACTTCAAATGATCCTCTGGATCGTGCCTAATACCGAGAAACTTTAGTTTTATCTGAAGAATCCCGAGATATGCATCAATCGCATACAGCACAATAACAACAATCATTAGACTCACAACGTAATGTTAGTACTTATTATTTGAGCTAGCTTTTTTTCGAATCAATACGTACCTCAAAATGGACGTTCTCCTTCGGCTTTATGAAGGTCTTGAAAAAATCAGGACCAACTAGATAGCCACACCCAATGTTAACCCTGTTATTTAGGAGTACCAAAATATGTTAGGAGCTTAGTTTGACAAGAATTAGAAAAAAATTATTATAATCATTTTTTTATAACGAAACTCACAGTGTTGTAGATTCTCCGTTGTCCAAGTACGCACCAAAGTCCTCCTCCTTTGCGAGCAAACATGCATGACTCTCACCCTATATATATGGACTTCAGACATGTTTACTTGGTGCTCTCAGTCTAATCTCTCGAAGGCCGGCGCTCGTCTTAGGGATATCATATGAGCCACTCGATACTGGTGATTCCCCCTCTCTTGGGCTGGTGTGTGTGGACTGTGCATCACCAACTTAGAAGTCCTTTTATCAAAAGGTATAGCTGAATGTTGTCCCTGATGGAAATTAGTGGTCGGCAGCTCGATGGAAGTACACCAATGACCTACATCCTGCTGTGTTGGCAAATCCTGCTAACCCTGCTCTGCTGTAGGATAGTAGGACTCATGAAACGAGGGTCTATGTGTTGACAAATCTTACCAACCCTGCTCTGTTGGAGGATAGTAGGACTCATGAAACGAGGGTCTCTGTGTTAGCAAATCTTGCCCACCTTGCTCTGCTGTAGGATAGTATGACTCATGAAACGAGGGTCTTTAGTCGAAATAGTTCGACAGCTCAGTTTGAATCATGTTTGGAATTTCCAACTCCAAACATTGTGTCTCGTCCCGTATCGTATCCTCTACATAGTACCGGAGATCAGAGTACTGCTGTACCATGTAAGTTCTCATCTGTTCGAAGCCTGTGTTGAACATGTCCCTCAAATCGTGGAGAAGCTGGCCATCCCGATTACCATCTTCGGGACTCATGTACGATGGAACCACCTGATTAGTGAAAGAGGATGTCTGTGGCGGATAACGGGACATCTCATCATGATTAGTGAAAGGGGATGTCTGTGGCGAATAACGAGACATCTTATCATGATCGGTGAAAAGGGATTTCTGTGGTGGAAAACTGGGCATCTCATCATGACAATACTGCGGTTGTGGGTAGAATGAAGGAATCTCAGTCTGATAGGTCGGCAGCTCATAATCCCCCTGTATCGGAATCTCATGCATCTCTGATATAGGGACCTCCCTTGGCTCGTCTGCCAAACCCTGTTCTTCCTCTCTGATCTGCAGCATCGGACATGATATGTACTTTTATCCTGATCCAGTACGACAATGGGGCTTGTAGGCCCAGAACTCCACCGTGTCAGCCAGGTCGTCTGGGTCGACCTCCATGCTCGAGCCAGACATTCGGTTTCCACAATCGATGGACCAGCAACATGTACATCAGCAGTCCCTCCAATAGATAATACGACAGTTAACCTCCTCGGACGACCCTTATTATGCGTAGGAAGCTGAACCCCTTCTGAAAGGTCTTGATCGATGAACTACCAGAATGGCTGACGTGTCTCACGCGTTGAAGGGGTAAGATTCTCAAAACATACAAGACCCTACAGTAGACATAGTTCAAATAAGACGAATTTATAAATATGAATATTAAGTAAATTATAAGAATGAGATTATCAGGACTATCATTTTTACACATCGACATACCTCCTCATCCAGCTTGGTCGACATGTCATTTTTAAGAATCTTCGTCGACCACTTCAAAAACCTTGGTGACACGTTACAATCAGCCGTAAGAAGATGTCCGGCATAATCACTGGTGGACGGAATCGCCTCGAAAGCCCATATCTATAAAATTTCAAGCACAATTCATGTTATAAGTAAATTGAATAAAAACTCAAAATATGAAACATTAAAGTGTGACAATTAATACTAACCATTAGGGCTAATGAGAACCCGTAGAAGTGGTATGTCGGGGGCCTGTTTTCCACTGGATCCGGCACAACTAATGGTAGCTGGTTCATTTTGACTATCAAGGTAAGATAAGAAATCTTATCTCATGGAAAGCTCTCCCATCGGTCCTCCTGGTCCACCAAGTCCTAAACCCAAAAGTCAACTGAAGTGGTTCTTGGGTCGACTCCAAGTAAAATGCTATACAGGATGAGAATCTTGGCAATCTTCATCGTGTCATCCCAACTATATACGAACTTTCCAACATTATATCCACGACGAAGATCCACCACAGTAATATGAGGCTGGCTAAGGATACAGACTCGTCAAAACACATCGTCTTCATGTGGATGGTGAAGAATAGCCGGGATGAAATCGGAGCGCCAAACCTTAAACCGATCACCAAGGCAAACTTCCTCTTTGAGAATCGACATAAATGACAGTCTCCACCAATAATAAACCATTTCTCATCCACGGGGGTATCGGGCCCACGCACCTCACGTGACATAACGACATGCAGAAAGTCCTTGCAACTGTCACGCTGGGTACCCCAACGCAAAAAATCATCGAATCATGTCCTCTCAAAATCCCTTACACAATCCTCAGAAATTTGCTGTAAGATATCCTTTATATCATCCAGTATTCTAAGGCGAGTATACCCGTTAATGTATGTCTATCGGCCCTGACACTCCGGACGTACCCAAACGAGCTAAAATAACGGAAAAAATATTCATATTAATTTATTAATTAATATGCAGATTCGAAGTGTGTATATGAATTATTGTCTTACTATCGATGTGGAAAATTAATATATCAAACTTATAAAGCAGAGTTTTTTAGTTAATAAATAATATATTTTATACATATAAAAATGAATAAATGTTTGCCTAAGATTTAAATCACAAATTAATTTTTTTATCCACATAAGAAATAAATAATATAAATAATACAAAAAATATACGTATAAAAATATTTTTATTTAGTATATATAAGTATAATTTTCAATTATATAAATAATTTTTTATGCAGAAATAATATTTAAGTATAAGTAATATTGCAATAATTAAATATGTAATAGGGTTAAAATGGTGATTAAATGGGGATTATTAAACGGGGATTATTAAAATTATGAAATAGGGATTACGAAATTATATTATTTTAATTATTAAACGAGGATTATTAAAGGTGGATTATTATAATTATTAAATATTGATTATTAAACAGGGATTATTAACATATGTTGTTTTAATTATTCAAACCCTGTAACATGCAAAATTATACCCATTTAACCCTTCCAAACATGAATTCAAGCACATATTCAAATAAATTACCTTAAACCCTAAGGTTATGTTTGGAAGGGATTTTAGTGGGTTTGGGTAAATCCTGACTTTGAAATCTTGGTTTATGTAGTAAAGGCGAATAGTATAAATGTATGTTTGTTTGAGAATTTTGTAGGGTAGGATTATATGTAGATGTCAAATCGATGCTGGAAAAAGTAGGTTAATGTAATATTTTATGATAAAAATGTGAGTTTTGTAATGATTGGATGATTGTAAGATGATTAATTTGTTATATTGATAAATGTATAACTTTATTGGGTGTTGTGTAATTAGTACACATGTGAGTGTATATACTTTGTAATCTAATTTTGCATCTATTGATACGTATGAATATATATATATATACATATATATTAATTGGTGTTGGATTCATAAAAAATTAATATAAATTTACTGTGAGAATTTATTTATTTATTTATTCATTTATTAAACTTAATAATTGTATATAATGAAATAAATGGTAAAATAATGAATATATGACATATAAAATATTTGCAGTTACTTATATTATATTATTGAAAATTTTCTACATGATTATTTTGACAATTTTCACTTACCAATATCATATTACATCACCCACTTGCTATTCATTTTGATTTTCATATGCAACCATCTCATAATTATTTATCAACGAAAATGCCTATAAGGGTAACAATTATGTTAAACAAATTAATGAGGATTGAATTTTCGCCAAGTAAAATGATTTTTAGTCAGTCGAAAGTAAACAAAATAATAAAATTTGTAGCAAATGACATTTGTATGTTATGACAATGAGACAATTGAGCATCTCAATTGTTGAATAAGTGAAGACAAATGTTGTGACATGATTTCTTGTCATATTGCTACAAATAAAACTAGATACATTTGTCCCAAATGTTATAAACTGCTTCAAGAATTCCTATTGGCCTAAATTGCATTAGCAATGTCATCACAAAACTGAGATTGCGTATTTATTTTTAGTTGTGTCGCTTGATGACGATTAGAGATTATATGCTCATCATCTGTGTTATCATCTGGAAGTCTTGATTTTCGGATAGAGTTGTGAACAACACAACATGCAATTACAATCTTGACCTGCGTAGGAATCGAGTAAGATGGCATGCCCCACTTAAGCATTGGAAATCGACTTTTCAACATGCTAAAGCACCGTACAATGACACTTCTCAAATGCGAATGACTATGGTTAAATAATTCAGCTGGTGTACGGCTTGTTGTCCACTATGTATGAACTCGTTTCCGTGGTACCGTGTCCCTCTGTGTCCAGAGCCTGACCAGAAAAGTGGCCGCGCTGAATAGGTTTATATCGCGTTCTACTGATAAATGCAAGCCTTTCTTCAACTTGATCAGAAAAGATGGTAAATTCGAGTGGAATAGTGAGTGTGAAAAGGCCCTGAAGGATTTGAAAAAATCATTGATGGAGGCCCCAGTACTTGCGAAACCCGAGATCGGAGAAAAGTTACAGCTTTACCTAGCAGTATCTTTCTATGCGATCAGTGCAGTCCTTGTCCGAGCAGAGAAAGCTGCCCAACAACCGGTGTATTACGTCAGCCAATCTCTCCATGACGTCAAGCTCAGATACCCGGCCATGGAAAAACTGGCTTATGCTCTGGTCATCTCGGCCAGGAAACTAAGACCATACTTCTTGGCCCACCAGGTCGAGGTACTAACAAATTTTCCTTTGAAACAGGTCCTCGCCCGACCTGATTCGTCTAGCCGACTACTGAAATGGTCCGTCGAGCTTGGACAATATGACATTCATTACTCACCAAAAACAGCCATCAAGGGCCAGGCCCTAGCAGACTTTATTGCCGAATTCACTCCTACAATCGTACTTGAGGAAGAAAAAGTCGAGAGGCCTTGGAAAATGTTTGTAGACAGGTCTTCTACGCAAACAGCAGCCGGAGCCGGAATTGTGCTCATCAGCCCCACAAACAAGTATTTCTGTTTAGTTTTGAGATTTAAATTCCCAGCAACGAACAACGAAGTAGAATATGAAGCTTTGTTGGCCGGATTAGAGATGGCCAAACAATTCGGGGCGGATGACCTCGAAGTGTTCAGTGATTCACTTCTGGTTGTCAACCAAATCTCAGGAGAATACGCCGCAAGAGATGACAAGATGGCGAGATACATAAGGTCGGTAGAAATGGCCTTGGCTGAATTTAGAAAGATCCGAGCCAAACAAATTCCAAGAACAAAGAACACCCAAGCTGATGTCCTAGCCCGACTCGCAACAAGTGAAGGAGCAGAACACATCGGGTCAGTTAACATCGGCATGATCGAAAGATCGATCCTGCACCAGAAGACGATATGCACTACCGAGCAGAGTAGTAATTAGATGACTCCGATCATCCAATATTTGGAAGGGAGGAAGGAGCCCGATGACCAAATCGAGGCTCGAAAACTGAGAATACGATCTGTCCACTACACACTGCAGGGAGGAATTCTATACAAAAGGGGTTTTTTCCTACCTTTGTTAAGATGCCTAGACGAGCAAGAGACTGATTACGCCTTGAGGGAAGTTCATGAAGGAATTTATGGAAATCACACCGGCAGACAAGCTCTGGCGTTCAAAATTATCAGACAAGGATACTTCTGGCTGAGCTTAAAGAGAGATGCAAATTAATTTTGCAAGAAGATGCGAAAGATGTCAGAAATGCGCCCCGTTGATAAAATTCCCAGTAGAAGAGCTGAACTCAGTAATGGCGTCATGGCCATTTGCCAAATGGGGGATTGATCTTATTGGACCCCTACCAACGGGTAAAGGAGGAGTAAGATTCACGATTGTTGTCGTCAATTATTTTACAAAGTAGGCAGAGGCCGAGCCGCTCGTTAAAATAACCGAGTTGAAGATTATAGATTTTATCTGGAAGTCTATCATATGCCGATTTGGCATTCCACACTCCTTGGTCTCCGACAATGGCCGCCAGTTCGACTTAGTGGTCTTCAATGAATTTTGTAAAAATCTTGGCATCAGAAAGCTGCTCTCCACCCCATATTACCCTAGGGCAACGACCAAGTGGAGGTCATAAACAAGATAATCAAGCACACCTTGAGGGCGAAACTTGAAAATCTGAAGGGATCTTGGACGGAGAATTACCAGGAGTCCTCTGGTCATACAAAACAACGACCAGAACTTCAACAGGTGAGACCCCGTTTTCCTTGGCCTTTGGGTCGGAAGCCGTCATTCCAGTTGAGGTCGACATCCCGACTTAGAGGACTCAGAACTTCGAAAAACAGAATAACGAAGTTGCCATGCTGACCAGTCTAGACTTGTTAGAAGAAAAAAGACAGGAGTCCGAGCTCAAAAACTCAATCTACAAACAAAGAAGTGAGAGATACTATAACTCCAAGGTTCGAGCTAGGAAATTCAAGGTCGGAGATCTAGTCCTCAAAAAAGTGTTGTAACACACTAAAGAGCTCAACTCGGGACCACTCGGGCCAAACTGGGAAGGACCATATCAGATAATCCGGGTACTGACCAGAGGCTTGTATGAAATAACCGACCTGAATGGAAAGAAGCTGTCCAAGCCTTGGAATGCGGAGCATTTGAAGAAATATTACCAATAGTACTAGGAAATTTTCCTTGTAAATTTTAGCTGTTTTTCTTCCACAAATTTTCCAATTAGATAAATTAGTAGTTATGTTCTTGATAAATGCTGTAAATAAAGGCTCCGGCTCAATCCGAGCTCGTCCACCTGGGTTCTGAATCTGAAAAAGGGCTCCGACTCAATCTAAACTCGACCACCGAGCTCGAGTTCTGAATCTGAAAAAGGGCTCCGGCTAAATCTGAGCTCGTCCATCGAGCTTGGATTCTGAATCTGAACAAGGGCTTCGGCTCAATCCGAGCTCGTCCACCGAGCTCGGATTCTGAATCTGAACAAGGGCTCCAGTTCAATTCAAGCTTGGGTTCTGAATCTGAACAAGGGCTCCAGCTCAATCCGAGCTCATCCATCAAGCTCGGGTTTTGAATCTGAAAAAGGGCTCCGGCTCAACCGGAGCTCATCCACCGAGCTCGGGTTCTGAATCTGAACAAGAGCTCTGGCTCAATTCAAGCTCGTCCACTAAGCTCGGGTTTTGAATTTGAATAAGGGCTCAATCCGAGCTCGTTCATCGTGCTTGGATTCTGAATCTGAATTAGGGCTTTGACCCAATCTGAACTCATTTCTTGAGTCCGGATCCCGACCAGGGGCTCCGACCCCAAGTTTATTCGAGATCCAAATCTGAATGCATCAAAGACTTGCAGACCTATAGGCTATGTGATGGTATCAGGAACAAGAAAGTACATATAAACCGAACAGAAATATGTTGGAAGCAAAAAGATTTCATTAATTCGGACACATCAGGATGGTGAAACGCATAAAGTGAGCAGAGAATGCAAAAAGTTATGAGCAGAAATATGTCATTCACAGAATAATCCGGTTTGGAGACCGAAACCTCTTACAAAAAGTAGAAAGCCGAAAAATAGAAACACGAAAGACCTGAACTAAACAAAAACCGAACACCAGGATTGATGCTTCGGACACAAGGGTTAATGCCTCTGACAAGAGGTGCAACGGGGGACAGAAGAGAACGCCGAGCACTGGAAAGAGGTGCAACGAGGGATAGAAACTACTGGTCGGCAACTTTAATCACCTCATCACCACCCACCTCGGACAGCTCCGTCGCCTCCTCCCCACTTGCTACTGTTCCACCCGAGCCTCCCACAGCGCCATCACCACCTCCTTCGCCGCTGCCCTCTCCGACCTCTAAATCGGCCTCCACCGGAGGATTGGGCATCGACATGAAGTCGATGGGAGGAGCCGGCCTGAGGAGATGATCGAACCTCGGAGGTAGGAACTCCGGTAGCTCATCCATCATCCGGAGATAATAAGCCGGAAGGGGCTGCTTCTCCAGGAAGGAGGCCAGAGCTGCCTTCAGAGGCCCATCGTCCACGCCGGCAGAACGGTTGGTCTGGATGTTCTCCATGAAGGACAAGATGTAGGTTAGAATGATGTCATACTTGTATTCTACCGAAGTCTTGAACTTCTGAACAACCGTCATCTCATCCGGCTGAGCTACCCGGGTTTTCTCCAGCTCGGCACGGAGCTGAGACACCTCCACCGTTAGGTCAGCCAGTCGCTGTCTGTCAATATCGGTGGCTCGGGTCACCACACCGAGTTCCTCCTGAGAGGAGGCCAGCTGAGCGGTCAGTGTGGCCTTCTCGTCCTTGACGGTGGCCAGCTCGGCCTGGACGTCGCGCAGTTCCGTTCGTCGCCGCTCATACCTCTCCTGAGCAGCAAGGTGGGAAGGCTTGGGCCCTCCACGCAAAGACAGAAGCTTGGGAGAGAAGGATGACCGAACAGATGTCGAGATCGACACCAGTCATATGCTGGGCATAGCCCTCTAGCTCCTCGGTCCACGCCCGAGCAGGCGCTTCCATTGCCTCACGCACCCCATCGGGTAGATTCGTGTCGGCGCCAGGGAAACGGGCTCTGCTGAAGCTGATCTGGAAGGGGGGCCTCCTCCCCAACCATTCCTCGGTCTCGGCCACCCGCCGAGAATCCCAACCGGTGACGCTGATTGACCCGGTCAAATGTGACTCCTGGCCGGGGGCAAGCTGTGGTCGTGGAGCCGATTGGCCAACTTCGGAGGGTCCTTCCTCTTCAATGCAAACCCTTTTGCTCGCCCCTTGTTCGGAGTTGGGTGGCCGTCTGGATGTTATGGCTCGAGGCTAGACGGGACGGCTAGCTCGAGGCTAGACGGGACGGCTAGAGCCGTGTCCCTGGGCAGAATTCTGAGCATCCCGAGCCGGGGCTAACGCGCGCTGCGAGCGCTGGCGAAGAGTCTATCCTCAGAGAAATGCCCTGGCTGGAAAGGGAAACTGAAAAATTGGAAGCCCGACCAGTCAAGAGATGTTTGGAAATCATGCAATAGATGTAAATCTGGCCTGAACAGATATACGCACCTTGCACTGGACTGGGGGAGGCATGGAATGGTGAAATCAGGCCGGCAGCAAGAAGGTTCTCCTCAGAAAGCAGAACTTTAAAATGCCTCTGGTCGGCGGTGGAGAAGTCATGCAGATAGCGTATCTTCTGGGAGAAGGAGTCACCTATCACCAGGTTCCTAGGGGAAGTTTCTGCAGAACAAAGAAAAGTTAACGATCAGAAAAGACGTCAGCAGACCAAGAAAAGAAATGTTAAATACCATGGGCGTCGCCGAACTGTGTTGGGCATTTAACCCGAGCAGATGCATCCGCCCACGCCCCGCTGACCCAGAACCATTTGCCGCGCCAGTCCTTAATTGATGACGGCAAGCATCGCACCAGAATAGGTCGATACTTTTGTACCGACGTATAATAGAAGTGGTTTTTCAAACCAAGAGCCAGCTTTAGTCTGAACATTCACGCGATTTCTTGGGGGCTCGGCACCCCGAGGCCGAAACGCCAAAACATCACCACCAGACCGATAAGTGACGACCAGCCGTTGGTGTGAAGTTGACCTGGTGCGATTTCCTAATGCTCAAGGTACCCGGCCAAAGGGGGAGTAAGGGGAAAACACAAGCCGGTCTCGAGGGCTCGGACGCTGATGGCGACATGGCCAGCTGGCGTTTGGTCCATCCGATCCATTAGATGAAGAACAGTAAGCTCACGTTCTTTGGTATAGCGAAAAACGTGCGCCACTTGTTCAGCTCGGCCTGAGTAACATAGGTCGGGCAGTCAAAGGCCTTTGAGTCACGACTGGGAGCGCTTTGCCGGATCGGAGGCCTGGGCGTTGTGTCCCAAATCGAGATCCCTTCAGGGATGCCAAAGTCGTCCCATCCCGACATGCCGACTTCGCCCGAACCACGTGCTAAACAGCTCGGGGCGGTATGCGCGGCGTCTGGAATATTCACCAATTGTCCCGTTGGGGCGGCATCTGGGTCGGATGAGGAGGACAATTCGGACGAGCTAGACGTCCAGGAAAATGACGGTTCGGAAGCAGGGCTGACCCTCTGGTCGTAATCTCAGACCGTATCACTGGAAGACGAGTTCGAGGCCATAAGTTAAATAGAGGAGACAATATTTATATATCTTGTAAGGATCCGAAGCACGGGAGATCTTGCACGGTAGTTTGAGGATGGTGTTTTTTGCTCGGAAATGAAAGGAAAAAATGCGAGGATTTGGAGTTCGCTGGGAGTGAAAGTGGAGAAAAGAGAATGTCTCTTGCCTATTTATAGGAGACTATGGCGACTCTTCGACTTCTAGGCGCGCAGGCGACGACACATGTCTCCACTTGATGGAAAGATTGACAGATCATCAAGTCGGATGAGCAGACGACAAGAGAAATCGGATCCCGATTAGAATGGACCTCTTATCGCGACACGAGGGGCTAGTGTTGACCCCCTGCTCATCCGACCGGATCGATTAGCCAAAATAAAGGAGAGTCGAGAACTGAACCAGGCCAGTGTCATCCTAGCTGGTGGTCAGAACCGACCAGGATAGCGAACCTGAGCTTCAAGAACCGGTGGTTAATGAAACCACATTAGATCACCTGAGCCGACCAAAATAGGAGGATCCGACCAGAGTTAATAAGATGGGCAGATCTACAATCCGGATGAGCAGAAAAGAGGATATTTCAAGAAGGAGTCTTCAAGGAAGGAAACAAATCAAGAACAAATCATATCCGATTTAGATAGGATTTAATCCATTTTTTTCCTTATCTGTACCCTAAAATCAAGGGATTTATTTCTTACTTTCCAAGTTTCATATATCGGTCTAGCCTAAGGGCCTCAATTATCATTCAAAGGGATAAAAAAAATTCTAGATGCGAAATCATTGTAATTAGAGAGCTTTTTACTCTCAATCTGATATAAAAAACGTACTGTCCGGCCAAAATTGACCGACCAAAATTCTAGATGCGAAATCATTGTAATTAGACAGCTTTTTACTCTCAATCTGATATAAAAAACGTACTGTCCGGCCAAAATTGACCGACCAGAACAAGCCTAGCAAATTTGCCCGAGTAGGCACCGGGCATCGTCTTTTTCTTATTTTATTCGATTTTATATCATTCGTTCGGTTCGATTTACTTTAGCCGGATCGAGATTTTTTTGTATTAGGCTAGAATTTTGGGCTATACAAAATCTGACGTCAACAACTATAAAAACCTAACACCAAGTTTGTGTGAATATTAGTGATTTTTTTATGTAATCGGATTCGAGAACCCTAAATAACTAAATGGGTTGATTTCATTTGATCCTTGTATTGTCAATTCAACATGTTTGTATATGTTAATAATTTTTAAGGACTACGATTGCAAAATCTATAAAATTGGATTGCTTAAGTTATTAATTTTAATTAGATTGTTTTATTGTGATTTTATTTCATGTTGTGTTTTGTGATGCTTTTTATTGGTTAACTAAATAGGTTGTCAAGACTATTGAGTTTTAGGAAATTGTCTAATTGAGATGCATGGTATAATATATAAATATTGTTTTCTAATTGAAACTAACTCATATAGCAAGTGCAAATAAATAGTTTATACCTAGTATAGAAAGATTCAGGTTATTTTAATTGAATTTGGTTTATTCGTATTTTTTTAGTTAAATTTAAATAGGTCGGAGTTGTGCTTCCATATTTTTTCCCTTTATATAACTATCATGTAACAACCTAACCAGCACATTTATGGACCTTAAGACTCCATTTACTTTGGGATGATTTAGGATAGTGATATTTTATCTAGTTTTATTTAATATTTACTTTGATGGAAATAAAAATCCGGTTATCCTTCCAATCCGGGATAAAATGTCAAAATCCGAATAATTCATTGGATAATAATCTAAGCCACCCCTAAGATAGTTTACCCAAAAATTGGGATAACATTAGGAAATTACATTTCTATCATATGTAAATATTAAACATTTACATAAAAGAGACATTTAGGTAATATCACTCTTTCCTAACCTTCATATATTACATAATAAACGGTGAATAATGATAGTTAATATCTTTATCCAAATATTATATGTTTGAGTAAACATTGAAAGTCGATAACAATTTATATCTTATCCTATGAAGTTATCTCACTGACCTAGATAATTAATTTATCTCTATTTGTCAAGGTAAACGAAGCCTAAAAGTAATATTATCATTATACATAATATAATTAAAAAAGTTAAATATAATGTAAAATGTAATAACATGACATCCAAAATGTATTTTTAGGTCTCTGAATGGTCGCCTCTAACTTTATCGAGAATTTTGGAAGATGTTATACTAGAACCTTTAGGTTTTAAATTAATCACAACTTCGACTCTTCCACAACAATAGTGCCGTTTAATTAATACTTAGATAAGTGTCTCTACATAAAATAAATAACAAAAACTTCTGTGAAATTGGTGTACGGATCATAAATTCGTGCAATTCAAGTCAACCTGATCCGGTACGGTCCTCCATGTGTTGGTACAACCATCCACGCGCGGCACGCAGCCCCACGCGCCGGGAAGGGGGCGCCACACACTTAGTATATTATTTGCATTTTTCGGGAAAATATGTATACCTTTTAGTTATAATTTTCATACCTTTATGTTATGACTTTCATACTTTTGTACTTTCTATGAAAATTTCACTCTTTTAGTTATGCAATTCATACATTTTAGTTAAGTGTATTAGACCTTTTTGTTATGGTAATATTACTTTTATGTTATATATTAGTAAATAAGATAAAACCTTTATATGATACAACTAATATATTTATGTAATGCTATTGATATCTTTATGTAATACAATAAATTTATTCCAGAAAAAATGGAATAAGATAATATACAACTATTTTTGATTAAAATAAGATAATACATTTTAAGTAAATGTAGTAATACTTTTATGTTATATGATTAATACATTTATGTGATATAAATAATATATTTACTTATATTTCAATAAAACGAGATAGTACCTTTATGCAAAGGAAGTAATACCTTTATGTGAAACAACTCATACATTTATTCAATAAAACACATACATTTATGTGATATAATTAATATATTTCAATAAAGTAATAAAATTATTTTTTAAGTAAAATAAATGCACTAATATCTTTACGTAATGTGATTAATACATTTATGTGATACAAATAATACTCTTATCTTCTATTCAAGTAATAGCTTAATGTAACATTTTCAAACAAAAGTCATAATACTTTTTAAATTTACGTACCACTTTTCAAAGAAAAAAAGTAATATTCTGAATATATTTTAAAAAGATAGTAATTAATACTCTCAAGTACATATATATTCAAAGCAGAAAATAGGGCATCTACACCCCCACTTAATATTAATCACGTCTAATTTTATTTTATTTTTATACTTTTGATTATAACAATAACCGGGTTATTTAGTATTTGATGTGGGTGTGGGTGGTTCCACCCTAATATGTCATACTTTCAATTAGTTTAAAGAAAAATATTAAGTAATGCTTAAAGAAAGTAATATTTTGCAAGTTAAAAAGTAATACTTATTAAGTAATGCTTAAAGAAAGTAATATTTTGCAAGTTAAAAAGTAATACTTTTTAAAAGTAAAATATACTTTTAAGCCAAATTTGATAATTTTCACGTAGATTGTGTTGACCAACTTATTTTACCATGTTGATATTTTCATTAACTAACTAATTTACTTCAATATGAAATTCTCTCATATGAATTAAGATATTTGAGACAACCTCATCTTGTTTTTATCTTCATATTATTAGCAGGGACATAATTGTAGCGCGAGTAGGGCTACTGCCCCTCACTTTGCAATATTTTTTATAGGGTTAATTAAATATTCCAATTTTGAGCTATTTGAGATTTGATACTTTCTCTGGTATAAATCTCAAAGCGTGCTACGTTTTTTTAAATTTGATGTATTTTTACTATATTGGATAAAACTCAATTGTTGATTTTTGACATGTATACGATAGAAAATTTTAAACTTGATGTATTTTTATTATATCAGATAAAACTCAATTTTAGATTTTTGACATATATACAATAGATTTATTTGGTAAGTTAAGTTGTTGATTTTTGACATGTATGCTATATATTTAAAATTGATAACATAAAATACTATGATTGAACTATCAGTTCTAACAATGTTGCAATTATTAGGTGGAAATTGGGCGATGGTGACCTTCTAGTTCTAGTACATAGCTATTTGTTTATTTTTTATTATTTTAAAGTTATCTGTGATATTTCTAACATTCCGCCTCAACGTTTCCAAATGCATAAATTATGAATTCATATAATGAATACACATCAAATGAAGTATTAAAAATTAGCATAAAACAATGTACAGTGACTTATTCCTCTATAAACATTAGTCGACACATGCACGACTGTCAAGACGATTTTTGCAACCATGAATCACTAGAATTTGTTGTTGAAATCGATATTAAAACCACTGTGTTAGAAAATAAAACATAAATTTATATGCACATAATTTATAGAATTGATTTATCTATTTGCAACGTAAGAGTAACATGTTCACTAGATCCATTGCTTTAGAAATAATCTTAAAAATAGTGATCTATTGTATAGGAGATATATATTGTTGACGTCAAAATTCATATGGAACAATCAGGTCAAACACAAAATAAAATGAATGTGAATCGAATGATATTAAGTGAATAAAACTGATAAAGAACACCAAATTAGGCCTGGCCAGGTAGGTCCAGGCCCAAATCGGGGGGGGGGGGGGGGTCAGACCCGAACCGATGGGACCCGACTAGGCCAGGACAGTTCCGGGCAAGTTCGGAGCCACCAAGGTCCTACCCGGCCTGGACCTACCCGGCTAGACCTTGAGCCACCGCAGTCCGACCCGGCCGAGCCCAACGCCGAAGCGAGCCTAGCTCGAGCACAGAAATAAAATAAAAATTTGAAGTAGAATAAGCATGACCAGAAACTTACACACTTACCCAAAAAATCATGGGTGATCAGAATAAAATGATAGATGAGGTCGGCCTGAGCAAGTCTCTCCTCGGTGATTAGAGCTTTAAATGTCGTCCGTTCCTTGAAAGTGCTATCTCTTAAAAAAAATGAATCTTCTGGGAGAAAGTGTTGCCGATCAAAACTTCTTCACCGGGGTTTCTGCAAGGAAAATAAATGTTAAGCGATCAGAAGAGCAGAAATAAAAAGCAAACAAAAATGAGAAGTACCACTAGCATCTCCAAAATAGGTCGGGCAGGAGACAGTATGACAAGGATCATCCAAGTCGCTCGGGGCTCATCCAGTCGTCGCGGACCCAAGACCACTTGGATCTGCAATCCTCGACCAAAGAGAGGAGACTCTTGACCAGCTGAGGACGATACTTCCTAACAGAAAGGTAATAAGAAGACCTGACGTCTCATCAACTTTCGAGCATCAAGATATTGCCACGTGTGCATCGTGTGGGCCAGATGGTGCCACGTGCCGTCCAATTAAACCAATGCGAGAATGACACATCATCGCTCGGATTGAGGTCGGCTTGTGAGGGGCTGATTGAGTTAGGCCCCGGCCAGAACGATTTCTAGCCACGGTCTAAGGGGCTAATGTTGGGCCCCCACCAAACTGACCCGGCCTAGGGTCCGACCCAGGTGGAGACTAAAACCGACCAGAAGGCCAAAACCGGCCCAGGTGGAGACTAGAACCGACTAGAAGGCCAAAACTGGCCCAAGTGGAGACCAAGGCCAAAACTGGCCCGATTAGAGACCGAACCGTCCGTAAGGCCAAAACTTGCTGAAAGGCCAAAAGGCCAGAGTAGGACCGACCCGACCCGAGCCAGCCAGGGCCAAGCCTAGTCCTAGGTTAGCCCACTTCGGCTGCTAGAATGACTCGCAGTTGGCCCGAATTCAAGTACTGAAGTCGGTATGGTCCAAAAGTGTTATCACTCAAGGCATTTCTGGAAGATCAAATAGAAGGTAAAAAATCGAGATCATCATCACAAGAAGAGCAGGAAAGACTTAGTCTATTTCAAGAAGGAGTCTTCAACTAAGGAAACTAATCAAGATCAAATCATATCCGATTTAGATAGATTTTAACCCTTTTTTTCCTTATCTAAACCCTAAAATTGGGGGATTTAAGTCTTAATTACCAAGTTTCGTATCATTACATTTAGCCTATAAATAGAGCCTCAATTATCATTCAAAAAGATCGAAATCTAGATCCAAAATCATTGTATTCAAGCAATTAGAGAGCTATTTTCTCTCAATTCTTATATAAAAACGTTATGTCCGGCTAAAACTGATCGGCCAAAACAAGCCGAACAAATTTTGTCCGAGTAGGCACCGGGCACCGTCTTTTTCTTATTTCTACTCGATTTTTTATACTTTTTATTCGGTTCGATATATTTGAGCCGGATCGATATTTTTGGTGTTTGGCTAAGATTTTGTGCTCTACAAATTTTTGTTGTTTGACTAGGATTTTGTGCTCTACACACAAAATCTTATGTCAATAGATTATAAACTAGGTCTAAGATTACATGATCTTGTAAAGTATATTTGAAGTTCCAATTTTAGGGATTTGTTCCGATATGAATCGAGTTTGATCTCATTTGGATTTGATTAGATTTGATCTTTAATTTGTTTCATTTTATGAGAACTTTATTTGAAATAAACTTCTTGGATAACTTAAGTTATGTTGAGGAGGTGAGAATCGGGTCTGAGCCCTTGCAGGCTCAATGATCTCTAGCGGGCTCCTGCTCGAGCTCAGGCCTCTAGTCAGCTCAGTCTGACTGACCTCTACTAGGATTTTGATCGGTCATTCTTGTTCTTCAATACACCTAAATTTGACAAGTTGGGATTCGGAATCCAACATATATTCAAAGATAAGTTTTCCAATACAATTAGAAAAAAAAAAAAAAAGATATTTCATATAAAAAATTAATGTTAAGTAGGCAAGAGTTGTAATCCCAATCAACTTCTAACAACAGTTAGTTTAAATAATAGCACACTATGGAGCATGATTTTACATCTAGTAAAATTTAGTCAAGGCCTGGGTAGTACGTGATTAATTCCATCGATTATCGCGAAGATACGTGTGCGTTAATATTTATGTAAAACACTAGATAAATTTCAATTTCACGAATCCAGTAAATTCAACCCGAATTTTATACAATTCATAGTCAGTAGTAATAAGCGACTTGTCCGAATCAAGTAGGTGGACGATCATCCACGTTTTGGATATTCAACCATGGCATTCTTGTAATTAAATCAATAACAAAGGTCTATTATATCGAAGGGCAACAACCAATATTTACTGGCTCCCATCAGACCGTACTCCTTTCTCTTCTCCGATCCATTCTCCACCTGATTTTCCCTCTCTACTATTTCTATCGATTCTCATTTTCTTTGCCGAGACCAATGGAAGAAGATAAATCATTCTCCCTTATCTCGGAGCCGATCACCCACTCCGAGGATAACAGCCATGGATGGCAGAAGGTCACCTACGTCAAAAAGCAGCGGAAAAATCTGAACAAGAAATCGGCGCCGGATTCGGCTAAGTTACCTAACGGATCGGGAATTCCGGCGGAGAAAGACGGCGTTTTTAAGGGATTGGAGAAGCACGCGGAAGAGCGGCGCCGGAAATTGGAGGCCCAGCGCGCCGCCGCATTGTATGATGATGACGATGAAATTCAGAGGAGATCGAAGCAGAATCGCGGACGGGATGAGGACGACGGCGATTTCAGCAGCGATGCGGATGTTAAGAATAATGTGGCGGAGGTGAAGAAGGAGAAGCAGAAGAAGGCTAAGAAGCCTAAAGTTACTGTGGCGGAGGCTGCCGCTCAGATCGATGCTGATGATCTCATCGCTTTTCTTTCTAGCGTTTCGGTATTTTTTGCTATTCATGGATCTGAATTTATTTTCTGTTGTAGTTGGAATTTGAGGATTTAATGAATTTTTTTGGTGATAGGAATCGTATGAAGGGCAGCAAGACATTCAGTTGATGAGGTTTGCTGATTATTTTGGGCGTGCATTTTCTGCCGTGACTGCTGCGCAATTCCCGTGGCTTAAGTTGTTCAGGGAGTCTGCTGTGGCGAAAATTGCTGATGTGAGTTATTCTGGTTTCTATATAGTAAATATATGTTTCTTGATCGGTTGTGTTTGAGTTTTTGGAGCATTGAGGCAGCTAGAATTTTTGAACAGTGACAATGGCATATAGTTAATAGTTGCATGTGGCGATAAGTATGTGCTGTGGTATTTAATTGAGTAACAAATTGATGGGGTTGTGTGGGAGCAAAATAATTTTATGAACTTCGAATTGCTTTTGATAAACTAATGATCTGCAAAACTAGTCTGCTGATGTTAGATTCTTCTTACTGACAATCCTTGATTCTACATTGACGACCATGTAATCTTTTGGGTTATCCACAGAATCTCAATCTTTAAACATAGAGACGTACCCCTGTTTTATGATCTCTTCTGTTGAAAAGTACCATATCGTGTACAGGAATTTAATTTCCAACCCTATGATGGAGGCTTTTCCTATCAGATTCGAATGCCTTGATTGAGGTTTTATTTCTATTTTCAATACTTAGTTATTTTCATTCAAAACAAGGTTTTGCCTCATGCTACTGGTTAATGAGCAAAGACTTTCTACCTCAATGCCAAATCCTGAATGTGCTAAATACTTAGGAGCTATTTGTTGTATACATTTTCTGTCATGATTGCTTCTTACAACATACTAGTATCTTCTAGTTACTATGATAGGCTTGCAATTTTTTAACATTTTGCGGTTTGAGGGCAAGTGTGGAATAATCTTGTCCATCGTTTTAATGTGTAACCCTGCTTATTGTGGCTTTCACCATGACTAGTTCAATAATGTTTCAATTTGTAACCCTTTTTTAGGAATTTATTTGTGTCAGACTTACTTGTGTTTTGAATATTGTGGCTGTTCTTTTTCTCTATCAGATATTTTTCTAATTGGAAATACTTAGATGCCCTATCATTGAGCCTACAAATTAAAGGAGTTACAAAACCATGGGAACCAATCATATTTGTTTGTGTTTCTTGCTAGCAGGTTCCCATTTCTTATATCTCTGAAGCTGTTTACAAGACATCAGTTGATTGGATCAATCATCGTTCCTATGAGGCATTAGGGAAGTTTGTGATCTGGTCTCTAGATTGCATCGTTGCTGACTTGGCTGCTCAACAGTCAGGGTCTAAGGGTTCAAAGAAAGGAGGGCAGTCACCATCCTCAAAATCTCAGGTGCATATACTCAAGTGTTCATCAATTGTAATTAACAATTCATTGCATAACTCACTTATTGAGAGTTTTTCCTTGTTATCTTGTAATAAGTTGTTTGTTTTCCTTCGCACCTTTAATTTTCTCATTAGAAGGTTTGACAATGCTTAGGATATTTAACACTAATATATTGGACTTAACAAGCGAGATAATCGATTTATGAGGTTGACAGCACATTGGGAAAGTTATAGATATCCTTGTGTTACCTTCTGAACCCAATGATACTTATTCCTTGAGAAAGTTGTATATCTGTTTGCCAAGCTGTGCATTTTTGTATTAGAAACCTGACTTGCAGACACAGTTTTGATTCTGCAGTTGGCTGCTCAGCTTCTTTTGATCTGTTTTGAACACATTATATATTGCATCATCGGAACATTCCATCACTTTTCTGTTCATCAAAATCAAAACTTTTGAGTTAGACAATCAATTAAAGAGTGTTTGAAGCCACATGCTTCTAACATCTCGATCTTTAGAGGGAAGGATGAGACACTTGCATTCGACTTTATGTTTCCTCCCTTAAGAGGTCAAGACTATTTGGAATCAAGAGGTAAAAAATATAAAGTATAGTTGACTTGGATTTTTCAGGATAAATACATTGTTGTTATGATGTCCAGTTATTATCTATTTACTTCTCAATTTCAATTCCCTCCTTCCCACCTATGTAAATTACTGATCAGTTTAATGATTTTGTCTCGTGTACTAGTCACTATCCATTTTCTAACTCTTGGATATTTCAGGTCGCCATCTTTTTAGTTTTAGCAATGGTGCTACGCCGGAAACCTGATGTACTAGTTAATCTGTTGCCAAAATTGAGTGAAACCTCAAAATATCAAGGACAAGATAAGCTTCCGGTTATTATATGGATGATAGTTCAGGTGAGCTTTTACAAAATTATTCAATTTGAAATTACTTTGGTCACTGTTCCCTGTGGATCCCATACTTCAAGCTAAAACTGACTCTTCTTATGTAGGCATGCCAAGGAGATCTAGCTGTAGGATTGTATTTATGGTCACATCATATTTTGCCAATACTTGGAGGGAAGTCAGGGTCTAATCCACACACCAGGGATTTGGTTTTGCAGTTGGTGGAAAGGTTTGAATCTTGAATTCCCTCCCAAATCCCAACACTTGCAGCCCATGATGCTCTGTACACTGATTTTATTTTCAATTGACAATATTTCCTTTTCGTGTACTAGAATTGTTTCTGTACCAAAAGCTCGTGGCATATTAGTTAGTAATGCTGTGAGGAAAGGTGAGCGTTTGGTACCACCTGAGGCACTTGACCTGTTGTTACATGCAACATTTCCTGCATCTTCTGCACGAGTTAAGGTAATAGGGGAATTGAGAATTTTTTGTTGTTGGAAAGTATTTGTTGGATTCTGTTTTTCCTTCCCTACAGGTTTTAAAGGTGTGATTTTTCTTGTACAATAGGCTACCGAAAGATTTGAGGTGATTTACCCACTTCTGAAAGATGTTGCTCTTGCTGGTTCTCCTGGAAGCAAAGCAATGAAGCAAGTGTCACTGCAAATACAGACTTTATGTATGAAAGCAGCTGAAGAAGGTAGTTTTCTTACTTTCTGATCTTTCTTCAAAAATAGTTTAAGAGCCTTGAAGAGCATTTATTGAAATGGTGCTCTGTAGGGACTCCGGTGCTGTCATCAGAAGTAACTAGCATCTTGCTGTGGTGTTTGACCCAGAATCCTGATTGCTACAAACAATGGGTAAGATATAGCTGCCTGCTATTATGCATTCTAATTTTAGTAATATCTCTACAAACTAAGAGTAACTACGAAGGTATAATCTTTCTTTGCTAGAGTCTGGGTTTCAACTACCCCTTTGTCTTTTCCTCTGATCATATGCTCTTTGGGTTTACATTGAGTTGGTGATGCTATACCCTTGATTTTGCAGGATAAGGTCTATGTGGATAACATAGAGGCTAGTGTTGCTACCTTGAGGAAGCTTGCTGAGGATTGGAAGGAACTTTCCTCAAAACAGTCTTCTCTTCAAGCTCTCAAGGAAACTCTAAAGAGTTTCAGGCAGAAGGTTTGCACTACATTGTTGTCTGATACATTGTTATGTATATTCTAATTTTTAGGCCTTCTAGAATGTATTAGGTCTTCATTGCCCAAGTCTTTGTATATGAAGCTGGATTGCATCTAGCTTATTTATTTAAACTGCTAAAATTTTGCAGAACGAGAAAGCATTAAGTGGTGGAGTGGATGTTTCTCGTCAAGCTCTTTTCAAGGATGCTGATAAATACTGTAAGGTGATATTGGGAAGGCTATCAAGTGGCAATGGTTGCGTGAAAACTGTGTTCTTCACTCTCGCAGTGCTGGCAGTGGGAGCTGCTGTTGTGTCCCCAAACCTTGATGCATTGGATTGGAATAAGTTATCCGTTTTGTTCAACACCCAGCAATCTTGAGATTGTAGTAATGACAAAAGAGTTTCGGGATATAGTTTTTTTGATCTCCTTGGACAATGAGAAAACTAATTAAAAGGTGTGGAAAATAAGCGTCCGAAGAGCGAGGTCTTTGTGTAATAGCAAGTTCGGGTGGGTTTACTACAGTAGAATGTTTGGAACTTATCTGCATGTAAAACAAGAATTTTCGTGTTTATCACATGGAACTAATTTCTTTATTTTAATTTTTCTTTTGTTAGTGTTAGAGATCATACTTGATGTAACTGGAAGTAGTCTCGTTTGTTTGCAGAATGAGCTCACAGATATGTACACTTGATTTTACATAGATTTTGTTTGAAAAGTGCATTTGGACACACCATTTTCTTGTCTGTTATTGAATGTGTCTCATATATGTTTTGATTGTTTGGTGTATGAATATATGATTGGCTGCGGTGTTGAGTTGCAAGCAAAGTTGGTATTTACTTCCCAACAAGCTTGATGTTATATGGTAGCAACAATCTTGTAGGTGCTACATTTGATTGGGTACTGAATTTACTGTTCATTTGTACATAAACACGTGTATTTATTTGTAATAGATAATGTATATTGCTTCAAGAACTTGTATTTCCATCATCGGTTCTGTTTTCACGTAGGATTGCAAGAAAAATGGCCTCACTTAGATTTTTTACATAGATTATGTTGCAATTGAACTAGGAGTTATGAACTAATGTTGCAGTGAATAAAGTGTCACTCAAATAATAGTCATAGTTTTCAAGTTGAATCTGATAATTAAGGAATTTTCTTTGATACTCGTTGAATTGATGTGATTACAACTTTCTGAAGTTCAAAAATGGTGGCCATAAAGTTAATATTAGTTAATGTTTCCTGAGATGACTGAGGGTAATATTGTTAATATTTGTGATAAATAATTTAATTGATAGCATCTCTAAATTGAAGAATTTTAGGTAGCAACATGGTTAAAGAAAAAAACTGATTTGGTGGCATTCAACAAATAGCATGTGAACAGATGCGATAAAGGGTGCTGTAGGGCAGCGGTTGCTCCTTTTTTTTTGTACCAAGTAGGAAAAATGCATATTGTGCCATATTATTTTTATTATTTGTCATTTTTTAATGTATTTTAATTGTTATATGTACGTCTCATGAACGATAATTCTACACTTTCATCTCCTACACATTTATTTTCATTAAATTAAATTCTTTTCAGAAAAAAAAAAAAAAACTAGCCTACTCAAATTTTTCTCTCGTTGAGACTATAGTGAAATATTGTTATAACTCTAGACAGAAACATACATCAATCAAATTAAATCTTCTATTATATGTTGGTGTTTTATTAGGAATGAACTTTTTTTTGTTGCATCATATCGTGAAGATCGGTTTCATGAAATTAAATTCTTGAAACATTGTTTTATAAGCTGCTGTGAGGATTAATCCCACTACACTGGAATTGTATTCATAGAAGGAACAAGATTAGCTCAAAGAATGTCACTAGATTTTCCAACAAATAATTGTGAGGAGGATGATAATCAAACAAATAAATAGGAGGGAAGGTAGAAAATAAATAAAAGAATAACATTTAATAAAAAGCAGCACACATTTTCTGACAGTGAAATAAAGATATAAAATAAAATGTCATATTAGCTGGTTTCCAAATATATATATGATATATTAGCTGGGTAGGCGAAACGCTTTAACTGATTTCAACTATAAAATAATTTTTGAATACATTATTCAACTCTAATTTCATGCATGGCGTGTGGTATTATAGTTCTATTTAAAACCGTGTAACAAATAATTATATCTAGAATTTATCAAAGTAAAAAAACAAATTAAAAGGTGATGCTAATTAAAGTTGTTGATGGCATCTGGAAAGTTTTTAATTAATTCATTACCCCTAAGTTTTGGCAAAAGTAAAGGTAAATTCTTTTCTTATAGGTAAAGGTTAAGGTAAGTAATTAAAGTTGATCGACAGAAATTTAATCTTGACATATAAAGATGTATAATCGTTATTCTTGTTTTTATTTTTTTATATGTCAAAAAAGGATAAAATAACCCGGAAATGGAAACAATAGATTTGCTTACATCAAATATATGATTTCTGATCTTTTCAATTATAGAGACTTTTCATATTGTAAGACATTAATAAGTTTGAACAAATAAACAATGAAAATTATAATTGGAAGTTATATTTGAAATCACAAATTCTCATTTATCTTATTTTCCAACACAGAGTTCACTCTTTATTGATTCAGTATGCGAACAAAATATTATTGCGTTAAAACTTTATTAACGAAACGTTTTATATACAGAAAATTATACTAATTGTGTGCATGAATGATTAAAAAATAAAAACATATTAATTTAAACTTAAGTTTATTAATATAATAACCTTAGCAATTGTTTTTAACCCTCTTAAGTCTTAACTTTTGTCTTCTAGATTTTTAGTTCTTTTATCTACTCACTATTTATTTTAATTTTATTATTTTAAACATTTATGATTTTAATTTGATAAACCTTTTATGATAATAGGTAAATGTAATATTATTGTTTACTTTACATCCAAACTATATGTTATAAATAAATAAATTTCTTAAAGTAATTACATAAATTTCTTGATAAGTAAAAAGATTGTACTAATCCACAATTACCCAAATTGAAAAAAACCCTCTATTATTTTAAAATGTTTTTTTTCATTTATGTTGCAACAAGTCAATCGGACTAGAAAGTAGAAAAAATTAAAATTATAGGATTGAAAAGTAATAAAAATATAAGAATTTAAAATAATAGGACTTGGACTAAAAAAAAAAAAGAAATTTGTAGGACTTAATATCATAAAGAAATAAACATGAAAAAATTAAAATTTAATATAGAAAAAAAAAAAGTGATGATGATAAATAATGATGATTCTGATGGAGGGGCCTCTAGAAGCCACCGAACCCGAGAAAAAAAGAAAGAGAAGAGGGCTTAATAGTTTAGTGATAAACAACCCATTTTACTCTCTCTTTCTCTCTCTAGTAACAGCAAGAGATAGAGAGAGAAAACCGAGATAGTTCAGAGAGAAGGCGAATCAGGGATTCCGATTTTTAAGATTAATAGAACTGAAAGAAGAAGGAGAAAATTGAGACGATCTGAAGGGAAATGGGGACACTTCAGACATGGAGAAAAGCATACGGCGCTATTAAAGACCAGACTAAAGTCGGCCTTGCTCATGTCAACTCCGATTTCAAGGTTTCTCTCTCTTTTTCCTTCTTCTTTTTCTCCAAACTTTGGAATTTTATGTGTTCGTGTGTCTGAGGGGGGGTAGTATGTGCCAAAGTTGTGGGAATCGAGGGTATAAGGCGAATTTGTAATGATCAGATTTTTTTGGGTCTTGATTTCTTGTTCTGTGTGCGTGTATCTCTCTACGTGTGAGGGCTTGTGTTTGATTACTCAAAATAGAGTCGTGATCAGGAAAAAAAGCATGAAATTGAGATGATTTTATTTTTATGGTATTCTTTTCATTTACTTTGATTTTTTTGTTTTGTTTTGGGTGGCTGAGAAAGGATGTTGATGTGGCGATCGTGAAGGCTACAAATCATGTGGAGTGCCCACCGAAAGAGAGACACCTTAGAAGTGAGTTTTTCTCTTCTTCCATTTCTTTAGTTATTCATACCGTCAGATCCACTTATGTGTGGTGTGCAAGTTCTTCGGTTTTCTGTATTTATGGAGGTTAATTGTGGTGTCCAAATGGTTTTGTTATTGTTGAGAATGTAAATAATCTTTTTGAGAAACTGTGTTTTGATTGTATGGGAGCAAGTGTGTGAACTAATGTTTTTTAGAGGGTCTGCAAATGTCGTTAGTTTTTCATTTTGGTTTATAGTGATTTCTGAAAGTTCATTTTGAATATCTTTGTTCTTGAAGATTTATATGAACTTCTCATTGTGAATTTCAAAATTTTGGGATTTCAAAATAGCAGAAATTTTAATTTTCTCTGTTGTATGCTGACATGGAGAAACAAATTGAATATTTACATTTACGATTTTGTGTAATGGGGGAAATCAACTTCTCACTTGGTGAAAAATGAGTGTACTTGTAATTGTAGTAGTAGTGATTGGATGCTTCTTGCAGAAATTTTGGTTGCCACATCAGCACTTCGGCCTCGAGCTGATGTTGCGTACTGCATACATGCGCTTTCAAGACGATTGGCGAAGACACATAACTGGACGGTATGGATTCTGATGTAATTCTGAGTAATGTTTTCTTGTTTTTTTCATCTCCTTAATGAACTAGCCTGTTTCTTCTTTAAAGTAAATCTTTCTAAGGATTTCACTTGAATACACTTTCTACATTTAAGATCAATAGTTCCTTTTCCCTGAATTTTAGTGCAATATTTTGGAGCTTTGGGTTGGACCCTCTTTCTTATGCTGTGTTTTGCATTAACCATTTGACCATTGAAGAAATGGGGGCATAGTGTTTCTTGTATTTGGGAGTCTTACGTTTCACAGTCTGGTAATATCATGATTCTCAGGATAGGATGCTGGAAACCTAGTAAGAATGTAAACTTCAGGTCAGCCTGTTAATGATAATGACACATGTATTTTCTGCTTATTTCAGTTTCATCATGGCAAATGCATTTGCTGTTTTCATTAGCAGTTGTTCACATTAAGTGTTTTACAATTTGTTTTGCTACTTTAGGGTAATATCAGTTTATGGTTTAGTGTAATAATGTCTTCGCTGCATGCAACACCCCTTGAGAATGGTAAACGGAATGGTGCTATATGGAACTTAAGTAAAAGAAAACATGTTACGGCCCTTGAAGATGTTGAGATCTAGGCAATGGTCTCTTACATAGATATGTGTGTATCACACTTGTTGCTGTATCAACGTTTCAAAATATCTCATTATGTTTAAGATTGTATTCTCAAACTCTAAGAGATTAAAGTCATTTTTATGGAGGATCGAGTCCTGGTTAATATGAGAGCAGAGTTAAGTTTTGTCATCCTTCCCTTTTACCTTACTTTTGTAAAGAGAAGCCTCGCTTTGCTTAGTGATTCAGAGCCTATCTTATATACAGAGGATGTATACATAAAAAAATTCAGCCCTGTTGCCATTTTCATTTCTATATAAAAACTTCTATTTTGAAATGTGTTCTAGGGTCTGGTCTACTCAACACAGCTATTTATGTAGCACTCACATGCATTTCTTTTATTTCCCACCCCCACACTCCAACAAACAATATCTTGCTTACTAAAATCCAAATCTTGCCAACAGTTTGATGTTAGTTCCGAATCCTATTTTTCAAATTGTCAATGCTAATTCGTTGCTTTAAATGATAATTGTTTACCAGTGGATTAAGTTATTGAACAAGGATGTAGGTTTGTACATGCAATACACTCTATCGGTAGCTTTATCAGTCTTCATCCATTTTTTCTTGGAAAGTAACTTGAAAGTTACAAGAGGAAAGCATATCCTCTGTGGCTGAAACTGTCTTTTTCAACAGAGAATGTTACTTAAACCTACTTTTTAGATGCATCTTTTTATGACGTGGGAAGACTGCCTCTTCAGTTTGTTGACTGTATGCAAGTGATTGCTTAACATGATAAGTTTTGTGCAAAAATCATGTATCAGTAGGTGGAGGATAAATTGATGGATTAGGGTGTTTGATAATGCTTCCAGCTTTTACTTGGTCATTCACTCTTATCTGCTGATTTTGATCTGTTCTCGTTTCCATTTACTTGATATGCACAAATTGGAAATTACTGGAAGAAATATATATCCTTTGCTTGAAATAAAAATAAAAGCATTTTCAAGGTCTGTGTATGCTTTATCTTTGTGGCTTGTGCATTGCTTATCTATATATTTTGATGATGGAATTGGCTTCCTTACTTTCTCATCTAGACGTTGGTGTTTAATTCTAGGTTTCACAAAGTTTTTTCGCTCCTATCTGTTACAGGTTGCTCTGAAAACACTAATAGTTATTCATAGAACATTGAGAGAAGGTGATCCAACATTTAGGGAGGAACTCTTGAATTTCCAACAGAGAGGTCGTGTTCTTCAATTGTCCAATTTCAAGGATGATTCAAGTCCAATTGGTAAGTGGCAATCTTTTGTATATTTTATGTTTTGGTCTTTCAGAACTCTCCTCCCCCTACAGTATGGAATTTGTACTTTTTTACTTGAGCAAAGAGAGTAGAAAAAGTACATAAAAATTATTTCAGAATCGAAATAATGCATATTACTCTCTCTAGCTTGGGATTGCTCTGCCTGGGTCCGGACTTATGCACTCTTCTTGGAAGAAAGGTTAGAGTGCTTTAGGATACTTAAGTATGACATTGAAGCCGAGCGTCTTCCTAGACCACCAGCACAAGGCCAAGATAAGGTGTGTTTAATTTTATAAGTAGTATCTTTTGGTTTATTTTTTCACTCCATTAATGGCTGTTCTCTTTTTGTAGTCCCTCAAATTTCCTTTTCCACATATCTCAAATATCTATTTTTCTTTATTAATAAGTTGGGATTGTTTGCCAAAATTTCCTTCCCTTAAATAATACTGGGAGCCCACTAATTATCAAAATCTATTTTATGGGGAAAAAGCTTGAAGATATCCACATACATGTTCTTCTAATTCTTACGAAACCTTTCTGACAAGTCATTCTATACGTAAAAGAGGGTATAAGAAAATAAATACAGTGTGCAAAAATTCACCATATGTTCACTAATCTTTTTAATTTGAATATATTTGTCATTGTGTACATGCCTATGAAGTCTTGGGATATGAGGCTGTTTCTGTAACATGGGTGACCCAATCCTATGGACTGCAGTCACTAAGTTTGCAGTCCACCTTAAGGAAACAAGTATCGTGTCAGTTCCTAAGAAATATTTATGTTAAGCATATTGTTTCTAGCTGTGCATGTCTATGTTCCAGTCTGTTGAAGTCATTACATTGTACATTACTTGTAACATTGAGAGACATTTCTTGTTTTATCAATTTGTTATCAGGGTTACAGTAGAACTAGAGACTTGGACAGTGAAGAACTTTTGGAGCAGTTGCCTGCTTTGCAGCAGCTGCTATATCGTCTTATTGGATGTCGGGTATTCTCTGAATCTCTATGGTTATCATTCTTTGGTTTTAAACCTTCTTTCTAGTTTTTATGATTCTCACTCTGTTGACATTCTGAGCTTTTATGTCGTATGAGAAAACTACTTTTAACTTACCTTTTATTTGATTTACAGCCTGAAGGAGCAGCTGTAGGAAATTATGTAATTCAATATGCCCTGGCCTTGGTATGTGATCTCTATTCAGTAACCACCACAAACACCCCCCCCCCCCCACCCCACAACACACACCTGTGCGGTTTTCTTGTACCCACAATATATTAGTCTCTATAAGTGAAGTGAATACCTATCTATAATACAAAACTGATTTCCCTGGTGAAGAATGGGAGGCCTGGGGTAGGAGGGGGCCACAATGTCTGAGATGTATAGAAATGGGAACTATTGTGGGTACATCTTGTCAGCTTTATGCAAGACATTCATTTTTCTTGCCTTTGTGCTCTTCTCTGTCAATAGATGAAAAAGAAGTTTGAAACGTCTGATTGAATTCTCACTACTGCTGCATAACTGGGCTGGCTGGCTGGCATGAGTTTGTAATATCTGAATTTCTTGGCTCGTATATTTCATTTTCAGGTGCTCAAAGAGAGTTTTAAAATATACTGTGCCATTAATGATGGAATAATCAATCTTGTTGACAAGGTGAGTGAAATAAATTTGTTGGTCTCCTATTTTTCTTAGTAGATGTTTTTGTATTTGCTTAATAAGAGATTGGCCTCTCCTGATTTTGCATTTCAGTTTTTTGAGATGCCAAGACATGAAGCAATGAAAGCCCTTGATATCTACAAAAGAGCAGGCCAGCAGGTAGTTGCTCTTTCAGAACTGAATATGGGTTATTTTTCCATTAGTGGTAATATGTTCTTGTGTGTCATTTTAAGAAAAATGTGTTGGATCTATAATTTGGTTGGTGCCCCATTATAATTGTTATGCTCTTATTGCAGGCCAATGGCCTTTCTGATTTTTATGAAATTTGCAAAGGACTTGAACTTGCTAGGAATTTCCAATTCCCTGTGTTGAGAGAGGTAAGTTGTTGTAGAGGATTTGGTGCTCTAATCCTTGATTATATTTCTATCTTCAGCGGATAGGTTGATGCTTAAAAAAAATTTGGTTTTGCAGCCTCCACAGTCATTTTTAGTGACCATGGAAGAGTATATTAGAGAAGCACCAAGGATGGTTTCTGTTTCAAGTGTGGCCTTGGTTAGTTTTCTTCTTTGAGGGCAGTCATTATTTGGGAGCATAATTCTTGCATATGAAAATGAGTTATTTGTACTATATCAGGAATACCCAGAAAGGCTGATGCTGACATACAAGGAAGAGGATGTTACTTCTCCTACTGAAGAGGCAAAAGCTCCATTTGAGGAAACCACACCACCACCTCCTGATGAAACTGCCATCTCAACTCCTGAGGCATCAGTTCCTCTGACTCCTCCGACCAACTTGGACACAGATGATCTGCTGGTGAGTTTCTTAATGGTTGACAATCTCATATATTATGATGTTTGGAGGTGGAACTCTTTTTTGTTATCCATTTCCATGTTCAATTTATTAATCCTTTACATTGTTGGGTCAATTATTCCAGGGGTTGAATGTGGATACACAAAATGCATCTGCCATAGAGGACAGCAATGCTCTGGCTTTAGCCATAGTTCCATCTGGTCAGCACTCCTGTATACTCTTCTCTAATTATGTGATGTGCTGCATTACAATCTTCTCACTTTATCATCTTTGAAAGTGCAAAAATGATATTATTGTATGCATAATGCAGGCACCACTCCATTTGACTCCAATGCTTTCCAAGCAAAAGATTTTGATGCCACTGGGTGGGAACTTGCGCTGGTTACTGCTCCTAGCACCAACATATCATCAGCTCAGGAGAGGCAATTGGTATGACCCTTGTTTTAATATATGTAATTCTGAAATTTGATTGCATCATTCTTTGCTACAATGCTCATATGTTTATGCTCGTGCACGACTTAAATGATTCTTTAGTAGATTCTGTTATTAGCAGTACAGTGTTTTGGCTGGACACTGGAATGTAATTAAACTTTATATATAAACTATAATCAATAGAAATTTTGAGGTGCATGATTGAAGTTTTTGTGCACGTATGATGATGGTTACCTCACCTTAGGACTTGCTCTGAACAGAATATTTCGAAGTTACTTTGATAAAGATGGGAGGCAATTTCTAATGTGCATGCATTAAATATATAATTGGGTTTTTGGGAATGGCTCAAACTTTGAGTGAGAGAGGGGGACGGTGCTGGAAGCCTGAAGGCTGAAGCTAATCATGTCATATGCAGAATTTGAGGGGTTCAAACTTCTGTTTGTACATGTAAATAAAGGAACATTGACATGCTAAAGGAGTTGAGATCTTCAGGCGGATCCTAAAAGTTAATCCATGTTACATTTCTGTGCTCCCAATTTTTTATTTTCAACCTTAAAAAGCTAAATAAATGTCAAGCTACCCACATCATTTTGATTATCAGCAGATGCATTTTTCTCCAATTCGTTTGTTTGACAATTTTGCTTTGTCCACATCTGAATTGCAGGCTGGTGGACTGGATTCACTTATCCTCGACAGTTTGTATGATGAAGGTGCATATAGAGCATCCCAGCAACCCGTGTATGGAGCACCAGCCCCTAATCCATTTGAAGTCAATGATCCATTTGCTGTATCCAACCACGTTCTTACTCCTCCATCGGTTCAAATGGCTACCATGGCACAACATCAAAGCAACCCGTTTGGTCCGTTTCAACCCACTTTTCCACCTCCCCAACAACAGCCTCATATGATGATGAACCAGCAAAATCCTTTTGGTGATTCCGCGTTTGGTGCGTTTCCCCCTTCCACTGGTGCTCATCCTCAGACCACCAATCCATTTGGTAGCACTGGCCTTTTATAATGAAGATGCACATATACATAATGTAATTTACTCGGCCCTAGTTGATTTTGGTATATTTGAAATGAGTGCAATTGTTTCAGTGTAAAACCACTTGCAAGCCAGTTGGGTTTTGAGCTCAAGTGATGATATGATATCTTTGAGTTTTGTAAACATGCTCAGTCTTAGAAAGTGTACTTGTTTAATGATACTCCATTGCTATTTTCTGTCACCAATATTTTCTGTAATTTTTTTTTCTCGAAGAAGTTAATTACTTTTGGCATTGAAGACATGGATAGACCTTGTAGATGTCGTACTTGGTGATACAAATTATATATTTATATATATATATATATATATATATATATATAGTTTATGGTTATGGATATGATTGTGTATAAATCAGTGATGAATACTGCATTTGGTATATATAATCAGGTACAGCATGTATTGAACCACATTAATTAACTATGAAATGCACCCTTAATAGTTACGCATTTTCTTCGTTTACATAATTACATAAACATGTCGGTAAATCAAATATCTTAATCTCACCACAATGAGTTTTTATCTTATTTATTCCCTTTATGTTTTTCCAATATAAAATTAGCAACACTTTTCATTTATTCAGTATATTGTTAATTCGACGTTTGCTTTCCCTTTTCAATAATTAGCTTCTAATTAGATTTTTTTTTATTAAAAATAAAATAAAATTACTTATACATTTATTCTTTAGGTTGCACTACTAAATCTTAATCGTGTCATATACATGTTCATTATTTTGTTTGATATTAAGACCTATATAAATGGAATAATAACCGATGTTGAGTTGAGAGATTTTCTCCAAAATTTAACTTGAAATCCTTAAATAATTATGTAGTTTTTTGGTAGAAACAATCGTGCCAAACAAATCATAATAAAAAAATCACACCCTTTGTAAACCTTATCAAATTCGTCATAACTTTTCCCTGTATGTCGATTTGGATTTGCTAACCACCCTTCTAAAAAATAATTGCATATATCCTCAAAAAAAAAAGAAGAAGAAGCATATATAACAATCGAAAAGATTGTCCCATTTACATGAGGTTTCAATTCTTTAAAGCAATCTGTTAAATCTTTTAGACCCTTATTGATTCCGTTATGGGAGAATATTTTCTATATATGTAACTAACCTACCTTTAATGAATTTCTTTGATCTCATGTAGATATAAATTATTCAATTAGACAATTAGTTGTAATTCTTTGACCAGTCAATATCTAACCTCAAGAAATAATTGCAATTATGCACTACTACATTTGATTAATGCAGAGCTAAATATGTTTATCTTTGCATTTGAAAAATAAAATAAGTTGATAGCCTAAAAAAGAAAAAGTAGAGTACCAAATTTTACTGAAAACAAAGGAGGCCGTGGGCTGTGGTGGGTCGGGCGGCGCCGGCGGCCCCTTTGTGTTTTCATATTCACCAACACTTTCACCCTTTAATATTTTGGGATAAATATAATATCTTTTTTTTAAATTCTGATTTATTCAAAGAATAAATAAATTTTATAGATTACGTTTGCTTTCTTGTCGTTTGCTCCTATTTTGAACATTGCGACAATTGAAGGAGGTATTTATGATATTAAGACTTGATAAAAACTTTTAAAAAACCGTCAAACCATAAATTTTATAGTTTATCCCATTATTAATTAGTATTTATGTTGCGATTGTGAATTTTAAACCTTCTACTTCACACTCTTAGCCTTTTAAAATTTTAAGTTAATATTTTTAATTAGTTGCATAAAAACATGCTGATCAAAGAGCTATTCAACAGATTAAAAATCTTCATCAAATAAATTAAAGGCTTAATATCTAAATTTAATAAATTATAAAGTAGAATATAGCATATATATTTGTGACTTTAAGATTATATTAGATTGCAGTTGGATGCATAATGTCTACATTTATTTGGTCTACTTGGACTTGTTAATAAGTTTTGACGATGCATGTTGGCATATTTGTGATATTTGTCCCATGCAGTAATTAAGTTGAGTTATACTTCAAATATCACATTTGGGTCGAGCCATAGATCTAAATCCATACAATTGGTGCACACAAGTTTTTTTTTTTTTTTTTTTCACAACAAACCTCTACCATTAATTCTGATATTATTTTGTTTCCCTATATTTCATATTGTCTAATTATTCATAATTATCTTTGCTATCTATCTTATGATTCATGGTGGAGTGTTTTGTTTATGTTAATGTATTATATATACACACAGATCTTGTTCTAATGTGTAAATGTAGCATCTGCAAGACTTTTTGGAATATATAGATTTTTCCATTAGTGATTGGATAAAAAAAATAGAATTTGTAAAAATGAAAAGGAAAAGAAAGACCCCTGTTTTGGCGTTGTGTTTGCAGTTCGTACGTTGGCTAAGCTTTAAGGAAGAAATGTTTCATCTTTAGCAGTCAAAAACAGTTATCACTTTTTCAGAGATTCCGTCTCTACAGTAATTTTAATTTACATATTTGGAGGCTAGCTGTCAATGGATTTGAATTTATTAAAAAGGATTTGTAGAACCATAATTCAGCAGTGAAAAAAAACTTAGGATGTTTTTCTTCAAATCACACGATCAAGACCAGAGACGGACCGACAGCGGGGCCAAGGGGCACTGGGCCTCCTGAAAATTTTCCAAAATAATAGGGGTATTTTCGTCTTTTCATATTTTTTATTAATATATATATATATATATATATATATTCAAAACTTATTAAACATGCACATGTGTAGCAGCGGTTCTTCTTTCAGAGGCCAAACCTCATTTTCATCTTCATTCTTCACCCCTAATTTTACTCTCTTTCTTTCACACACACAAACCCTAATTTCATTTCTCCCAATTGCTTCTCCATAAAATTTCAAGGTAAAGTGTTCTCTTTATATTATTTGTTTGCTTTATTTTTTATTTTTCATTATTATTGTTGATTTATTATGCCTTAAGTTATATATGTGATGTAGTAGTGTTAAGTTGAAAAAAAATGATAAATAATTTGACATTTTATTTACGAATTGTTTATCTATACTTAAGATTTGAATTATGAAAAAATTATGTTGTGGTAGGAGATGGAAAAACTTATTTTGCTGAATGTCTAAATTATTTTATTGGTTAAATTACTATAGGATTTAATTTCTTTTGAGAAAGAAAAAAATAAAAAAAAATTATTTTGTTTACTTAACTCTTGAAATTTCAATTTTTTTTGCTTAAATCTCATTTTATTTTACTTATCTCTTGAAATTTAAATTCTTTTGCTCATAGGTTTTACTAAGTTCTTGAACTTTTAATGTATTTCTAATATTTGTCATATTTTTATAGATAATATAAAGAGCTTTTTTCGGCAATGAAGATCATTAAGAGTTATTTTCGCAATTGAATGAGTGAAACACTATTGAATGATTGTTTAGTTGCATACATTGAAAATGATTTATTTAGAAATGTTAGTAATGAAGTTATTATGCAACGATTTCAGAATATGAAAAATAGAAGAGAAATGTTGTAATACATTGATTTTATCGAGATTACAATATATATATATATGCTCTTTCTTTAATATTATTGTATCTTTTTATTAATTGACTTGGGCCCTCGAGTCGAAATCCTAGGTTGGTCACTGATCAAAACATAGACCTTAAATTTTATCAAGGATAGATAGATACTTGGTTATTTGAGTGGATTTGAAAGGAATCACGAATGATGTTTAGTATGGTGTAATGGTTTCTTGAATATTAATAGCCCCGTTTCTCTATTGTGGGATTTGAATATTCTACATTTTTGTTCCGTAAATTTCAAAAAGAAACAACTCATAAGAGGAAGTGGATTAAAAATAATAATATTGTGGGCTACATGTTTTTTGACATTGTATGACACTTCTTCAAAATTAATTTATGAGAAAATTCATAATTTAGAAAATAAAAAATTTAATGAAAACCGACAAAACAATAAAAAATCTAAAATAGTTTAGAAAATTTGAAATGAAAATAAGAAAATTACATCCTAAAAACTTGCACTTGTAGTATAAATAGAAGTATTCAGTGATTACATAAAGTTGTGCGAGACAATAAGACAAGATCACAAGACTAGGGGTGGAAATCGGAACGGAATTTTCGATATCCGCCGAATCCGATCCGAAAATTTTCGATTTTGGAACGAATATTTTTAATCTGAATGAAAACAATTAATCATAGTTTCCCTAATAAAATAAATGGCTAAAACTACAATCATTCTATGCTCTCATTGACACGTCAATCGGAATTGGAATGCCAACCAACGCAACGCCTCAAGAAAGCAATAAGCGTGCTTTAAAACATTCGGATAAATTAATTGAATAAAAAAATAACATTCAGAAAAATTAATTGAATTGAAATTCCAACTTCAACCAAAACTCCGGCCGGCGACTTCCCGTCGCCGGCGACGTGCATTAACATGTAGTTGTCTACAATTTGAGTTCAAAGGAATTGTTTGTAGACACATTTTGGTATATTTTCGTGTGAAACAGATCTTTGAACTTCCATCTAGATATATTCTACCAAGATGGACAGTAAGTGCAAAGAGTGAATGATAATCTTGGTGTTGACATTTGTAATGTTCATAATAAATCTCTTATGACAAGACATTCAAAATTATCACAAATGGCTTCTATTGTAGTAGATGATGCATGTCTCACTGAAGATGGTTCTAACTTGTTAATGCAACAATTAGAACATGTGTACAATGATATAAAGAAAATGAATATTGGTGAAAGAGCGCAACGATCTTCTGTACGAGAAAAGAATATGCCTGAAATTAATGACCCTTCACAAGTGAGAGCAAAAGGATGTGGTAAAAGGTATAAATTATCAAATGAAAAAATAATTTCAAAAGCAAGAGTTTGCAGTGGACATGACCAGAGAAATTGTACCACATCCTTGGAATGGTATAATATTTTCTTATCTTTTTTGAAAGTTTTTACATTTAAAAAAATTATGGTACTGATTTGTTTTAAAAAAAATTCACATGTGTAGATCCATTATATTTGACGACGCAAAAGACAAATTAAAGAGAGTTGGGAATTTTGAGAATTGATTGAAGACTTCTTGATAATTGAATTAAAGAGAGTTGGGGATTTTGAGAATTGATTGAAGACTTCTTGATAATTGATGATTGAGTTGGAGGATATGATTTGTTGATTTTGAGGTGTTGAGTTTGATGATTGAGTTTGAAGATATGATTTATCGATTTTAAGGATTTATTGATAATTTATTCTCTTTGTTACTTAATTCATATTTCAATTTTTATTATTCATTTTGAGGATTTCTTGAACGTTCATTATGATTTTTTTTAGAATTGACTAATTAAATATTTTTGGTTTTTTCTTTAATTGTGGGCTATGATTGATATTGAGGATTGATTGAGGATTTATCATATTTGTTAATCAATTCATATTTTGTAATTTTTAACAAATGATTTTTTATGATAACCAAATTTTCATGGTGTAGCATCTATGAGATGAGAATTGGGAAAAAGATCTATGTTGATATGTGGGATACAAATTGTATATATTGATGATTTGGGAAAAACATCTATGTTAATATGTGGGATGCAAATTGTATATGTTGATGATGTGATAGATTCATGTGTGAGATGAGAATTTCGTATGTGGAGAGTGGCAGCGTGAGAAAAGAATAATATGAGATATTAAAAATTAAAAAAAAAAAAAGAAATCTTAAGGAAGTGCAAACGGTGCGCAAGCACTATTAACAATTCTTTTTTCTCTCCATAAATACACACCATTACAGGTATGTTACAATACCTTTTATAGTTGCAGATATAAAGGAAAATTTTCAAAATTAATTTTTTATTTAAAATAATTAAAAACTACTATACCTCTAGAAAGATTATATTAACGATTTAGCAATTTTATTTATTGAAGGTGCAGAGACTTAATTAATTTAAGTGCGACTCTCATTTTAATTTTGTCCTTTATGATTACAAATAAATGACACCCTACTTTTATCTTGGAGTTGCTTCTTAATTTACTTCTTCAATACTACTTCGATTTATGTTCAATAAACATCAAACTTTCACTAAATTTATATAATTAAGATGAAAATATTAACCCATGCCGAAAAAAAAAAATTAAGCATAAAATTATAATAAAATGACGTCAAATAAAACCCAAAATTTATCTATAGTTCACATTAATCAAGTGCAATATTTGATTAAAAAAATTTGGTTTCTCTGAATTGTATAATCCAACCGCATGGGGACCAAAGACTTACATAAGTATGATTTAAGCTCTTCCATTTCATTAATTGTTGATGAGGCTAATATATCTAGTAATTCATGTACCTTAACCATGTGCTCTCAATCAATATCTTCTATTTAATATCCTATTTAATTAGCATCATCATTCATAAAGCACAATGACAAATCTAAAAAAATTATAATATCAAAATACAACACATAATGCTTTAATAAATTTAATATGACAATAGAAGCATATTGTAATTTGAGCTGAATCTAATTTCTCCCAATTTTAGTAGCTAAAAAACACAGTTCATGTTGCCAACAATGGACAAAATATGAACTCTATATTCTTCTTCTTCTTTTTTTTTAAGGAAAAGAAACCCATCAATTTTGGTTTAATACAAACACTACAATATTAAAATATTTAAGAAAAAAATTTAAAGTTAAGTAGAAATATGTGGTTTTGGCCAAATTAATAATAGCTACATTATTTTCTTTTTACATAGGGAAGATAATTTCTCCGATGGGAAAAAAAAGAAAAAACAACCCCAAGAAAAGAATGAAAAGCAAAGAATAGAGAGTGAATGTAATAAATAGTGTAGATTATTGAGGAAAGCAAAAAAGAGAGGATAGACAAGTATGATGAGGTCCAGCATCAGTGATCCTTTAATGGGCCCCACAGACTGCTTTTGGGATGGCCCATAAACTCATTTTCTTGGTTGGTGGGGGCCCATCCATTTGATGCCCATCAAGAAATTTAGAGTGGGGGGAAGGGCTACTGGTTTTTAGCAAAGCAAAAGCTGTTTTGGATCCAAAGTTGACAACACCACTCTCTCTCTCTCTCTCTCCAACCTCAATAATTTAGTTGTGAAAATTTTTATTCATTTTTATTTATAATAATCATTTAAAAGATGAATGCAACAATTTGGAATTAAGCCTAAAAAGTGGAGTGGAGTGTATTAATAAGAAAAAAAATAGGACAAAAAGAAAAAAAAATGATAGCAAGAATTAGAACGTTAAAAATTGGTGGGATAATTAATAATTTTAATTAATTCGGCGGCCCTTTTAAAAAATCAACCTTGAAATTCTAACATTCACATAAAATTTTGTTATTGAATAACGCGTTCACACGATTCTGTTTCACACCAAAATATTTCCCCTTACACTCTAACTTTGTATATCATATTTAAATTAATATACTAGAATTTATACTTACCTTTTAAGGATGTATTTTATTTAAATCTGTAATTATAATATGATAGATAAGTTTCTCAAATTACACAAGAAGTTATACTTACATATTTAGATGAGGGAACGAATCATGCAATGTCAACCTTTTTTAACATTTCACCTTCTTAATTTTTCTTGTGATGTTTATTATTCGGTGTGTTTTGTCAAAATTTCCTTCAAATTATATGATAATTACAGTTTACAATGAAAAACATGTTAGTTGAAATGATAAGAAAAACATTTAGAGAATATAATGTCAAAATTATATTGATTCAAATAGTAAGCATCATAAATTCACAATAAAATGTATGGATAAAATATCAAAATATGATAATTCTGATGATAAAATATAAGTAAAAGATGGTAGAATAAAAAAGGAAAAAAAGAAAAAAAAAAAAAGGTAATTTGAATGAAACAAATTGTTTCCATATTTAGATTCTTGGAGTGAATATTTGTTTCTATTGATAGTTTATTTATTTCTGTATTAGTTTAATCACAATTTAAAATGCAATAAATATTTAGGAGCTATTCCAATTAAAAAAAACGGATTAAAACTTCGTCAAAAGTGTCAAGGCTCCATTGCTTTACGAAAATTCTTTAATCTGTCAATTAAAGCAAAAATATAAAATTAAAGTCTTGTTTGGTAGTCTCCTAAGCCTGGTTCAAACCGCCCATTTCTTATATTTACCAAATAAATAAAAAAAATAATTCAATAAATAAAACCTCTCTTCCTCCTCTCTCTCTCTCTCTCTCTCTCAATAGTTGAGATTCTGCTTCTTTCATTTTCTTAATTCTTGTTAAATTATAATTAGTTACTTGTGTCTCTATTCTCATCTGTACATACAAACAGAAGCTAGGAATCAAACATGGCTGCAAACAGATTTGCAACCATGTTGCACAGAAACACCAACAAGATTACTCTGATTCTCATATACGCAGTTCTCGAATGGATTTTGATACTCCTTCTCCTCTTGAATTCTCTCTTTTCGTATCTGATCATCAGATTCGCTGAGTTTTTCGGCCTAAAACCTCCCTGCTTGTGGTGCACTAGAATTGATCACATCTTCGATCCTGCAAAGGGGAACAGCAGCAACATGCACAGAGATCTTCTATGTGAAGTTCACGCGACCGAGGTTTCGAGATATGGGTACTGTTCGAACCATCGCAAGCTGGTTGAATCTCGAGATATGTGCGAGGATTGCTTGTCCTCACGGCCGGAATTTGAGGGTTCGTCGAAGAATTTTACTTTGTTTCCATGGACGAAGGAGTTTGGGATGTTTCAGAGTGATAAGGAAATGGTGGGTGAGAATGGTGGAGTAAGTGTGAATTGTTCCTGTTGTGGGGTAAGTCTGGATAATAAGAACTATTCATCTTATATTTTGCTTAAAACATCATCTTGGGATGTTGTAGAATGTGCGAAGAAAGAGAATTTGATTGCTGAGTCTGGAGATGATCGTGATAGTCATTTTGATATTCAATTAGGGTTCGATTCTCCTAAAAAACTATCTGATTTTGGGGATGATGAAACCAAAATGCTCATTGAAATTGATGGGAGTTTTGAAGTAGAAGAAAAGGAGACAAAAAAGGATGATTGTATTTCTGCAACTATGAATGAGTTGAAAGCGTTGGTAGAAGGAGAAGATGAGGTGGATGTGATTTTGGAGGTGGAGGAAGTGAATGAAGCCATGAAGGAGGAAGAAAACTCAAGTTTGATCATGAAAGATAAGTCTATTCAGGTGTGTGTTGAAGAAGATGTTACAGTGGAAACTTCCCCACATCATCTGGAGTTTTTTCTGGACTACAGTGGTAATACATTGGTTCCTATTGAATTGGTCGATTTGATGATGGAAGAGCACAATGGTATGGAGAAGAATATGATTGAAAGACATGATGAGAGCAAGGAGCAAGAGCTTAGTCAAGATTCTGAAGTTCTGGTTGAAGAAAAGAAGGCATTGGTAGTGGAGAAAGTAGACACATTCATTGATGTTGATATCAATGAGGAACCTAAATATTCATTGCTTGATGCAATGGAGATAGAAGAGGACGAGAATTCTCTGGTTTTTCATGCTAAAAACTCTCGTCTTGTAACAGACGAGTTTGAGAATTTTAGAGTCTTTCCACTTGCTCGATGGCCATCTGTAGAGGCCAGTGATGTTCAAGAACTGGCAGGAGAACCAAGTGAGGATCATTCGGATGATCATGCAGGTATATACATTTTATTTTTTATGCTGTTGAAATTACTTTTGTTGAGAGTTTTATCTTGAAAATTTGATGTTAGATATGTTATTGACACAATGTTCTTTGCCTAGATAATGTAGCATGTGAAGAAGTTTCTCAGGGGAACAATGAAAATGAAGCAGATGTCTCAATTGGAACAGAAATTCCAGATTTAGATATAACTGATGAAATACAAATCCATGATTCTGTTTCATATGAATGCATTCATGAAGATCCTTCCACAAGTTCTGCAAATCTTTATGAAGCTGATGATGATGGTAATTTCTAAATTCTTGCCTTGCCTTGTATATCTTATTGCTCTTGGCACTAAACTTTTTGTTCTATTAGGTCCAACACTAGTTGAGGATCAGATGGTGGGGTTACAATCGTTATCAATGGAGGATAAGGAGCATATAAAGAACAACCAGCCATCATTTCAGATGGAGCTGAATGAGATTGAAGAAGATAAGGTTCCTGATACACCGACATCTGTGGACAGCCTCAATCAGTTGCACAAGAAACTGCTAATGCTTGAGAAAAGGGATTCTGGGACTGAGGAGTCCAATGATGGAAGTGTAACAAGTGAGTTGGAAGGCGGTGATGGAGTTGTCACCGTTGAGCGCTTGAAAACAGCATTAAGAGCAGAACGCAAGGCTTTACAGGCATTGTATTCCGAGTTAGAGGAGGAGAGAAGTGCTTCTGCAATTGCTGCCAATCAAACGATGGCAATGATAAACAGACTCCAGGAAGAGAAGGCGGCAATGCAGATGGAAGCTCTGCAGTATCAGAGAATGATGGAGGAACAGTCTGATTATGATCAAGAAGCTTTGCAGCTTCTGAATGAGCTTATGGTGAAGAGAGAGAAGGAAAAGCAAGAGCTGGAAAAGGAGTTGGAAGGGTATAGGAAGAAACTGTTGGATTATGAGACTAAAGAAAAGATGAGGGTACTGAGAAGAAGTAAAGATGGAAGTAATAGAAGTGCGTTTTCCTCTGCTTCTTGTAGCAATGCTGAGGACAGTGATGGATTATCTATTGATCTGAATCAAGAGGCAAAGGAAGAAGAGGGCTTTTATGGCCAACAGGAATATGGCAACCAGAACACTCCAGTCGATGCAGTGATCAGCTTGGAAGAATCTTTAGCTGATTTTGAGGAAGAGAGATTGTCCATTCTTGAGCAGCTCAAGGTCCTAGAAGAAAAGCTTTTGACGTTGGATGATGATGAACAACACTTTGAGGATGTTAAAGAAATGAACGATTTCCATGAAGAAAATGGAAACCATGTGGATGGAAACGGTCATCTCAACTGTGAGTTAAACGGGCATGAAAACGGCTTTTCTCATGAAATGATGAATGGGAAGCATCATCAATCGAGAAGAATTGCAGGTCAGATGGGAAAATCGCTTCTTCCTCTTTTTGATGCAATTTGTGATGAGAATGGAGATTCAATGCTGAATGGAAACGGAAATGGATTCGATTCCAACGGAGTGCATGATTCTTATGAATCAAATCACAAAACGGAAAACAAGAAGGTTGTCATCGAAGAGGAAGTGGATCATCTTTATGAAAGGTTACAAGCTCTCGAGGCAGATAGAGAGTTCCTTAAGCATTGCATTAGGTCTGTAAAGAAAGGTGACAAAGGAATGGATCTTCTTCAAGAAATCTTACAACATCTACGTGATCTCCGCAGCGTGGAGCTTCGAGTGAGAAACTTAGGTGACAGTGCTATCATATAAAATCACACCCAAATATCTGTCCAAAAAACATTGTTGGTAATATTTCGAACTCACAAATTCCAATATCCAACACCATCACATTACATTTTCTTACATCCCTTTCCTATTATTAGTTTCAGATTCCATCTTCAAATGGCGCACGTATATGGTGAGCGAATGATAATCGGAGGAAATAGCTGTGAAATTCTATAGGAAGTCCCTTAATATGGAGTGGGGAGGCTCCAAAAAAGGTCTTGTTTTGTGGTAATTTTGGCAGACAAGAAGTTGAAATCTGCTGAAATTTTGTTTCCCTGTCTTTATATGTCATAATAGGCCCAAATTTTTGTGGGTATGTGTTCATCCATCTACCCCTCTTTGAGGGAAAAAGGGGGATGATGAATGTATGTGTGTGTAGTATAGTGAGCACAAATAGCCACCCTGTCATTTTGTATTTTATGAGTGAATGACCTAGCATATAAGGATAAAACAGATCCCAACAAAATTTCCACACATGCTAGGTTCATAACATTAGTCTATTAGGCCATTTATTAGAGCTAGCTCAGACCCTTATATTTTTTAATTGTTTTTTTTGGGAATTTTGAAGAGAAAGGGAAAGAGGGGTAAGTAACTTCACTTTCCATTCTCATCTTTGAGAGTTTGTTTATTATTTTGGAAGGTCTAGTTGTAAACTACATGTATCCATCCATCTGTAAGTATATAAAGAAGTTGAGTGTTTGTACATTGTTTCTTGATCCACCTTTCCATTCTAGCTGTCAATTTCAGACATTGATGTTTTGCTAGTTGTTAAATGAATTAATAAAGGTAGCAAAACATTACTTTCACTAAGAATTGTGCTTTAAGCATAAACTTACTTTTTGGTGGGACTATGCTTTAAAGACTTGTAAATTAATTACTCAAAATGGGGATAAAATTGAGTAACGAAATGGTTTAATTACAGCCAAGTACAGCTGTTTAAGGGCATGATTACATGGATAATCTTGTGTGTGTACCTTAATCATTTCTATTCATCATATTATTACCACTGGGATTGTCATAATTAATATTTTTAATAAACAATCTTGATTGGTGTTTGATGTAGAGAGCATAACAAAAGGAAAATATCACACGTTCGATGACTAGTTGATTTTAGGGATAATTACAGAAATTATCATGCAGGTTTAGCCTAATTGACAAATTATAAAAGAACATTATTGAATTATTTTCCAACAAATACTCCCTTAGAGTGTGACAACCAGTCCCTTGATGTTTGTTTTTTCTTATGAATACCCTTTCTGAATTGGTGTAAATTACTAATTTCAAAGAAACATAACATCCGTGGTTTTTTTCTATTTTACTTATACTAGTTAGCAATTCTTCTTCTTCTTTTTTTTTTTCTTCCCCTTATAATAGTTGACATGAATGTCAATAATTCTAATGTGAGATGATGTAAACTGGTGATTTTAATTATATGAGGAAAAAATTGATCTATATAGTACTAAATATACAAAATTAAAATCCTCAATTTGAGTCGCATGAATTAATTTTCCCTCAATTTAGTGTTATACAAATCCCTTTACCTCTATACAACTAAAAATTCTCAATTCGAAGCATCACATTTGCATCGTGGATATTTATGTCAGTTATTATCATGAAAATTCAACTCAAATGAAAAAAAAAAAACACCCTAAAGTGACCGTTATAAAAACCCGTAAAAATTATTGGTCCGAAAAATATTCGAACTCAAGTTATAGGACCTAAAATTGATTTATTCTCTCCTCTTTTCTAATTATCGTTAAAAATAAATACTTGAAAGACCAGCCCAACTATGCAACATACTTAATACATATACTTAAATCAAGGTGGTTGTCCCAATGATAATGTTGGACATAGAATGTAGTATAAGATTCTTGTGACGATTAGGACTAAAGATTAGATGAAGTTAGGCACCTCATAATTGATATCACTAGATGTTCTTGCTCTACACATGTTTACAAGTGTCTTATAATTTTCAATTGTGAAAAATATATAATTGTTTATACTATGACACATCATATTATTCCCTCTTCCCCCATCGCCGCACCAACCCTCATCATCAACCCAAAAAAGAAGAAGAAGCATTTTATGGTACTCAAGTTATAAAAAAAATGAAGGAAAATAAAAGATTATAAGTTTGACAGTTTGTCATATGGCAACTTCATGTTTTATTAGGTGTTTTTGAAGAACATCCGAACACTAATTTGTGTGGATTCATGTTTCATGTTCAAAACAAACAATATTGTCTAAAATGTTGGAGTTGTTAAGGTTCAGCAATGTGTCAATGGAAACCTGTCAATCAAGTATCAACCATCCTTCATGGAAGCAACAAGCTACGTCCACTACAAGAATAAAGATGTTTAAAAACACAAAAAAAAAAAATTAATTTGGTAATACTTTTTTGTGCCATTATATAAAGTATCGACGCTTTGAAAACGTCACCAATTGTGTTCTTTAATTTGACTTCGTCAAATGATGACGTTAATTTGTCTCTTGAATTTTTTGAAGATTTAATACGATATCCTATGTACAATTTTACTTGTGTGTTAAGACTCATCATTCAATATAGAGAAAAAGTTTCTAGAATAAATAATCTTGAATACATGCATCTTTAAAAGATAATAATATTATTTTCCTTTTCCAATCTTTATTTCCATCTTGAGAACTTATGCAAGTGTTTCTTTGTTCACATTAAGTCTATGTAATTATTAATTATGCAAAGAAAATGGCTCCATCGCCAGGTCACGTTAATACGTCAAATTTTTGATTTACTAAACAAACGAATTCATATTTATTGCATTTCTTATGAAAATATTAATAAAGTAAATCACTTGACTTATATTTTATTTTAGGCAGACAGATTATTTAGGTTACATCTATTGTCAATTGTGCTTATTCGGATTATGCAACCTTTTCTCAAACCCCAATAGCTGTATACTAAAAAAGAGATAACTACCCAAAAGGGCCAAAACCACTTTTTATATAAAAATGTCTTCTATCATCTTAAATAAATAAATGGCTTCAGGTCTTTAATTGCTACGCCAATATAACATAAATTCTTCCGTCCACCAATTGCATGGATCTAAATTCATGTAATTGGGTCGACCTGATCCTGATCTTTGCATTTTTAGTTTTTTTTTTTTTTTTTGTTGTGTTAATATGACTTTTATGTACAAATATCATAACTGTAATTCTGTGACTCCAAAAAAAATCATTTTCAGCGTATTTTTGGATCAACATAACTTTATATGATATTACTTATATATGTATGTGATATTACATATGTTTTTATATCAATATAATCATATCTCTATGTAATTCATTTTTATACCTTTTAGTTATGTTATTCATACATTTAGTTAGTATGCATACTTTTTAGTTATGTTATTCATACATTTAGTTATGTGTGCATACCTTTTGGTTATGTTAGTTGCACCTTTATATATTATATAAAAAAATATATTACAAATTGTGTTGAAATCCTTTTTTTTTTCTTAAGTTACAGTATATAAATGTAAGGATATTTGTATATAAAATTCATACTAATATAACATAAAAATCACACAAATATAACATAAATATAGCACATGAATAAAAAAAAAAAAAAGCCTCACAAGAACATATATCCAAATCGGGTCGACCTAATTGCAATTGGTACACAGGAGACTAACTCTCAATATAATATAAAGTTTATAACAATTATATAAGTAATACTTATACCGAATAGATATAAATTGGATCATTTATCAATACATATACATATACACCATGTGATAATATATAGTGATTAATATGATTGTGCTAACTAGCATATTGAAATGTGTTGATCACAAGAATAATATACAAATTCAAAGCATAATCTTTTAAGAAAAAAACAAAAAAAAAAAAAGGAGTTGAAGCATAATATTTTAATAAATATTGCATAACCTAAATATGACGCCATCGTTGAAAACGTCATGAAAGCGATTTGTCGGGATTTTCACATAAAATGTGATAGGGTCAATCCAATTAAAATAATTCCATGGTCCGAAGGCATGTGCACTGGGTCAAGCTTCAAAGTTCGAACCTTGCTTAAAAAGTTAAATTAGACTATAATCTCTAAATTTGAAAAAAATTCAAAAGTCAAGTATGTATGCATATAAATGAAAGATTTAAACTCTTTCAATTATTTAATAACTCGCCCATCATTTTTATAGTTATTATATTATTTATTTGTTTTCTTAAATTTTTATATTTAAAGTAAAAATAACTTAGGCGGTTTAATTTAAGATAGATTTTGGTTATGCCACATATATTGTTTAACAATTTTACTCTTATATATAAACAAGATTTTTTAAAAGCTTACATTGTTATTGCTCTCTTGACTATGCCTCGACTTTTTCTGTTACAGGCTCAACTAAATGTATATAATTATTTTTATCAAGCATAAGAATGTTAGTATTATGTTGTGTAAATTTGTTGAAAAATGGATTAAGATCATTCTGAAAATGATGATTGAAAGAAACAAAGTTTCTATGTAAAATTATGGAAATGGCCATTAAAAAATATCTATAAACCCTTAAATTGTAATATATAATTGTGAAATTAGTAAAGATGTAGAACTAAAATGATGGAGAGTTTGAATCGAAGGTTTGTTCAACATACTTTTGTTGTTACTTTTTTAGCATTTAATATGAATGTGCAATTTTTTTTCTTGATTACGAGGTTTGAATGTATAATTCTTCCTTATTTTCTCTCCATACTTTTAAATCTTTTAGTTTGTACATTGATATGGATAAATGCGTTCAGATTCTAATGATCAAAGTTCTCGTCATTAAATTTCAATATTGACTTCGAGTCATAAAGTAGATCATATAAAAATGAATTTTTTTTTATCTCATATATTTAAAGTTAAGAAAAAAAAGGTAGTTCAGATTGACACATCATATAAATGTGGCTTGCCGCGTAGTAAAGGTTTTACAAATAAGTGGATGCATGAATTGTACCTGAAACTTTATTAAGATTTTAGACTTTATTCAATAATCAATATACAGTAAAACCTCCATAAAATAATACTCGATAAATTAATAACTTTGATAAAATTAATAATTTGTTCGGTCCCAACTTGGGACCAATTTAAATTTGGACACCAATCAATTAAATAATAAGATAATATTTTTTTTGAAAATCCTAGTGTATATTTAAGGTTCCGATGAAACTATAAATTAATAATTATTAAAAAATTCCCAAATACAATATATATGGTATCCACTTGTCCATGAACCATTCTTTTACTTTGGCAAAAAACAATGAATGAGATCATTCAAACTTCCAATTAACATGATTATGCGAGTATACATTCTTTGAATGATAATTAAAACTTGTGTTTAATTTATTTGTCATCAATAACTAATGTACATTGTAAATGAATTATACAACCCCGAAATTTTGAAGGTCAGTTATGTATATACGTTAAAACCTCTCTAAATTAATAAATTATTAATTTATCGATTATATAATATCTCTCTAAATTAATAAAATTCTCCGGTCCCAACAATATTAATTTATAGAGGTTTTACTGTATAGTAATATAGACCCAACAGATTTTTAATAAGTCTATTCCTTTAGAAAATAGAAAGTCAGCATTAAAAATATACAAGAAGACTTCGCATGTTATATTTTTCTGGTGTATGTGTTTTCATATGTATACACTTCAAATACATAATATAAATACATAGAATATCTTTTAAATATATAATTGATGTACCGAACGGACTGAACTTAAATTTATTTAATTAGTGAAATAACAAATGCGAATTTAAAGCCAAAAAATTAAAATGTTTCATTTAAATATAATATAGATGTATGTTGACTGATTGAGTAAAATTTTCGGTGTACAATAATAAATAGTGCAAATGCAAAGTCACAATTTCAAAAACCATTGTCCCAACAAGGAACAACAAAACATAGAAAGACAGAAAACATATGATATATATTATAAGACTGTATCAAAAATAAGACTGTATCATCATATCATATGTGTATCAAAGACATCATCACTTAACATATGATATATATTATATACAATTGAAATATGTGAGAAAACCAAATTATTCAAACAGCTTAGGTTGCTTAAAAGTAGGAGCCTATCATAGAATTATCAAAATAGGTTAGGTGTTGGACCGTTTCGTCCCGTATGACCCTATCATAGTGGTGGATTGTGTTGAACAATTAAAGGTCCGTGCATTTTTTGATCAGATTTAAGTGAGTTTGACCTGCATTTATTGGTGGATTAGACGTCTCTATTTTTTTTTTCTTTTGAAAATATAGATAAAAAATAAGTAATAATGGTTAAATATCTTACATAGTGTAATAAAATATTGATATAAATAAATGAAAATATAGATAAAAAATAAGTAATAATGGTTAAATATCTTAGTGTAATAAAATATTGATATGAATTAT